>CM057004.1:80445995-81145995 GCA_029891345.1 Dryococelus australis
ACAAAACGCGATACGTAAGTCGCTGTTCGTATTCGTACAGATGCAGCAATATACAGGGTGAGGCATTTAAAACTGGCCACCTTAATAAATCGCCCACTTGTAAAGATAGAAGAAAATGGTCCAGACAAACGTTGTTTGGGGTGAAAGGGACCATAATAAATACACGCACACACATTGCCCAAAGTTAACCTAACACTCGAATTTACGATGAAGACAAACAAATATTATTCACTCACTACAAAAGTGTGGAAAGTGCGGGGTTTTTAAGGCCACGTGCATTTCAATCATTATATTAACGGTTTACAAGTACATGTGCAAAACACGCAAACTTACTGTTGCAACCTCTTGAACACGTGTTTTTCTATGACAATCCTTGCGAGCTTACTTCACCAAAATCACGTTTGTTCGTGACTCGCATGAAATAATTTATTTGCAAAATCAACACTGCGCACATTTCCTGATACAAACCAACATAAACTTAAATACGTAAATTATATTCGCGTCACTTGATTGTGGAAGGCGGTTAGGAAAATGATGGAACGAGCAGTTTTAACGACGTGCCGATTAATATTACATTTCACTCAAGAAAATGCACTACAGCAGTACCTACAACCAACTACGTTTGGGAAAAGCAAATAAAAAATAATTAACTACCGATAAAATATTCATTCGCAATAAGGCATTCGTATAATAAATACAATGAGAAAAAAAGCGCACGCACAACGGCTTTCACCGGGCTGGAAACTGGAAACATAAACATGGTTAGCCATTGGCTGGAAACGTTCACTGTTCCTGGGTGTCGACATACTCTGTCATAAATGCTAAACATGTTTTTAAAGTCCCGTTACTAATAGCCAAGCAAATCTAATATTTCTTTATAAACATGATTTAAACCATAAATGTTGTACGTAGAGTTAAGATTTTAAATTACAACTTTTAGTTCAGGTACTATTTTCTTTCAAAGTCATCATCAATATAGCCAACCTAACAACACGGATCCCGCAGCAGTTCGTTAGCTGATACAATACTGTAGGAGCGAGAGCATATTACTGTGTACATAATATGTAGGTTGGTCACCTTGTCTGTCAAATTTGAGACCACTTACATGAAATGGACTATACATGTGACAATGTTGGAAACTACAAGCTTGTGGAATTTCGACATTATTTTGTTTGTCACACTATCAATAAATAACTTACTCCCAAGAATTTTTCACGTTTTGTAAATAACGGATTATATTTCTTTCTAGCCAATATCAATATTCTCGTTATTTCTTCGCTCCCTGCAAGTAATACTCCATTAGAAATAACCGATCGCCTTTTTTTTTTTTTTGCAATTTTAATACAACATACGAACTTTTATTTTAAAATGACTTCATGTAGATCCCGGATTCTCCATTTTCAGGTGCATGTTTTGTGCAGCTTTTCAAGACCATAAAATACCGCAGTTTCCGCCAAACGCGAGAAATAAAACGTAAACAAACAACAGCAGACGATTTTACGGACCTATTTGAGGATTTAGCGTGCTACTTCACCTCAGTAAATTTCAACCCTAAATATCCAAATATTTAGCGCCTAAAATTGGTCACGTGGTCGATTTAGTAACCTAAATCATGGTCTCGTAGCCGCTTCGGACACGGCTTATTTTAGAAGAGGCGGCGAGGTCTTCATTTTCCATCAGGATGGTGCGCCATCCCATTGGCACCTACCTGTTCGCAGATACCTGAAAGAGATGTTGCGGCAATGCTGGATTGGTCGTGAAGCAGCTGGTGACCAGGCTCTTCATCACTGGCCCCCAAGAAGCTTGGATCTTACCTCGTGTGTCCTTTTTCTATGGGGGTACATAAAGGATCAAGTGTTTCGTCCATCATTTCCGGCTAACATTGACGACCTCAAAACGATAATTACGGACGCCATCCAAACCGTAACACCGGACATGCTGACAAGAGTGTGGAACTAGTTTGAGTATTGCGTAGATGTCGTTCGGGCCGCTCATGGTTGTCACGTTGAACATTTATGAAGTTATGGTAAAAAAAAAAAAAAAAAAAAACTTCACGCTTCCACGGTTCATTTGATTGGTCAACCACGGTTCTAGGTTGTTTAATTTCGATATCATAGGCATTCGAAGTTGGGGTATTCTTTTATTCGCATCCTGTATATTATTACAAAAAATGCAAACTTTTTTTCTGATCTGGAAACCGTAATTTTCCGGAACTGTCTCTAAAGCCCAATATTTACTTTATGATATTTGCTTTGATGATGTCTTGTTACATCGGCCAAGTGTCGTAGAAAGAACCTCCACATAAAAATATTATCTCAAACCTTGTGTGCTTACATTTGCTAGATGCGCAGATCATACAAAACATTAACACCTCCATGTTAGCCTTAGTAATGTATCGAAAACTCTCAATGTTAGCTGGAAATATTTTGCTGGGCAAAGTTTGCGCTAGTTAAGATGGTATTAGTTGGCGAGTTTGCAAGCAAACAGAAATGGACAGTAACACATTTTTTTTTTTCATAAATGCCTCAGACTTTTGTTTCCCGTCAAGTATAAACAAGTATTTTACTGGTAAGCAGAAACAATCCATTTTAGAACAACTATTTCTCAACGCATTATTTTTATTGCAGTGTGTGCTTCAATGATTTAACGTAATGTTAATGGTATTTATATTAAGTGAAATTGTGTTGATTTATTGACGAGGACTGTACAGAAGATATAAAGAAATATTTTTTGAAAATATATTTGAAGTCGCGTCTTTATACCGAATATCCATAAAAGGCATTTGCCGCATGAGAAATTTATGAACAAAAGGCAGGAAACTGATTTGTCTTCACAATCAACAAGGATGATAGTAAAAAAAAAAAAAAAAAATTATCTCGGAATGTTATTGAATACTTTTGAGATTCCGATAAGTTTCTACATGGTCAGGCAGAGTCTAAAAATTGCTACGAAATTTAAACAGGCATACATCATTTTTCACACGTGTTCCCGCGTCTTTTGTACGAAGTGGCGAGCAAGCATGACAACGTGCCAGGCTTGTCCACGGAGAGGATGCACGATTCCCTGCTCCGGGTAAAATTAATCTCACCTTGGACGGAAGCATTTCAACGGTTGACAAAGCAACTGCGTCCATGGGAAGTTAGCAACGTGAGCTTCTGCCGTCCTTCTATGACAAATGATGTATTATGATCACTTTTCAGAATAGTGTGCCACTGCACAAAGTAAAATATATATATATATATATAATGAAATAACACACTATTTTTTACGCAGTTGAATTATGCATACATCTTGTTTAAGTTAATACTCTCATGAATTACAGTTGGCCTAAAATAAAGAGAGGAAAAAAATTCTTCATTCATAGGCGACTTACGATTTTCAGTATCCTGGTTAAAGATGAGTACTATCGTTATATTTTCAGGAGAAGAAAATATTCTGCTCTCGCTGAATCAAAAAGAAATTTATTCGCAGAGCCTATTTTAGTTTTGAAAATTAATAACAGTTTGCTTCGGGCGCTGCACACAACAAAAAAGAAATGCTTACAAATCCCATTTATAAAGCTGGGAAGCACTTATTTTAAGATGGTATGTGTAGAATGATATTTATTCGCTTAGCGTTACGTATGACGTGAAAATTGCAGCCATTATTCACTGGTTTTTACACTGGGCGCAAGTAGAATCCAGCTAGTCATGTTACGCTCCAACAGGTGTCCATCGGTGCACCAAAAAATCCGATATAATACAATACATAATTCGAAGTTTCCTTTCGTTAGTGGAGTTGGAAAAGTTACATTCTTAAATATATAAATTTCTTTCATCACTAAATATGTATAGTAGTATATCACATTAAAAAAAATTAGTGATAATTTAATTCATCAACTGACTTGTAAATTATATTACGAACTATTTAATATTTTCCGTACAAAACTGTATTTGGACTAAGTTGTTGTATGATAGGTATAGGCTGTTCACGGTAAAGTGAGCACTTTTTAAGGCATTTCTAAATGTTTTCCTTTCATACAATTTCCATCTTCCTGCCGCTTTTTAGTACAAACATTGCAATGTGACCAATAAACACCGTTTATACGTTTCTCCGCCCTCAAAATTTAATGCCTGAGGCTGCAATAGGATATATTTATTATTGGTTAGCGCCTGTTGGGAGGGCCTTAAAAAGGTGCTCACTTTACCGTGAACAGCCTACGCAAGGTTGGTGGTTTGTTAGTGTGTTTGCAATGTGACTATAAACTAACAATACCAAGTGTTTTGGTACTGTCTGGTACATTTCTGTACGAATTCAGCAAATAGCATATAGGGATCTCGCACTACATTTGTTGGTGTGTTAAGAGATGTTTATATCATCGGATATCTAATGAGGCCTTCATATCAAATTGTATGAGACTTTAAGGCGATGTTAAATTTTAAAAAATTGTATTGAAAATTTGTTTTGTGTGCTTTTAAGATTATGGAAACTGGAAAGTAAAAAAGTAAAGGAAAGTGCCGAGATTTCTGATTCCTAAGTAAATGACAGGACACCGACATTAATAAGAATGACGGAGCACAAATAATTTTATACATGCTTCACGTTAAAATGAGCACTTTTGAAAGTCCTGCTCATGATCTACTTGTATGCACGTTGTGCATTGTTCCGCCTTATGTAAAATTAACAATGCCATGGGCCTCATCACTTTATTCAAGAGTCGGCCAACTGAAACTGTGAAATTATTAATAAAGTAAACATTTTATAAATCTGCTGATTTTTGCACCTTGATACATTAAAAAAACAGAAAGCGAAATAAATAATTTGAATTATCACAAATGATTAACTAAAACTTTTTATTCGATGTTAAGATACGAACTACTTTCCGTCTATCGTTACCAACTATAACGGGCGAATGTCTCTCAGTGCGCCCGTTGAAGTATATGCAGACATGGGCAGTGATTTTTTCTAAGGTTGATTGCAAATGTGCTCACTTTATCGTGAACAGCCTTTAGTTACCTATAACATATGTTTCAGAGGAAATGGACATACGTTAAGAGGCGACAGTATGGGCCATTCTGAAGATAAGACATCGATAAATATATGCTCTATTCGCAGTGGTGCTCGAGATACAGCTATGTGACACGGTGTTTGCCATGTTGGCCACTTGAATTAGCAACACAGTATCTGACTACACGATCTGCAAAATGCATAGAAGTTGGCGGTGGCATTGTTGAACATGTGTTGTAAAGGGAATTTACACAATAAAACCCAACACTTAACGATCTGTCCATGTAATAGACCTATCACCTGCACCAATCCCATTCCTGTCAGCTTCACATATGCTTATAGAGATCATATTTCCTCGACAATTTGTGAGAGAGGGCCAAGTGATGAAATGCATCATTTATGGCATATATAATGAATCAGTCATAGTATTCCCATCAAATTTTGTACACAAATAGTACACTATAGTGGACCATGTGAACTTAAATAATTTAAGTGGGTCAGACATGTTTTTTAAATTATGCAATATAAATTATTTAGATGATATAATTATACCAGTAGAATGATTATGCCGATTTGGGTACAAGGGAGTGGGGCGTCGGAGCTCGAAGCTGTTCATGCTCTGTCATTCCGATCGCCAGGCGGCTGTCTGGGAAGCCAGTGACCATTGACCTTTGACCTGTGTCCATTGACCTTTAACCCCAAAAACAAACAAAAATCAAAAAAATCAAAAAATGTTTAAGAAATTATATAAAAAATATTATTAAAAATCTAAAAATATTATTAAAAAATTATTTTAAAATGTATTTTTTTAAAACTTAAATTTTCGTAGGTCTCCCTTCTCCAACAATTTCTCATTCCACCATTTAGTTGTTGAAATCAAATATGGTAGCCGAACGAAGTAAGAGAGAGCCTTCCAAGATGGTGGCCGTGACGCCTACCAATATGGCGGCCGGTCGCACCTAGCAAGATGGCGGAATGAGTAATTGGTAGATAAGGGGATCTGCTAAGAATTTAAGTTTTTTTAAAATAAATGTGTACATTTTTAATATTTTAAAATTATTTTTTAATAATTTTTATAAATAAATGGTTTTATAATTTTTTGAATATTTTTCGATTTTTTTAAATTTCTTAAATTTTTTGAGTCAAAGGTCAACGATCAACGGTCACTGGCTTTCAAGATGGCCGCCGGACGATCGTAATGACAGCATGAACAGCTCCGAGCTACGACGCCCTACGCCCTTGAGCCCAAATCGACATAATCATTCTACTTATATATATTGAATAATTTGCCAAATTTCAACCTAACATTTTATATTGCGATATCTATTAGACACATTAGATATGCTTAAACAGGGTCCATTTTTAGGCTTTTTTTTGTACTAGAGCGTCAAAAGAAAAACCAAATCTTGCAATATCTCAAGCAGTGATGCTATTTACACCCAATTATGCACATAAGTAGTGCGACTGCAAACCAAGTAAACTTACATGATTCAAGTACTTCACATCCTTGTTTTCGAAGTGATGCCCTTGTAAATATTCAAGTACTTCACAACCTTGTTTTCGAAGTGATGCCCTTGTAAATATTCAAGTACTTCACAACCTTGGTTTCGAAGTGATGCCCTTGTAAATATTCAAGTACTTCACAACCTTGTTTTCGAAGTGATGCCCTTGTAAATATTCGAGTACTTCACAACCTTGTTTTCGAAGTGATGCCCTTGTAAATATTCGAGTACTTCACAACCTTGTTTTCGAAGTGATGCCCTTGTAAATATTCAAGTACTTCACAACCTTGTTTTCGAAGTGATGCCCTTGTAAATATTCAAGTACTTCACAACCTTGTTTTCGAAGTGATGCCCTTGTAAATATTCGAGTACTTCACAACCTTGTTTTCGAAGTGATGCCCTTGTAAATATTCGAGTACTTCACAACCTTGTTTTCGAAGTGATGCCCTTGTAAATATTCGAGTACTTCACAACCTTGTTTTCGAAGTGATGCCCTTGTAAATATTCGAGTACTTCACAACCTTGTTTTCGAAGTGATGCCCTTGTAAATATTCGAGTACTTCACAACCTTGTTTTCGAAGTGATGCCCTTGTAAATATTCGAGTACTTCACAACCTTGTTTTCGAAGTGATGCCCTTGTAAATATTCGAGTACTTCACAACCTTGTTTTCGAAGTGATGCCCTTGTAAATATTCGAGTACTTCACAACCTTGTTTTCGAAGTGATGCCCTTGCAAATATTCGAGTACTTCACAACCTTGTTTTCGAAGTGATGCCCTTGTAAATATTCGAGTACTTCACAACCTTGTTTTCGAAGTGATGCCCTTGTAAATATTCGAGTACTTCACAACCTTGTTTTCGAAGTGATGCCCTTGCAAATATTCGAAGTTGTTACTGGTGCTGTAACTACTGGTGACAACTGGGCTTTCTTTGCTCTGTTTTAAGGTACGATTTTAATTGTAATATTTTCTTTCTTTTTGTACTATGTTAATTTATGATATTCAGATAGGTTTCAAAACTATTATAATATTCCTTGGAGATGACTTATAATGTTTTGTTAATGTATTTGTCTATGACTGAGAATAAACCTTGCTCGCAGGATTATTAAACACTGGTTGATAGGGGCGAATGACGAGACTGTTTAAAAAGAAAGTTTGTTTGGAATAAAATATAGAACATAAGAAAAGGGTTCGTCTAAAGAAAGTTCTGCAAGAATATTGAGGAGATAGTCCATTGCATAAAATCTGAATTATGAAGAAGATAATTATAAATACGTGAAATTTGCAAGATAATTTAGTTTGCAGATAAATTTGTTAGAAGACTCTGCATAATATTTAACGATATGCGAGATTGTAAAGAAGAGATTCCTGACGGCGGGAAGTCCCATCTCATCTAGGATTCCAGAGTCAACTGGTGAGCTGCTGTACAACCGGGATCATTCTGCGGCGGATCGACGACGAAGCTCGACGCCCGCATACCCGAGAGCAGCGACAACGTGCTTCGCGAGGTTCCATCAAGTCGGAGAGAGAGAGAGAGAGAGAGAGAGAAGAGAGAGAGAGAGAGAGTCTACAAATCACTTGCCATTCCTGAAGTTGCAGCGTCAGATAAGACCTCTACAGACTTATTATCACTAAAACTGATCACCGACGAAGTTTAGCCAGTCTTATTGAAGTAATTCTTGCAATAGTGTTGTTCGCTCCACTATTGATAATTTAATGGAAGAAAGTTAGAGTTTTTTGATGCAGAATTTTCATAATTAGCATTGACACTGTATTTTGTTGTAATTTGAAGCTTTGATCCACCTTGAATGTTCATCAGGGGAGCATTTAATTTCTAATCGCTAAATATATTTTAAATTTAATTATTCTATTTTTAAAAAAAGGAACACTTAAAAGACTATTTAATTCAAGTCTTTTGCTTATAATATTTCCCGTAGAACTTTCAGAATTCCAATATTATAATTATTATGATTATTATTATTTTCCTTTAAAGATATATTATCTTACATTAACTCGGAATACTGAAGATACATATGTGTTGAACTGAGATATTTATGAATAAATGTGTGACAGCTAACAGTATACATATGAAGCTAGTCGGAGCAACTATTTAAATGTGCATTTTTGATGAAGTGAACAGTTTTAAAGTTTACTTCTTTGATTTAAAACTCTGTTACATTAAAAATAAAACTTTAGCCTGATTAATACTGAAGTTAATGCTCTGAATCCTACCTCTGTAATGTGGTTGGGTATATGCCATCTTACGGTTCGAGGCGTTCTGTGTTCGAGTCCCGGGTACAGCACGTGTGTACTTGGAATTGTCTCACTAGTACTGCATTTGTTTCTGGTTGCATCTCTAAAAGGCTGTTCATGATAAAATGAGCACTTCAGAAATGAACCTTAGAAAAAGTCACTGCCCCTGCATGCATATATTTTAATGGACGCACTGAGTGACATTCGCCCAGTAAAGTTGGTAACGATGGATGGAAAGGAGTTCCATATCATAACGTCGAATAAAAATTATTAGGTAACCATTTGTGACAGCTTAAAATTATTTCTTTCGCTTTCTGTTTTTTTTAACGCATCGAAGTGTAAAGATGATCAGATTTGCAAAGTATTTACTTTGTTAATAATGTTATATTTCCATTTGACCGACACATTAATAAAGTGATGAGACCCATGGCAATGTTAATTCTACATGAGGAGGAAGAATACCCAATGTATATTAAAATTAGAGCTTAACACATTAAGGTCTGCACACATTTACTGACACTTAAGAAAAATTAGAAGTGAGTCACCTATATCCATTACTGCAAGAACACCGGTTCTGTTGGTGTCTGTGTTAGAATTCGCCATAGTCCTATTAGTCCATGACACACCGGACACTACCCTGTACTTTACAGCGTTCATTATTGGACGGTCATCAACCAATGGAGAGCCGAGCTGATATTGACCCAATCAAATGTACTTTATAGTATGAAAGTATTTACAATCAATTATGTCCCTTTGAGTGGCTATAAAAAAAAGTAATTCTATCTTTAGCAATATCATTGTTACTATGCTGTCGTGTTCTTGCGAGGTCATGTTAAACACTAGCCGAACAAAGACTACACATCCGAGCGAGTTTTGTTCTGAACAACAAGGGAATTTTCAAATTAGCTTTGCTCGAGCTTCACTCGATCATAGTCTACAAAGTGTTAAACAGGACTTTCAAAAGAGCTCATTTTACCACGAACAGCACATAGTGATATCGCTATCAACGAGGCGGCAAGACCCCCACCTACCATATAACATTTTTAAAAATAAACCTCATCAAAATGATTTACATCCATGTAGAGCAAAATAGACTCATCAGCAGGGATAGGAACATTTCGCGAGTTCATTTCAGGATAAGATATACGTCAAACACGTGTACACCGAAGTTGACTTTGCAATTGGATCGCAGTTTATTGGGACACGCCCGTGAACAACTCTAATCCAAGAGCAGACTTGCAAAGAAACAAGTAGCGAGTGCCACACTGCCAGGTGTGGAGTAACACTGGCTACTGTATGGACCAGCAGCCAATAAACAATCATCTGAGGCTCGAGTATACACATGACTGTGGAGTCTAGCCTACAGGTCATTGAACTCGCTAATTTTTCCTATCCCTACTCATCAGTTATATCGATAACTAGAGACCCGGAAATTTCGCGGGTTCGTCTGAGGACAAGTTAAACTGCATTCACGTGTAGATAGATAAGTGTTTATGTTTCCATTGGTCTATATTTCGGTTGACACGCCCCGAAAGATTTTCAACCAATAACGAGCCTGCGAAGAAAATAAGAACCAAGCCCCGTGCTACCTATGGTCTGGGGTTAAACTGGAACAGCCAGTGAACTACTGACTGGTTCTCGAATGCACGAAGGATTGTGTTTAGCTTGTTGCCGAACGAATCCGCAAAATCTTCGGGTCTCTATCGATAACTTCTTGTTTTAACAGTCATGATGGCACTCCTTTTTACAACCGTTTCCACGGCAACGGCAGAGTCTCGCTCCGCCACAGACGATGTTAGCATAATCACAGTGAACTGACTCTCAGCCCGCCCAATATGACAACAGGAACTATTTTGCCATGGAAATAAGTGTGCACAAAACTACCTTCAAAACTGACAAAAAAAAAGTACACACGTTCATGAGACAGACTACGATATTATATAAAGAAATATAAGTTTATCCAAACACTTAATAATCAGATTGTTGGTTTTTTCGTGTCCTTTATCATTTCACCGAAGAGCAGAGGCTATAATACGAGTACGAGTTGCGTATGTTCTATGATATTAAATCATTTCCATGATGAATTGTTATTTATTCCACTTTTTTGGATTAATTGAATTTATCTGCAACTTGAAGAAGAATTTCATGCTAAATAATACTAAAAGCAATAGATTTACAGATGTTCTGCAATCGGAAATGGATGACAAATATTACTATAGTAGCCGTCGTTAACTGAGTTTTTAAGTATGCTTTATATATTTAAAAAATGACAAAATATTAATGGCAAATGAACCGTGAAAAAATAAATATAATTAAGAAGCCACATTTTAGAATGGAATTTAAACGACCAGTTATAGGAAATAGCTTGGAAATGATACGTTCAGGATATTTATCCGCTTTTAAATCAAATGTACCGTAAAAAAAATTAAAAATTAAATGTTATGTTTCAAAGACGAAGTAATGACATCTTTACACGCGTCAATATTCCTGGATAAACTGTGTTTCTTACCTGTGGGAGTGGTTATCACAGTCGAACATGTCCCGAGAGAGCCAGGGGTTATTCCCTGCTGAAAAACCTTCTCGACAATTACGTCTTAGCTTGTGGACAAGTGAAAACGTTGCGCCATAATCACAAGGACTGTTTGCTGAAGTTGGTCTCCCGCCACACGATATTGCGCGCGGTAAAGGTCACGAGATTGACTCGCGTGCTGCAGCGTACTATAAAGAGAAAGTCGCCAATGAGAAAAACAGACATTTCGTTCCGGCGTCAAACTTCTTACTTATTCCGGGCAAACAGGAGGTTCTGCCCGCTAACAGGCGACTATAAAAGAAAGCAAACTGACGCACGTTAGTCGTAACATGCACTAACAAATTGCATGTACACAGCAAAGAGCTTCTCCCTTACGTGCGCTCGGCAACGCTCGCAGGACAGGAGGCGGTTAGTTCGAGTTTCGTTGATCGTGCAAAGTAGTGGGCAGGCAACTTTGACGTCAGATGCACGAAGTTTTGTGCTGTCGACTGAGCGTTGGCCATCCTGGAATTTTTTACTCTTAATTCAGCTTTCATAACGGCCAGTCATCTTGGATGTCTGTAACGACTTGACTTTCAACTCGAAATTCAAGAAACACTTCAAATATATTTTAAACATTTTCATGCCGAAAAACTTCGAGAAATTATAATTTATCAAAAAGTATTTGCAAAAGTGTGTCTCAAGAAGCTAGTAGTCTTAAGTGTTCCAACCCTTAAAAATGTTGCGACAAAGAACTGATGCAGTGTGCATGCTACACATTTCGTGACCTAATTTACCTCCTGTATCAAGGTCAGAAGCATACTATATAACCTATCACCTCGATTCTCTTTACTTTTTAAACTCCGGACATCCTCTCTATGGTCTTGATTTCTCACTACTGAGTGGCAAACAGGATTTATACAGTTCACGGCCTCTTAAGGCATAAGTTAATCTTACATCTGGTTGGCCGTCTCATAGTCGAAAATGTCCGTTAGACTTTTAGATGAAATATTGAGGGTAGGATGGGGTAATAAGAAACGTGTAAAATCTAGACACTCGATTGTTTTAAGTCTGAAGCCCTGATCTTTGGTTCTAGTAAACCTATCATCTGAGGGCCTTAATGGGAATAAACCACTATTTCATTTGTTATCAAATGTCGTTTTAATGTATCTTTAAGTCTGTAACTTGTATCTTATAACCCTTGAGGGGGTAATAGGAAGCATTCGCTATAATCTCCCTTACAAATGCTTGCAACTCATATGGGGCATTAAGATACATCGGCGAGGTGTGTATTACTACCCCAAAATGTTTTGAGATTGTTTGGTTAGCTAATTCGTGTAATAGAGAGCGATAAAAAGAAAGTAGTTATCAAACAGTTGGCATTAAAGTTGCAATGCGTGTAAACTTCGCATAAAGGAATTGATAATATTCAGTTTGGCATGGCTATAAAACGTTACTATGAGACAATACACGCAATATAACATTTATACATTACAAAAATGATAACAGCATGAGGTTACACAGCACATCGGCATTAGCAGAACAAAGTATTAAATAGCCTACGTGAAACTTGTTGAACTAGACCTAGGCCTAAGAAGAAGAAACCCTAAATTATATCTAAATGAAACTTTGCTTTACAAAGACGTGTAACTTTGGGATGGTAAAGTTTTCTGCGCATGTATTTTGTCAGACAAGTTGAAAATTACAAATACGTCAAAAAAAATTCGGATGATCTTTTTAGTGCTTGTGGTTGTGGGTGAATGGTGCAAGCATATTTTAACTTTTTTTTCTCTTCAAATTATAAACAATTAAATTTAAAAAAATTTATCTTAATACCCCTGCTTCCTGTTCCCCCATCCTCCCCTATACACTGTCCTCTCTATGGAAAATCTACCTTTTTCAGTTGCTGTTACTTTTCCTCTGTTCTATTGTTCTCTCTCTCTCTCTCTCTCTCTCTCTCTCTCTCTCTCTCTCTCTCTCTCTCTCTCTCTCTCTCTCTCTCGCTTTCTTTCTGCCCCCCCCTTTTTTCTGTGTCTCCCTTTCTCACGTACGTATAGTTTAACATCTTTACTAACTAAACGCTATTTTGAGGATTGGCTTTATTAATTTTCTCTATGCTCGTTCACTCAACTGATGTAGGAACAGTTTTTTTTTTTTTTTTTTTTTTTTTTTTTTTTTTTTTTTTTTTTTTACTTGCAGCAGAAGTATATTCAAAAATGCATATACATAATCCTTTCCCAAAATACTGCAGCTATCAGTACCACTGAGCGTACTTCAATTTCTCGGTCATTGTGAGGATGTTTTCATGATCTATAACTGGGGAAAACATGGTGTGTGTGTTATGTTAACGTAAGAGAAGCGCAAATATCTCACTGTGTTAGTAAGTATTTCATGCTGCCATCTGTCAGGGGTTTGCGAACCTGAGGTCTACAAGTACAGGTGCGCTAAAGGTGATGCAGGCGCATGCATCACATGTTTCGTCACCTCTACGCTCAAGTTACTGCACTGGTTTGCAGTCTTTCGTCGACAACTCGCCTCTATGTGTGATTTACAGCCGTCATTTAACAACACGTTAATAAATATTGAGCGGTGCTACACGCCCCTATAGAAATTAAAGTATTTTCAACTAGAGATTTCATATCATAAGTAATAATAAAAACGTTTAATTTGCCATTTTTCTATAATTACGCTTCCTGTGGCGCAGTCGGTTGGTGCGCCACCGATCTGGGGCGCTGGAGGCTCTGGGTTCGAATCACGGGTATGGCATGGGTGTTAATTTAAGTTAGGTTATAAGTTAGTCTGTAAGCCGTCCCCTGCTAAGCTTTCAAGTATAAAACTGGAGGACGTTAAAAATCACTTTAAAACAATTTAAGTACGCATTAGTGATGGCAAAATAAAACAAAAAACTAATATCCATACGTGAAGCTATGCACTGGCTGCTTATATCATCAATAACTTTGTATATAATTTGAGCCATTTAATTCGCGCATTTTAAACACAAATTAATATGCCTTTCTTAATCTATTTTGAAATGTTTGTAGCAATTGTTGAAAAGGGATGTAAAAGTGTTGTATGACATTTTATATAATTCTGTATCCCTTATACAGTTGTGATGTTTGTTGATGTGAGACATGTTTCAAGCAACGATGTAGTTTTATTTTGTTCTAGGCAGATTTATTTAACTCTCAGTTTTCCAAACACTTCCAAGCCCTAAGAGAAGTACAGAAGTTTAGTATACTTCTGTTGACGTGCATGGCAATGATAATTCTTTACGCTATTTCCTGGCCTATCGTAAATTTTTGGGACTAGTTTAACCAATCAACGAACGCTTAGCAACTTCTATACAAAAGAAAATTTTTTGCAATCTTGCGGCTTTACTGAGCCGAGAAAAATCGCTCACTCGTGACTGCAGGTGGAGTGTACTGTGAAACAGGGTGCGAATTAAACTTTCTGCCGAGGAGGAACTTTTTTTTTAAAGTGGAACTTTGGAGAATTTGATATAAAAACTGTGGTATGACACAAATTGAGTTGAGTTGAGAGATTTGGAGGCTCTTAACAACGAGGTCTTGAGAGCCTATGAGAGTGAAATTATGTGAGAATGGAGCAGCGCAGGAATTCAAGGGCGGGGGAAACGGGAGATCTCCGAGAAAACCCGCCTACCAGCGGCGTCGTCCGGGACGATTCCCACTTGCGAAAATCTGGAAGTGACCCCTGCCGGGGATTGAACCCAGTTCACCTTGGAGGGAGGCGAGCAGACTAACCGCTCAGCCACCGCAGGCCCCGATATGACATATATGATGAAAAGCTCGATTAAAATGCAGATCATTAGCAACTATTTATATTCCCGTTTAAGTTGTACCATATGAGACCTAAAGTAATAATACTGGGGATATATTAAGTTAAATTTTTTGAAACAAACAATTTACATCCAATGGATGAAAGATATTTTGAACAATAGATTTTCAGTAGTCAGTATACCACAGTCTGTGGCCAGGCATGTTTTTCAACCAGTACTTCCCATCTGTAGTAGACATCAAGTTTCGTTGTTATCATTTATACGCGGGAGCGATTTATCTCATCAGCCATAATAACTTTCGCTGGAAGGAAAATATTTTTTTTTTTCATGAACCAGGTGGGAAAAATATTTTAAAGGGGAAATTAACTAGCATTCCGCCCCCCCCCCCCCCAACTATACACACACAAACACCACCCACACACAAAATAAATATCCGCAAACTGCTGTGAAATCGTGAAATTAGTAAAATAGAGAAGTTATTTAATTAAAATAAATAATGAAAGGCGTGCTTTGAAAGAAGTGTGAAGACGTCATACTTGACCTATTATATAATATCTAAGTTCAATATATATGTATATATATATAGTCACCACATATATTCAAGTTTGAGCTCTGCGTGCTAGAGATTCGTCGCTTCGATCTGCTCGCGCGCAGCCAGGGCTATAACTAAAACACAAGTAATAAAGAACTGGCAATAAGAACTACGTCGCAGAATGCTGTTGTAATATTACTATAAATACTCAACGAAAATTCATTTTAAGTTGTATGAATAGGTAATTTTGCGCTATATTTCGGAACTGGTCAAATACCAGGCGCGTAGTATAGAATAAAATACTCAGCTGCTAATATAGCTAATGTGTAACTTAACTATTTCAGAAACTTACAAACAGAATAAATTACACTTAATTGGTTGAAATAACTGATTTGGCTTTTAAGAGTATATATCACATAGGCATTAGATTTTTTTTACTTTTATAGGCCTGATTTTTAATTTTTAATGACACGTTCAGTGATAAACAGGCATTATGTGTGTATATACCGGGTGAGTCATCTAAAACAGGCCACCTTAGTAAATCGACCATTTCTAACGACAGAGGAAAAAGTTTCAGACAAACGTTGTTTGGGGTGAAAGGGGCCATACTGTGACGTTAGTAAATAGTTGTGTTGTACGCCGAGGGGTGACGGAAATATGGGGGTCAACTGCGGTATGTTAAATGGGACGATGTGGTTTAATGTTCACATTTCTAGTACGTTTGACACATGTTTGCATCCATCTTGCGAAGAGCTGTTCAGAGGTGTGTAATATAATATGTCATCCCATTTACAATACCGACGTTGACCCCCCATAGCTCCTTCACCCCTCGACGTAACACAAAACTGTTAACGTCATATTATGGCCCCTTTCACCCCAAACAACGTTTGTCTGAACCATTTTCTTCTATCTTTACAAGTGGGCGATTTATTAAGGTGGCCTGTTTTAAATGCCTCACCCGGTATATAAATGTGAACATATATATGTATGTATATATACACACATATTATGTCTGTGCACAGTAGAAAACAATGAACAATGATCAGTCCTTATGTAATCAGTAACGTTTTCGTAAATTCCGATTTCTAGTTTTATCTTATAGTTACGTAATTCCGCTTTAAGCTATGTTGTTTTAAGTGCACATTACTAAGAAATATTTTTATTTGGTGCTTGTAATTTAAATAAAGTCTAAAAACTAAACTGTATGATAGTACAAAAACATATAGTTCACTTTTACATCTTCATCCGAGATGATCATAACAAGTACGCTCTGCTTACACTCTGTGCCCGAATCAGTGATATAAATGAGTGAAAAAGCATTCACTCAAAGTCAGTTGATAAGCCACTGCCGAATGGCGAATCAAGCAAATTATCTGGGAGCAAGTGGAATTCTCGAGATTCGGTGGGAATCACAAATAAATCAGTGAAATTCAGCAACCATATTAATTAGTTAGCAGGTACTGATTATCGCTGTTTTCACTTATTGACTCAATCCTCATTGATTCAAATTTAGAGTGTAAATAGCAGACGTGTAGACGCTGCGCGTTCTGGGACTGCGAAGCCTCCAGCGGAGAGAGCTAAACAAAGAGTGAGATGGTGTCAATTATTGTTCTCGCACTTGCGAACTGCTGTCAATTGCTCCTGGCGTTGCTCTCATTAAGAGATGCTCTTAGACATCAAGACATCAACAACAGTCGGCACAAAGAACTTAATTGAGATATTTATTGCATATTTTACAAAGGATTAAATACGCCTTGAACTAAAAAAGAAATCTTACTACGAGTTGAAGAAAAATTAACTGGAAAGCACTTCCGGTAAAATTGTTAATTAATAAGCTTTTAGTATCTGCTAAGATCACGTTATTGCGTCGAAAATATGATGTGAGTTGATTAGAATTGTTATATCTGCAAGCAACATAAGACGTATTTAGTTTATAAAGTATAGGAGAAAAGTGACGTGAAATAAAAGAGAACACGAGTGCCTATGGTTTTACTTCAATAGGCTACATCCGACCACTTATTTTTGGGAAGCAATGCGTTTTATGCTCATAAATGCAACTGATGTGTTTCGCAATACCCTCGCTATGCATTGCTAAACGGTATAGTTTTTATCTTACAGCATATATATGTAGATATATGTGAATATACGTTTATGAAATTACTGACCACTTGAAAGGCCCAGTTTCTACGAATAGGTTTAGTTTCGCCGTACACTATTGCAGACACATTGTGCATTCACATTCATCACGTTGCCTGTCTGAATACACGGGGAAGAGGGGAAAATAGTCGTGTTAGCGCGGTCGTTAAACCCACAGACTAAAGATGAGGTGTGCCGCTTATTCGTCTTCTGCGCATGTACCCAACATCGACCTACCCCAAAGGAACACAACTGTCAAAGTTACATGGGCAACAAAGATGAACATGTTTATTTATATCTGAATTTTTAGATGAGAAGCATTGCTTTGTTAATAAAATACTTTTACCAATTTTAATTTCAAATCAAAATGCATTACAAATTGGTTAGAGGAAGTATAAAAGCATCTCAAAGCATTTGTTTACTAAACAGTGGTCTAACCTCAAGCAGTTTTTGCTAGCCGTATTGGCAGAAAAGCAGTTCGATGTTGGGAAATGGAGATTGGTTGTGCGCAGCCAGCGAGATCGGTCTACCTCATTTTTAGTACATGGTTAAACCCGAACATTGCCGAGAGATAACGATAGTACATATCCGCCAATATAATATCTGTGGCCAGCACTACAACCACGATCACAGTATTCTATAAACCATCATCTGCAACCAGTTTCTATCATTGTCACCTTACCAACCAGGCCACCCAACACTATAATTCTGCGTAATTAAGATAATTTCGGAAGAGGTGCCACACCTTTTGAAAATATGAAACTGTACCAACATGGAAGATATAAATTTAAGTTTAAATATAGTGGAAGTACCAGTATTTGTTAAAGGTTAGAGTCCAAGCAATAAAAATAATTTACGTATGGCGAAATTGTCATAGCAGTGATTTTAAAAATATGTTGTTTGCGGCATCTCTCCCAAAGGTTGGTTATGGGCGAGATGCCGTATAGCTTGGGAAAGAAGCCGCAAATTTTTTTTTGTCGAAACAAACTACACATATTTTTACCAATTAAATGCAAGCATTAAAAATAATTATATTGCAGAAACGTTAAACATTTAAACTTTTGTAGTTATTTATGAAGCCATAAAGTTATTTAAAAAATCCTTTTATTATTAAAAGAATTTTAAAAAAAAGTGAAAAAGAAATGTATTCGGGTATTAAAAATTGTATTTAAACTGTTCATTACTTTATAAAGAATCTAATTAAATTTTGAATATTGGGATTTATGAAGACAAATTAAAACTACTGTATCAACATAACATAATAAACATTGATCTAAAGCCCTTAAGAAAATAGTATTTTCACGACAAATTGCTTACATTTTGAAATTAAGGTTTTACATTTAAAATGAAAAATGACCAATTGAACTTATTGGTAGGCCTAATGTTCAAATTATAGACGGTGCAGTTTTTTCAAACATCTGAAAGAAAATTTAACTTTGTCTTTTATTTTCAAATATCTCTAATTTTCCTTTAGATAACACTTCGAACTTTTTCCCTTCCACGGTTCGTACACAAATTCTTGTAAACTGTACATGTTTCGTGCTTGTCTTTATGAATATATTGGCATGCTTGTTGTATTCGGCTTTAAGAGGGCCGAAGAAAGTTCTGTCCAATGGTCAGAGAGCTTGTATCGAATTAGATGATAAACGTAACAGAATAACATCATTCTCATCTGCTAACTGCAACAAGTCTAAGGAGTTGGAATGAGATACTTGACCATCTAATATTAATAAAGTCTTGCCGGGAGGTTTGAGAGCAAAAACTGTCCCTTGAACCTTTTCAATAATAATTCACCATATACATAGGCACTTTTGGGGTTCATGAAAATCTTAGATCCTGGTGGCAGACCTTCCAAATGATCTTGATTTCTCTTAGTTCCCTTTAGAATCAAAGTTGGAGGCACAAAAGTTCCTACAGCGCTGCAGCAAGCAATGAAAAACACTGTTTCCCCTTTTCTCCTGAAGTTACTTTGTGGACTACCTTAGAACTTTTTGGACTTTGAACCACATTACCAGGTTTGTTAATCAGCTGAATATCTGTCTCATCGACACTGAAAACATACTGTGGCTTACTAACTGTAGATAATTTTCATTCATGATGCCTAGCAAAAATTGGAGAAAAAAAATGCTACCTCTTTTTTATTTAAACCATGAGCCCTTTTGAGAGATAAACCTTGAGCCATTCTGACACTGTGTTCTGGGCCCCTTTACAAAAAAGAATAGAGCCAATCATAGCCTGCCATTTCTTTTTCATTCGAAAATTTGCGCCATAGGTAAGTTGCAAATTGGTAAGCTGACCTTCCAATTGTTGTCCGGTCTGACGCAAATCCAGCAGAGCTCGACTTCTGGATGTGCGACACACGTCGCCACTTCTCATTTTATGGACAAAATGTTCCAGATGGTCCAAGCCCAATTGTCGTCAATTTCCCCGATTTCATCCTCCTATCAAGTGTCCTTGCCGGAATCCCCGTAGCACCTTTCTGCTTCCTGTCTAGCTACACCCCAATTAGTGATCCTATTGAGTGCTTCCATTAGCTGTTCTTCCATCCACTGCGCTCGTGGTTGTATACCAAATTTTCTTAGGCATTTCCTAGGCATATTTCAGGTATAAAATTGCAACAAAGAAAATAAATAACATTTATGTATATTAAAACATTAACTAATATTGTGCTAATGTAGCTTAGTTGCACATTTTCAACATAACATGTATTTTTACTAATAATAAAACAAATTATTAATGGCAAAATATAAAATAAATGGGAGTGGCATCTTTCCCTTTAAAATATGCGGCATCTATTTCATACTTAAGGGAGACATGCCGCACCAAGCCATTTGGGAATCCCTGAGTTCAATATGACTACCATTTTTCACAAATTCACGGGTTAGAATCATATTTTGATGCCCATGACAGAATTGGAAAAAAATAGTGACTGTTTATTTAATACAGTGGTTAAAATTAACACCAATAAAAACTTCAAGCCATTGATTTGCTTACTTACCGCATAAAGCAAGGTGAATTCTGTAGAAAAGTTTGAGATAAGCAAACGTAACTTTTCACCCGAACTACAGAGACCAGTACGAAATGCGAAACTTAAGCACCGACGCGATCTAGCGGTTCCCGTGTGAACCACAACGACCGCGGAATCTATCCTAACGCGGCGTCTCTACCAAAATTACCCTACTCAACCAACACTTCACAAGAAAGAAGGAATGCTTTTATCAGAACACGAGTTGGAACTATCAGGTCTCTCGCCGCCCAATCAGAATTCTCCGTTCAATTTCATGATCAGAGTCAGAGCCGAGAGTTCGACACCCTGCCCCCTCCCTCTGACCACAGTCAACAACATTCATTACCTCTGTAATACCCTCGAGTACCTCAACCTCACCACCAGAAAACCTCACCGTCTACATCATTCCTAGGAACCAGGACATTTCGCGAATTCGTTTCAGGACAAGCTAATAGACTTCAAACGCGTGTATATTTGACTTTCTCTTACAATTGGATCGCATTTTGTAAGCCTGTAGTGTTTTATCTCTTGGCCCCATATTAGTAGGTAGGTTAAGAGTACGATGGAGTGAAACATTTTCTGTGAGATAGTTGTTTGAGAGAATACGCGTATATTGGCAAATAAATGTTCTGCAAATACGACTTTTTTCCAGAAAAAAAAAACAATTATCTATGCTCCTATTTGTTAATTTTGTCATATTAAGTGTATTCTTGGAGAAAAATTCGTGAAAATGGTCAAATATCGAATTTTGATAGTTAGTGTATGCAATTTTGCTGCAAGAGAAAAGTACAAATATATGTGCATAGTTTAATATGTGGGCTTTCATAGCGTGTAATAAAACCCCACTGTTGCAGATCTGATTTGCGCATTACAGTGTTACGACGGGAACACTGCACGCCTTGCGCGTAGGAGCGATGTGGCGCTAGAAACTCGTGTTAGTGTCGCCCGTATCGTTCCCTCGCCCTTGACCTTGGACGCACAGCTCCATCCCATATTTAAGGGTTTGGAATCCAGATGGAATCTGTCATTTTTTGTATTCCTTGTAACATTTTTTTTAGCATATCCCTTTTTATGAATCACTACTGTTTGAAATGAAAATAACGCTTTAGGCAGTAATAGTTAAAAACATGTTTTCACTAGAAAGAGTTAAATTTAGGCGGGGAAACTCGTTAATTATCGAACTTATTCCTAGTAGTGCTGAAAACGTATTCCATATCAATATTCAAACACTTAGGTACGAATCAGTCACGCATTACATGTCAAAATTACAAGTATTTGTGCAGGCATATGCTCAAGTAAGCCGTACAATTTCAATATAACTCGGTCGTTTTGAAGTGATGAAATTTTTTTTCGTTTGCTGCCTTGATAGTTGTAAATTATTACGATTTCAAATAGTGTTATAAATATATAGTTTATAAAGTATATATAATATAAAGTTATAAAGTTAATATACAAATAAAAAGTTTACATAGTATAAAGTATAGTTTATTCACGGTTTCTTCGGCCTTTTTGAATCAAACCTTTGGAAAATCTCCCCATGTATAACTTGCTTGGTTGTTTCCAACATAGGCCTACGCCATGTATCACAAGCGTTTTATACTTGTGTTAACATAAAAGTTGCTTTTTTTTTCTGTTGAATTGAAATGTTATTCGTATTTTATATATAAGTTATAATGATTCATTTATAAATAATTTGAATAAAAACAGTGAGAAAACATGTGTGTTGGTAGCGCCTAGTGAGAAATAGTTCTAATACAAAATACTATTACAACGGAGTGCGTATGAATCCGGTGCGTTGTCCCTCTGGTGTAATCATCCATACTTAATTAAGATTAGTTTGCACGAGGCGGAGGAATATCCTGGAAGTAGAACTTAAGCAGGGCTTCATAAAAGGCCGAAGATACCGTGAATCAACTATATGTAGTAGTACTTCCCGTTTTATACAGAGGTTCTAAGAATGGTATCTACACAAGTTATGGATGAAAGTCGCGGCCACGAGTTCTTTCTGAACTTGGTGTATTATTTTTACATTATGATTCTGTGGTCCTACACAACGAATCCCAGAAACGTTTGATTGTACAGTTTCTGAAGGATTATAGTTAAGGTCACCTGTTTTTCGCGAAAAGATGTCAGGACAAGTTGTGTTCCAAAACAGTTTAGTTCAGAACCATTTTGGTGATTGGATCATTTGAATTGTTATGTGTCTTACCTGTCTGCCCGCGAATCACGGACAGCTTGTATTGGAGAAAATTAATTCTTATTGGCTCACTCGCGTAACAGAATTTTTACACGCGGAAACAAGCTGCCAATACCCAAATGAAGACTGCGAGTGTGCACATAGGATATTGAAGTCTAGCCTTCGCGTGAAACTTTTCGCGAAAATCAGGTGGTCCTAATTATAGTCCAAATGATTCACATTTTTCAACTTGGTAGATCGTCTCTAGGCTATTTGGTTTCCGCCAGAATGTTGTTTTCTCTGTGATTTGCCCTACCAACTGTGCAAACGTGTGGAGCAACTATTTGTGCGACGCTATAACCAACTTGATAAAGAGCGGGCTGTCAGGCGCGCCAAGTTAGCGACGTCCCTCGACGTAGAGGCGACGCGACGATAATGACGCAGTCAATTATCACCATAGGTAATTATACACCCCTGACCTTGGGTGCGTGCACATAGTCCCCGTTGGCGCTGACCGACGCGTGGGCAGTCATCGCTTAGACTCTGGTCCTTACGGAGGTGGTTACTGGACGACCCTGCACTTGTCCGCTGTTGTAAGGTACGTTCTTCGCCATTGGTCCATCCACATCTTGTTGGGTTGCCCACGCATTCATCTCCGAGCCTCTCTGAACTTGCGTTAGCTCACTTCCTTATTCCACGACGGAGTATCACATAGGTGCAGGTAGGGACAGCAGTTAAACTAAATATTTGTATTCCTTGACCACTCTTAGCCATAGGTAGAGATAGGAACATTTCGCGAGTTCATTTCAGGACAAGATATACGTCAAACACGTGTACACCGAAGTTGACTTTGCAATTGGATCGCAGTTTATTAGACACGCCCTGGACGACTCTAATCCAATAGCAGACTTGCAAGTAAACAAGTAGGGAGTGCCATATTGCCAGGTGTGGAATAACACTGGCTACTGTATGGGGCAGCAGCCAATGAACAATCATCTGAGGCTCGAATATACACATGACTGTGGAGTCTAGCCTACAGGTTATTGAACTCGCGAATTTTTTCCTATCCCTAGCCATAGGTGTGGCTACCGGTTTTTCGCGAAGAGATCCCACTTCCAGTTGTACTGCAAAAAAAAAAAACATTTGTTCAGAACCTATTTCATGGTTGGATAATTTCAACTACCACGCGTCTTAGATGTCTGTCGGCCAATCACCGATGTTCAGTGTCGGGATAACTATCCGCTGTAAAATGAGCACTTTTGAAAGCCCTATGATTTCGAATATTAGTCAATAAATATATTTTATTTTAGCCTTATGCGTAAACTTATGAGTGCGGTGGAATATACACATTGTGTTTATTACTTACGCAAAGTGTCCCTACTTGCCAGTTTGAATGTGGTTCGTATTGTCCTTAGTTATAGGCAAGGGCAGGAAAATGTCGCGTGTTAAGCCACCTGTGCGCTTGACTCCACGGTCCTGTGTATTTTCGGACCTCAGCTCATTGGTGGTTGTCTCCAATGTGTAACCAATTTTACATCAGATTAGGTGTCACGGGATTCGGCGCTTGCCTCTTTGCGTGTCTGTTATTGGCTCACGGCTCACCCGGGCGTGTCTAATAAACTCCTATCTAATTGCAAACAGAACTGAAATACAAATATCTTCAAAGTCCAACTTGTCCTAAAATGAATTCGCGAAAATTTCCAGTCCCTAGGTGTATACTGTTTGTGGTAAAGTTGAGCATTTTTGAAAGTTTGCTTGAGATATACTTGTACGTACATTACGTATTCTTCCACCGTATGTGAAATTAACATGGCCATAGGCCTCATCACTTTATTCATGCGTCGGTCATGTGAATCTGTAAAATTATTAGAAAAATAAATATTTTACAAATTTCTTACACTTTTATGCATTAAAACTATAAAGCAAAATAAATCACTTCCGTATTCGCAAAATTTTACCTGGCATTTTTAATTCAGTGTTAATGCATGGAACTAATCTTCCTTCGTCGTTACCAACTTCACATGGCTCGTGCCAGGCAGTGTCCCAATTAAATCATGTTCAGGTAGTGCCAATTACATTTTTCAAAGGTTGATTTCAAAATGCTCAGTTAAGCGTGAACAGCATGTAGGTATAGCTGAACAACACGTACACTCACAGTGCGCCGTGAACTAAAACTGGATATTATTCCTGGGACACAAGGTGCCAATACACTGCAAACAAAACTTTGAGAGAAATTTTTTCCTTGTATGAAAATGTAAACTAAATCACACTCACACTTGAAGGAACAGTACCGCACAAATCATCTGTAAGGTTTATATAACAAGTAAAAAAAATATTATTTGGTAGCACGGGAAACTTAACACACGAAGATATGAGTCAATTACAGACCATGTAAGTAACATTGCTCTCAACGGAAGGGAATATTAACAGACAAATTACGAGAAAACAACATTACTAAAGCCCAAGTTTATATGTGTGTGAGTGTATATATATATAGTTCAGACGCGGAAATATACATTACAGTTCCCTACTACAAATGATGGCATTGGAAATCTATTGGCTACATTTATGCTACAATGCTGTCTTTCTTTTTGAAAATGTTGGATGGCACAAATAGACATTTCCCTTGCGTATCTGTGAGGAGCCGCGCAATAGGCTTAGTTATCCTGAACTCCTGAACAAATGTATTGTGTTTGTTAATACCAAGCAATGGGTTTACAGTTGTCTTTCAGATTCACCGGCTCACCAAATGACTTACAAGCCTACGTGTTGACAAAGCTTTTAACCCACGGTGACCAAACTCATGCAAATTTCTGCAACCAAAAGGGGGATCCTTAACTCTCCAACTCTGGTATTGGAGTCAGGAGTGCCTACGTCACGACCACCAGAGCAAAAAGGTAATATCGTATTCCACTTAAAAACTGTAGCTAAGCCTGTTCAACTATGTTTTCCATTCTGGGGATGGATGTGGTTTCACTGAATATATCTGGAGATGTTTTAAAGTTTGGGTATAGCGAATACAGCTACATGAGAGAACCACATAAAGCCTTTCAGTTGCTTTAGCAAACTGACTTGAAATAAAATACTTTTCGCCATCCTGCATAATTCTACTTACCACTGCTTATATACAAGGTTGTTTGTAATCCAATTGTAAAATGAAATGTTTTATTAGATTTTAACAATTAATATTTATAACATAATCTGAAATGTGAAAGGTTTAGAAACAAAAATTGAAGTTTCTGTAACTTTGTGCTTACTGTTGTTGACAAATAAAACACATGTACTGTACCTATAAATGTGATATTTTTCGAGTAATTTGATTTGCTCAAAATAGTGTCATCATCAAATTGCGAATGAAGTGTTATTAATTCGTGTAATTTTCGGAACGTGTTAATTATACATTTTTGTAGGAACATCAAAATGTTGACAGTCAAACTTTTCAGCTAATTATGCACATTTCAATTGCATTCATCCCGTACGAATATTTAATCAGGAATAAATTTAACATGTGAACGAGTCGTCAAAAATGTGCAAATTGTATTCATAACTGTCATTTCAGTTTGAAATTATGCACCATAAGATAATAGATCTAGGAATTAAATTAAACAAACGCATATATCTGAATTATTAACAGGCAAGTTTTGTGAGAACTCTGTTTAGCATTCTTTGCGGAAAAATAACCTGTCTGTGTGTAATATCTAGCCTTCCTTACGGTATCTATAGTATGCTTGTCTATATCTAGTCTATGTTCTTTCTCTTGAGTCGCGGCTCGAATTTTACTTGCAAGAAAATTATATAAAATACTATGGCTTAGTATATAACGCAGAGACCGTAAAATATGAGGGAAAATAACGTTTAAAAGCAAATTTTGCACTCTTAACTCTTACTCAAGGAGACCCGCAAGATTTCTCTTGTACACAGAGCCTTTGCTCAAGAAGGGTAGTTAGCAAGTTTCTGTAACGCCTCGTTCAGTCCTTCCGAGCCGCACAAGGTAGGTGCGGTGGATCCTTGCCGGTGGACCGCTTCTAAATCTGGTGTTGCAGGAAGTTTAGGGAACTATTACCAGCCGAACACGCCCTGTGTCCTCCCTACCGCCACCCGCCCTTTCCCGCCTCGCCCTACCTCGCTCCCTCAGTATAACTTGGAAACATCCGAAGAACAAACTTTATAACCACGTATATGTTGCCTTCGCTTTAATAATGAGATAGCGAAAATAGTCCCAAGTAAATAAAATCCATTTTAAATGACCGTACTGGAAATCTGTAAATAAATTTCACTAAGTGCATGGTGACCCGCTGAATTCCAGTATTTTTTTTTTTTTTTACTATTTCAAAGCATTGGTAATGATAATCAGCATATCGTATTGTTGGATAAAATAAGAATAACAACTAAATAAATCTCACTTGTTTTAAAAAACAACTTTTATTTCCATTAATTTTCTTTTATTAATTTTAAAATTTGTCTAAATTGTATGTAACAATTATTAATGTAAGTTGAATTTTTGTATTATATTTTGTGTTATATTACTGACAAATCCTGTTTGGTAAGTAATGGCAGAATAAGAACGAAAATTAAATTATAATTAAATCTCATATGCTTATCAATCACTATTTCTCTGAAATCAAGTAATTTATAGTCTCGCGCTTGAATGGTTGAGCATAAGACGAGTACAGCCACTATGGACCCTGCATGTTTTTGTAAACGTTCTATACAGACGTTTGGCACGTGTAGTCCATTCACGATTACTTCCAACTTTTCTGAAGTCCTGCTACTTCCAGAATATTCCTCCGCCTCATGCAAACAAAGCTTATCCGAGTCTAGAAAACTACACCAAAGGTACAACGCATCGCATTCGCACGCACTCAGTGTAATAATATTTTGCTTAGTATAGGCTGTTCACGGTAAAGTAAGCACTTTTAAGGAACTACCAACTGACATTAACAACTAATAAATATATCCTATTGCAGCCTTAAGCAATAAATTTTGAGGGTGGTGAAATGTATACACTGTGTTTGTTGGTCACATTACAATGTTTATATTAAATAGAAGCAGGAATATTGGAATTGGATGAAAGAAAAAATTTAGAAGGGCCTTAAAAAGTCATCACTTTACCGTGAACAGCCTATAACTATATTCGCTATGCATTACCGAAACTCCTATTTTATCGCTATTTTAATCATATTATTTATAAATAAAATATGATAAGATATAAATAAAATTCCAGTTTAACCAAAAATAAGACACTTCAATGTTAACACGAGTACAAAACCCTTGTGATACACAGCATATTTAGGAAAGAACCAGACAAATCATACATGGTGCGATTTTTCAAAGGTTCGATTCGAAGAGTGCGAAGAAACCGCGGATAGACTAAACACGAAGCTGGTTCTTGAACTGACGTTAATAAACTAGCGTTGTTTGGCGGCGAATTGCAGATGGCGGTGTTCGTGAGCGGAGTGGTGGCGATCCTGCTGTTCTACGGCGGCGTGCTGGGTGTCGGCATATGGGCCGGCACAAAGCAGAAGAACCAGGGCCAAGAGGAGGTGATGCTCGCCGGAAGAAGCCTGGGCATGTTTGTCGGTGTGCTCACGCTCGTAGGTGAGGCTCTATCCTTGTGCATTCAACCCTTAACACTTTGGAATCTGGGCATATTTACAGGTATTTAAGACAAGGTAGTAGTGAGTTACCTAGGTATATACAACATAAAAGAACACCATATTCTGTTGGAGTTTGCATTCCCTCTTACTAGCGTGCTACTCGTCCACGGTACACTACGCCATGCTGTAACAACGTTCATTATTGGCCGGCTCTCAGCCAATACAATGCCGAGTTCACCATCTTCGAGTCAAATATTTTTTTTGTGGTTAACATGATTTCCAGTCTATCGTGTTCATTTGCACAGTAATAAAAAAAAAGTACTATTTTGTTCACGAAAATTTTCGTTGATGAGCTGAAGTGTTTACGTAAAATAATGAAAAAAGCCACGAAAGCAATGAAACGGCATTTGTTTGATTTATGGCTTCAGTTTTCGAGATATTTCCGGGTTTACTTCGCCCGAGCTACACTCGGTCATGTACTCAGAATGTTAAAGGCCGTTGGCCAGGGGAAATTCTGATATTTTATATTTGTACCATATGTTTTTTTTTTCTTTCTTCTTCTTCTTCTTCTTCTTCAAATCGTAGACATGATCTGCCATGACTGCCATTTCATCAAACAGAATTTTTTTATATCGCATGGTTTTCTACAAAATGACATGGCAAAGTCAAAATTTTACTGTTTCGTAATGTTCAAATAAAATAAAACAAACTATTTGCTGAAATTTTTAGATGAGCAACTGGAAGATCTTGCCTAAATTCATTTTAAGGTATGTTTAGCAAAAGTTATTTTCCATAAATTTAGGGGCAGCCACAAATCGAAAATATGCCAGAATTTAACCATTTTCAGCTATTTTTTTTAATTGCAAAAACATTTCCTTGAAGTAGCCCTTGGTATCTTCTTCCAGAGTGAATTATATCATTTATTTACGTGAGAGGGTTTTCGGTATTCGTACATTTCTAAAACAGAAAAAAATTGTGATTTTGACATGCATTTATGGGGAAACTACGCAGTCATTTTTTTTACGAGGAACGAGAATTCGCAAATAATGTCCAGAAAACTGAACAGTAAGTGTTACACTCGGCTGTTGAAGTTGAGTTTTGAACATAACTGAACATTTCACCACGTCTTTTAGTTATAGAACTTAAAAGTATAAATGTAAGAGGTTATTAAGAAAGTTTCTAGCTTTCATGAAAATACATAACTGTCAATATGGGAAGTGTGCCGTGTAAAACTTAAAAAAGTTTGTAACTGGATACCACGAAATTAATTCTACAGTTTTGTCACAAAAAAAAATAAGGCAAGATCTAAAGCGGTGTCCAGGATGAATATACACCCATGATGACGAAATAATTCAAGAGCATAAATGTTTTAATATAGAGTACCAAGTGTCTAAACATTGTGTATCAACCGAAGTGGCAAAGTCGTGACATACTGAACACCATTCCGAAAGACGCTTGTTCAATTCCCCGCATGTTCGTCCTGTTCTTGGTTTCTTATCCTTCGTTTCTTGAAATCTCTCTACATTAATGTCTAAATAGTTTCTTACCATTTGCCTTTTTCCGTTCCTGATATTCTGAGGGCCAGGTTCAATGTATAATCGCCCCGATCTAGACAAAACGTAAAAACTATTTTTTTTTTTTTTCAACGACATACTGTGAAGTCGGATTAATAGATGACAATAATTATCACTGCAAAATCGATCGCTATCACCTAACTATTACGTGGAAATACTCGGGTAAACCATCCTTTACTAATTTCTTAAGCTTAACGTAAATATACTATTTGCCTCGCTCTATAGAGCAAAATGCTGCCATTTCCGAGGTATTCGTGTATAATGATCAAAACTAACAAGTGAAGTACTTTGCAGCTAGTCAATGCACCTCACACTCTATATAATAAGGTATCGCCTCGATAGGGGTACTTTTATTAGGTACCTTTTGACAGGAGAACACGAACGTAAACTGTGAAGGCGACACTTTCCTTTTACCGATGCACGCATTCGAACAACACCAGACACGCAGTGAGCGGTGCGCCACCTGTATTGAGTTCCGCGGTTTGATCTTCGAACTGTTTCTGTGACCAGCGTTAATATTCACACAGAAGTTTGTTCATGCACGAAACCATGTTGAATCATGCCTACCTCTCATGTGTGATTAATTTTTGCAGTCCGCGCACAAGTTTTTCTTCTGTTGCACGTTCCATAGTTCGAGATCCACTACAAGCTGTTCGGAGTTCGCTGTTTTCGGAACGCACCTTCCCATTTACTTTTCTCTCCGCGCGAGGAAAACGTTTGATTGGGGTCATAGTTATAATAAGGGCACATCTGTACGATTCATAGTTAGAGCCCCGAGTATTTCGAGCATTGAGTTGGCAGCACACTAGGCTGGACAGCCCTCTGTACGCTGGACACATTATAGTTTGCTTATTGGTTGCTGTGAACAAGTGAGGCCTCTGTACAGGGTTGTTAAACACTCACTCACATTAATGCTTCCAGCTTATTACTGGCTCACAGTTAAACGGGGTGTCTTCCAATCACACCAGTAGGAGAAAAGAACAAGTGTTTGGAGTCCACCTCGCCTCCGAATTAATTCGCGAACTACTCGTGGCTGTATTCATAGTTTATCGTTTGAGACAGGCAAATTTCGCGTTATTATTCGGCATCAGGCTGAACTTCACAGTACCGTATATACCGGAACCGGCGTCATGCCTCCACTGGCCGCTTCATAGATGTGAAGCCACGCCCTTTCTGACTGAACTGTACGTGATTGGAGCACACAACTGTGAAGTGTTCATTTATTGATGCAGAGTCACCCCAAAGGCGTGTCAAATAGAGTACAGTCCAATGAAGAACTTATTGCAAAGTTACATGTGTTTAAGGTTCAACGTGTCTCCAAATAATAGCGCGAATTTTGCAGGTCTCTATTTATCGTTCATCCTTAGTTCCATGCGACCACTCTGGACTTTTCCGAATAACTTTGAAATCTTTGATGGTATTTTGTGCATGCAAGTTTTGGGCGAATTACAGTTAATTCTTCGATTGTGTCGTGTGGTCTTGCAGCTACCTGGGTCGGCGGAGGATTTATCAGTGGCACAGCGGAGGCCATGTATACCAACGGCTTGGCATGGTGTCAGATGCCCCTAGGATACAGTTTGAGTCTCTTCTTCGGTGAGTTTATGGTCACTTCATCCTGTAATGTGTAGTAATGCATTTCTAATTACACGTTGCTTTTTATTTATAAAGGCTGTTCACGGTAAAGTGAGCACTTAAGAAATGAACCTTATAAAAATGTCACTATGCCCCAGCATGCATTAATTTTGATGGGCGCACTGATTGGCATTTGCCTAGTAAAGCCGGTAAGGTTGGATAGAAAGTAGTTCTATATCTTAACGCGGAATAAAAAGTGTTAGGTAACCATTCGTGGTAGCTTAAAATTATTTCTTTCGCTTTCTGTTCTTTAATGCACCAAAGTGTAAAAATGAGGAGATTTGTAAAGTATTTACTTTCGAAATAATTTCACAGTTTCGTTTGACCGAAGCGTGACTAAAGTGACGAGGCCCATGACAATGTTAATTTTACATAAGGCGGAAGAATACACAACGTGTATACAAGTAGAGCTTAAGCAGGGCTTTCAAAACTGCTCATTTTACCATGAACAGCCTGTAATACGTTTTAATGCACCCGTTTATGTCGTGATACCAATCGGGGGACGCCGTACAAAATATTTCATCTGATAATTGCGTACTCGTGCGTGCATGGTTTTCCGGAATTAGAACCCGGAATAACGTGATCCAATTATCCTGAAATGTTAGCCACTTTCTTTGATGATACAGATGTTGAGAGACATACTGTAGCTTCCTGGCAAGACTATGCTGTAAATGAAGAAATGTCGCCTGAGACTGCAGTGATCGGCATTGCTCGGGTCCGTGTAATGCATTAAGTAGGCCTAATCACTTTAAAAGTTTAGATTTGAAACTAGCAATGATATGTGGTTATTTTGTGAACTATCATATACAACTGGAAATTTACATCTCAATTGTATAAAATGTGTGAATATGTTGGGTATTTTCCTGATTGAAATCGGTCCAGTATGTTTCGACTACCTTAAACGGTTCTCCTATAATGCAGAAATAATAAGCTAATCGAGTCATTCTCTTGAAAAAAAAAAAAAGCAGTACATGTTATCTCACATTATGGTTGAATTCTTTAAAATATTTAACACAATTTCGGGCTTTGGCAGATCAGTCTAACAGGTCCCGAAGTTCTTGAGAAATATTGAGGCAGCTGGTAAATGTTGGGTTTCCTTCATTTTGTTCCAGGGGTTGTGCTGTTCGTGAAGAAAATGAGGGCAGAAAACTACATAACTATGCTTGACCCGTTCCAAATCAAGTACGGCTCCAAGATTGGCACTTTGATGTTCTTCCCCGGCCTGATGGCAGACGTCTTCTGGGTTGGGGCGATACTCAACGCATTGGGTAAGTTTCTCGGAAGAAAAATAAAACAGTGTTATTGTGCACGAGGACATTTGCACAATGCCTTCAGGCGTAGGCAAAAGAGCCTTCACACATGGGGACATGTAGGCAGGACCCTTGAGGGTCCTGCCTACGCGAAGCTTGAATCGTGTTGGAGTGTGTTAGACGTGCGCAAAATGTGCTGATATACGAAAAGAACTCACGTCAAACTGTGAATATCGATTACTATTAAGGTTCCAGTAAAGCAACTGCCTATGGAGCACTGCAGCTTACTGTACAATGTGAAGAACTCATGAAAAATTAGTACAGAAACGATAAAAATTGCCAGAAAAATGTGATTTATACTGTATATGAAAGAAGAATGTATATATTTTTGCAATATTATAACATATTTTACTAAAACATCCTTTTCAAATGTAAAAAAATTATTCTATCGATAGAGTCCGCATTTTTTACAAAACTTAAGCGCGTTTCCGTTTTGGCTGCTTCAGAAAGCATAATTTACAGGAAAAACGTCTTCAAGAAAGATCGTCATAATATTTACTGTGATCATGTATAATAAAATCAAAGTAATAATGTATCATATAAATTTTGCAATTAACTTTATTCGCGTCAGTTTCAGCCATAAATGTTTGTGGCGAATGGAGGCATATAATATCAACTATAAAAATTAGTTCCTACATTATTATTACAATTTTCTTGCACAGAATCATAGTAAACATTAAGGCGATATTCCATGACGAAGGTTTTCTCAAAAATTCTGCTTTCTGAAGAATCCAAAATGGAAATATGCTTTAATTTTGTTAAAAATACGGACTATTTATATAGATTTTTTTTAAATATTTAAAAAGTATAATTTAGTGAAATATTTTATTATGTTGCAAAATATATACATCCTTCTTTCATATACAGCATAAATCTCACTTTTCTGCACATTATAAGTATCATTTTGGAGCACACCACATTACTAAAAACAACTGTTTCAAAGAGTTGCATGTAAAAACATTCGGGCCAAGTACTCGAGGGCTCTGCATTAAACCATGCGAAAGACTTTCCACCAATAAAATGATAGTGTGGCCGCTTAAAGCCCTAGAGCACGACAAGAGCACAGCACGCCAGTGCAGAGCCCTGCGCGTAGCGGCCATGGCGCGTTTGGTGAGCGTGGTAGTGTTGCACTAATCGCTCCGGCGCTTGCTCCAGGTAGGCGGATCCCTTAAGACTGGCACTAATTAGAGTTGGCTGCCGTATTTGAGCGACAGACTCGTCGTTTCGGGTCAGCCCGAAGAATCGGTGCGGGGTGGTGAGACGGGGATGAGGCAGCGACGGAATGAAAACGTGAGAGGGAACGGCAGTGCCCAGAGAAAAACCCCAGCACCACGGGAGTGTCAGCCGTACTCCTCACCACGGAACGAGAAAGGATATCACCCTAGCTGCGTGCGGTTAGTGTGATTGTCTGCTGAGCCACGCGTGGTGTATAGGCTGTTCACGGTTTATCGAACACTTTTGAAAGTCCTGCTTGAGGTCTAGCTTTCATCTCATTTCGTGTCCTTCCGCCACACGTTGAGTTAGCATTGCCTTGGGACTAATCACTTTATTCATACGCCAGTCACCGTGAGCATCCTATTATCCCACTTACTATTTATGGCAATTCATGATAGCCCTTTCAACGACATGTTCATTATCACTATCGACGGGAAATTTCGTGGGTTCTATGGCCATCAGCCTGAACTTCGTGGTTCTATGTGTGGTACATCGTCAGCTGTTTGTTCGTAGGCTGCTGTCCCAGCGTGTAACCAGGTTTATCCAGACCAGTAGCACGGGATGCGACCGTGCTCTTGTTCATCGCAGGTTTGTTGTCGACTCAAAAGTCATTTAGGGTGTGTGTAGTAAACTGTCGTTCAACCGGGGGGGGGGGGGGGGGATAACTCAAATTTACAAGTGTTCGAAGATCAGCACTTGTGATCAATGTGCAATTTTTTTTCAACCTTAAATATTACAGAATTATTTATTTTTTTTACCGTTGCTTTATCCATTTCCTGATGATCGCACAAGAGAAGGATTTGAGGTAAGAGGTTTGGTTGGCACTCCACGGCGAGATCTTGAGCGCCGATGAGGTTAAAATGAGATGAAGATGGATGCAAGGGTGGGGAAAACGGGAGTTACCTGAGAAAACCAACTGGTCGACGGCAACGTCCGTCACGTTTCCCATATGAGAGAATGCAGCTGACATCGCCGGGAATAGAGCCCGGTTTGCCATGGTGGGAGGCGAGTAGCGTGACAGCTACGCCATTACAAGAGAGGGAAATATGCGTGGTTACTGTATAGGAAATTATTATAAATATGCCCCTTCGTAATATATATATATATATATATATATATATATATATATATATATATATACATAATTCGGCTAAAACACGTAGATATTCGTTTTAGACGTTTAACATTTAAAAAAGATACAGTCTCTCCACTTTTTGGTGAGATATAGAAGGAATAATAGGACTAGTCACTTACCTTGTTGTAAGGGGCCGCGGTGGTTGAGCGGTTAGCCTGCTCGCGTCTCACCAAGGCGAAACCGGGTTCAATTCCCGGATGAGTCACTTCCGGATTTTCGTATGTGGGAATCGTGCCAGACGATGTCGCTGGTCAGCGGATTTTCTCGGGAATCTCCCGGTTCCCCCGCCGCCTCATTCCAGTGCTGCTCCATTCCTACCGCATTCACCCTCATCGGCTCTCAAGACCTCGCTGTTAAGAGCCGCCCAAATTTCTTTACTTACTCACTTAGTAGAATGTTCTACAATGATAAGAATATTATAAACAATTGATATCCCTGCAGTAGGTATCGTTTTTATGAATGTCAGAAAGTAAATATACGCTTCTAATGCTTTTTTTTTTTTTTAACCTTCAGGGTCTTCGCTGATGGTCATCCTTGACCTCAACATGACGATCTCAGTGATCGTAAGCGCAATTTTCGCAGCAGCTTACACCATGGCCGGAGGCCTTTACAGCGTCTCCTACACGGACGTGATTCAGATCTTCCTGATCGTGATTGGACTGGTAAGTACCTATGCATGTGATTCAGTAGGGGATAAGTGGTTCAGTTAACTGCACCAGGAACGAAGCTGAGAGTGTACATACACTGCACAACAAAACCAGTGAATGCATATGAAAAACATTAATGATATTTTGAAGTTTAATGACGTGACTTACTAGTTTTTTATTGTGTGCAAAATACAAAAGTGTGATAAAAGTTCTAGCGAATCATTCTTTAAAATTTCAACTAAAAATTAAACAGGGACTTGGTGAATTTGAATGCGCGTGATATCTTCTTACATTCCATACGGCAAAGTTATGAGATACCTTATTGATGCAATGCAAATCGAGGAATAAATTGGGGCCAAGAATGTGAAGTGGGCTTAGACTGGTACATAAAAATATCCTACATCGGGCAAAAATATTAATGAGCATTCCTTGACTATCATTCCTTAAAGCTTCACGTATAGGTCTACCTAGAGTGTCTATACTCTTAATATTACATCATAAAATAATGGGGCCTATTACGTTGACTCATACCTGGGTAGTTGGAAATAATCTTTTCTTTGTCCGTTTCTAATGACTTTGCTATCGATGGGATGTTAGGCCTTACCTCTCTCTCTCCATTTCTACCTGTACCCAGCTACCTTCATTTCTATATCATAATGATAATATTGATACACCCACCTAACATATCAATTTCATATGTTATAAAATTTTATGGTGTTGTTTAATTTTATTTGGAGTAATTTTACAAGAAAAATTAAACCTACAAAACATCCTTAGAATGTTCCAAAATGTCATTTTGAATTAATTATTAAACCACGAGATAAATTTTTGCGAATAAAAGCTGTAGAATTTATTAAAAGTCGCCATTAACACGAAAAATTCTCTTATTGTTTTCATAACACCATACAGAACGTAGTCTGTTCCCATTCCTTTTTTAAAGCCATATTGCTTCTCACACATAGTGCCTTCAACTTCTAGAGCCATTATTAGTCTTCTGTTTATTAATTTCTTGGAGACTTTGCCCAACACCGGAAGCAATGTCAATGGCCGATACGATTTAGGGTTCTCAGAACCCTTGTTATCGTCTTTGTACAATATCGTTAGACATCCAAGGGGCAGGAAACACACTGGTTCTGAGACAGTCATTATATATCTCCAATAGATTGTTCTTTATCCTGGAGTAGCATCTATTAACTATTTCTGCAGTAAGGCCATCCTTTCCAGGTGATTTTCCATTCTTCATTGGAGACCACTGCTGTTAATTCTTCCAGGTCGAATTCTGGCATGTTCTCAGTATCCGGAATTATAGCAATGGACTGTATTTTCCCAGCATGCTCCCCCCCCCCCCTTCATCCTGGAAGTCATTAGGCAGAAGAGCGTGGAGTAGTATATCCATAGATTTTGCAGATCTGTTATTATTTCACCGTTATCTTTCATATATGGTGAGGGAGCAGCCCTTTTTATTTTGTTAACAGCCAGTTTATACACCAGGCCAAATGGATCCTCATTTCTGGCCTGCATGACAAATTCTTTCCCACGACTTTGTCTTCTTCTGCTAAATGCTATTGAAGTATGCTAATTTCGTTTGCTTATACATGGGAGAGAATTGTTAATGATCTTCTCCCCATAGTCTGTGAAGTTTCCTAGTCTCCCTTCGCAAGTCTTTTCTCTCCATCTCCAGATCCCTGTCCCACCATGACAGATTTGTTAACACATGCGTAGACGACTGAAGGTTCTTTTTATATGTGTCCTGAATGACCTCGGTAATAGCTGCGACTCTTGTTTCCACATCCTCTTGTTGCAGCTCAGGACATCTTCTTAGCATACTTAACAGAGCCCATTTAAAAGTCGGCCAATCAGCTGTTCTGTGGATATATCTGACTTCCTTCCCCGTATTCGAAGGGCTCTCTCTCCTTCCAGCACAATGTATTTCACAGACAATTAGTCTATGGTCACTAGAACTTTCATCTAGTACTTTCCAATTTCCAGCATAGTCCTCAGCCTTACTGTTCATGGCAGTGACATACATATCACTGCATCATGTGCCTGTGAGACATAAGTGGGTAGTTCCCCTTCTTCATTAGCCACATTCATATCGTTCATCAGTATGAACTGACTGACAAGTACACACACCTCATCAGTCACCGGAAAGGGGGGGGGGGGGGAATTGCCTGAGTTCTGATTTGGCTTTACATCCACATCCATTATTAATGGCTTATTTCGGAGTGTTTTAGGTATTATCTCCCATCTATCTAGGTGTATTTGCGTATCATACCAAAACTGAAAGTAACAGGATACCAATCAACATCCCATAGTTTATTAATTACTTGCACACAAACACGATGTGTGTTACAAACACTAAACATCGTGACTACGTCCATATTCATGTTGGTCTTCAATACTCCAGTCTGGAGACATATCCCAGGTGAACACTGTGCCTTGCAATCCCACAGCATTCTCAAATGGCACATGATGCTCTTGAAACAGGACAATGTCTAAGTTCTGCTCCACAACAATTCTGTTCAACTCTGCAGCAACCACTGCTGACCACTGCATATTGAGCTGGCCACGTCTGATAATGTGATTACAGGCCATAATCTATTCTGGTGAGTTCTACTGGCAGGGCTTTTTGGTATGCCGGGCATTCCCTAGAGTTCACTCTGTGCTCATGAGGCTTTCCTTTCCTTTGCCAGTTTACACATATGTCTTTGAAGTCCTTGGCAGACCTCGTGGGTCATTTATCGAATTCGTGTCCCTTCTTCCCACATCTTGAGCGAGTTGAGTCCACTTCTCTACACTTTTTTCGCTATATGTCCCCATTGTTGGCATTTATATCAGCGAGAAACAGATATATAATCTCGCACCCGGCAGATCTCGTAGTCCACATATATTCTCTATTTTTCAATGAGAGCATTCCGCACTTTAGGGTCACATTCCAGTACCACATTAATCCTGTATGCATCCCTCTTAGCAGTTCGATGGCTGACCGCAACCATCTTCGTACAGCTTTCTAAATCCAAACCTCTGCATCTCCTGTGCGAAAGACTTGCCTGAAAATTGTCTCAGGTAAATCCCCATTATCTTCTGTTCGTGATACGTCATATATTACTACTTTAGGGCTCCTTCTCACGAGAGCCTCAAGTTTCAGTACTCATCCATTTCGTAGGCCTCTTATATTTCATATTTGGAGACCATCAGTCTTACTATTAGATTCCTTCTTTATCGTATCCTTTGTGGCTAGGCTAGATGCCCCCTTTTTTTCATGGTACACCAAAACCAACTTCTTTGCAGGTTTGGCTTTATTCCTCCAGCACTTGCAGCCTGTGCATAACTCCTTAAGCCAGGTACTTATTTGTCCGGAGGCCTTTAGCCAGAACTTAAGTTCCAGAATTTTCCTGCTCGGTCAGTTGTAACATTCCAATCAATTCGCCATTTTTGATAAGTACCTTTTCGACTAATCTCTGCAGTTGAATAAGCTGAGGGACCAGCCAATTAGCTGGTGTGATATTTATCTTGGAATTTTTTCTGAGCAGCCATTCCATCATACTAGAGACTAACTCCTTAGCCTCTTCATGTGTTCTTTCCACACTATTTTCAATTCGCTGAATAAAATTGCTTTCAACCAGTGAATCATTCCCATGGCCTGTTTCCTTCTAGTGTTGCTCGAAATGCAACTTCTTCTTGGCTTTATAGCCTTCGAGGCCCTTTGAAGAGCCAAGAACAGGAACCACCTCTGCTCTTGTTGTTTCCTCTTCTCCTGTTACCTCAGGCACCACATCAGATTTATTCTTTTCAGGAGTGAGTGGGTAAAGAGATTTGGACGGCTCTTAACATCGAGGTCTTGCGAGCCTGTCTTTTCAGGGGAAATCCTTGTAGTAGTATTTGCTGTCTTACTTCTCTGCCAAAAGTTGTGAATTCCTGTACCTTTTGCTTGGCAGTCCGTAAATCAGAGTCGGAATCTTTTTCATCCGACAAGCCTTCAGAGACTTCTCTTCTTGTTTGTGAAGAGATCGCGTCCAAAATACTCTGCTTCGTATTTACCTTCAGGTCCTTGTCCTGCTATGTCTCCACCTTCCTCTTCCTCATCATATATCTCCATGAGCCAAGAGTCCACCACACTCCTTTCCATTCCGCTTATAGCATACCAAATTTGTTGGTGCCATTTGGTTTCCTTCCGAGACATCTGAAATTGCTCCCTGTTGAACTCCTTATCCATTAGCCGGTTAACCGCGGCTGTTACTACAGATTTGGGGACATTTCCTTGTCCAAACAACCCCTTAAGATCTTTGCTCCTTTCTTGTAAAGGTTTTGGTTTAAAATTCATTACGGAAACCTTTACCCGTTTGAACGGACTTTATTGGGATGTCATTTCCACGCTCGCGTCTCTGCAAGTCCTGTAAACGTGATGAGACCAATATCTGCAACAGTTCAAAAACACTATAGTTCAACTGATACATGATACACAAGTTCACGTACACATACATCCACTTATGTCCACTCTATCCTTCTACTACCTCAGGTGAGGACCCCAACCTCGCAGGCCAGGGGCTGAAAGCCCAAGGCCAGTCTTTGCTCCCTCTTAGCCGTCTGAGGAACCTCTGGGCGTATTATGGCCACGTACTGACTCCTTAGCACGAGTCCAGTGGACTGATCACCTCACAGCCCGTTTCTCCACCGCAGATGCGCGGAGCACAGTGCCGCACTACCTTCTTCTTGCAGGCTCAAGGCTCACAATCCAAAGGCAGATTTCCTTTTTAATATTCAGCCCTCCTCTCATATCCAAATCTCAGGGTTGTTCTCCCTTACGGTACCACTTCTCAAAGGAGGTTTAGCTCAGGGCGGCACTGTTCCAGGGCAGTACCCGAGAACAGGTTGAGAACAAACCGAGATATCTTATGAGAGAGTTTGGCATGTAGAGTTTTCCGTCACAAGGTGCGCTGGTGTTCCAAAGAGATCACTTTCAAGCCGGCAGTGAACTTATAAATTGTATTTATTTGTTTGTAAAAGTTAGTGCTCGTCTGGAAGTGTAATTGTACTTGCCCCAGACAACATTTTAAATATTAACTTTATTTCGTGTTTATTATTCACGCCCTCCAACAAAGTTTACAAGAGTAAACAATAAAAAATCAATATATCTATGTTTTACAGAGAGAGTTAATAAGCAAGTTATTTAATTCAAAAAGTTACGAATTTACGTGCGAAATAAATATAGCCGCCATCAAAAAACTTTTTTCTTTTCTCCTATCCCTTTTAAAGAAATTGTGCGAGGAATCCTTAAAAACTATAATTTTTATCAATTTTTAGTTTTTTTTTATATATATTTAGATGTAATATATAAATTTATTAATTGTGTATGCCAAGCTTTTTCTAAAACCAGTTTTACGACAGAATATTAAATAGGTCGACATATTTCGTCATATTTCCAACTATCTTTACGTGAGTTCTAACTTGATACACATATAAAGATTTAAAACAATAATATTTATTCTATGCAAATTACAACTATCCCTCTTACTTACATGCAATTGCCACAGTAAATGCATTCAGCTTCCCAAACCGAGCAAAATTAACATTACCGACGCTAACGACATTACTGGCCAGTGGAATCGATGAGTAAAGGAAGGCGACCTCAGAACGTTGGCTCCACGTGTGTGACGCAGGTGCTGGCAGCGCCGTTCGCCTACGCCAACCCCTTGGTGTCGCACGCCGCCATGGCCGCCCACGACTGGGTGGGGTACGTCGAGACCCGCAGCATCGGCAAGTGGATAGACAACTTCCTGCTACTCGTCTTCGGCGGTATACCCTGGCAGGTACGTGCTGAATATGGGTCGTCCCAGCTATCTTCTGTGCCCGTCCCGAACTGATAAAGTCTGTTCACGATGAAGAGAGCACTTTTAGAAATGAACCTCAGAATAAAAATTCACTGCCCCTGCAGGCATATATTTTAATGGACCCACTGAGTGACATTCGCCCAGTAAAGTTGGTAACGATAGATTGAAAGTAGTTCCATAGCTTAACGTCGAATAAAAAGTGTTAGATAACCATCTGTGATAACTTATGTTAATTCTTTCGCTTTATGTTTTTTTAATGCATCAAAATGTAAAAATGAGAATATTTGAAACATGTCTACTTTTCTAATAGTTTCACTGTTCCACTTTACTGACTCATGAATAAAGTGATGAGGCCAATATAAATGCTAATTCTACATAAGACGGAGGAATACACAACGTGTATTCAAGTGGATCTTATGCAGGGCTTTCAAAATTGCACATTTTACCGTGAACAGCCTATACTGAATAATGTATCTGATACGTTCGGTATCAGATACAGGAATTCCAAAAATACGTCGCTACTTCGCCATTCTATCGCGTAGAGTGAACATGGGGTAGAGTGATCTCGCTGGCTGTGCAGAACCCGTCTCCGTGTTCCAACATTGAAGTGCTTTGCTGCCATCACGACTATCACAGACGAAGTGGATGGGATTTGAGGTTAGAACACTGTTTAATAAACAAGTCCTTTGAAATGTTTGTATAATTCCTCTAACCACTTTGCAATGCAGTTTGATTTAATTAAAATTCGTATCAGTATTTTATTCACATAAAAGTGCTAGTCTTTGAAAAATTAATATACAAACAAACATATTGATTACTGTTGAACATGAGACTTCGATGGTTGTGTAGGTTTGGGGTAGGTCAGTGTTGGATACATATTCTCGTGTAGCCTTGTCCGTGTATGTTGTCAGGTGCACGTATTCGTGTACGCGTGTTACCAAGTACCCGCATTATTTAGTACTGTAAATATACTGTGTGGCAGCTGTTACAGTGAAATAAAGTATGGATAAGAACAAAAGCAGAAAACACACTCAATTTGCACGAAGGTGCAATGAATATTAAATCTCTCCTAATGACATAGTCTTAGTCGTATCAGTTTCTTGATAATACTGATGTACTGATAACTGAAAATTCAGCTATGTATATCCACCGAGATCCGCTGGAAATCAGTGCCAGGAATAGAATATTTAACTATAATTTAGTGTAAATCGGTAGTTATTCTGTGAAAAAGACTCATATAAATATTAATTGCATTTCAGTGCTTTCGCTGCAGGAATTTGAGATTATTTTCTTCAGAACTTTAGTGATGTCGTTGACGATATTAATTTATTCTGATTTATTTGTAACACTTACTAATCAGATGTCGTTTGATAAGCCTCAAACATTAAAACATTTTTGTAAAAGATAATGATAATAATAATGTGATACGTATTTTTATGTTGTCTCGGAAAACATAGGACGAGGTTCAATAGTTTATTGCTTTACTAGATGTATTGTTTAACTCTCATAATTATTTACAATATCAATTTTACCAGCAGAACTTTTATTGAAAAAAAAAAAATTTAATGAAATTAAATTTGCGGAATTTTAGGCCGTTAAAAAGGTGCTACCTACTGAACCTTGTCCACCAATGCATGAAAATTACCTGACAATTATATTTTCCTAACGTAATATATGTGACGCCGGGTTTTCCAACATACGAATGATCGCTTACAAGCCTGAATAATTAACTAACAGGCAAGTGAAATTCTTTCAACTGCAATCATAATTTACGACAGTGATGTTTAGTTTAAGTTGTTTTATCTTTGGCTTAAGTTGTTGAATTTCGTTTTATTTTCTAATATAGTTTTGTATGTTGTGTACCATACCTCTGGAAATAATGGATTTACTCAGTCAAGGAATAAAGAAAAACTCAGCACCAGTCCACTACGCGAGGACTCTGTAACATGTTGTGATGATCCTTGTCAATTTATTCTCACTAACATTTACGAATTTACAAATTCGTATAATTGTGTGATATAGCCCGTTCTCGGTAAAGCGAGCACTTTTTTTGAAGCCGTTTCATCAGATATAATAGCCAATAAATACATTCCATTGCGGCCTCGGACTTTTGATTTTCGGTATGGTAAATGTATACGCTATGTTTATTTCTCACACGGCAGGGTTTACATTAACAAGCGGTGGAAGGATACAAATTGCCTGAAAGAAAAAAAAAAAGTAACTAGGGCTTCAAAAGTGCTCACTTTACCGTGAACGGCCTTTATAAGAAATACTGTTCTAGTGAGTAACCGCCGTATTTAAAAAAAAATGTTCTTTGTAGACTACTGTTGCGATTCTTGTTGCAGGCGTACGTGCAGCGCATCTTGTCGATAAAGAGCACTCGCATAGCTCAGAGGATGTCCTTCGGGGCGGTGATTGGCTGCTTCTGCATGGCTATCCCAGCGGCCATTACTGGAATTATCGGCAGAGGCACAGGTTCTGTGACAAACAAGAGTGCAATACTGAGTCACATACTTTGCTTAATATTAAGATGGATCACAATCAGTGCTGCCCTGGCGGGAACGATGATGCGTCAAACGCATACTATACGATATGATACAAGTGTTAGTTCCCAGTTAATTTGTTCAGTGTGGAGGTGAAGGTACAGCACACTGACCAGCCTGAACACGAGAGGGAATTAGGCATTAACAATATATTTTTGAATTACATGTCGAAAATAAAACCACTCCGTCTATTGGCTAATAGAAACAATAAATCCCGGTAACAAAATGTTTGGAGAGGTGATCAGTTTTTTTTTATTTATTTAAGTTGAAGTTAGGGAAAACAATGCAGGAAATCCGCACTTTTTTGCATCATATCACGAAGGCGAACGGAACTGGCGCTCCATGCGGAGAGCGCCTGCAAATAGGACATCATGAATGGGGGATCGGCAGTTGAGTAGTAAAGGCTGCCGGAAGTGATTGCATTTTATTTCCAACAATACGCAAGTATCAATATTTAAGCTGTTCACGTTAAAATGATCACTTTTGAAAGCCCCTGTTTAAGATCTACGTGTATAAACATCGTGTTTCCCTCCGCCTTATGTAAAATTAACATTGTTATGGGCCTCATAACTTTATTCATGCGTCGGTCAAATGAAGCGGTGAAATTATTAAGTAAGTAAATACTCCATGTAAACGCCACTTCAGTTATTTAAAATCACTTCTCATTTATTTGCTCAGTGATTAGCGTCTGCCTGTAAAAGTGATGCGATTCGTTACCTTAAGCTTGTATGTGCGTTACTCAGGCCGGTTTTTATTTAAAAGCACACATTCATAAACATTTGCAGTGAATGAACCTCCTAGCTTTCTTTTGTCCACACGTGCTGTAGTTAGCAATCAGGGTTGAGCACATTGTATGAGCTTGCTAATGAAAATCAGAGACAATTTCAAGTACAAAACGCAAATAATTGTGTTCAAATAGCGAAAACTTGGTTGCAAGTAGTTTCGTACAAGAAAATAAAAAACGCAAGTACTCACTAACGGGGATAATGTTCTATCAGTATGAAAGTACGCGTTCAGAGGAACTAGTAGTTGAGATGTAGCAAACATCGGTTGTATTTCGGCCATAGAATATTCAGCCTAACGAGCCACTGGCGCTAAGGGCTATTCCTTGTTGTCGATTGTAGGCCGGCATTCGGTATTTGCTCAGGGCATTAGCTTGTCGATTAGCTTACCTACGTTGGATAAAGTACTGTTTATTTGTCATCTATCAAACGCCAGAAATATCGGATCTTAGTCTGACGATATTAGGAGCACGATATCGTCATTAGGTACTGCAAATGTTCCAAGGAATCAATACATTTCTCAGCATAACTACTAGCTGAATTGAAATTGTGTGGAATCTACAGTAACAACTATATCTCGCTGCACGAGTAAAGCAAACGTTTAGAAATATTAGCTTTTTTTTGGCAGCTTGCAGCTGCTGTTTCTTCCAAACGCGAGCAATGATCCGTACGGACAGGCACTACCTACACATTTTTGCAGGCTGTTCATGGTAAAGTGAGGACTTCTGGAAGCCCTACTTGGGGGTCTGTTTATCTCCTCATTCGATATCTTTCCGCCTTATGTGAAATTTACAGTTCCATTTATCCGTGCGTCAGTCGATTGTAAACGTGAAATTTTAAGGAACCGAAATGAGTTACCAGAAAGCAATTGCGTACATAGCATAAAAATTCACAAATTCGATTTATTATTAATTTAAACATTATACTCTCAATATTAAAAATTTAGAACTATGTTCCTTAATTCGTTACTAAAGTAACAGAGAGCCTTCATGCCAGTGTGTGTACGGTAGTATATATGCAGGTAAGGCTCGACTTCACCTCTTATAGAGAAATTCTTCTTTTTAATGTCATAATTTCAGTTTCAGGGTAATTACAATGAATTACTTACTATAGAAAAATTACAATTAAAAAGATGTTTTGCATTTTTGCAATAAATTTTATTACGTATTATTTGGTATTCGTTAAATAGGCAGGGATGTACAGATATTTTAAAGTTTATATTTCGCTATTTGTGACAACATTTAATGTTAACAGTTGGGATGCAATGTCTCTACTTCTCAACTTGTGGAAAAGTATTCTCAAAATTCTCACTTCACTTTTACTTAGCAGAGACTAAAAAAGCAGTGATTTTTTTTTTTTTAAGGTTGATTTCAAAAGTGCTTACTTAGCCGCGAACGACTTATGGTTGTCCTTAATGCCCACAATTTACGACACGAACAGGTGTATGTCGTGTTGAGATTGCTAACACTCTGTTTTCTCTCCTCACTCTAGACTGGCAACATGTTCCTGGATTCGAAGCGAACGTCACGGATGCCCAAGCGTCCATCATTTTACCACTCGTATTGCGGTATCTGACGCCCCAAGTGAGTATACGTTGAACTACTGTGAACTATTTTCATGAAACTTACTGTGTTTACACATTGGAGACTGTCGTAAATTGGTGCACTTTCATAAATAAACATCGGCTACATAAAATTAACGCAAATTGTCTTTGAAATTTTAAAAAGGGCCTATTTAAACTTAAATAAATAAATGTGTTATACAAAAGGGATAAATTAATATGTCAGTAATTTCTAAAAGAAGTAAAAACAAAACTTATTCTGATATTGAAATGTATAGGAGTTTTATTTTTTTTTTAATTCAGGTCCTCGTATAATCACAAGCTAAATACGTTGAATGTAATATGTGTTATCGAAAGTGTTCCTCATTTTAATTACATATTCCAGCAATTTATGAATAAATACAATAAATTATCATCCCAAGAAGAGTGTTGCTTCGCTCATTTGATTAAGATGGTGTTGTCGCAAGTAATTATGGAAGAAGAGAACATTTTGATGATGAAAACGGTGATCATCACAGTGAATCCGTAGATGATTACCATACAAATTATGTACATTTTTGTATGATTCTGTTGGTCACAATTTTGCTAACGGCAAGACTCATGCGAACGTCTACAACTCTGATGTATTCATGATTAAAAATGTCGACAAGGTAAAAGAATTCGCTTTTAATGTACTTAACTATCGACTATTATTAAAAGGTTTATTGTTGGTGACCGCAAAATATCGCTAATTCATTTGAGAAAATAACTGTAATATTTTGTACGTGGCTGTCTGAATATCTTCGAGTAGTTTTATTGCAGTTTATTAGGTCGCGATCACACGTGACATAGAACTAGTTTATTCCAAACACGTTTAGCTGTTGATTACATTGTCTCCTGATATATTCCTATCGCAGTCGCTTCTCGTTCAAAGCGGACCTGGTGGCATGAAAGCGCGCAATAAGTTACGCGTTGTTCCTCCGCGTACACAAGGCCTAGATGCCCAGCGTATTATCAAGACGCTGGGCATCTAGGCCTTGTGTACCGAGATTCACAGATGCTGTGCTGCCACACACTTGACAGCAGGAGGACTGGTGCATAAGGTGGTGGTGGTGGTGGTGGTGCAGACGCCCGCCCGTTTGTCGATGGCGGGCTGCAGGTCTTGGGACCGAGACTACAATTAGTTTGCGCTAGTCGTCGACCAGCGGGACTGTAAACGACGGACCGTACCCAGGGACACGTCCGTACAACACAGGTCTGGACACTCGCCTATCCAACAATGTTAGCGAATTGACCCCTCCTCCCCCCCACACCCTTATTGACTGATTTAGTTCGTGCAGTAGCCGCAGATCGCTGCAAGTAAACTAGTGTTTGTTACCATTACTTATATAGGGATAACTACGGCCACCTGATTTTTCGCGAAAAGATTCACGAGAATGCTAGAACTTCAATATCCTACGAGCACACTCTCGCAGTCTTCATTTCGATATCGGCAACTTGTTTTCGCGTGCAAAAATTCTGTTGCGTGAGTGAGCCAATCGGAATTAATTTCCTCCAATACTGGCCGTCCGTGATTCGCGGGCAGACGTGTAAGATACATAACAATTCAAATGATCCAATCACCAAAGTGGTTCTGAACTAACCTGTTTTGGAACACAACTTCTCCTGAAATCTTTTTTGCTAAAAACAGGTGCCCCTAGGGATAACGCCATAGAGATATGAATGTCATTTTCCCATTTTAAGAAAAAATTGCAATTCCCCTCCCTATTCTACCCATGTAAACAGCACTACTTCGGTAGCAGCGCTCCGCAGCTGGGTTCATGAACTAAACGGGTCAATAAGGGCGTCAACTTTTCAAGCTAGTGTCCAGACCTGTCTTCTATGGCCGTGGGCGGGACTGTTGTCCAATCACGGTCACTTCCAACTTATCTGAAGCCCTTCTAAAGTTCTACTTCCAGAATATTTCTCCGCCTCATGCAAACAAAGGTTATGCAAGTATAGGAAATTGCACCAAAGAGATAACGCACCGGACACGTGCGCACTCAGTGTAGTAGCATTTTACATAAGAACTATTTGTTACCAGGCGTTACCAACACATCTACTTTCTCCCTGTTTTTATTCCTATTAATTATAAATGAAATGTTATAGTTTATAGATAGAATATAAATTAAACTTCAATTTAACTAAACAAAAGGCACTTTAATGTTAAAACAATTATGAAACCCTTGTAATACGTAATATATTTAGGGGGAAAAAACTGAGTTGGCTGTGTTGGGGACACGGCCGTTTGTTTTGCGTGAATACGTCTACGTTGACGCGCTCGGACGCCTTGATGTTTATTTTACGTTCCCGGCACCGCTTCACTCGATCATATGGGGTTGCACAGGTATCACTGGATTGCTTTCGAGATACCCTTTCCAACCGTATACGATTTCTGTATTTCGACTTCGGTTTTTGACTAGTATAGGCCGAAATTGTGTTAGGTTTTCTTAATTCTTTTCATTAAACGCATACAATTTCACCATAACTACGCCACACAAATGTTTTTATACACGCAATCGATTGATCTTGACGAATGCTGTCGATTGAAACTTGCACGAGCGGCGAAACGAACTCTCAAAATTGCACTCCCCCCCCCCCTTCCCCGCGCGATGCTCCAAAGTCCTCAATCAACGTAACATATTCTTTGATCCTTTGGCAATCGAGTGGTGTAATTGAATTTTGAATGTAGACGAGAGATTCGGAGCTGCAAAGCCAAACTGTATCCTCCGATTTTGTTATCATCGGATTTTCTGGGTTGCCTCCCACTACTGTCGCAAATTTAAAGACGCATTCACGTCAAAACCAAACACATCATACATAGGGTGATTTTTCAAAGGCCGTCGCCTACCCAGCACTTGAAATGCATTGCAGCGTGTTTGTAAAATTCATTTTTTTTTTTTTTAATGAAACTATTAAACGTGAGCCTAACAGGTTCACGTGAGTTACTTTGAAGATGCTCGTTGGCAGCATTATTTTCGTGCCCTCCAACATAGCTGAAAACGGCTTCTCCAGTCAATTGCATCTCAAAATATAGGAACAGAATGCACGCGAAAATACGACAGGGGCATGTACTGGACTTTACTACAGAGTCGCGTCCAATAAAATCATAGGATCGCCGATTGAAGTTAAGTTCAGACGAATCGTCGACGGAAAGACTCCACGCCAGTTGGGTGCCTTGCGCCTAGAGGCGATACAGCTTTACATTCGCCAGTCGGCGTCGCCCGTAGCACTTCGTCGGTTTTTGCCTCACTCGCGCAGACACACCCCTCACACTAGGTGACCTCCTTAAGCTTGGGCCCTGCTACTCGCTGCTGGAGATAGTTGGCCCTAGACGCAGGATCTTTCATCGACAATAAATTGCAAGTGGGTACGGCATGATCTTCATGTTAGGCAATGTCCACAATAGCTTGTCCGCAGTGGAATGGTCCGCGGACCTACTTCGTCCGCACGCTAATCGGCGCGACAATGAATTGTATGTGATTACTCGTAAATGTTGATATTTCCAGATTGTTTTGTTTTGTATTCTAATTTAGTTACGCGAGTGAGTACGTTATGAATTTTGCTTTGATTTAACTCATTTGGATTTTTTTGCTCTAATCAGTATTTTTTTTGTATTTTTGTTTATTAAAGTTTCATTTTCACGGCTACGAGATTGAAGATTACTGCTTTGAAGAAATAACGAGTTTTATGTATTCAATTTTCATGCCTATGTATCAATACATCATTATTTACTTTTATTTTTTTGCGGGCGACAAAATGTAAACAAAACAAACGATCTGGAACACGTCCGAGGACGAAAGTTGAAGTTGCCGAATGATCTCGGGACATGGGACTTTGGGACATTGGGACGGCGAGCTGCGACGTCAGATGGTCACGTGCACCAATCAGCAGTTAGGCTTCTGAGAACCGTTGCCCGAGGACAGTTATTGTGGACTCGGCCTTCGGCACTCATGCATGACTGCGGACATGTCGGGTTGGCCTCACGGATATGGCACTGTTTCGAAAGTATTCGCATGATTTGGCTGGAGGTGACGAAAGATGCGCAGTTGTGATTGAATACGCACTGTTGAGTGGAGTGAAGAGATTTGAGCGGATCTTACCATCGAGTCTTAAGAGCCGATGAGGGTTAATTCAGGTGAGTATAGAGCAGTGCCGGAATGAAAGGGCGGGGGAAACGGGAGATCCCAGAGAAAACTCGCCGACCAACGGCGAAAATCCGGAGTGACCCGGCCGGGGATTGAACCCGGATCGCCTTGGTGGGAGGAGAGAAGGCTAACTGCTCAGCCACTGTGGCCCCCGATTCCTACGAAAATCCGGGAGAGACCCCGCCGGGAATAGGATGCGATTTATCTTACCAGTACACCACCGCGGCCCCCTCCCCTCTGTTGACCGAGGCCAACGAATGCAGGGTGTTATGGTCTAGTGCCGCCTATGTATATCCTCGTGTTACTGGAGACTGGACTGCCATAATTATCTATGGTGACAAAATAAATCCATTTTAAGGTAAATCGCTACATTGAATTACAATAAATGACACGAATATGACAATAGGAGATGGAAGCAGAAGTGTGACTTGGATGATGGAGAAGGCGATAGCTATGGTATTGGATTATTGGAGGTACATGTGACAATCACAGCTTCTCGAGCTGGACTGGAATGGTTAGAGAGCGGACTTGCGTCGAGCGAAGGGACAGCTCTACTCTGGAAAGTGTCACTCGGGGAAGCCATGTAGCCTAATAAATCTGCAAGATCCAAACTGAAGTCAAAAAGAAATAAAGTAGCGTTCCCACTGCACACCTCAGGGATTAGGGTTGTGGTAGGTCGTGGGAGGTCGCCAGACCTGGCTTCGGCAGGGAGACATTGTCCAAAGCAAACTGTCCGTGTAAGTACATCAGAACAACTTTTTTCTTGCGTTGGCATATACATGTCAGCAAAGATCTTGTAATTCAACATTACACATCCTCGGGAATTTGTTTGTGATGAAACTGTGTTCTATGGCTACCATTATTATTTTTATACCCATATACTTTTAAGCATTCTATTCAAATTTTGCTTTAAAAATAAATTAAAAGTGAAATACAATTTAAGTGAAATTGGAAGTGTTGAAAATACTCCATGTAAATTTTTTAAATTTCCGATACAGAGGATGAAATTGTAATTGTAACCCCATTAATATCCTCGCTGTTGTACCTAACAAACTGGCCTGGTAAAATGGGAAATGTTTACGTTTATAATGTCGTAATACATTTTCCTGATTTTTAAAAATAATTTTATTTAGTTATACTCTTTCTATGTGTTAATTCTGTTAGTCCTTGTTGTTGTAGTTTAAGGAGACTTTAAGGTTATCTGTCTGTTAAGGCGCTGCTTAACTTGTACTTTACCTTCTTAATTTTGTATTATTCCGCCATATGTGTAATTAACATTGTTGTGGGCCTCGTCACTTGGTTCGTGCGCTATTGCTGTCAAACCGTGGAATTTATACGAATGTAAATGTTTTACCAACATGCAAATTCATGCTCTAATATTCCATTAAAAAAAAAAGAAAATACTAACTTTATTGGCCATGAATTTAAACATTGCACTCGGACACAACGTCAAGTGTTAAGAACTTTTTTTTATTAATGCGTTACCGGCTTAACTAAGAGCCTGCAAGCCGGTACAAAATATAGAGTATACAGAATGTTTATAAATCTGACCGGCAAACTTAGATTGTCAGTTAATAACGAAAAAAAGAAGGAGAAAACATACGACATATGTTTTCTCCTTCTTTTTTCTCCTCCTCCTTCTCCTTCTCCTTCTTCCTTCTCCTTCTCATACGACATACGTCCTAAACTGAATCCTAAGGGTGGTACACATATTTGAAGTTGGACATGAAACACAAGTTTGTTACAAATACAGTACTGGAAAAAAAAAAAAAAAAATCTGAGATGGAAAATTGAGTGTCCGGATAGTGTGTGACGGAATAAATATAAGTAAACACAACACCTGCCTGTCGCAGTTATCAAACTATTTCATTGAAATAATCACGGTTACCACCCTTATCCCGACTGAATCTCCACGACGCTGTAAGAGCCCACGTCATCAGCCATATTGAATTTTTTATTTTATTTCTTCCTGATTCAAATTTAGGAAGATTCATTGAAGAATGCGACAGTAGAAGCTTAGCTAATTACCTTACCCATTATTACGGACATAATATATGAAATACTAACTCATATTTATGAAACAATTAACTTAATAAAAAATTGTGTGTATTAATTCATTCTCACCTTTCAAAGATAACCAGGGAATACCAATTAACAATCAGGCACAAAAATTTGAACAGAATCAAGAAATGCATTATTTCCATATCCATAATGAAAAATTTTCAGTAATGACCCTGACTCGTCAGTTATGACACTATAATTAATAATTTATGTATGGGGTACAGTGCAGGCCCTTAAAAGATGCATTATTAACCTCATGTCACAATTAGTGTTCCATTTCCAGTATTTGTAATTAACTAGTGCTTCAGGTCTAACTTCAAAGAGACGTACAGCCCTTACGATTCACTTAAGACCGTATCCCGTATATGTGTTTTCGCCTAATTTTTAGTAAATAACTTGCAGCTGAAGTTCGCCTGTATATGTAATCACGAGTAGTGATCGAAGTTATGAGCAGTGATTATATTTAAAGGTTTGTTTTAAAAGTGCTCACTTCATTGTGAGCAAACTATATCAGTAAGGGCTGGAAATAACCTGTATTCGCGGTTTAACAAACAACACGATAAAATAAATTTCAAACATGTCTACTTGTATCTGTAATCAGTACAGTTCCTTATACTCTGTTCACGGTAAACGAAGCCCTTTTGAACTTAACGTTTGTAAAATGCCACACTGACCCTACTCGCGGGTGATATAACGGTCACGATGATTGGCCTGCACCCAGTAAAGATGGTAGCGACGAAAGGACAGTGGTCCCATGTTTTAAATTTAAATTTTAAGTGTCAGGTAAAACATTTGTTATAACTGAAATTATTTTCTTTCGCTTTTTTTTTTTTTTAATGTACGTAAGTGTGATAACGATCAAATTTGTGAAATATTTACTTTTCTGATAATTTCACAGTTCCACTTGACTAGCGCATGAATAAAGTGATGAGGCCCATGGCAGTGTTAATATTACATCAAGCGGAAGAATACACAAAGTGCGTACAACTAGAGTCTAGGCAGGGCTCAGTTACCCGTGAACAGAGTTTATAAAATACTGTAGTCTATTCGCTGTTTCTTCACACTTTTTTAATCAAACCTTTGAAAAATCGCCCCATCCATGCCGTGTTTAGTTATTTCCTAAGTATGGCATGTATCACAAGCGTTCCATACCTCTGCAACAATAAATTTTCTTATTTTCCTTTGAATTGGAGTTTTACCTGTGTTTCATTTAGAGGATGAACTATTTAATTTCTAATAAATATGAACAAAAACCGCGAGAAAATACGTGTGTTGGTAGTGCCTAGTAAGAAATAGTTCTCATTTAAAATATCATTAGAGCTTAGTGGGCACGAATTCGGTGCGTTGTCCTTCGGCGTAATTTTATCGACTTAGTCAAACTTAGCCTGCACTAGGCGGAGGAATATCCTGGAAGTAGAACTTCTTTAGCTTAACTTTAGCAGCGCTTCAGAATAGTGTGAAGAAACCGTGAATGGATTATACCCCATGTATAAAGATAGAGTAGGCAGCATTGTGATTCGTTAGAGGATGTTCTGAGCGAGGACTCATGTGTCTGCGCAGTGGGTGGCGTGTTTCGGGCTGGGAGCCATCTCTGCGGCCGCCATGTCTTCCGCTGACGCTTGCATCCTCTCCTCCAGCTCCATGTTCTCCAGGAACATCTTCAAGGCCGTCGTCAGGACTGGAGTAAGTCTCACTTCCACTTCACGTTCGCCACTCGAGTCAGTGAAAATAGCTCCACTTAGAATCAATGGGAAAACCATATCGTCTCAGTGAAGCAATCTCACCGATTGGACAAGTGACAGTCAACTGCATGCGGTGAATTAGATGTCATTTTTATTTAATTTAGCCAAATTATTGCGAGAAATGAACATATTTCCGATACTCACTGTTTATGTTGCGCAATTTAACGTGATTTAAAAAGAAAGTGTAAAATTTACTAGCGGCGCTCAGAATTTGAATACACAGTATCCCATTTCTAGTCCGTTTCCTTACCAATGGGGCTGCAAGCCATCGTTAACTGCAAAGGCCTAAATGTACAGTTCTTTATCGAAAATATGTACCTTCAGATAGTGTGCCCTTTATTTTCGTTTTAGTGCACTTGGTAACATTACGATCTATAATACACATTTTACAAATGCACACATTCACTATAACCTGACTGTAACGATTATTAAACCTTATTAAAAATACGAGTAGTCTAGTCTAGGCAGATGTCCGTTGGAATAGTGTTTTGTTCTGAGTGAAGTGATACTCCCTTCCTCATTTAGATTTATTCAATTGAGTATTTAGATTTATTCAATGGAGTAAAGTAGTGACACATTCGCGCGGCAGAGAAGGCATATTGTATCTATCACACTTTTTTTTAGAAACCACAGGATTAATAACTTCCTTTTTTTATTACAGTTTTATTTGTGAATAGTATAAAATTTGGAATAAAGTAGATTTGAAATTTGCGAACTTATGTTTCAGGTGGACATATAATTTTATCTGCGAGTAGCATATTTTATATTGTTAATTTAGAAAGAGTGCACTAAAAAATGTTGAATAATATTAAGTCTGTTTCCACCAATATGCAAATACGTATTTAAATAAACACCAGTTTTTCGTATTTTAAATGCTAATTCTCTTAACTCTATTTGAATACCGAATTGCACATGAATATAATAAGATGATAAAGTAGTAAATCTTGTTGCCGGAAATTTTATGGAAATTGAAAATAACGCGTTAGTAGGCCTACCCTGAGAGCCCACGACGAAAAAGTTTACCATTAACTGCACTGTTGTATAATGTATTCATAAGTTATACATCTACGTGACTTGGCTATAGACCTACTGTATGTTTTTGAACAAGCTTGGAAGTTGTTATCTTTTTCCAGTTTGTTCTTCGTCTAAAACCTCCAGAAATGAATGAAATGGTTTTGTGTGCGCGCAGGCTTCAGATGTCGCGGTCCTGTGGGTGCTGAGGTGCTCCATCGTGGGCGTGACAACGCTGGCCACCGTGATTGCTCTCACCGTAGAGTCGATCTACTACCTGTCGTGAGTATACAACATCTACGTTCCTAATACTGATGCGCCTCATTAGACGACACGTCGTATGGAAGTCGCTCATCCCGTCTTTCAAGCTAACCTTAGCTATCATCAGAAACGATCGTAAACATGGTCAAGTTATATTGTTTCTGCGGATATAGATTACTGGTCGTGTCATATTACTGATTTGTCATGCTTGAACGTTGGTACGTTTCATATATATATATATATATATATATATATATATAAGTGGTAATAGGCATAAATTAACTGAACCAAAAGTGATGCAGGAAATGACAGACGAACGTATTCAGTTTTCTGAAACCATCAAGGTTGGAACTTTGAAAAATCACAACTCATCATATACGTTCTATGACTACGAAGATTAAATAAATTTCCACCTATTTCACCGTATAGTATTTGTACTCTCCAATTTGCCCAATTCGAGCATTCTACTAGCGTTTCCTATACTAAACGGTCGTCTATGTGTGGTATGCAATAGAAATAGTAGGTATTAAAGGTAACTATAAAATGTTTTGTTGAAATACACGTTTTCATGTCTTTTATGGTTAACCAGAGACAAAATGTTATGTTAACTGTTAGAAAACAAGGATGTTAAACACTTTTTTTTTTTGTTACAAATATAAGTTATTTTGTAAGTAAAAAATAATCAAGCATGGTGTAGTTAAAACAGCGTGCGCAGCAAATGCGACAAAATTGTCTTCAGTGTACCTATAATATTCTGACACTTCTAATGATATCGCCCCGCGCACGCACGTGTCATTACTTTTTGTCCGCACCTCTCCTCGCAGGTTCCTGTGTTCGGATCTCGTGTACGTGATCCTGTTCCCGCAGCTGTTTCTCGTGGTCCACTGGGCCAGCGGCGTCAACTCCTACGGCTGCGTCTCTTCCTACTTCGTCGGACTGGTGATGAGGCTGCTTTGTGAGTAGAGCGAACACGAATCTAGGCTAATGAGTAGAGGCTGCAACAATCCGTCGCGCCCGTCCATCATCCGCCCGTCCGTCGTGCACTATAGTCCGTCTCCCAGCGGAGCGATTTACAGCCAAACTTCGTACGTCCGTCGTAAAAAAATTATGCATAAAAAGGGAAGATTTTTGGCGGTATTGTGTTTCTAAGTGTCCAAACCGCGCTTACACGTACCTAATGGAAATTAATCGATGCAAAAAAAAAGTAGAATATAAATAGTGATTGCACGGAGCTCGTGTTTCCAAACGCAATTGTCAAATAACCTTCTTCGGGAAAGATGTACTTTAATTTCATTTTACAATTACATAGACAGCCGAAACAAAACACTGAACACTCTACGCAGCCTTGTAAGGAACTCGGGATGAACGAGTAACAAAACGTGTAAGTTTAGAAGGCTGTAGTTTCATCCGTTCGTCCGTCGAAAGTTAAAGCTTGCCAAGGTTTTGACGGACGGACGGATAGAATTAAAAGCCACCTCTGATTGGCCGTTGGTCACGTGCTTGACGGACGGATGACGAACAGACGGACACACGCGACGGGTTGTTGTGAATCCTGCCACAGACTTAAGATGAGGTAGACCGATCTCGATGGCTGCGCACAACCAGTCTACGTGTCCCAACAGTGAACTGCTTTTCTGCCGATACGACTTGCAAAATCGGCGTGGATTGGATTTGAGGTTGGAACACCGTTTAATAAACAAGTGCTTTGAGATGTCTGTATACTTCCTCTAACCATTTACTGTTAGATTAAGTTCTAATTGGCGGAAGTACTTTATTCATACAGAAGTGCTTGTACATTTTGAAAATGAAGATATAAAAAACGCGTACATCCTTGTTGACCATGTGACTTTAACAATTGTGTTCCTCTGAAGTAGGTCAATGTTGGATACATGCGCAGAAGACGAATAAGGATCCACTTAATATGTAGTCAGCGGTTCCACCTGGCCACACGGAATGAAGCTACCAGAGTTCTAAACTGTTGCTATTGGTTTTAAGTCCCGCAGGCCAAAGAATGTCATGTATGCTGTCTACACCTCGGTACCGATTTATATACGCTGTTCACGGTAAAACGAGCACTTCTGAAAGCCCTGCTTAAGATCTACTTCTATACACGTTGTGTATTCCTCCGCCTTATGTAAAATTATCATTGCTATATGACTGATCACTTTGTTCATGCGTCGGACAAGTGAAAAGTGTAAGAGTATTAGAAAAGTAAATATTTTACAGGTGTGCCAATTCCGACACTTATGCGCATTAAAAACACAGAAAGGAAAAGAAATAATTTCTGTATCCACAGATGTTTAAATAACACATGTAATAAAGAGTTACTGTCTCCCCGTCGTTGCCAACTTTACTAGGAGCATTCCACTCAGTGTGCGTACAATATATACAGGTAGGAGCAGTGGCATTTTTCAAAGGTTGGTTTCAATAGTACTTAATTAACCATGGACAAACTATAACGCGAAATGGTTAGCGTCTTTACTTACGAGTGAGAGCGATTTTGGGTGGCGCCTAACTTTTCAAATCTTCAGCGGCCGTAGGGGTCAGGAAGGAGGAGAGTGGTACAGGAGTTCTGACTGGCCCCGCCGTGAATCGAGCGCGGATCGCTGCGGTGGGAGACGAGAAGTCTTCCACTTCACCACCGTGGCCCCTGTCTACACTTGTTGCCACTGTATGCGCGATACTTGTCGGTAGAGGCTCGAGTTTATCGTTTCCTAAAATTCGATGTATTGTACACATACCAAGCAGTTTTCTTTCGTTACTGGCCGCCATGCATGTACGTACCTACTATTCAATTTCTGGGCCAATGAGGATTCTAATACTATAAAGCAGAACGTTTATGAGTGGTCTGCAAAGAACTCAGCTGATTCAAAGCGTGATTACCCAGTCGTAAAATGATAAACTTGCTAGAGTTTTATCAAAGATATGTTGACTGAAAAATTTTTCGCGATTTTGCAGTGTCTCTTACTTATCAGTGATGGCGATACACTCAAGGACATGCACTTAAGAGTCCCTTCACAGAGGGACAGTTGGCAGTGCTTCTTAGTGGATCGTCAGTAACATGTGCGCTAAGTCGTACGATAAAGTAGCTTTAGAATAACCTTAGAAAAAAGTCATGCCCCTCATGGATTTTAATGCGCACGATGACATTCGCCCAGTAAAGTTGGTAACGATAGCTGGAAAGTAGTTCCATATTTTAACGTCGAATAAAAGGTGCTCGGTAACCATTTGTGATAGCTTAAAATTATTTATTTTGCTTTCTATTTTTTTTAATGCATCGAAGTGTAAAACTGAGAAGATTTGTAAAGTATTTACATTCTTAATAATTTATTCACAGTTTCATTTGACCGACGGATGATAAAAGTGATGAGGCTAATAGCAATGTTAAGTTTACATAAGGCAGAGGAATACACAACTTGTATACAAGTCGATCGTACACAGGGCTTTCAAAAGTGCTCGTTTTAGCATGAACATCCTATACTAACATGAACCCTTTCACACATGGCCAATGAGTAGCACTACTCAGTAGCCTGCTCGCCTCCCACCAAGGCGATCCGGGTTCAATCCCCGTCCGGGTCACTCCGGATTTTCACATGTGGGAATCGTTCCGGACGATGCCGTTGGTCTGCGCGCTTTCTCCCGTAACCCCCGCCCTTTAATTCCGGAGCTGCTCCATACTTATGTACCAGGCAAATTCGCGAATTCGTTTCAGGACAAGCAAGACTTCAAACACATGTACATTTGACTTTCTTTTCCAATCGGATCGCAGTTTGTAACCCACGCCCTGGACGAATGAAAACCAATAACGAACCTGCAAGGAAAAAAAAGACCCAATCCTGCGCTACCTGGTCTGGGGTAAAACAACAGCATCAGGCAATGAACAACTAACGATTCTTGAGTAGGCAATGAACAACTAACCGATTCTTGAGTTCATAAAGGATTGTGGAGTTTAGCTCGTTGCTAAATGAATCCGCGAAATTTCCGGCCTGTCTCCATACTCATATCAATCACCCTCATCGGGTCTCAAGACCTCGATGTTAAGAGCCGTCCGAATCTTTCACTCACCCATATCCTTGAATCATGAGATCCGGACAGTTGCCCTCGTTGACTCTCGAGTGTTGTGTTGTGTTGTGTTGCAGGCGGGGAGCCGTCGCTGGGTATCCCCGTGATGCTGGAGCTGCCGCTGTACGACGCCGAGAACATGGTTCAGATGTTCCCGTTCCGCACGCTGTGCATGCTGAGCTCGATGGCGACCCACATGGTCGTCAGCACGCTGGCGAGGCTGTGCTTCGAGCGCGGCTGGCTGCCCCCGGGGTGCGACCTGCTGGGCGTCTTCGCCGACCGCAACAACGGCGAGGGCAAGCTCGTGGTGCCGCACACCCCGCTCTCCGACAACATGCCCGCCGAGGGCAAGTCGGGCAAGTTCGGCTTCCAGAACCCCGTCTTCCTCGAGGACTCCAGCAAGAACACGCACCTCTGATGATCCCCCTCCCCCTCTCTCTCTCTCTCCTCTCGGGAGCTCAACCAGCAGTTGCCTTTTACACTTCTGGTGCTGCCGACGTGATAAATACACACACCCGAATTTCGCGAAAAGATTTCCGCGCATGCTATGTTCCAATAAATACCCTACGGGCGTACAAGCAGTTTTGCTTTGCTTATTGGCCGCGTGTCTCTGTGAGAAGACATTTTCTCACTTTTGACTGGCCGATCAGAATTAGGTTACTGTGATTACTGTACGTCTGTGATTGCGGGCAGTAGCTAAGACGCGCAACACCTAGATCGTCCAATCACGAAGGTGGATCTGAGCTGACGTGTTATGAAGTGAAACTGGTCGTGAAATCTTTTCGCGAAATGCGGTTGTCCCTAGTTATAAAGGCCAGGTTTCGCCATGCATGGGCGTATGGGGAATAAAAAGCTAAATTCAGACAAAGACCTCTCAGTAATTTCTTGTGATAGTATTTTCAACTAAGGTTTTTTTTTTTTTTTTTTTTTTTTAAGATTGAACTCATCTACATTTGTAAACTATTCAAATTTTAATTATTAAATTCACTTTTGAACTATTTATAAAATGTCACAATTTTATAAATAATGAAAACATACATTTTAAATAAAAAAATTAAAATTTGCAAGGTTTACAAATCTAGATGAGTTCCTTATACGCCCACGCCTGGCCTTAACTGAAGCTGTATTCTTTACAAACACGGGCGAGGAAATATACTACACCTGCACTTTACAGGACTGTACATTATTTACGTATGAAAGAAGAATTGATTGAGAAACTTTCAACTCGACATTTTACTGGCAGAGAGCAGCCACTAATGAAAGTTCTTTAGTGTAGGGACCAACGGGCCCGGATGTATATGGGGAAATAGGGGACATCAGATCTGATTATGGCGCAGTCATAAATACAGGAGACTCACTTCTATCTTGTGTTGACTGCCAGTGAATGTGTACCGCGCTGCAGTAGTGAGAAGGTTTTCGCAGAGTACGCCAGGTGTGTGAGTTTCAGTGCCGCTTCGAATGTCTGCATTACAAAACGCTGAGGCGAAACATGAGTCCAACGAACACAACACGTCGAAGCGACCTCTTTTCAGTGAAGTTGCTGGTGACGCAAAATGGTTTTCGTGATGGCAACCGGTGCTACAGGCTGTTCACGGTCAAGTGAACATTTTTTAAAGGCCCTTTTAATTTTTTCCTTTCGTCCGATTTCCATCTTCCTGCTGCTTTTTTAATATAGGCATTGCAATGTGACCAATAAACACAGTGTATACCTTACCTCACTCCCAAAATTTAGTGCCTAAGGCAGCAATGAGATTTATTTATGATTGGTTAATACCTCTTGGGAGGGCCTTAAAAGTGCTCACTTTACCGTGAACAGCCTATAGCTGTCGTTGCTCGTGATCAGTGGCTACTTCGGTGAATCTGTGTGATTGACTTGAGTTTTCCGGAAATACGAATCTGCACAGAACAGAAGTGAGAGATGCCTCAATTTGAAGCTGGACTTAATTGTAGGAATTCTTTCAAGTATTGTGCTGTATCTGTTTACACGCTGTTATGTCACAAAATGCTAAAAGTGTCTGTATTTATGTTTAGTTCGTTGTAAGTGAATTGCACTTATGTACGTTTATGTAATACATTTTATGGCTTGAATTATTCGCGAATCATTTTAATGTATGTCATGTGTTCCCAGATTACTGTAAATCATGAACAATTAATCAACAGACTTCAAATAACAATATCAATACTGTGCGAGACGTGGGTAGATCATGAAGTCATAATAAAGAGAAAAATTGTGCGCAGTAAAAGACTAAGAGGGAAAAAAATTTAAAAAAAACTCGAAAAAATATTAGCCCCGTTTTAAAATCTTCCGAAATTTATATAGCATAAAATATCCAACATTTCTTCAAAAACAGTGTCACGTTATATATAAAGGAAAATGTTCTACTTGTCATGTAAGCCTTTTAAAATTAACGGCATTCGTACTTAAAAACATTAAAAATTGTGGTCAGTTTGGAGTAGTTCAACGCCTAACCCAGCATGTAGAAAAAATAATAATAATCGTTTACATTTTCAGCTTAGATAAACAATCCTTCAGCACCTAATCACACAATGCTACATCAAAACTCATATACCTATTCCTCAATTGCAAGAAACACAGTGTTAGTGTTCTTCGTTGAAACAATATAACAGACAATTAAACAATCTTACATATCATGTAGTCTTACTGATTTAGATTGTAGTTAATGTCAGTGTGTGTTTGAAAGTAGTTCTACTTACCAATAATATTCTCTTTTATAGACATTATATATATATATATATATATATATATATATATATATATTCAAGTATTCGAGACATTGCCAACGTCTACTTTTATTGCACCTGGTCTGAAAAAAGCCTGTCCTCAAAACGAACGTCTGCCAATATCGATATGTAATACAATAAATAAATAAGTTATCATGTTGTAATTTGTCACCTGCGCTTACTTCAAATAGTAACGAGTTGGTTGGTTGCTTGCTTCTATACTCTCAAGGCCATGGAAGCAACAGAGGATTACGTAAAGAAAAAAGTTTCACGTGGAATTACTATATAATGAGTTTTGGCGAGTAAAGTAAAGTTTGAAGATATTACTTAATGGGATTGAAGTGAACGGTTCAGTTATCCCCGTTCTGAAAGAAAAAAAAAGGACGCCGTAAGAGTTTCTATTCATCCTCGTAAAAGAACTTTGAGTAATTTAAACGTTAAACTTTTTAAATCTGGTTTGCGACTGCCAATCGATTTCGCTTAAAGATTGACGTGTAAAGGATCACTGGTAAAAGCAGGAGCAGGATACATTAGGAGTTCGCTCACTCACGCGTACAGTGGATCTTCAACAGACCGTACCTCACGACAAAGTTTGAAAGCTCAACCCATCACCAAAAGTGCGATAAAATTGAATGTCTCTACAATAAAGTGTAGCATTGCCTTGGCTGTCAATGAAAAGAAATTAACTTTAGCTATCCCACGACCCTACTAAAAGGACAGATGTTTGCCCACAACTTCATGTTATGATTAGGACAGCCATTTTGACTACGGTCTCTGAAACAACCTCAATTTCCACAGACAGCAGAGCTGATTACAACACTTGAATATCTTAGTTGTCGTATGGAGAATAAAAAGTTGCAATAAAAATTTAGGCCACAAGGCCTACTCACATCCAGCATGCTGGTTAACGAATACTAAACTAAGAATGCGATATTTTACATGGAATAAATGGTCTGACGATGATTTTTTGTAACGGATTCGTTACATTCTTGCATTCAGTGTTTTGAGGAGTGTCAGTTAGGGTGTAATATTTCATGAGCCGACTCATGAATAACGTATTTGTGCTTCATTTTATTGATGCTACCCTCAGTGGCAGATATTTAAAAAATAAGTTGTAAATAAAATGATCAGATTAAAAATAATTGCAGCGGCAAGAAAAGGATTATCACATAAACTCGTCGAAATAAAATTGATAATGACTGCGTGATGGAAATAACTACGGTAAGCAAGGAGAAACTACCAAATTTACTTTAATTTTCATCAATATACTGCGTCCATCAAACAGATGTGTAAAATATTTAACTGGTGCAGGAGAATGCAAAGTTAAACAAAACTATAGCAGTGATATTCTCACGGGAAATTTAAAAAATTGGTAATTTTTAGACCACAGCTTTGCAAAATAAAGTTATTCTGGAACACAGGAGTATATTTTATGTATTTTTCTTGGATTTAAATTTAAATTATTGTTCATCACAAATTTTATGTATCTACTATTTTGATTGAACTAACATTAAATAAACTTTGGCATGATGCTGTATAATAATGAAGATCTTACGTTTTACCGTCTAACGTCTACCTATTGTCTCGTTCCAAGATAAATACAATTTTGGTGTAATACGTAATAAGAATACAATTTAAAAAAAAAAACCAAAAACCCATTAATAAATAATCTTTTGCTCTTTTATGTCTTGTTTACTGTAGTTAAATATTCGTCATTGTATAATGAAATGCATACCAAATTGTAAATGTGATATTATATTAAATATTTTTTAAATTACTTTTGTCTACTTGTTAATTTTTGTTCACAGAAAATGAATTGTTCCTTCACACAGCTTTATCAAATTTTGAGGCACTAAATTTACTAAAAGAATATTTTTGAAATCGATTGGCAGCTTAACATTTGCGCTAAAATAAAATCAATTGTGATAAATTCCTTTCTACCGCTTGTCTTGGCCTGTCATCTTTCGACACGTAAATAATGAAATAACGAGCAGGAATTCAAAACAGTGCACTAACCAGAATCCGCCCTCTCTGTTTGGCAATCGTGTCAGATTGTACAGAACAAGTTAACAGGTTAAGTACAGTTTCTTTGCTGCTCTGTTGTTTCCACGCTTATGCAAATTCAAGGTCCCCCTCCAATGAAAGGAAAAAGTTAACGCCCCACTCTCTTTACTACCTAACGAAGTTTAATATATATGAACAAGAAATACATTACATCAGTATTAATATACAACGCACATTAAAATTTAAGGCACAATAAAATATGGTCCCTGACCTCATTTCCTCAAAAACAACCAGTATCTTACAATGATTGAGCTTCCCGCGCATTTGATAAGGTTTATTATGTTCCATCTCCCCCCCTTCCCCCTCACGCCACTACCGGGACCATAACGTACAATTGCTGCGAAACTCGCCCGTAAAACGGCTTGACAATGTTTACGGATAAGAATAATTTCTTAAATTTTATCGCCGGTATTCTTCCGCGAGGCGACTTAACAAAGACTCCCGACTGATACGTCTTTCCATAATTTCGCTATGACTTTAAACTGATCTTCGAAAAATATTCCGTATGAAACTACTTTCAATATCAAAATAATAAAAAAAAACGCTGAGCACAAGAACCGCTGTTTCACCTGCTGGTGAAAAATATGGGCCTTATATTATAGGATGTTCACGGTAAAGTGAGCACTTTTAAGGCCCTATTTTCTGTTTCCTTTCAGACATTTTTAATCCTTTAACCAACTTTTCAAATAAATATTGCCATGTAAGTAATAAACACAGCACTGGGAAGTTAACGGCTAAGGCTAAAATTAAATATATTTATTGACTATTATTCCAAATGAGAGGGCTTTCAAAAGTGCTCACTTTACTGTGAATAGCATATAGGAAGCTTGTTTTCCATGACAGCCGTTCATAGCGCAGCCAGGCGATTTTCTTCTTCTTCTTCTCGTTCTTCTTCTTCTTCTTCTTCTTCTTTTCTTGACGTGAGCCGAAATCGGGTTGATTTTCATATAATTTTTAGCTTTCTTAAAGGGTATGTTGCTTTTACAATTTTAGGTACTGAAAACCGCTTCGGATTTTCAGGTAAAAATATGAACGTAATTTTTTTTTTAGCCACACTAACGGTATGCGTGTGAAGATAGGCTATCAGAATATTACATTCATATCTCGTAGTTTAAGTTACAGCTATTTGGATCGATGAATTAAATTGGATTAATGAACACCATTTCAAATAAAAATAATTTCAGAATATTGTTAGCAGTCGACATTGAAGAAATTGTTATACATCGTACTGCTTAATTCAGATATTGAGTATTTATTTTAAAAATATATATATATCAAATATAAAGAAACGATATTTGGTGCGATAAACAGCATGCTTGCCAAACTCTCATGCTCCGTCTCATAATCGTCAATTAACCCACTTGTACACTTCTACTGAATAACAAGATTTATTATTAAGGTATTTTATGTACTTCATTCCCTGGTCATGAGCAACTTGCAGAGGGTTATGAATGTTGCATGTGAACGAAAAGTAAATAACGTATCATAACTTCTTTCACTTGTAATAATACACTGATAATTAAGAAATCTTATTTATTACCACACGATTCGTAATGATATAAATACAGCATGGACAGACAAAATAGTCAATACAAATAAATATGTGGATCTTATTGTAATACTAGCGTGACTGACAGGAACACAAAATTTACACATTTCAATTCAATTGATATAAAAATAATTTGTCAGTAACACTATCACATAATTACATTGAAATGACTATCAATACATGACAAACGACGGACACACAGCTAAAATAAAAAAATAAAAAATATTGCCATATGACCTACAAAGTAAAACAAGGAACAACTAAATTTCTTTCTTACTCTAACATACAGATCAAATTAATACCTGCGTATCTCTACAAGATATTAATGAATAACTTAAAACATTGCGCTGAATTCAATAATAGTTTTTTTTTTCAGTGCAATTTACATAAAGTCTAAGGACACACGTACATGTAGGGTATACTTGCACAGTGGGGAATGTGCGGGCCTTATTTATCATAACACTTTATTGCGAGTTCCGCATCCAACACTGAAGTCGTTTACAAATCCCGTGATTGCATACAGTTCAGTCCTATCGTGCTTAAGTTACCTATCTCTATTACTATCTGAAATCCAAGACTCGCGTTAACATTCATTCGACCGCTTTCGAAACACGCCCATTTGCATACGTCTTTGCCTGACACTCATAGACATTTACAGGAACTACGATAAATGAACTGACAATACACTGAATTCATCGTCGAGGGAAGAATTGCCTGACAGTATCGCTGGTCTGACTTGGAGTGTTTGGCGACCTTGATTTTCTTTTTTGGCAAGCCTAGAACCAAATTTTTTAATTCGAGGTCAAAAATTACGAGGTCTCAGGAAGTTTCCAATTATTTTTATAATGTCCACGACGGCAAATTAGTACCATATCTTATTTTCACCAGCTGTCGCGAAGCAAAATTCACATGGGTGAATTTCTGTGGAAGCTAATAAAAGTCCTTCATTGGCCTGCGACATTCGAAGGATTCATATTTTATCCTTGTTCACATTAAATGACCCAAACGTAACTGCCGTATTTTGATTTAAAAAATTTAGCCGCTATGGACATGCATTGGGGGAAAAAAAAAAAAAACAAATATCAAACGTGCACTCTATCTCTAGTAGTTTTAATTTCAATGCAGAGGAGAGAAAATGTGTTTGTTGTTGTCGGAAAATAAACTTTGAAATACCCAAAAACTCTTCGGAATTAAAAAATTCAAAGTAGTTATGATGGGGGAGGGGGGTGGGAATCATTTATTTGGATAATACGGGGCTATTTTAAACTATTGTAACGAACTTCGGAAGGTGATTTCCGGGATGAAAAAAGCAAAACTGGTCCTATGGACATTGTCGTAACATGTATCTCTACCGCCACTTACTGTGTTGTGACGTTTTTTTTGGAGACGGATGTACCTCCCCACTAATGCACTGCGACACAAGAGTTCACGTAGTTTTTTTAAGTTGTGCGTACACAGATGTCACTTGTGTGTATTCACGTTCAAGGAGGCTCTTCACGATAAACTGAGCACTTTTGAAATCAAACTTTGAAAAAAAGTCACTGCTCCTACCTGCATATATTTTAACGGGCGCCCTGAGTGACATGCCCCCAGTAAAGTTGGTAACGATGGAGGGAAAGTAGTTCCATATCTTAACGTTGAATAGAAAGTGTTAGGTAACAATTGGTGATAACTTAAGTAATTTTTTTCGCTTTCTGTTTTTTTTTTAATACATCGAAATGTAAAAAATAAGCAGATGTGTAAAAAATATATACTTTTCTGATCATTTTACAGTTTCACTTGACTTAGGCGCATTAATAACGTGGTGAGGCCCATGACAGTGATGATTTTACATAAGACGGAAGAATACACAACGTGCATACAAGCAGATCTTTGGAAGGGCTTTTAAAAGTGCTCAGCTTACCGTGAACAGCCTATATCAGCACGACATGTACAGCACTGGAGCGAGGACACAGTTCCGCGAGTATAGAGAGTATAATAGCAAGCGTAGCGAATACTGTATAGCATTTCCGTTTACATTCTGCCTTGTTAGTTGTTTCCGTAGGCACTGGAACAACTAGATTACTCACTTTTAATAAACAAAAATGGCAATGTTATTAGCGTGTACTGGCATGGGTAAAGGCCCAGATACATACGCCACAAACACACCACATTGCTATAGAAATCAGTTAAGGACACCGCCTGATATGAGACCGGCAGAGCGAAATTATGTATGATGCTACGTGTTAGGGCTCTGCTCTAGCACTTTTGCAGGAAAATATGCTTTTTTTCGCGTCGTAATTTCGGATTCATGGTTAATCACCGATGATGTTAGGTTATAGAAAATTTACATAATACTAGTTATTTTAATATTTTGTTCGTGTTTCTAATTGTGTGTTACTCGCTTGTTGTAAAAAGTCGACAACATATTTATATATTATCAGTAAGTTCCTGCCTTTTTGCAAGCACGAAATAACACGCAGTGAAAGTTAAATATAAAAACATAACACGACTAGTATATCGTAAGTTTCTATAACAAAACATTTCCAATAATACATATAAAACCTGAATTATGACACGAAAATGAATAATTTCTGCATTAGATGGGAAGACGAGCCTTAAATGATTATATGTGTGGCTCAGTTGCCTTTAAGAATATCGCCTTCAAATAAAAAACTCTTCGTGCCTTTTGAAGAGAGGAACCGTGCTATATGCTGTTCACGGTAAACTGTGCGCTTTTGAAAGCCCTGTTTAAGATCTACTTGTATCCACGTTGTGTATTCTTACGCGTTATGTAAAATTAACACTGCCAAAGGGCCTCACCACTTTATTATTTATTTAAAAAGTAAATATCTTACAAGTCTGCTCATTTTTACACGTAGACGCATTGAAAAAAAAATAGAACTTGAAAGAAATAATTTAAGCTAACACGAATTTTAATCTAACACCTTTAATTCGGAGTTAAGATATGGAACTACTTCACCTGCATCGATACCAAATTTGATGGCCGCATGTGACAGTGAACCCGATAAAATACATGCAGGTAAGAACAGTTACTTTTTCTAAGGTTTATTTCAAAAGTGCTCACTTTATTGTGAACAACCTTTACAAGAGAGTAAGTAGGAGTAAATTAATAAGAGTTTATGTTTTTGATGAGTCTAAGTTGAGAGGTAGCTGGTCACCTAAAAATAAATTACATTACAATTTTACGAAATGCTGTCCAAACCTGTTGATATTATTTACAAGTTTTCCATTAAAAAATTTTCACACCATGGCTTGCCAAGATTACAACAATTCTAGTGTTTTTGGAACGCACAAATAACAAAAACTCTCTCACTTACCGAAATGAGATAATTGACATGAAAAATTATGTATCATAAATTACTTCAAGGATTCTTTAAAATCACACTGTGAAATTATTTCGCAATTTTTAAAAATTGCTGGGAATAAGAATTATATTTTATATATTTTTTATTTATAGCAGTCTACGATTTTTTTCAAAGATAATTTTTGGCTAAGCATACATTAAAATTAATTAAGTCACGGCGTTTATTTCATTGGTACGTCCAGAGAACACCAAAATTGTGATTTTGACATTCCATGATGCGAACACTATGCGATATAAAAAATGTTTAATTTGAGGAAAGTGTACTATTTTGTAATGTCTAGAAGTTGAACATGATTCCGTAAATGTATGAAATAATGAATTCTTTGGTACCCTTAATTTACTCGCGATTATCATGGTATTAAAAATGTTGTAGTAAACATTTTTTGCATAAATGTGGCGCGGGTAAAGATGGGCACATCATTAATTTTTTTCAAAAGCTGTATCGTAAAAGACGGTTGAGACCATATACTAAAAATGAAGCAGGCCTATCTCGCTGGCTGCGCACAACCAAACTCTGTGTCCCAACATTGAACTGTTTTTCTTAACAGGCATAGCGAAAACCACATGGTTTGGATTTTAGGTTAGAAAACTGATTTGTAAACAAATGCTTTGAGATGTGTGTATAGATACTTCCTCTAAACTATTTGTAATGCAGTTTGATTAAATTCAAATTGGTGAAAGCATTTTATTCATATAATAGTGCTTGTCATTTAAAGATTAAAATATGACAAAAACTTTTTCATCACTGTTGATCACGTGACTTTAACAGTTGTGTGTAATTGGGGTAGGTCAATCTCGGATACATGCGCAGAAGCCGAATAAGCGGTCTACCTCATCTTTATTCTATGGTTGAGGCACGCTTTAAATCATTTAGATGTAAAAACACATTATTTTGCTCGGTCGATTATATAAATCAATACGACACGCTATGCTTACCTAAACATAATATTAGTAACAAGAAGTGATTAGCTTAGTTCGGCTTGGCTCGTTAGTATTGCTGTACACCGCGATTGCATTTCAGGACAACATAGACCTCCAATACATATACACTGAAGTAACCTTTGTAATTGGATTACAGTTCATTAGACACGCCCTGGATGACACTGGGCCAATAACACACTTGCAAGGAAACAAGTAGCGAGTGCCGTATTACCAGGTGTGTAGTAACATTGGCTACTCTATGAGGCAGCAGCCAATGAACAAACACCTGAGGCTCGAGTGTACACATGACTGTGGAGTCTAGCCTACAGGTCATTGAACTCGCGAAATTATTCTATCCATATGTATACCATAATATCACTATAAACTTTGTACTGTTTCTTGAGGTGTTTGACACGTTGTATATTTCTTGCTATAGGTTCATCACGGTAAAATGAGCACTTTTTGAACGACCTGCTTAATATCTACTTGTATGCACGTTGTGTATTCCTCCGCCTTATGTAAAATTGTCATTGCCATGGGCCTCGTCGCTTTCTTCATGCAACGGTCAACTGAAACTTTAAAATTACAATAAAAGTAAATATTTCTAAAATCTGCTAATTTTTACTCTTCAGCGCATTAAAAAAAAAACAGAAAGCTATAGAAATAATTTAAGTTATCACAAATGGTTACCTAACATTTTTTTAATTTGGCGTTAACACACGGAACTACTTTTCCTCCATCGTCACCAACTTTACTGGGCGCATGCCACTCGGTGCGCCCGTTAAAATAGATGCAGCTAGTAGCAATTACTTTTTTCTAGCGTTGATTTCAAAAGTGCTCACTTTATCGCGAACCGTGTATAACTGCATAACATTAACGATTTCGACTTACAGTTGAATTACGATATTTGATGCGTGGCGAGCTGAACCTGAAAATTCCGTACCACCATGCATACCTTGAGCAAACTTGGCGGAATCCCCGTACGAACCAAAGTTTTTTTAGGTTTTGTTAAGGACGTCTCTTATTGTGGATCGGCTAGGTGGGTGACGTTAAAATGAACTAGATAAACATTGTTCACAATGTCGTTGTGTCCGGAGATATAATAATTTCACTGCCGTTACGATTTTTGATTATTCATCTTCATTGCCCGGGAACATTTAACATAATACTTCACTAGCATAACAAGGTATCGTAGATCAGAGTTAAACTACTAGTAATGCAATCTTACAAGCTACAATTACGCATTGCGGTTAGGATTTGCGTAATCTCTTCGGTTTATACTTTTTTTTTTGTGTTGCTATTGGTTTTGTTTCCAGCCAATATGATGCCCTGAATGCTCTACTACATCGCCAAGTAAGAGAATTATTGTTTGTGAAATTAAGAAAAAAAAAAAGTACAATACGTATGTTGACTTGATTTTGCATAACGTGAAAGTCCTTTTTTTTTATTTATGGTATACCTATTTTCGTCTTGCAGTTATGGGATGCTTGAAATGTTTTAAAAATGACGCCTCAATTGAAACTGAACCAGTTAATATCACAACGCATATATCTTGTAAAAAAAAAGCAAATATCCTTTGGTGACAGCCATTCTACCGACCGAGAAAAAAATACAAAAGCAAACAGCGCAGCTGTAGTCAGGCTGTATACCTTGTAACAAGACTACTATGCTCTATTTGTTGATAGTAAGTGCTTATTGTTATAGTTGTGTCTGAAAACTTTAATAGCTGTCCGATAAGTGACAAGCTCTGACTTAACTAAGCCCGCGGGTGTCTGTTTTCAACCTCTTCCTGCTAACATTCAAAAACAAAATTTTCGTCCATTATTTACGGAAATTAATATCACATTAACTATTGGAGAATCATTTTCTATGTACCTGAGTTGGTGGAGTTACAAGCACTGTATAAAAAATGTATGCTCTAAGTCGTAGTCTGGGCGTAGATAACAAGTAAGATAATAATTTTATCATTGAAAGTGAGATTTGGAAAATGTTTTTCAATATTTAGGTAATAACGGCATTCTTCCAAATCACGTAAATAAACGCATGTCAAGAAGCAGCACATAAAATGATTTTTCTGTCAAATGGTCTATCACGATGTAGATAGGTTTCGTATGGTGACAATATGTGGTTCGACCTCTTTGTTGTGCACTGTCATCAACGCTGAAATTCCGTAGAATCAAGGGAAAACGAAAAAATATTGTAATCATTATTAAACTTATTTTTTGTACATCAAGAAGTCATAACGTAAAACACGCTCTTAGTGTCATCCAAACGATGATAAATCCCAAAATTTGTACTGATAAATGTTATATAAACTCCAGCGAAGAAACACAGAAGTTCTTTAACTTCTTTATGTGCTATAGTAATAGTCGAATATTCTGACAACAAAAGTGCTCAAAATTATAAATATATGAAATTATATTTTAATTTATTTTTAACAAAATTATAAACTGGGGAAATGAGTCATTATTATAATGGAACAACATTATCGCCACTTCTCCGTTTCTTACAAACCTGTTTGCTCCGTCCAGAAATAAAAAAATAATTAATCAAATTGATGTTTACTCAGCCAGATATTTGTCTACTTCGACGGTTAAGAAAACAATTATGACAAATATCTGTTTCCTTCGCCGGTCAAGAAAAAAACTATAACAAATATTTGTCAACAACAAAGTAATGGACTTAAAATGCCCTTTATATACATAGTAATAAAAATATTAATAATGGGAAAACTTAGACTATGCTTGCTCTGTATATGCGTGATCATGGTACTACGACTTCAGGGCATCAAGCGTGTAAAGAAAAGGTTGTAGGAATTAAAACAACTCCACGCCGCAGTTATATAGCTCAAGTTGCTTGTGAATATTTATTTTGTAAACTCCAGAAATTGTGAGATTTCTGGACCGAGAAACCCATACACGTGCAACTAAGTCACAACCGTTTGTGACAATAGTAAGAGAACCAGAGTTGGTCGTACGTCGTCATTCGTCGACTGGGTTCTGCGTAAAACGAAGTGGGAGGGGCAAATGCTAGAAATAATATAAATAATTTTCTCACAATGAACAATAGTAGTGTAAATGTGCGGCTATAATATGGAGAACAATTTAAATTCAGATTATTTTTTGTGATCGGGAAATTTTAATGCGATCTAATGTAGTAATATACACTATCTACCAAAGAGGAATTGGGAACCTGTCCACAATGTTTGCTCGGTGGTTGTCACCCCGTCAGAATCTCGTAGGGCTACCCTTGCGGCTATAACAGCAGCCACCCTGTCTGGCATGCTCTCTACGAGTGCTTGTAGGACATCCACGGGGATTCGTCGCCATTCCTCTTGCAACCATTCTATGAGTTGGGCAATGGATTTTGGCCGCGCCTGACGAGCCCTCACCCGGCGATCCAATTCGTCCCAAAGACGTTCTATAGGTCGGGTCTCTGGGCGGGCCAGTCCAATCGACGAACATTGTTGACGGCGTACCACTGTGCAGAGTAACCCTTGAAACATGGCACCTGGCATTGTCGTCCCGGAAGTAACACGGGTCCATTCCGTAAAAACGCCACAGTGTTGGGAGCATTTCATTATCCAGAAGTTACAATAGGCCTCTGTGTTCATGCTACCACGGACAAACACCAGCGGCCCTACGTCGAAAGCCGTGAAACACAAGTCAACTGACGTACTGAATTACCTATCTTCACGGGTGCCCAATTACCTTTTGGTAAGTAGTATAATAACATGTTTTTGGTCCTTGAAATTCACAAGTTTTAGTTTTAAGTTTATTCTGAGGATTCAAAACATACACGTTTACTATATATACATAGATGAATCTAAATTCGACCGACAAACTTCAGGTGTAGGTTAATCATGAAAAAAAGAAGTTGAAAATATACGACATATTGTCTAACAATAATTCTAAGGGAGGCATTTTTGAAGTTGTAGTAGAAGAAAAATTTTATTACAGTACCTGTTAATGTACCTCTCTTTCTGGAATTTCATCCCCTCCCTTTAATAAACACAAGAGTGTGTAATTGGGCATTGTGCGTGCCCCACCTGCCAGGTATTCGTAAGTAATATTTTGATAGTAAAACTCGAATTACTCGAAAACCGTGAGGTTTAGGTATTTACACAAGGGTGACATTTTGGTTAATTGTGAAATGAGGATTTATAATCCATTCTTTGAATCCTGAATATGCTACCGTGACATGGATGTTAGTTCGAAATAGGGGTGGCAAGAGTGATTATTTACATAAAATAATCTGATGACAGCGACAAGAGTTAGGAGTATTTGAATATCTTTGTTCATCCTGTATATATATTTCAATGATCATCTTTATGTCATTACAACAAAAATTTTTACTTCAGATAAATTATTAATATTATTATTACAAAGTGGCGTTCAGCTAACGTCGTTTAGCACAAAAGGAATTTGGCTCAAAATTGTTTAGCCTAACGTAGGTTTGTCTCAAAAAATCGTTTAGCTAACAAATCTTTTAACTAAAAATAACACATTTCTTAAACTTCCAGGGGCCTAGCCTACAGGCGCCTTTCTTAAAAGAGGCACTTTGGACTAAAATAATTTAGCCTGGCAGGAATTTAAGCTTAACAATCATTTAAGCTTAACAATCATTTAGCCGCAAGTCGTTTGGCCTTAAAAAAAAAAAAAAAAAGGTTATATAAAGTAGCGTTTACATGAACTTTGGACTACGCTAATAAAAGTAAAGTAATTTTACAGAAAAGTGCTTGTAAAAAACTTTCCAGAACCCCCCCCCCCCCCCCCGCAAAATAACGGACACGTATAACGTACGTAAATTTCACAGCACTTTCAGTTAATTGGCGGATCCTCTACGTAAATTTCCTGTACTTGTGGTGTATAAAACGAGATTACGGAAACTATTCAGTTTTTGCTATGCGAGTCTTAAAATGTATATTTTTTATAGGTTAAAATGTTATATTTTGTATAGAGATTTAAAAACAGACCAAGAGTTTTGGTTCCGTGACTATTAACTATTCGCGTACCACCTTCTTGAGACAATACAGGTTATGAATGATATTATACACGGCCCCGTTGTCCACCGCGTGGCTAAACAATACCTGTGAAGGAGGCCACAGGCGAGTTTGGTGAATTAAGAAACTATAACAGCGAGCCACTGTCATAGCAACGTGCAAAGATCACCAGCAAATGTGGGTCCAGCAAACACTAGGGCATCCCTGGATAATGATAACCAACTACAAGCAAGCAGACTCCGCCTCTAGTGCACAGCGGGAGCCAATCACAATGCATCACGTCAATTCTCGCACGTGGAGGGGCTCTAAGAGTGGACTGGGCTGCGAGGATTGTCGTAGGCGCAATCAGCGTTTGTGAAGGGGCGAGGTCAGCTGCTAGACCTGGTGCGGCGACGTCCTAGGCGGGGGTGGCGAGCCCACAGTGTGAAGCCCGGTGAGTTCCTTCTCTATCATGCTCACTCTCTTTAACCTAATTAACCTTCCTTATCATCCTTTCTTCGGTTGTCCTCATGTCTTCAATTATATGTAACAATCTTATAACTGCTGGGTGTGGAAATTAAATATTGTATTTACTCTTTATATAAGTCATCTTCTTCTCAGTTTACCCTTCTACAAAATACTATCATTCCTTTACATGTTCTTATTATGAGTGGGGTCAGCTCATAACAATATGTTATTTCTACTAAATGTGACATATGTTAACTTCATCAGTTTCTAGATCATATCTCCCATGTTCCTTGACAAGTCCTTCAAATGTATTAAAGAAATCAGTTGTCCTTCAAAGTGCTTGAAAAAAATTGTCACTTGCTTGAACGTGATTAATTGTTACAGTGTTTATTCAAGTGGCATTTGTTCACGGGAAATTAATATATTGCGTGACCGTTCAATGCCCGGGAAAGTTTATGGTGTGTGACACCTTGATGTGATATTTACGGTAAATCAATAATGATAACTGTTATATTCTTCGAATTACGTGTCACCTGTGTGCGCGCGATGTGTGTGTGTGTAAGCCGTTTGGCGTTGGTTATCCCTTCTTGGGCGACGGTGCTGCTTCGCGGCACTAGCGTCAGTTTCTCGAGTTTTTTTTTCCCCAGCGGTCGCTGTCAGTCAGTTGTGCGGGTTTAGTTGCCGTGCTTCATCGACGTGAAAACGTCGTCCTGACGGACACTCGCTTCTCGAGGAGTTTGCCCGCAGCGTGTAGAGGAGGTACATGGGCGCTCGCGCGGCTCTATAGTCAGCCGTGTTGCTGCGAGCAGCCAATATCAACCCGTTCAGACCCAGTGTACACACACTCGTGTGCAGTGCGCACGTGTAGGTAGTGTTTGGTCTGGACTGCACACTGCGAAGCTCAGTGACCAGTGATCTTACCTGTGGGTAAATGGTTCACAAACCCGTCTCTAGGTCATACTTGATTCATATAACTGTAGCCGGACATATATCCTGTAGCTAATTGGCTGTGACGACAAAGAAGTGTTGTATGAACTTAAGTACACTACACGTCATTAATAGTTGTTGTTTACAACTCCTGAAATCGTAGATTCAAGTGGATCTGAAAGGGTTAACTACAATGCCCAGAAAAAATCTGCTGAGAATGTACGCTCTAAGAAATAATTCGTAGATTTATCACACCAATGTATACGCCTAGTGTGAAAGCGGGAATGGTAATTTTGTCCCGTATACATTCATTTTAGCCTTCCTACATTTGCTCAGGAAACAGTCAAATGCATAAGGAAGTTCCCAACTTTGTATAGTAGCGATGCTAAACATTCTTATATCTGCATCTTGATGCATGAAATTGTTTCCATACAGTGTATAGGCTAAAATATTCCATTACAGTTTAGGAAGTTTACCAGAAAATTTTTTACAGTCTAGCTTGTTTCGATGGCGGTTTTCCTCGCACCCAAAACGCGTTTGCAGGTGCGAACAAATTGTTTTTATTGAAGAGTTGTGCCAATTTTTGAGAGGATACAATAGTTCATGTTTGTTCCGTATGTGAATACATATTATCGGCAGTTATGGCGTCATACCCAGTCTCTACTTTCAGTTATAGGCCATCTCGCCAGGTCGGTATTTTGAGGTACAGCCTTGTCGGAGTTAAATACGCATATAATTTAATTCCTCTGAGTTCGAAAGTAAATCCTGTGAAAACGCCAGGAGGAAAGTGTATTTTCAATGATATGTGGTTCTCTCACATTGATTCATTCTAGTTACTAAAAGTGCCCGACAATAAATCTAACGCATGGGGTCGTCATATAATTTAAAAGTTCGTTGTTTGTGAATTTTCTTTGCCGTGTCTGGATTTATTTTATGAAAAATCAAGATGTATATATATATATAGGTTCTTTAAAGTTAAAAAAAAAAAAAAAAAAAAAAAAAAAATTTCTTTAAAAAGCAAATTTTATTCTTGACCAAAAGGAGTGGGAACCATGTACTAGTTATGTTTGAATGTTTTATATGCTAACTGGTTCAGACGCCTTATGGTACTTTTTGATGCTTGAGGGAACAGGTCTTAATGGAGTGAGCATTTTAACGACTGCTGGTTACAGTTGCGAAGTAAGCTTCCTGTAAACTCGGCATGGCTCGTTCCCGATATCCGATGTCATAGAAAATGCGGACACGTTCCGTATTTTGTATTTACGTAGATGAACTCCGTTTCTCGTCATTACGGATCACTTTTCCGTACATTGGCTGTTAAATTCCATAAACTTTCCCGTGGATATACGAACGGTTTTTAACAGTGCACGTTCGGTAAACCCGGGGGCGAAAACACGGAAACGCTTTGTCACGGCACTTGTGTACAAAAAATTGAACAGTGATCACACAAGAGTGGGTGTGACCAGGCATCACTCGCGCCCGAAAATAAAATCGGCGTTTGATTGTGTAAGTCAAAACTAGGTGCGTTTAGCGGGCGTACGGCCTCTTTCACTGAGCTCGAGAAGTAGCTCTACAGAATTTTCACGGTAAACTGAGCTTTTAACGTGAATCCGTCTTTAAATTTGCCACATATGGGGAAGCAATCCAGAAAATCCGATGATAATAAAATCGGGGGATAGAGTTGGGCATTGCAGCTTCGAATCTATCGTCTACATTCAAAATTCAATAACACCACTCGTTTTCAAAAAAGTTCAAAGATTATGTTACGTTGAATGAGGACTGCGAAGCATCGTGCGCTGGCAAAAGGGGGGGAGTGGGGGGGGGGGGAGTGCGCAATTTTGAGTTCGGTTCGCCACGTCTCATAACTTCCGCGTAGTACAACTTTTCACTAGGAGAAGTTACGACGCTCGTTTAAGTTTCAATCGACAGCTATCGTCAAGATCGACCGATTGCGTGTATATACAAACATTTGTGTGGCGTGGTTATGGTGAAATTGTATGCCTATACTCGTCAAAAAGCCAAGTTGAAATGCAGAAATCGTATACGGTTGGAAAGAGCTTCTCAAAAGCATTCCAGTGATACCCATACAACCCCATATGATCGAGTGAAGCGGTGCCGGGAACGTAAAATAAACATCAAGGCGTCCGAGAGCGTCAACGCAGACGTATTCACGCCTAAAAAACGGCCGTGTCCCCAACACAGCCAAACACAGTTTTTTTTAAAGCCCTGTTAAAGATCTACTTGTATCCACATTGTGTATTCTTCCGCCGTGCGTAAAATTAACATTGTGGTGTGTGGCGTGATCAATTTGTTCATGCGTCGGTCAAGTAAAACTGTAAAATTAACAAAAAAAAATTCCCGAAATTTACTAATTATTACATTTTCATGCATAAAAAAGCAAAAAGCGAAATAAACCACTTCCCTGTTAACAATCGTTTGCCTAACATTTTTAATTCAATGTTAAGACATGGAACTACTTTCCGTCGTTACCAACTTTACTGGGTGCATGCCAAGGAGCAGTGACATTTTTCGAAGTTTGAATTCAAAATTTCTTAATTTAGCATTGAACAGCGTAGCCTACAGGTGTGAATACGTTTGGATCGCTTACATTCGCGCTATTTTACCGAGGAGAGCTCCAAACGTACGTGTGAACGTAATTCCAATCTTCGTCGCTGCGACCTATCGTCACGTCACGTTTTCCATGTCTGAATTTCAGTCGCAGTCCCACGTCGACGAAAACACCACTTGAAACTTCCCAGACAGTCGCTCAACCAAGCAGGTGTCTGGCCTGAGTTTTCGGAATATTCGAGAATAAAGTAAACTTTTAGCAGCCCCTTGTGATATAAGGATTCGTATAAACTCTAGAGATGGCTCAGTGATTCCAGTAAAGCCACCCTCTTGATGTGTGTGGGCAACGGCAGTGTATTGCAAGTCAACCGCGCCACTCCCATGCTCTGGGCACCAATTGCAAGTCAACCGCGCCACTCCCATGTTCCGGGCACCAATTGCAAGTCAACCGCGCCACTCCCATACTCCGGGCACCAATTGCAAGTCAACCACGCCACTCCCATGCTCCGGGCACCAATTGCAAGTCAACCGCGCCACTCCCATGTTCCGGGCACCAATTGCAACCACTAAAGAGTAAGAAGACGTAGCAAAGGCAGTCCAGGTAAGTGGCGATATTTGATAAATGCCGGTGGGGAGGAGGGGTGGGAATGATAACATGGTCTAACAAATCCACAAGGCCAAAAGACGCAAGACAAAATAAATAATAAAATAGAAATAGTAACGGGCAACACGGTAGGGGTATCCTCAAACATTGCTTGGAAAGGATACAATTGTGGTTGTGAGGGGCGGAAAATCATGTGTGGACCAACTTATAGCTGACCATGTAAAAAAAAAAAAGTGGTTTAAATTGGTAAAATGCTATTCACTGAAAATTCACGATAAAACCTCTTAGCAACTGGCGGATCAACGGCGTGCACTGGAAATCACTGCCTAAGTTAGAAGGGCTCTCAGATAATCAGCGGAACCGGAAACTCAGGAACATAAATAATCAGTTGGTTTAGTGTTTCCTCTGTCATAATATTGATCTTGCAATTTTAGAGTGTAATACGTGTGTAATACGCCGGTGTTGAGTTTCAACACAAACCTTGAAACCTTTTGAAATCAACCTTGGAAAAAAAATGTCACTGCCCCCTGCATGCATATATTTTAACTGGCGCACTGAGTGACATGCGCCCGGTAAAGTTGGTAACGATGGATGGAATGTAGTTCCATATGTAAACGTCGAATAAAAAATGTTAGGTAACAATTTGTGATAATTTAAATTATTTCTTACGCTTTTGGTTATTTTTTTTAACGCCTCAGTGTGTAAAATTAGTATGTTTATAAAATGTTTACTTTTCTAATAATTTCCCCGTTTCACTTGACTGACGCATGAATAAAGTGACGAGGCCCTGGCAATGTTCATTTTACATAAGGCGGAATAATACACAGCGTGCATACAAGTAGATACTAAGCAGGGCTTTCAAAAGTGCTAATTTTACCGTGAACAACCTATAACCTCTTCACTCTCCAAAATCGAAACAGTTAAAAATGCCCCTGACCAACGAATTTGACTATCGACCTGTTGAAACTGCTCCACTTAAATCAGTAAAATTCTTTTGATATTTTTAGTCGTTATTCATTGCTTAGACGGTGATCTCCACTTACGCCTAGTGAATTTCACTGAACTGGCAGTAAAATCTGATTAACTTAAGATTCTGTATATTAATTCCACTGATTGAATTCAATAGTTCAGATTTAGTGTGTACAAATCCCTTTACTCGCTGGTGTTTTAAAAATAACATTCACGCGTAATTTTTATCACAGTTCAAGCCGCCTTGAAAACGAAACGTACATGATCTTAACTGTCTGCTAAGTATCGAAAAATATAATTTGCATAATTAAACTTTGTGAAGAATTGGTGATTAGGCCTACGTTTTAACTCGAAAAAGCAAGTATGGCTATTGAAATATTCCAACACTTTTACGCGGCAGATTAATCGCAGTATGCTACTTTGTTACATATATGTATTTATCACAGGATATATCTGTGAAAATTCATTGAAGTATCTGTGGCCGTAATAAGTCGCTTGCTGGGCACGCGTTCACAGGTATGTGATTCCTGCTTCGCCTGTTCACGGTTCATTTCAGCTGGCTGTGACATGTCACAGCGTCACAGCCAAGCGAGACTGCTACTGGAATTTGCGTTGAGTAACCAACGCTTCAGTTTAAAATGATAATACTGTAAATCTGTTCACGTGAAATTCATTAATTTCACTTTCATTGTGTTCACTCTACCCTACTGTTTTATTATACAGTATAGTACGTAACAGAAAAATGTTTAATTTTGTATGCACTTTGAAGTTAGTTTTTCTTAATGTATCCTATTTCTCACTGAGAACAGAATGATCAAATCGTAAGAATATTATGTTTTTCAAGGTAAATTTGTGTATATTCACTCTCTAATACTGATGTTATCTAGATAACCCTGCTATTGCTATCGTCACCAAAGTTATGTGTCTTTTTTCCTATTTTTTACACTGTACGAAAATTACAGGTATAAGTCACAGATATTTATGCCACAGTAATAGCTGTCACAAATATTTGTAAACATAGTTTAAAGTTACCTCTACTTGAAGGTAACAGCACTGACTTTGCAGTAACTCATTTATATACTCCAACGAAATATTTTCCAAATTTCCAAGTCATATTCTTAAAAAGAAAATCAAGGTCACCCAATATCACCACATACACAGAGGGATGGAGTAATATTTTCAAAGTATACTCACATGGAAACAAGTAACACTGAATAATATCCAACAACGATAATTAATATTTTGAATATGTACCCGAAATACCCGAACGTATGTGGGTTACATAACGCTTAACAGAATACACATAAGACATCCATAACTATTCACATCTACTAAATTATTTCCTCAAGAATATACAACTGGAATACAAATCGCTTTCAAAACTGGATTCTGTTCTGTGGTATCCTGTAGATATTGCGGTGTGGCTGCTGTTAAAGAGAAATTTCTGCAGACATCTCGCGTAAATTTGAACTTAATGCACTTCTAGGGCAGCAACTGATACGAGAAACGAATGATGGAAAAAAGAATTCTGAAGAGAATGTCGCATTCACGCTCTTATACTTCTGTTTGTTATCTTCAGTTCTGACTGATAAGTTATATATATTTATTTCCATAAGTGCGGTGAATTTATCTCCTGTATATTTTCGCACATGAAATAAATTGTGAGAAACCTCATTAAAATTTCGCAAAGGTTTTTGGCGAATTTCTTTTATAAGTGCATCAATTTTGCAGGCATCTCATGTACGCAGATGAAAGGCTGTGCACTATGGTTTCTACTGCAATGTAATCCACGTGGTGTTAAAAAAAAAAAAAAAAAAAAAAAAACGAAGGAGAATACTTCAAGAGTGACGTCAATCTCGTTGCAAAATACTACAACACCTACGTTAACTAAGGTAATTACGCATATCACTTGACCAGAGATGAATATTCCATTTGAAAAAAATTAAATTATTCATTTTGTAGCGTCCGCAGAAGTTTGCTAGAGCTAAATACACTATCCATCTCGCTGCTTCTGTAAAATAGCGTAATAAAAGGTTTTTGTGAACTATCAAGTGTTGTTAGATCTAGACATTTGGAGTTAAAAGCAACACATGGACATCAAGAAAAGTTACTCTTGAAATTGTGTTGATGGAATATTTTGATTATTTGTGCCCTTATCAAGCTGAGAAATACTGCCTGTTTCGAAAACAAAAGTATATATTTATTTATGTAAAAATACAAAATGAAATTACAACAAACTGTGAAAAGACCAGTTACATCAAAAACATCGCAGAAACATGTGCACACGACAAATGATTCTACAGTGCTAAAATAGTCTACGGATTCTTCTACAGTTACATTAACGCCGCTCATTAAGCGTTCACACACGTAATATGTAAATATAAACTTAAATAAAACACTGTTTAAATATGGCTCAATGTAAACTACTACATTAACATTCACATCATTAAAACTTTTCATAGTATATATTATTGGTGCTTACATTATTATCATTTTGATTGTGTTAAAACACTGAACATCAAAACTTCTAAAAAATACAACGTATAGCGAGACTGCTATACTATTCTTAATTGCATCAAACTGATATTGCTACAATTTTCATGCAAAAACAGTCGGTGCATTTTGATATTTTTTTTTTGCTGAGTAATTTTATATGAACTTTGTAAAATCTTTGATATTAAAAAAGTGCAAACGCTTTGGAAGAAGAGCCTTATTTCAGCTTTCAGTTTATCTCTAAGGAAGTATAAGTTTTGCTTATATTTATCTTGCATTAACATGGTGAATATTTAAACAAAGTTCATTATTTTGACATCATAATACGACCACACAATTTAAAAATAACTTACTATGATCTTTATACTGTAGAGGTAACTTAACACGTATCAAATCTTTACATAACGTATGCTATTATTTTATGTACATGCAGTATTTTCCAAAGAAATACTAGACATTGACCTAAGAGTGAAATACGTCATACACAACTTAGGTCTAAGTTTCCAGGTTCATCACATTTTATATTCAATTCACTAAAAGGTAAAATAACACAAAGAAAGGACACTAACATATTGTGGAAGAATCAATAATACAGTTAAATTCAAACACATTGGTACAAAAATATTTATAAAGTAGTCGAAAATACACGTAACTAACACTGATCAAGGAATGTATTTTAAATTGTATAGTTAAAGTATATGTTGAACCACAGACTACGCCGACAGAAGCCACACAGTTGTCTATATACTTGTATACTTTTATAAATGTAATAAAAAGTCATTTCCTGAAATCCATACTTTTTATATGAGATAAAACAACGATCAATTTAGGAATACACAAAGTTTATACTATCGTAAATATATACAATATACGTACTAAATTCAATTTTTTTGTATACGAAGTTATTTATCGTTTAATAATTACCTACAATAAATATACAGCAATTTAAAGTGTGCTTTAATAGTACTAATCAACAATTTAGTGATTGTACTGTATAAATGTCGCAAATATTTTACATTATATTTTCTAGGGGCTACAATTGCTAATTTATAAACTTCAAGTAAACATTTTTTTTTCTTTAAATGTTAACATATGGTATAAACAAACGCGTGTCCCGCTAAATTTTTGACGAGAGTTATTCTTTTACATTAATTCCTGATGAACACACATCATCGACAACTCCAAAGAGTGTGTGCTAATGTAATCAGGCGTTTTTTTTTTTTACAAAAAGTTTCATTATGTATTTTCAATGATCTGGAGTTTAACCTCTGTGGCAAAAATGTTACTAAACCACTTTGAAAACAAGGCACATCAGAGTTTAAATGGTGCAAATCAAACGTTTGGTCAAGTATTTCTTATAACCAATATTATTGGTTTACATTACACTAATTTCATTTGGAAATTTATTTATGTTATATCTAGCTATATTTACAGTCAATTATTTTCTGGACCCTATTGAATGATTTTCGTAACTTCAACTGTATATATGAGATAACTATTCCCAAGTTAATTCGCTAAGCTAAACGTTTCATAATGTGAAAAATTGGAGTTTTCGCATCACATATATGATTTAAGGATATCATTTTTATCCTTGAAGTACTACTCACCGAAATTATGTCTTTTTTTTCAATCCAATCATTAACATAATCTAAATATTTACGACGCGCTAAAACTTACAAAGTGATTGCGTTCACAGTTCAAGCTTGCCTTTCTGAAACAATGCTCATTTTAGCGACACATATTTTTGTTTCATGCAGAGAAGTTATTAAACATTCAAAAAAGTTATCACTACTAGCAGAAAAAACAAGCAGTCTGGTTATAAAGGCTTCTAATAAAATAACATATAATTATGTTTTACGGCCTGATTTGTTTGAATGTGAAAGTTAACGCTTTGTGATAAGAATGAAAGTGCTTGCGTTTATCACGCAAGTTAATGGCTCAAACGTAGTTAAAATAAATTTGTTAGTGAGTTGGTTATGACTATAGTGATGGTAAAGTGTATATATAGACACTGACAGCAATTTCAGAGCAGATAGTTTCAAGTTGTTTTCTGGATGCATGTTATTGTATAACAATTCCAACAAAAGAAGACATTAACACACAAAATGTCAGTCCCCATAGAGCACCATTGTGAAAAATCATTGTTGTTTATATATTCTGGTAGACATGATAAAATTAATTAGTTAATATCTGTATGTTCGTATAAAATCGTATGACTACTAAGAGAAACGTTTCAGCACGGCTATGCTTGTTTCAATCATTCCTTTCACATTAGATTTTATATTAGAGGAGCAGCTATGCTGTATGAACGTTTTGAAAACTATTGTGCAAAAATTTCATATTCTTCTAACAATCAAATTTCTGTAATTTGCAAAATAATATACATAACATTACTATTTATTTTACATTTTAAACACTTAAGGAATAACAATTATTGGTGTGCACATTGATTTTTGAACAGCTAAAATGCGTAATATTTCAAACAGGAAAATTTAAGGAATATTCAGTTATTTAAAGGAAACTGTTTATTATGAAGCAACAACGATAGGTAATCTACTCTATGTTTTGGTAGTGCTTTAACTGGTTTATAAAACATCTACAGACTTTGCTTGAAACAAGACAAAATATCTCTTGCATTTCTCAAAGGATATAAGCATCCAATATTTAGAAACAGCCATCTTGCTTTATTGCATCCACCGCCAGGCGTACTATTCATCCAGAATACTATTCGTCCAAGTGTTCGAAAGCATCAATGAGCACATGAAAGTATTAAAGCTACAATTACCGATGTCATAATATAATGATACATTTTATGACAAATAATCATTTCATGGAGATGAAAATCAAATGAGGCGATACACAATAGAGAATTAAAAGTTAACTTAGAGAACTGAACTGTAACTATGGCATCTATTATTATTCCAATAAATAATTTCTACATTAATTACACAATATGAGCGCAAATTCCAAAGAAATATTTGTGCGTATAATATCAATTCGTGTAAGTTTCTGAGGACAAATTGCTCAAATACTTATTTTTTCCTGGCTATTCCTTTTTGATTCACAGAAGTTAATAAATTAATAATTTAATTTTGTTACAGATATTTCGCAAAAAGATTACCAAATATTTATCGGCATATGTGCGAGTTATATTTGGCGTTAAGTATTCATAAAATTGAAATAAATTACATAAAACTTGTGCAATAACACACCTGAGGCTTAAAATAGCTCAACTTTCTAGTACATAAAATAAAATTATGTACACCTACGAAATGTGATAATAAATTATTTACATTATTCACATGGTTCCAAATGTGGAAATACTGTAGAAACAACCGCACCTCCTTAAAAACACGCTCTAGCGTAAATATTCATAGGCAAAATTCTCAATCAATTATTTGGAGTTAGCAGAACTCTCAAGACAAAAACGTGAAGGAAGAAATATTAAGCAGTATACATTTTCAAAAAAAAAACTTCCTAAAAAATTGCAGCTTGTGTCGGTGTTGATATGTTTAATTTCATAACAAACAGAAAATCAGTTTAATTAAGCTGATTACTTCGATGAACGTAACTGATTGTTCACAGATTGTTCACATAAATTAATTATTTTTGGAACTCCTAGAAAGTACCTCTGTTTACATTTTAGGAACGTTTATTTCCAAGTTTCCACTGCATCGAGTAAGCTAGGAGGTTCTGCAGTAACCAATCATTTGCCACTTACACTTGTTACTACAGTATGGTTTTTAAGGAGGTGTTACACAGAGTACTTCTGGCGTACAAATGGTTCAACAACAATACACTGACTTCTTCTCCTTAGGTACATATTGTTCATATGGCACACGAGCTACAGAAACAACGCAATGTCAGTCACAGAGTCCACTAGTTGAAGGCGAGTAGTGGTTGGGTCAGAAGACCTTTCTCTTGGGTTGTAAATGTTCGCGCACGACTTGGAAATTCTTCGCTCTTGAGGCCTGTGGAGGAGTGTGGGCCGCTGTAGTGCTCGGGAGCGGAAATGGACTGCAAGAGAGAAGCAGGTCAGGGGAGGAGATTTTCCTCACAGGACGTTAGATTCTAGCACACACTGAAACTAGGAGTCCTAGATCCTCGGCCACACCGTGCCGAGCAGAGAGGTAATGGTGTGCCAGCCAAGAGACTAGCAGCCCGCGCGCGGGAGGGAGAAGCGGATTAGGGGAGGGGACTCTCCTCACAGGGCATCGAGGTTCTAGCGCATGCTGGACTAGTGGTCCTAGATCCTCACACACGCCGTGCCGAGCAGACAGGCAATGGTGTGCGAACCAAGAGCCACTAGCTACCCACCTGTCGGAGGAGAGAGTTGTGGGAGAGAGAAGCGTGTTAGGGGAGGGGACTTCCCTCATAGGGCGTTGAAGTTCTAGCGCTCCTGGACTAGGGAACCCAGATCCTCGCCCACACCTCGCCGAGCAGACTCTTCACCCTGCGGCTGGCGACAGTGCGCCAGACGCGGTGCGGCCTGCGGCAGCCCGAGTGCGACAAGGAATCGCAGCAGAGAAGACATCTTAAGGAGGCGACTCTCCTCACAGGACGTGGAGGTTCTCGCACGACTTGGACTTGGAGTCCCTCGCCCACACCTTGCCGAGGAGGCTCTTCACCTTGAGGCTGGTGGAGGTTCGCGAGCCGCGGTACGGCTTGTGCCCGGAGTTGGCTCCGGCCAACGGCGACTTGCTGCGGCCGCCTCCCTTCTTCCGGGAGCAGCTGCGCTTCCGGAACAGGTCCCTGGCCCGCTCCGGATTCTCCAGCTTGAGCCGGATCTGTGTCAGCAGCCCCACCAGCAACTCGTCCACGTTGTGGTTGATGCCGACCGACGTCTCGATGAACTTGCAGTCGTAGGATGTTGCCATGTTCTTTCCTTCTGCAGCACACAAACGAACTCAAGTGTTTTCTTTCATATTCGTTAGAGTCTAGTTATTTTATTCTTACAGTAAATACGATACAGTTAGTGTAGGTGAGTAAGACTTGAGGCATCGCCATAGTAAAAACATAACAAGCAATTTTAGAATAATTAGTAGAAGATCAAACAGGATGATAAACTAGAAAGATTGTCGCGAGCTTCATGTTGATAATTCACCAGCTCCCTACTGAGACGATAAAGGTTCAACTCCTGGAAAATTGTGCCAGATTTTCGCATTTGTAGGAAACTCGGTGAAAATTGCCATTGGCTGGAGGATTTTCTTGGGTACTTCCGTTTATTCCATCCCACTCTACCAAAGCTCGATCGCGCCTCTTGCCATAGTTATTCGGCGCTAACTCCTTACTGTCTATGGATAAAAGCCTAACCTCAGTCCGATCCAATAGACTATTTAATTTGGTGAACACAGTGTACCCAGAGATAGTGAACCATCGGCTGACTGAGGCGACAAGTTAACATGAAAAAAATTTATGAAACTGACGGTACGTGGACATAACCTGACAGGCATAACCTGAAATCTTCTACTGTATGCATTCCAGTTTATATTTCACGATCATTTGAACGGCATTAAGCTCCGATACGATTTTTTTTTTTTTTTCAAATTATTGGTATATTTTGATAACATTAAGGTTTCTTTCACAAAGATAAATAATACTTTTTAAAATGAAGAAATTTTGAGCTAAATGCATTCGGTTTACCTTATATATATATATATTATATATAATTTTACTAAGATTTATTTCCAAGAAACCGTTAACCATGTGTTTAATTATTTATTCTTATAGTAATTTCAAGAATTTTAGAGTTAATAGGACTATATGATATCTTTTTCTGCATACAAATTTTCAGTCCCCATTTAACCCCTTTAGGAGGTGAATTTTGAAATTGTCCTCCTCTGTGGCCGCCTAACGAATGTTTCTTCAAAATTTCATGTTTCTAGGACCAATGGTTGAGGCTGGGCGTTGATATGTCAGTCAGCCAGTGTTTCCTTATACAGGATGAGTCCTTTAAAAGAGGCCCCATGGGCTGTATTTCCTCATTCCCTCGCTCCGTTACACACATGTCCCACGGGGCCTCTTTTAAAGGACTCATCCTGTATATGAGCTAATTGTCTCCTATAATTTGTCCTAATAAACACGTGTGTCAGCCCCACTGATGCCAGTCTAACCTCCCTCCTTTAGACCCCCGTTGCGAAATTTCTGGTAACACCATTGTAATTGATAAGTTGTATTTATTTGCAATTTACATCCAGCACAGACTCTGAAGATACGTCACGAGCACTCCATCGCAAAAAGACAATATTTCCCGTCAGAAGTCGGGCCTGGCCTCACTACCACCTCATCCAAGATCCAATCCCCAATGGGGCATACTGGGAGCACTACTTTAATAATACCTGAACCGTTCTTGTATGGATTCTGCGGATTTGTTCTGCTTCCTCGGGGAATCATTGCACAAAGTCGAGTCGTCCCGGAACTCTTTAACTCAAAACCTTCATCACTCCCAGAGGCAAGTATGTTTTATATAATCATTCCGAGCCATCTCGGGAGGTTTCTATCAAATCTGGGGTTCTCATATGAACTCCAAAAAATGCCACACTATGGCTATTGCCACCACCATAACCTGGATCACACTTTTTTTTTTCCATCCTCTTTTGTCATAGCCGCGTGATATTTGTAGATTCATTTATAGCTTATTCACTGCAAACTGAGCACTTTTGAAAGCCTCGCTTAAGATCTACTTGTATACACGTTGTGTATCCTTTCACCGCGTGTAAAATTAACGTTTCCATGTGTCTCGTCACTTTATTCATGCGTTAATCAAGTGAAACTGAAAGTTATTAGGAAATAACACCTTTACGAATTGGCTTGCTTTTGCACTTTGTAATTTAAGTATTCATGAATGTTTACCTGACACTTCTAATTTAGGTATTCATGAATGTTTACCTGACACTTCTAATTCAGCGCTAAGACACGGAACTGCTTTCTCTCTGTTGTTACCAACTTCACCGTGGACTAGCCACCCGGCGAGCCTATTGAAATGTATGCAGGTAAGGGGCAGTGACATTTTTCAAAGCTCTATTTCAAAAGGGCGCAGTTAATCGTGAACAGCCCATAGTGATTAGTCTTGATTGGGAATTGTTCGTTGCCGTAAGGTAATACGTCCAACTAGGAAACAAGAGGAGAGCAATTACAAGTTGCCTTCAACCACGACATCCTGGACACCCCAGCTTTGGCCGTTCTCCAGTCTCGTAAAAAAAAAAAAAACACAAAGAACAGAACTGCGTTCATCACAAATGCTGCAAGTTTAAGTCTCCTATGTAGGCTACTAAAACGTTTTCTGTGAAATCTTTCTTTGCGCGTAAACGCGTATCTCGGTAAATAAAAGTTCTAGAAATATGACTTTTTGTCGGATATAAAAAAAAACATTATGTATGGCCCTACTTATTTACTTTTTTCATATTAAGGGTATGCTTGGAGAGAAAAAAATTCGGGAAAATGGTTAAATATCGCATTTTTAAAACTTGCCTATGCAGCTTCCTTAAGCGGTAAGAGAAAAATTCCGAAAATACGAGCGTAGTTTAATCTGCGGTCTTTCATCGCTTGTAATAAAACCCACGTATTACAGATCTAATTTGCACAGTACAGCGTCACGACGGAAACACTGCACGCCTTGCGCGTAGGAGCGATGAGGCCGTAGGCGCGCGTGTAACTGTGGCCCGTATCGCTCCCTCGCTTCTTGACCTTGGAGCAGCTAGGCCGCCTATCAACGCTGGCTGCCAAGAGCCGCGGGGAGCGTGCAGTGAGACCAGGGGAGAGACACTAGATAGGGCTTACAATCGCGTTTTTTGAAGTAAAGTGCCTGTGGAGACACCAACATAAATATTTTACCACTATAATTCACGATTTTATGGAACAGATCGGTTTTGAGTCAAAACTAAGAGTGTTTTGTATCTCAAACATATTGATTTAACCTACATATATTTCAGGTGCTGATTTAGTTACTTACTTAAACGAAAAGAAATATTTAATACGTTTATTTTTGCACTGCTTGTGCAAGATTTATTCTATTCTGTTGGTCACATTTGGAGGTAACCTAAATATTTCAAAGACAGAGCTAACACAAACAGCACAGGTATATATATTTAATTATTGCCGAAAACAGCATTCGGTAAATAAATGGTGTTAGTCAAGTAGGTTCTAATTAAGCAATTTTAAAACGTCGTTCTAGAACCTCTCAAGAATAATGCAAGAGCTAAACCTACTGTAAATGCTACCCGCTAAGCCCAGAAAAAAAAAAACAATGAAATTTTCTTTTTTGTAAATAAGCTATTATTTAACAAACATTGAACACGGCATGAGTATTAACTACTACAATGAAGCGGTTTTATCGGAAAATAATCATTAAAAACTATTATTTTTGTTTTATTGAACTAGGTGATTATTTTTCGTAATGCGTGTCTGCTGTTGGTATTAATCAAGGCACCTGCCACCCATCCACCACCCCTGAAAAAGACTTCAAAATAAGAAGATCGTTACAACATGGAAGTGTCCCCTCTTGTCTGCTTACTTGCTCTGTGAGTGAGACGATCCATGTGTGGAGGGAAGGGCGAGGGAGGGGAAATAGGGTAGCGAAAGGGGGGGGGGGACAGAAGCTTACAGTAGGCTAGTTATTAATGCCGACCGCCCAAGGGGGCGGTCAGTAACCCGAAGGGGTGCGGTGATCGATACAACGAGCGCGCATTTCTACCGCCGCGGGCGAGTCAGTCACAGTGACGCCTTCCTACTCGGAGACTGAGAAGCGCGAGCCAGAGTGAGGGGGCTCTTGCCTCTCCCGAGGGTTGAAATTTTAGACAGTATTCGCAGAATATTTTCGGATTGAAAGCTCGCATTTCACGAGCAAAATCTGTAAAGATGTACTGTAATTTTACTTTAAAATGCCCAAATTTGTTGAATGTATCTACACATTTAGGCTCGAAAAATTAATTAGTGTAGTCCATTCACGGTTTCTTCGGCCTTTTTGAGTCAAACCTTTGAAAAATCACCCCATGTATGACGTGTTTAGTTATTTCCTAAATACGCCCTGTATCACAAGCGTTTTATACTTGTGTTCAGAAAAGTTCCTTTTTTTCCCCTGTTAAATTGAAATGTTATTAATATCTTATCTACAAATTATAATATTTCATTGATAAATAATTTGAATAAAGAACAGGGAGAAAATTGGTATGTTGGTAACGTCTAGTGAGAAACTGTTCTTATACAAAATATCATTACAACTGAGTGCGCACGAATGTGCTGCGTTGTCCCTCTGGTTTAATTCTCCAGACTTGTTAAGTTTAGTTTGCACGAGGTGGAGGAATATCCTGGAAGTAGAACTTAAACAGGGCTTCATAAAAGGCTGAAGTAACCGTGAATGGATTATATCAGAGGAACACTGACGATTTTGTCATGAAATGAACTTAATGACTGCTGGTGTCTCGGTCGCTCCTAGCGTTCCCACGCTTTTACACCTCAGACGTGCAAAATTCCTTCAACCAGACGGCCACCTTAACGCTGCTCGAGACGCCAACGGACCTAAATGCCATGCACGTTGCCTACCCCTCTTCGCTGGCAGGGGCCGGCCCAATTAGCTTTGTGTCGCCCGGACGCAGAGACCGTCTTTAACTCGCGGCAATTAGCGAAGAAGGGGAGCAGCGTTCGGCGATAGACGGGAAGAGGGGACTGTGTTTACGGGGTGAGAATGTGGGCGATACTCGCTTTGTGCACCCTTGCTTCTCCGGGGGGGAGGAGAGGGGAGAGCAAATGAAATAACGCTTCGAGAGAAGGGCACTGTCGCCTCTGAAGCGAAGGAGACAAGATTCCTCTGGACCATTCTTCGACGAACTATAATATATGCGCGGTTTATTCGCACTTTTTGAATCATGCTGTTCAAAAATCACACTGCGTTTGTTAGGTTGTTTCCTAAACATTAAATGTTTCCCAAGATCTTATAAAGGCTGTTCACGATAAAGCGAGCATCTTTGAAATCAACCTCAGAAAAAAGTCGCTGCACCTGCATGCATATATTTTAAAGGGCGCACTGAATGAAATGAGCACAGTAAAGTTGGTAACTAAGAATGTAAAGTAGTTCCATATCTTAACGTCGAATACAAAGTGTTGGGTAACCATTTGTGGTAACTTAAATTATTTATTTCCCTTTCTGCTTTTTTAATGTCTAGAAAGGTAAAAATTTGCATATATATAAAATATTTTCTTCACTAATAATTTAACAGTTTCACTCGGCCGACGCATGAATCAAGTGCTGAGGCCGGTGGCGATGTGAACTTTACATAAGGCGGAAGAATACACAACGTGCATACATGTAGATCTTAAGCAGGGCTTTTAAAAGTGCTCATTTCACCCTGAACAGCCTATACATGTGTTTACATAGGAGTAGGGGTTACTTATATTTAGTCTATAAATTATATTACTTCGTTTATAATTAATATGAATTTTAAAAAAGGAAGAAAATAGACGTGTTGGCAAATGCCTTGCAAAAAAAAATAGTTCTTGTTCAATTTTATTATTGGATGTATAAATTTTCCATTTTAAATGTACTTGGATGATAACATCAAAACTTCAAAATTAGGAGTTAATATTTTAGTAACAGCAATACAACATAAAATATGTTCCTGCTTAGGCCTTGGTTATGGCATTGTGACATTCACATGACGAGTAAGCTTACGAAGCAAGCAAGGGATTTTTTTTTTAAAGATGAAAACGAAACGTTTTACAAAAATTTGATTTTGAGTTGACGGATTTAAAAACAAGCTGTCTCGTAGTCGCTTACCTTGCTTTGAGTGATACACTTCATAAACCACTTGTAATCAAGGAATTTACAAGTTGGTAGCAGTAATAGATTTTGATGGTGTTCTTTAGTGTAATAATTCCTCCCGGAATTAAAGGCAGCCACGAGGTAGTGGCTACCTTAGTAACTTATTTAAACGTGAGGAATGAAATTCGTATTGTGTTTACATATTACATGGTAAGATGCAGCGAGCATATTGTTGTTTCTTGTTGCCAGCTAAATGGTTTAATTTTTTAATTCTTCTATGAGGCTATACCAGAAGAAATACTGTTTCATAATTTTTTTGCACAAATACGTTTCCTTTTAAAAAATTTCCTCCGCCGTATTACAATATACGATTTTATATCATCAAAATTAGCTGCACAGAATTTTCATATAATAGTTTAATTATTACTTAGAAATATTGTTTCAACTGTTTCGGGGAAAAAAGTATATATATTTTGTTCATTTACAGTGACTTTAAAAATTATTTGTTACAATTAATGTGTTTTCCATGTTCTCGTAGACCAACCAGATCTTAATATTTGACTAGCTCTATTGCTAGAATGATCGCTTTTATTTAGTTCGTACCTGTGATCTGTGTTTTATAGGATGTAGTTAAACATGTAGTAATGAAAGCAGATTCACGCACTATTTTTTCTCGTAAATCATATGCATTTTTTCCTTTATTCTAAGTTTCACATTTCCAAAAAAAAAAAATTAACATACATTTAAATATCTAGCGAAACGTCATTAAGTCCAACACGACGGTAACGTCTATTTTCGAATGTAACTATATAACTAGAACAACTGAAAATGTTAACTAACTAGAAACTCAGACCTGCACCACACGATCAGAGGTTTTAATTTAATGAAGTGAAGAGAGTGCTGTGAATGCTAAATTGTGGAATTTGAGGCAGAAAAAAAGTGTGCTTCGTGTAGCACAGGCGAACCGCAGCAACATCGGCAACGTTTTCCATTCTAGGAAATTCTGCGCTGTTAAAAAAAAAAAAAACACACACACTGACGGAGAGAAGCCTCTCTCAAATATCCACCTATTCTGAATTTTTTTTTCGGGATACCTTTTATTTTGATTAGCAGAAAAGGCCGCAAGCACATTTTACACGAATAATTTAATTACATTTTGTATGTTCATTTTGTCGCGTTATTTAATAACAAATACAAACTCAAACTTTAACCAATAAAGTAATCTATAATAAACGAATCTCCAGCATACTGCTCTGTAAATATTAAAAACTAGACTATTAATGTGCGTCAGTCAAAAATAAATTACGGGAAGGTTGAGTATTGTATTAACGGGTAGATCATCAGTTACCGTTTCCCGCATGATGAAAACACAAATATACTAAACTTGCTCAAATATATCACACACACCACACACAATATATATATATATTATATATATATATATATATATATATATATATATATTCTTCATGAGAACACACTAAAAGCCTAGGCTAATTTCGAAGGCGGTGTGTACGTTAACCAGCATATGAACACTACGTGGCTAGTTCGAAGACTGCTATTTCGCTTTTAATTTGCACTGGGCACCTTCAGAAATATAGAAGGGATGGACATTTTACGAGTTCGAAAACTTTCAGTTTGGAAATTGATGCCGCCATAAGAATTCTACAGCTACTTTAACATCACACAACTATATTCACTTAAGTGTAATATCACCAAATTTTCATTTAACTTTCGACAATTATATATGCAAACAAAACCAAAAAAAAAAACTATAATTTTTAGAAAAAACCTTGAGGAAACGACTTTTATTTCACTTCATGTGTGCGTACATTCAAATTACAATCACTGTGTTGTTAAAATTAAGAAACCAATAATTTTAAATTTGTTAAGTATTTAGCAATCGAAAAATTATTAATAAGTAATACCAATTATAAAAACATTTTAATTATTTACTTTAATTATGTATGAAATTTATCATAGTAAAATTTTAAGTAAGTTTAGAAAAGCAAAGCTATTGTAATTTTTTTTTTCTAGCAATTTCATCAAAAGTGATTAGATAACACAAAGAGATATCACGTCCACCTAAAAAAATATTAGAACGAACTATTTCCAGTTTTCTTACGCTAGAGAATATTGGGCAATGAAACGAATTTAAGTAAGGAATAGATTTCTAATGCTCTAATTCACCAAGATCACCGAGCAATCTAATGTTATTGGCTACACACTATCTCATTGCTGCCCGCAGCAATTATAAAAAGGAGTTGGCAACTAAGCCTTCCCTTCGATCCATTACTCACTTGGTACAGTTCCATAATTCAATCCCAAGTTTTAATTATAGTCCCACATAACTTACAAGGGGATTTTCTAATTTCCGAGGTGGGGATAGGTAGGCAAAGATAACTCCCCATTGCTCCACGGAACAGAGAGAGTGTTTTAATTAGTTCTGAACTTACCAGTTGTACTCACAGTGGCTCTTTCCCACGGCACGTGTCATCGAAACCTTAGAAGTTGAGGATTTCTATGAATCGCATTATATTCGCAGTATAAATTTAACCGTGCCACCGATAAATACATTGGTCAATAAATTAAATATAACCTTGCACGAAAGTGCTGTTATAGGCTGTTCACGGTAAAATGAGCACTTTTGGAAGCCCTACCTTTACTTGTATACACGTTATGTATTCTTCCGTCTTATGTAAAATTAACACTGCCATGGGCCTAATCATTTTATTCATGCGTCGGTCAGGTGAAACTGTGAAATTATTAGAAAAGTAAATATTTTACAAATCGAGTAATTCTTACACTCCGGTGCATAAAAAAAAAAAAGTTAAGTTATCACAAATGGACACCTAGCACTTTTCATTCGACGTTAAGATATGGAACTACTTTCCACCCATCGTTAACAACTTTACTGAACACATGCCACTCAGTGCACCCGTTGAAATATATTAAATATATGCAGGCATGGGCACTAACATTTCTAAGGTTGATTTCAAAAGTGCTCACTTTATTGTGAGCAGCCTTTAGCTAAATGACCAATGTATGCAGCTTCAGTAGTATGTAAGATTTTATTTTCGGAGTACACAAAATCAGACGAGAATGAACGAGCTATAGGCTGTTTCGCCATTTTGTTGGAATATTAATAACTGCGAATGGCATCATTTGATAAACACTCCCGCGCAACCACCAAGTTTAAGCGCAGGAATTTTAGGCTGTACAACATCGGATAGCAGCAAAAACAATAAACTGGTTTACTTTGAAAACTCTCCACAAAATTGGGCGAGCTGCTGGCCGTGGGACTATATATTTTCAGATCCAATCCCTAGTTTGGTTTCTACTATTTATCGTGCACTTAAACTTATGTTTTCTTTGTTAATATTTCATAGATTTTTACGGCACGCGTGCAAGGAATTTGAGTTTGCATTTGTCTCCCTGCTGTGGCAGCATGACGTCATAGGTTTCCCACTAGACTTCGCGCTTTGAAGCATAACTAACTAGGTTAACAAGCTCCGTTTGGACAGCATGCGCGTGTTTCTGATTTATGAATATGCGCAGCATTAGAAGATAATTTAGTTTTGTGATCGATCTCGGTTCTAAGACAGTAAAAAAACAATATTCAACGGCACTTCGAGTAGTTTGGTTTACATGGTACGGTGGCAGAATACGTTTCCCCGGCGTCATAATATTCAACGGCACTTCGAGTAGTTTGGTTTACATGGTACGGTGGCAGAATACGTTTCCCCGGCGTCATAATATTCAACGGCACTTCGAGTAGTTTGGTTTACATGGTACGGTGGCAGAATACGTTTCCCCGGCGTCATAATATTCAACGGCACTTCGAGTAGTTTGGTTTACATGGTACGGTGGCAGAATACGTTTCCCCGGCGTCATGATTTATTTTCACTGCGTGAAAGGACAGATAAAACAAGTGGTGGGATAAGAAAGAGATGCCGCACCGATTAATGAAAATCCTTTCATTTTTGTTTGCCATAATTGAAGATAGTAAACGATAAAAGAATGAGGATATTGACAATAATAACGATTCATACGAGTGGCGGTCATGAAATTCACGCAAGAATTTGACAAAGCGGATGGGGCGTGGCTGTGCATGCAAGAAAAGTGTTGCTCAGTACACACTTGTCAGCCTGCCAGTGCCACCATCAACCAACCAGTTCGAACATGTAACGTTTCTGACCTAAAAAAGTGAAATGTTAAAACTTGAGTTGTTTGAGGGGAAACGGGAATTATATCATATATTTAATACAGAGATATTTAAGTGATAAAGGATAGCAAAACAGTGAAGAACCTTTGATTAATAATGCAGAGCACATGTAGTTTAATAAGTTCGTACATTTCTCTATAAAGCGAATCACAAATAAGCACATTTTAACTTGAAATAAATTGGATGTTGTGTTTATCTGACATAATAATACCAACAATTAAGCACTGTTTCGAAGAAAAATTGTAATTGCAATTTCGTATCTTGCTGAAATAAACTTATCTACTTTGAAGACTTATATTTACTCATATTTAGAAACATATAATGTATAATCATATATAAAATTAATGTGTAAATGTAAGTTTTATTTTCACATTGTATTATTTAGATGACTAATGAATTGCTTACGAAAAAAATGTATATCAATTTTTTATACATTCTAAAACCAAAATTTTTTCCTTTCACGCACTGCACTTATTACCCCGAAAAAATATTTATCTCGGGTTACATTGGCAACATGTGTATTGACTATAAAACTGCTCGTTTAACGTGCTTATGTTTTGCTGGAGTGTTTAAAAGGACGACGAAATTCCTTTTGAACACCCCTGAAGTGAAATACCGCTCTCTTCAGTCCAAAAGAAACGCGAAGCCTAGTAGTTTGTTCTTTGTTCCCCGCCCAGAGAGCCCCAGGGGACTACAAGCAAAATAGCAGTCGCCGATGAAGGATCACAATGGGCATGTTTGCCGTACGGACGGAAATCGATTCGCAAAGAGAGGAAAAAATTTTAACAACCCTTGCCCCCCCCCCCCACCTTTTTCCAAACCACTAGCAAGGGGCCAGGAACAATCCAGGAGGATAAACCTGCATCCAAGATTGAAGCGGTAGAAGGTTATTGGAAATACGCCACAGCTCTCACGATCTATCCGTCCGCCTTTGTTACGGCAGTAAAATACTGCATCAGAAACTTCTAAGATCGAAGGTTTTCATTCCCGTTTTTATTTACTCAGAGCAGTTGGGGTAAAAAACGAAATAAGGGAGCAAAACACTTCATTTTCAAATTCCGTCAAGTTTAACACGATATGGTTTTTGAAATATGCTGCAGAAAGATTTAAATCTTCTTACATAACAAGCGTCAGTAGTCGTACAAGAACTCTGTAATTTTAAGTTTGTGAAAGTAAAATATAACAAACGAATACACAAACTTAAAAGAAAGAATATAAATGAAATAATCTTGCGTTTACATTTCATTTATCAGCGAATATTTATTTTTAGCAATTTTCATTTTTTTGTATGTTCTGTATTTTACACAAATAGAAAATATTATGTGATTGGCAGTACCTTTATACCTTAACTTTATTAATTAGTCATTCCTGAAGTGGTACTCGCATCTACATTAGCTGGGTTAATAGATCTTAATATACATACACAATTCAGGTCAATACATTTATACTTAGAGGTTCGTTTTTCCACATCTCGCCCCAACAGAACAAGCCTATTTGTAACTCAACACTATCGCAAACTCATTATATTTTTTTCAGATCATATTTTTAACAAATAATGAAGCAAATAAAATAATTTTATCCACTGAAAACGCATGAATAAGTGTTAAATAAATATGTTAGCGTTATTTCTTGTAGCACAGCGTACTTTTAAAATTCTTTCTCACAAATTGTCCATATTGGGTTGCCAAGTTTTGGCTTGTGAGGAGAGGAAAGTCATACTTTAGTGGACCTACGTGCTTGTATGGGATAACTTAGAATTTATGAGAGCTGAATGTATATTCAAGTGATTTGGTGTCAGCAATATCCAGAAGGTCTCTCTCGTCTTCTCGGGACATCCCACGTATAACAATACGAGAAACAATATTACATTTATATTTTACCAATTGAGAGAGAAATGTCTGACGTGTTATATAACGTAAAACAGAAGGGACTCGGAAAGAAAGATGGCTGACATATTTATTACTAAATGTTAACTTATCGTAGCCAGTATTGAAGCAAGTTCTTGAATATTTATACTCCCAACGAGTGGATCCAACCCACGTAGCACAAATACCCAATAACGCTATTTGAAGAACCGGCTTGGGGAAACGAATGGCAAGGGGAGGAATATGATTTTTTTTTTTTTTTTATGAAACTTGACATGGATCCGAGCCCAAAAATAAAATCCCAAAAACTTTGTACTCGTTACTTGAGAAAGAGAAATAATTAAGTTTGTTTAAAGTTACAGTTCACAAAAGGAAACTGTAATTTTGCAAATATTCGTTGAAATAAAAAATAGTTTCCAACCGCCAACATTGTATAACTTCCGCGCGCTAGTGCAGTTAAAGACTGTTCACGATCAAGCGAGCACTTTTGAAATCAACCTCAGAAAAAAGTCACTGCCCCTGCCTACATATATTTCAACGGGCGCACTGAGGGACATTCGCCCAGCAAAGTTGGTAGCGATGGATGGAAAGTAGTTACATATCTTAACGTCGAATAAAGAGTGTTAGGTAACTATTTATGTTAACTTAAATGATTTCTTTCGCTTTCTGTTTTTTAATGCATCGAAGTGTAAAACTAAGTACATATATTTGTAAAATATTTGCTTTTATAATAATTTTATATTTTCTCTTGACCGACGCATAAATAAAGTGACGAGGCTAATGCAATTGATAATTTTACATAAGATGGAAGATTTCACAATATGCATACAAGTTCTCATTTTACAGCGAACAGTCTATATCCCGAGTGTTGTTGGGCTAAGCTAGTACTATAATTTCTTTGCCTTTGAAAACAATACTTGCATGATGGATTGCACGTGATATTACATATTAAAGGCCACACATGAGTAGTAGACAATTCCAGTTGCTAACTGCCAGCCAATTATGAACGTGCTACAGCACAGGAAGCGCGCTCGGTGTGTAATGAACCAACATGCACGTGGTGAGTGGGGATACAGATCACCGAGCGTCCTCGAATGTGTTCCAGATGTCAGGCCACTGTGCCCTTGAACACTTCCCCTCGATCCCTTCCCGTCTCAACGGGCCCTTGTCCCCTTGATGAGAAAAATTCGCGTGTGAATTCGGACGCTTGTGTTCGCTTCCACCTCGAGTTTTATTCCGACTTTTTTTCACTCTATTCGAGTTTCATTTGTCTTTACGACGTTGGCAAGTGTTTTCCGCGGCCGCTCAGAGTTGCGAACACAAACCAAACACGAGCTAGTGAAATATTTGATGAACAGTTGCGCATCGGGAAACAATCCTAGGTCTCGAGAAGCGCGAGAGACTCGTGCCCTTGGCTGAAGGAGGCATTCTAGGGTGCATGTGTGCCCTTGCCGTGAATTCGGACAGCGACAATGCGACGTCAAATCTGGGATGCACTTTTCAAGGACACGAAGCCAAGTAAGGGCCCTTAGGTGGTGAATTCGAACAAGGCCCTGGTTCTCTGAGGTGATGGATAAAGCTGACTACTATCTTCTCGTGTATAGGCTGTTCACGATTAATTGAACACTTTTAAACAAACCTATGAAAAATGTCACTGCCCCTACCGACATTTATTTTAACGGACACACTGACTGGAATGCGCTCAGTTAAGTTGGTAACGATGGCGAGGTAGTAGTTCCAAATCTCAAGGTTGAATTAAAAGTCTTTGGTAAACATACGCGAATATCGATATTATTTATTTTGCAATAGCCGTGTCCGAAACCGTCAATTTGGGGATTTAGTGTTTAGGAATTTAGGACGGATGGATTCGGATGTCACCAGCGCTGCACGCGATGGATGTGCGAACTACAGACCTGCGCGTATTTCGACGTTGCTTTGTTTTTGAACTGAGAAACAACAAGCGTTTGTCGAACAAGTTCGCTGCACAAGACGTAGGCTACTTACATACGAAACAACATTACAGTCCCTTACTTTCCGTTTTCAAAACGCACGTTTCGCTATACAAGATTGTCAAAACGCGGTGGTCGTGAGGGGGGGGGGGGTGGCGGCACGTGAATATACAGTAGCAGATGACGTTACGGGCCTATTTGGTGATTTAGTGTGCAACTTCACATCAGTAAATTTCAACCCTAAATCCCCAACTTTTTAGGGCCTAAACTTGGTTACGTGTCGATTTAGTAACCTAAATAGCGGTCTGGCGACCATTTCGGACACGGCTAATAATCTTACATATGGTGGAAGAACAAAAATTGTGCATACAAGCAGATCTTAAACAGGTGGAGAGGGGGGTCGCAGTGGCCCTGCGGTTAACCTGCCCGCCTTCCACCCGGCCGGGTCACTCCCGGATTTTCGCATGTGGGAATCGTGCCGGAGGATGCCGCTGGTATCTCCCGTTTCCCCCTTCTTTCATCCCGGCACTGCTTCATACTCACCTCGATCACCGTCATTAGCTCTCAAGACCTCGCTGTTAAGAGCCGCCCAAATATCTTCACACACTCATTCAGTGCGTTTACAGTAACATTTCAATCCGGATTGAACCTGGAGTGGACTGAAGAGTCCAGATTGAAATGTTTTTATAAACTCATCCGTACTGGACTGAAGTAGGAGTGGAGTGATATAATCCAGTCCAGTTGTCGAGGTGGACTGGAATGTAGAATCCGGATTGAAAAGTTTACTTTAAACACTCTGCGGACTGAAATTAGAGCAAAGAAGAAGTGGCCGCCATATTGATTCGTTAGTTTGGTTATGTAAGAGGTTAGAATCATTCTGAGACTAGGCGAAAAATAAATGGCCACGAAGGAACTGAGAAATATTTGGACGGAGGAATATGTGTAATTCTTATTTTATATTATGTTGGACAAATATATTTTACGTTTACTGGATTTTTGTAATTCTTTTGTTTTATAGTTCTGCCAGTCGCCAATAGAGTGCTTCTATCCCGTTTCAATCCGCATTCAGTCTTGTTTACACTTTAGTCGACGTTAGAAACTTTACCTTAAACACTTATTGTCGATACAAGTTCACTCCGAGTTCGCTACGAGTTGATTCCAATCCGAGTTCGGTCCAGTCCGAAATTTTACTCTAAAAGCACTAGAGGCTGTTCACGATAAAGTGAGCACTTTAGAAATGAACCTTATAAAAAAGTCACTGCCCCTGCATGCATATATTTTAATGAGCGCACTAAGTAACATTCGCCCAGTAAAGTTGGTACCAATGGATGGAACGTAGTTACGTATTTTAGCGTCGAATAAAAAGTGTTATGTAACCATTTGTGTTAACTTAAAATTAATTATTTCACTTTCTTTACTTTTAATGCATTGAAGTGTAAAAATGAGCAGATTTGTAAAGAATTTACTTTTTTTTTAATAATTTCACATTTTCATTTGGCCGTCGCATGAATAAAGTGATGAGGCGCATAGCAATGTTAATTGAAAAAAAAAAGTGGAGGAATACACGACGACAAGTAGATCTTACGCAGGGCTTTCAAAAGTGCTCATTTTACCGTGAACAACGTATAACTGTGTCGTGGGCAGACGTCACGCCATGACTAGGACCTGCATTTTTTTTTTTTTTTTTTTTTTTTTTTTTTTTTTTTTTTTTTTTTTTTTTTTCCTGATGCCAGCGTAGTTCCTGGATTTTCTGCTGCCCAGATGTTAAAGTCACTCCCTTTCTGAGTGAACTGTGCGTGAATGAAGCACACGATTGTGAAGTGTTCATATATTGGCGCAGAGTTACCCGGGGCGTATCACACAAAGCATGGTCCAATGGCAGGCGTATTACAATGGTAAAAAGTCGTTTTTCAGTTCAACCTGTCCTCAAATGATATCGCGAATTCTGCAGGTCTGTAGCCACGACATGCGCACAGAGCTTGGGGAGGGCGAGGGGGAGAGTGTTAGCTCGCTCACCCTCCGTAGTGACGGTCCGGCATCGCACGAGGTCCGTCTTGTTGCCGACAAGGATGACGGCCTTGGAGCTGACCGAGTCCGTCTTCCACAGGTACTGCAGGGTCTCCTCTGCCACTCGCATGCTCGAGCGGTCCACCGTCGAGTAGACGACACAGTAGGCGTGCGGCTCGTATGTGATGATGCAGTTCTCCGGCTGGAACAACATCGCGACCATTACCAAACATATTACATGTCATTTTATTTATTTAAAATTTTTACGTGAGTACGTCTTTAAATTTGCAACCATAAGCGAATGGCATTTGAAAATGGGAATCTCGGGAAAATTTATGGTCCAGTCAAAGAGGGAGATGAGTGAAGAAGAATAAAAAAATAGAGAACTAAGAAATTCGTGCCAGCTGCCTGATATAGTAGCTGTAATAAAAGGACAAAGGCTGGCATGTGGTAGAAAGATGCTTCGAAGAAAGAAGAGGCCACGCGGAAGACCTAAACTCAGATGGCTTGATGCAATCAAGGAACACATTAGAAAGGCAGACATTCCAGAGGAGGACTGGAAAGCCATGCTCTTTGGAGAAGGCTAGTTGGTGAGGCAATGGATCGGCTACGGTCCATGATGCCACTGCACTAAGTAAGTATGTGGGAGGCAATCCAAAAAATCCGTGATAAAATCGGGAGGTACAGTTTGGCATTGCAGATCCGAATCTGTCATCTACATTCGAAATTCAATTACACCACTCGATTGCCAAAGGGTCAAAGAACATTTCACGTTGAGTGAGGACTGCGAAGCATCGCGTGTGGAGGAGGGAGAAAAAGGGGGGAGGGGGGACGCCGCAATTTTGAGTTCGTTTCGCCGTATCTCATAACTTCCGCGTAGTATAACTTTTGACTAGGAGAAGCTACGACGATCGTTTAAGTTTCAATCGACAGCTCTCGTTAACATCAATCGATTGCGTGTATACATTCATGTGTGCGGCGTGGTTATGGTGAAATTGTATGCGTTTAATGTTAGAATAATTAAGAAAACTTAACATAATGTCGGCATATACTCGTCAAAAAGCCCAGCCGAAATGCAGGAAACGTGTATGGTTGGAAAGAGCATCTCAAAAGCAATCCAGTAATATCCATAAAACCCCATATGATCGAATGAAGCGGTGTCGGGAACATAAAATAAACATCAAGGCGTCCGAGCGCGTCAACGTATACGTATTTGCGCAAAACAAACGGCCGTGTCCCCAACACAGCCAAACCCAATTTTTTAATTTGTTTATAAACGAAGCACTTGACATGTAGTCCATGACTATGGTGGTAAACATTCATAAAGGTTGTTCACTATAAAGTGAGCACTTTAGAAATGAACCATAGAAAAAATTCACTGCCTCTGTATACATATATTCTAATGGGCGCACTGAGTGACATTCACCAAATAAAGTTGGTAACGATGGCTATAAAGTAGTTCCACATCTTAAAGTGGAATAAAACGTGTTAGATAACCATTCGTGATAACTTAAAATTGTGTCTTTCTCTTTCTGTTTTTTTTTATGCACAGAAGTAAAAAAATTAGAAGGTTTGTAAAGTATTTCCTTTTCTAATAATTTTACAGTTTCACTTAATCGGCGCACGAATAAAGTGATGAGGCCCATGGAAATGTTAATTTTACATTAGGCGGAGGAATTTATTATGTGCGTACAAGTAGATCTTAAGCAGGAAGCAGGTCTTTCAAAAGTGCTCATTTTGCCGTGAACAGCTTATACAGCAATAATACAGTTGATGAGGAAATGCTAAAAAATGTGCAACCTTAATGCCAGCGAATGAACGGCGGATTCTTTGAACTTCTAATGTAAATATCGCCCGCCTAACATCGTTCCGGTTAACAACAAATTGTGTAGAATTAATAAAATAAACATACATTACACTTCATAATACAGTGTTTTTGAAGTATGCAATATTTTTTTTACTAAATCCAAATTATATATTCCTCTGGATATTCTAGCCGTTTGCTGTTTGATTTTTTGGCTTCTGCCCAGTGATAAGACAGTTTTACCCCACATCTGGTGTAGTGCAGTCACAATTACTTTCGAATTGTCTACAGTCCTGCAAAGTTCTACTTTCAGGCTACTCACTATGTATCCTTCCGCTGTCTGGAATAAAAAGTCAAGGAAAAACAACGCATCGCATTTGAGCGCCGCTCAGACAACTATATATTTTTTTGCATGATAACAACACGTGTTTCTGACATAGCTACTTAAAAACCTAACTTTTATAAGGTAAAGGCTTACTTTACAAAGAATAGTCTTTGCAAGCTAGCCTCTTTTCTTTCTGTTATTAATTCATTATGACTAAGCAGTTGATACTATATAATAATTGTATAGACAAGACGTAAACGAAAGTGTCATGAAGCAAAAAAAAAATGAGGTTCTCTAGTGTTAAAGTAAATGCTAAACTCTGGCGATACATTATTTATTTAGGAAACAGTTATACCTGTCATGTATAGGATGATTCTTCAAAGGTTTGATTTTAAAATGCGAAGACTTGGTGAACAGGTATTATAGCAAGTGATTTGGTACGTTTTTCTTTGCAGGATTTTTTAGTTGTTTCTAGTGTTTTACTAACTATGGTTCAATTGCAAATGTACACATGTTCAAAACTTTCAATATCCTTAAATAAATAAGTTTTATTTTTCATCAATAATGATGATAATATTTTATTTATTAATTTGAGGATAAGACAGACTTTAAAGATGTGTACATTTCATTCACTGTTGCAATTGGACCAAAGTTAGTTCGACACATGAAACTATTAGCCTCTAGGCATAAAATCGGCGCTGTTTAAAGGACAAAGATATAATTTGGAAATACAAACCTACTTGTACAAAACGCCGAAATTTTTTTTTGCAGTTATTCATTGCGGTTTTTTAAATATATACCTTGTACATGAATTTAATTGACGTATCAAGTGTTCACTTATACATAACATTCTGCACTTAATTTATTTTAATGTGTCTTTCTGTAAGCGGTGAAGCATACGTGGTATTAAAATCTGTTTTCCCAATTAGCTGTTTAATTAATTCCGTGGCTCAACTTACCGACATTTCGCCGCAAGGATGGTCAATGAATGTCAGTTCTGACTCCTCTCCATCCAGCAAAACACACACAGACTTTTCTCCGAACTCGTCATCTGGAAACAGAAAGAAAAGGGACACACTAATCAAATGTTTCGCTTACATGAACCCTTTTAATAATATCTGCAGTAACTGAGAAAAACTGATAATAATCATAACTAAAAGTAGTATAATTCCCCCCCCCCCCCCCCAGAAAGAACGTTTTCTTGAGACAGCGACTACAAAGTAGCCTCCTAATTTTAAAATATCATTATTTACTGAACAAAAACCAGTTTGTTGCTTTTCGAATTTTGTTCAGCCATAAAAATATCTCGTAAAATCAAATACAAACTATCATTACTATTTCTAAATTAATATTTTCATGTCTTCGAACAAAATTTCCCCTGTTTGCGTAGTTAGGATTGAAGAGCAAATATCAGGGAATTTTTATACTCAATGTCTTTGTCATGATTCATGTAATGGCCAGTGGTTACCGGTAAGAATCTTCAGGTAGTCGAATATGCCTTTCGTATAGGATAACATTGCTGAAAAGATTTCTTTCTTGTCATACAAGATCCACACATTTTTGCTAGAATGTTAATTGTGAAAACTTTAAGGCCTACGGTTGAAAATCGTACTATTTTGTACCTGTAAAAAAAAAACTGAAAGTAATATTTTGAGTATGAGCGATTTCATTTGACGATACCTGAATTTCAACTGCGCTATATGGAGTTTGCTGTAATATTACGTCTGCTGCTTTGAAGACACTGGTAACTTGACGCCCACGCCGCTGGCAGTTTCAATGAGGTACGTTGCAATGTAATATTACGTTTATAGCACGCACAGTGTTACTCATGTACTCAATTGGATATGAATGATTCTATATATTATACTAGTCAGGGAAGAAAATTTACCTAGGGCGCTATGAACCTCCCGCAGTACAGTAAACGGGTCCGGTATTGAGGATAGAATGGTGGTAAGTGAAGATACGGGGACCGTTTGAATCGGCATTCATGCAGTGGTGTATACAGCGTGTTCGCAAACTCAGTGCCCAAACTCCAGATACGGTTTATTTTGACCAATAGTTACGCAAAAGCTCTGAACACTTGTATCCGGAAAAGCTTTGTCGTATAATTCAACTGTATTCAAAGTTTCTGCGTACAACGTACGGAAATAGGAAATAGGTCCGCGACACTAAATTAACATTTCAGGAACGGTTGCACCCTTTTGGCACGTACTAAGGATATATGTGGTACAGTGTATTCGCGTTTTCTTCGCACTTTTTGAATCAAACCTTTGATAAATCACCCCACGTATGACGTGTTTGGTTGTTTACTAAATATGATACGCGGAACAAGTGTTTTATTTATACTTCTGTTAACAAAAGTACCTAATTTTTGGTTAAATTGAACTTCGGTCTATAAATTATAACCTTAAATTTATAATTAATACGAATAAGAATGGATAGGATATACGTGTGTTTGTAATGCCTACTGAAAATTGTGCTGATGCAAAATGTTGTTACACTGAGTGCCCGCCAGTGCTGTGCGTTGGCCCTTTGGTGTAATTTTCTAGACATGGTTAAGCTTTGTTTGCATAAGGCGGAGGAATGTCGTGAAAGTATAACTTTTGCAGGGCTTCAGGAAATTTGGAAGTAACCGTGAATTGACTATAATGTATATATATCCTAAATATTATTGTTGACGAGGAATCACCTGCCGGAGTTTGTTGGTGTAGTTCAGTTGCGTCCTGTGTATTAGACATGCCCCCCCCCCCTTTTTGTAACAGTTTACCCCCTCTTGGAAGCAAGGTTGCTCTGAGAGGGGTTGGAGTTGTATTGGTAAAGTGCACCCGCGTCAGTTCGCCATGAAGTACCTCTCTGGAGTCCGGGGGAGCAGTCGCGTGAGAGAGAGAGGGGGGCGAAAGCCCCCCCCCCCCTCACCAGCAAGTGAAAGGGGGCCCCAGATGCGGCTGACAGCCGCGTTCCTCCGCTTCGCAATGACGAGGGGTCGGTAAAGGGTAGCTATAGGTTGTAGTGTCAGGAGGGGGGGGGGGGTAATCTTTGATGTATGACGTTAGGCGAGCGTCTGCTTTCACCGTCAACATTTCATCCAAACAAAACTTGGCTCGTGCGGCTACGGACCCGCACGTATATCAAGTCGGAGTTAGGACCCCCGGACGAAGAGAACGGGAGGATGTGCTGCAGAAACTGCGCACAGACCTCGCCCTCATTACATACGGGATGTCAATATAATCGTCTAAGGCTGTTCACGATAAAGTGAGCACTTTAGAAATGAACCTTAGAAAAAAGTAAGTGCTTCTTGCATGCATATATTTTAATGTGCGCACTGAGTGACATCTGTCCAGTAAAGTTGGCAACTATGGGTGGTAAGTAGTGCCATATCTTAACGTCAAACAAAAAGTGTTAGGTAACCCTTTGTGATAACTTAAAATTATTTCTTCCGCTTTCTGTTTTTTTTTTTTATGCATCAAAGCGTAAAAATGAGCAGATCTGTAATGTAGTTATTACTTAATAATTTCACAGTTTCACTTGACCGACGCATGATTAAAGTGATGAGGCCCGTGGCAATGTTAATTTCACATAAGACGGAAGGATACACAACGTGTATACGAGTAGATCTTAAGCAGGGCTTTCATAAGTGCTCATTTTACCGTGAACAGCCTATAAAACCCATTCACGGTTACTTACAACTTTTTTTGAAGCCACGCTAAAGCTCTACTTTCAATATATTCCTCCACCTCATGCAAACAAAGCTTAAACCAAGTCTATAAATTAGCGCCGAAGGGGCCACCCACCGTACTCGTGCGCACTCGGTTCAATAATATTCTGCATGAGAACTATTCCTTACTAGGCGCTGCCGACAGTCTTATTTTAACCCTGTTTTTGTTGGTATTAACTATAAGTGAAATATTGTAATTTTTAGAAAAACAATGTGAGAAGAAGTTAATTTAATTCGAAGATAAAATAATATGCTTTTACGTTAACAGAAGTATAAAACGCTTGTAGTACACGACTTATTTGTGGCACACGTTTTACATAGACAGATTTTTCAAAGGTTTGTTTGAAAGAGAGTGAAGACAGTGGACGAGCTGGACAGAGCAGCGCTGTGGTTACCGACCAGCAGGAGAACCAACATCCAGTCTTGGTTACGACTGTCGTTTACCACCGCCATTTCGCGTTGTCAGCTACTGCTGATGCTCGCCTTTTCTGTTCCAAGTCGGTGGTCTGAACTGGAAGTGAAGTGGCCGACCCACCAAACACCAAAACACCTTTCGTTAGTGGCTCATTGGCAGCATAAGTTAATACTGGAATGTAGGCTGTTCACGGCAAAATGACCACTTTTGAAAGCCCTGCTTAAGATCTACTTGTACGTACGTTGTGTATTCTTCCACCTTATGTAAAATCAACCTTGCCACGGACCTCGTCACTTTATTCACGCGCTGGTCAAGTGAAACTGTGAAATTACTAGAAAAGTTAATATTCTATAAATCGGCTTTTTTTTTTTCACATCGATGTATGTTAGAAGAAGACAGAAAGCGAAAGGAATAATTTAAAGTTATCACAAACCCTTATGTAACTATTTTTATTCGACGTTAAGATATGGAACTACTTTCCATCCATCGTTACCAACTTTACTGGGCGTTGAAATATATGCAGGCAGGAGAAGTGCCTTTTTTCTAAGGAATATTTCATTAGTGCTCACTGCCTTTCCTCGCCGGTAATCTCAGCTGTTGACAGTTAAAAAAATATACGAATATAGTCTTTTGTTATTCCACTGTCGATGGATGAATCTATGTTGGAGACGCGGCCAAAAAAGACGGAGATCGGACTACCTCATCTTGAGCCAGGGTTCACAACTGAAAGCATAACCGCAACCATAGAATATAAGTCGAGTGCGTAAAAACTGAGCGTTACGATTTCGAACTTGCTGATTCACAACTGCGTGTAACAGTTCCTGCGAATGAGAGGTCCTGGCACAATGTAAACGGAGAATTGTTGTAGTCCATTCGCGATTTCTTCGCACTTTTTGAATAGAACCTTTGAAAAATCACCCCATGTGTAACATGGTTTTTTCGTACATATGTCATATACCACACGCGTTTTATACTTGTGTTTACATAAAAGTGCGTTATTTTTGGTTAAATTTAATATTTATATAATATATCTTATTTAAATTATAATTTATCTCGTTTATAAATATTATGAATAAAGACAGTGACAAAATAGGTGTGTTGGTAATGCCTAGTAAGAAATAGTTCCTATGCTAAATATAATTACTCTGATAGCGCATGATTGCGGTGCGCTGGTCCCCTGGGTGTAATTTTCTAAGCCATGTTTATATGAGGCGGAGGAATATCCTAGAAGCAGAACTTTCGCAGGACATCAGAAAAGTTTGAAGAAACCGTGAATGGACTATATATACTTCCAGTTATTATGAACGCGCATAGAGCGGCAGTCGATGAGAGCAGAGTAGAAGAGTTTCGACGAAGTTGCTTATTTTATATTATTTAAAATGGGCGAATATACTTATGCTGGGCAAATGAAGGAATGTCGCAAGGTATACGTACTTCGATTTTAGAGAAAAGAACAGGAGATAGTGTACGAGCAGAAATTTTCAACGTTTGTCCTTATCTTTACGATCGCAAAAGCAAAGAATTTATAGAAAAGCAAAAATGCCAGCTCTTTTGAATACCTAACCATCCATTTTTAACAAAATACCATACTTAATATGTTACTAAACTACATTTTATGTGTATAATTACAGCAAAAGAATTAAAACATTTGCCCGTTATATTTGCCAACACTGCCAACTGACCGCACACTCGTCTCGAAATTTCCTCGACTAAAAATAACACGTAAGTATTCGCAGAAGGTTTCTGGCCGTGTGCAGTGTTCTACTGTTATGTCCTGCGATCTGTATCCGTGTTTTTTCTATTGTGAACCCGCCATTAGTCCGCGCTGGTCGGGCAGCGTGTGTGGCCGTGCACATCGTTGAAGGAAACTGTGTAGAGTGCGCGCCCAAGTTGCGCAGCAGCTGCTAACATTAAACTGTTTTCTTCCCGATACGACTCCCATAAACGACATGGTTAGATTTTGAGGTTAGAACACTAATTTATGTAAACAAGCGCTTTGAGATGTTTGTATAATTCCTCCAGCGTATTCTTAATGCAAATAGATGGAATTAGAACTGTTGAAAGTAATTTATAAATACAAAAGGGAGTTGTCTTCTGAAAATTTATGTATAAACAAAAAATACGACTTTGGCAGCTGTGTTGGTTGTGGGTTAGGTCACTTTGGGTACATGCGCTGGAGACGATAATCGATATCTCGTCTTTAGTACATGTTCTGCATTCGAGTCAAGCCAGCCGTGACGTGCTGAAAGCGGAGGATTGGAGGAGTGGATACGCACTGATCGGTGACGCGAACGCAATGTTTATGGCGAGGCAGCGACACACCCGCTGCCGCGCCCCGTCAACCATTGTTCCGACTGCGGTTTCTGTTCTTCCAACCCCGTTCTCCGCCATTCCCCCCCCCCCCTTCCCACTCGTTCCAACGTCCTCTCACGGATCAACCGATCAGAACGGATTACAGGACGTCGAAGGACGTGTCGGGAGAGAGGACGAAACAGGGATGACGAAACGCAGGAAAGGTAAGCCGCCTTCACAATAGCGCGACGACGCGCAGCGATGTGGCGTCACACCGAACCAGCCAATCGCTGGCGACGTTTGAGAAAACAGCCAACTAGGAGCAATCAAGTGGAGAAGAAGATAAGTAACTATTGTCATGTTCGTAAACAAGGAGAAAGAAACGAGAAGTCAAATAGTAAAGTTTTTTTTTTTTTTATGCTGTGCGTCTTGCGTTTGTGAACATTAAAAAAAAAGGGGGTGGATTATTGTTTACTTTAAAATGAGTACTGAAGAACATCTAATTTAATAGGTAGCGATATATGGTATTTGTACGCTATTTATATAGGCTGAATGAGAACTTTTGAAAGCCATGCTTAAGATCTAATAGTAGGCACGTTGCGTGTTCCTCCGCCGTATGTAAAATTAATATTGCCGTGGGCATCACTTTATTCGTGCGTCGGTCAAGTGAAACTGCAAAATTATTATAAAAGTAAATATTATACAAACCTGTTCATTTTTATTACACTTCGATGCATAAAAAAAAAGTTAGCAAAAGAAATAATTTACGTTGTCACAAATGGTTACCTAACACTTTTTATTCGACGTTATGACATGGAGCTACTTTCCATCCATCGTTACCAACTTCACTGGGTGCATGTCACTCAGTCCGCCCGTTAAAATATATGCAGGTAGGGAGTGACTTTTTTCTACGGTTGATTTCAAGAGTGCTATCGTGAACAGCCTTTAGTTGGGAATACTGCGATTAGACACAGAAATATAAGACCTGGACAGAGATAGCTGGCAGTTTGGCCTCAGGATATGTTTTGTGGTACTATACAGTTTCTTAAAATAATGCGAAAACAGTGTTTATTTATGTGTTGTCAAACATCACCCGGCAGATGACGGGCTCCTTCAATTGTTTCCCCCGTTAGCTGCATCGCGTTGTGTCGCGCTATCGTGAAGAGAACAGCGGACGATACTTTGTGACATCGCCGCCAAATCGCGCATTTGTGAACAGCGCTCTACACGCGTGCGGGATGACGACGGGAGAGAAGGTAGGCGGGTCAAAGAGCTTCACTACGTGTCCACGCCCAGGCCCGGAGCAAGCCGTAATCGGATCCGCAGCGAGGGACGCCACAAAGCAGCGAACGCCCCCCATCTGGGCGTGTTTCCGTCGACGAGTTCACGTGCGACGGCCCCGCCCGCCACGAGCCTGCCTATCTCGCCTGCGATGTCCGCGCGTGTAGCAGGAGCGGATGTGCTGTAGGGTGAGGGTGAAGAGATCTGGGCGGCTCTTAACCAGCGAGACCTTGAGAGCCGATGAGGGTTATTGAAGCGGATGTGGAGCGGCGCCAGAATGATGGGGTTGGGGAAACGGGAGATCCCGGAGAAAACCCGCCGACCAACGGCATCGTCCGGCACGATTCCCACATTCGAAAATCCGGTGGCCCGGCCGGGGATTGAACCCGGTTCGCTTTGTTGGTGGGAGGCCAGCGTGCTAATCGCTCAGCCAACGTAGCCCCCGGATGTACTATGTAGACTTTCGCGGGGGTGGAGAAAGAGAGAGAGAGAGAGATATGAATTGTTCCATCGTGCAAGTGATTCGTGGCATGGGAGGGGGCCCGCATACCATACAGGCAACGATTTATAGTCTTTACACGTTTTCTTCACACTTATATAATCAAACTTCAGAAAAATCACTCCATTTTTGACGCGCTCGATTGTTTCCTAAATGTATTTAATAGGTGTGCTTGGTAATGCCAAATAATGCATCCCTTGCAAGATATTATTACACTGAGTGCGCACGGATGCGGTGTGTTGTCCCTTTGGTGTAATTTTCTAGACTCGGTAAAGCTATATTTGCACGAGGCGGAGGAATATCCTGGAAGTAGTCCCCAGGGTTTCAAAAAAGTTGTAAGTAATTACAGAGTTCTTACATCTATGTGCCCAACTTCATCCTTCAGTTTGGCGATCAAGGAGCAGCAATGTCTTCCAAGACATGTCTTCAGGTCGAAACCGCTCGACTGTATAAAGTACGTTATTGAGCGTGATGAACTTAGAAAGACCAGCCACACATATGACTGGTGTTATTGGAGGACGTGAGACCGGCCAAACCCTCCAACTCAGCAGGCCATTAAGAGACTCTCTCATCATTGCCGAAGCTCAGAGCGGGGGGTGTGCTCGGGCCCTTATACCACCCATACGGTTGCAGCAGTTGTATCTCTCTGCGGGCTGAGGAAGTTTCCCTCTCCAGACCGCAAAGAACACATAGCCCAGAGGTCAGGACGCCCTGCACGTCCCGGCGCAACTCAGACAGCCCGCCAGTCAGACCAGCAAAGCCGCGGACCATTAAGAGACATTCAACTGGTGAGTTCTTAAGTGACAAGGAAAATTAACAAGTGACGTTGGCAAAGTGCAACAGCCAGTGGAATTTTCACATTTTCGCAGGCATGTATAGACATTTCTCTTGTAACCTGTTCGAAGTGGCGAAATCTAGTATAGGCTGTTCACAGTCAAATGAGCACTTTCGAAAGACCTGCTTAAGATCTCCTTGTATGCACGTTGTATATTCTTCCGCCTGACGTAAAATTAACATTGAAATGGGCTTCGTCACTTTATTCATGCGTCGTTCAAATGAAACTGTGGAATTATTAAGAAATTAAATACTTTACAAATCTGCTCATTTGTACATTTCGATGCATTAAAAAATACAGAGAACGAAAGAAAATATTTTAATTGATCGCAAATGGTTACCTAACTCATTTTATTCTACGTTAAGAAATGCAATTACTTTCCATCCCATAGTTACCAACTTTATTGGGCGAATGTCACTCAGTGCGTCCGTTAAAATATATGCATGTAGGGGGCAGTGATTTTTTTCTCATGTTCATTTCTTAAGTGCTCACTTTATCGTGAAAAGCCTTTACATGATTTCACTCAGTGTCGAAAAAGTTACATTAATAAAATGAAACTTAAACAATAGTGGTATAGTTTAATTTCAGTCTTAAAACTTTCACAGGACAGTTTCACGTTAATGTAAGTATTTGGGGTGAGTAGTAGGAGAGTAATGTCCACTAAGACAGCCTCTATGTCCAACTCTGATCTAGGTACACTGGAACACTCAGTACACGTATGCCCGTCGAATTATTATTATTTTTTTTGGAAAAAGAAATTACTGTACCATCGAAAACCCTGCTATGAGAAGGTGGCACAATTAACATACAGGCGAAAAGATGAGAAAGAAAGTTAACGTAAAAATTTAAGTTTCGACATGCCTGAATCCTAAAACATTAGTAAGAGTCATTAATACGGCCGAAAAATGTCAGTGCGTAGTGAGGTGTTTTAACCATCGGCCAAAATATCTCTTTCCTCAAACTGCCCTACCTCCGCCTTAAATTACGTTTCTATTTATTTTTCCTTCCAGATCCGTTGCTGTGCCATCCAAAAAACGAAGTGGCCGTTGCTTCTTCAAAACCGTTTAAATTAGCCCTAAAATGAATTACATAAAATCTTGTAGCTAATGACTAAACAGTTGGGATTTACTTGAAAAGTTCAGCGTAGCTAATTAATCAAACCTTCAAAATTAAATTGGAAAAATTTTTACATTGTATTTTTTATACTCAGCGCGTATTCAAGCGTCTTACAATTGATAAGATATCACTTTCTGATGCTCGTTTCATTCACTCATAAGCCCCTACACCTTACTTACTATTGATAAGATAGCACTTTCTGATGCTCGTTTCATTCACACATAAGCCCCTACACCTTACTTACTATTGATAAGATACACTTTCTGATGCTCGTTTCATTCACACATAAGCCCCTACACCTTACTTACTATTGATAAGATAGCACTTTCTGATGTTCGTTTCATTCACACATAAGCCCCTACACCTTACTTACTATTGATAAGATAGCACTTTCTGATGCTCGTTTCATTCACACATAAGCCCCTACACCTTACTTACTATTGATAAGATAGCACTTTCTGATGCTCGTTTCATTCACACATAAGCCCCTACACCTTACTTACTATTGATAAGATAGCACTTTCTGATGTTCGTTTCATTCACACATAAGCCCCTACACCTTACTTACTATTGATAAGATAGCACTTTCTGATGCTCGTTTCATTCACACATAAGCCCCTACACCTTACTTACTATCTGCAAACGCTGACGTATACGGAAAATCAGTTCCTTTTATTTTTTTGTACTACTTTTATGTAAAAACTGAATACGTGTTTTGGTAAATGAGTATTCAACTAGCATTAAAGTAACAGAACGTAGAATTAATTGCAGCGAATCTAAATTGTTTCTTAAAATTCCTCTTACGAACGAGATTACACAGCCAAATTCAGTACAATGAGAAGGCATTGGTCTTACTTCGTTTATTATGTTTTCCTTCGAATCTAGGCAGTTTTCAATCTGTTTTGGAAAATTCTTAATGCTGTTTCTACATTTTCACTTTTTTTTTTTTTATTACGATTCGCTACACCTGCCACTCAAGACTGCCGTTTATAAGAATGGACAAATAGCGTCCGTTGCCTGTGACGTAGTTAAGTCAGCTTGAATTGAGTACTACTATAAAACACTAATTTCCGTGAAATATTATCTTAGCAACAGATTAAACTAGTGAATCGTCTCACAGAGTTGTTTCACTAATGAAGCTTGAAAAAACCACCGATACCCTTACTAATTATGGCATTTCAAACTATGTAAATTTCTGCCCGGTTTTATCCAACCGCTGGATTACACGAAACTTTATAGAGATTCATAGCGGTAAATGAAGACAGAAAAGGGCAACACATGTCACATACACTTAGTGCGAGGTCGACTTTTATACACGAGCTGTTTCGTGCAAAAAAAAAAAAAAGACAGGTAATTTGGTTACTAGCCTCACAGAGAGTTTGGTGCGCGGTTTGGCTGCACATATTCATTAAAGTGAAAAAGGGGGAGGGGGAGGGGTCTAATGAAGTACGCTGGCGAACGTGATCGAATTAGCGTCGCGGGTGCTCGCCAAAACACGAGTGTTGTCCAGGGCGGTCGCTAACGTTGGTTGTCGCCCTTCAGCCAGGCTTAGCTTCACAGCCGCCGTACGCTGCTGTCCGTTTAGACTGTGTTGCATCGACAAGTAAATCCTTCAAACTTTTAAGGCTACCAACATTTCATTTATAAAAAATATATTTTCTTTATGTTGTAACCTTTTAAATATAGCAGTTTCCTTTTTTTTTTTTTTTTTTTTTTTACAATTTTTTTTGGGGGGCAATTGAAAAGTCATCGTTGACACAATACAGAAGTATCCGTTAAAACTGTATTATAATTGGAGCAATAAATTAAGAAATTTAAAGTTACAAAAATTTCGTTGTTATCAGGGTCTTAATTTGGTGAGCTAAGTACGTAGAAATTATATATATAATCTTCCATTGAAATAATTATAAACCTTTTATTATTTTCATAATTTCTTTGGGATACATTACGCCAAATTTCAAAATTTATAAAAATATATTTCTTCCATGTTATAACCAAGTATGAATGCCTCAGATCTTGTGATTATAACACCTACATAAACAAAATGAACCTGCTGTCACAAAAAAAAAACGAAAATAAAATATATTATAACAGCCACAACAGGGAGATTGAATATCACTTAAAAAGAAATCGTATAAGCTAAGGAATATGGTTTTTGCAGTACTTCTATTTGCATAGTTACTGTGGAAATGTCAGTTTCATAACAAAATTTACAACAAAAATTACGATTTGGTTTCAGCGAACAGGCCAAAACGCTTTAGAAAATCCTTGGTTTAGTAGCTATCAAAATGTTTAAGTTTTAATGAAACGAGTAGCCAGACTTGTTTAGAAAGTATTGAACTCCTGTGAAATTATTATAATAGTAAGTACTTTACAAACTTTATAAAATGTGTAAAGGCTGTTGACAGTAAAATGAGCACTTTTGAGAGCCTTTAGAAGAGGTGACATTTTTTAAAGCTTGATTTGAAAAGTGTCCAAATAACCGTAAAAATCCTACACCTTTGCGGGTAACAACGGAGTCGAATTCGCATGCAGACAAACGTATTTATTAGCAGGCGAAAATTGAACCCGGGTGAAGTAATTTGTCCGGGTTGCCTCGCAACCAGGTCATCACTCACGCTCGGTAGAGAGAGAGAGCGAGAGAGTCAGCGGTCGTAACTCTCTGTTACTCTCTGCTAAATGCTCGCTGCAGATTTCCACAGAGAGCTGTGGCTGATTAGCATGCAAGATTACCGCGCCGACGACCGCTATTCCTCGCCCTTCACTGCACCACGAGAACAACGACGCCGCTGAAATATACCTGTTCCGAGCCACACGTAAGGACTAGAGAATAGATGAGAATTCCATGCGGGCTGAGCGATTAGCACGCTCGCCTCCCACCATGGCGACCCGGGCTCAATCCCCGGCCGCGTCACCGGATTTTCGCAAGTGGGAATCGTGCCAGACGATGCCGTTGGTCGGCGGGCTTTTCTCGGGGATCTCCCGTTTCCCCCGCCCCTTAATTCCGGCGCCACTCCTTGTCGGCTCTGAAGACCTCGATGTCAAGAGCCGCCCAAATCTCTTCACTCACTCACCTGCAAAATTCGCGTTATTGTTTGGGGACACGTTGAGCTTTTAAACACATGTACCTTTGCAATAATCATTGGACTATACTTTATTTAACATGCCTCGGGTAACTCTGCGCCAATAAATGAACATTTCACAGTTGTGTGCCCCAATCACGTACAGTTCAGCCAGAAAGGGCGTGGCTTCACTTCTATGAGGCAGCCAATAGATAAATGAAGCCGGCTCCGGTATATACAGTACTGTGAAGTTCAGCCTTTATGCCAAATAATAACGCGAATTTTGTATCTCTCTGCCTATTATAGACGAAACCTGGATGAAAATCGAGATGGAAGTAGTAGTGACAAATTATGTGAAACGAAAAATTTTCTCATACTATTTGATTTTCTCATATCGTTGTAATAGTATTAGAACTTGTTCTGAGGAGTAAGGAAATGAAAGACAAAAAAAAAAAAACCAGTTGTTTTGATATACGGTAGGCTTATATCAGTTAGCACTGTATTTATTACAAGAATTTTAACGTATTCATGGCGGGTATGAAAAAACACTTCTGCGGTTCTTATTTTAAAATATTTTTAGCTTATCAAAAATGAATGAAAGAGGAGATTTGGGTGGCTCTCTAAATCAAGGGCTTGAGAGCCGATAAGGGTGAAGCGAGGCGAGTATGTATGGAGCAGCGCCGGAATGCAAGGGCTGGGGAAACGGAAAATCCCCGAGAAAACTTCGCCGACCAGCGGGCGACAGCGAAAATCCGGGGGCGAACCCGCCGGGAATATAAACGGGTTCGCCTTCGTGGGAGGCGAGTAGTCTAACCACTACACCACGTGGCCCGCCTTATTAAATATGAATTAGTGATTTGACTCGTTCACGCACTGTAAAAAAAAATCTCCGTTTTACGGAAAAGTGCTGGTAAAAATTTATCCAAAGGTGTCCGTAAACTCTCCGTATAATTACGGAAACATTGATTTTCAAAAACGGATTATCCGTAAAATTTACGGAACATCTCCGTTAATTCCCTAATAGTTTTCCGTAATTGCAGTTTAAATAATTTTTAATATCTATTTTATTTTAATTTTCATTGTGTGGGTGTTCTACTGTGCATAAAAAAAGATATTTAAAAAAGTAAAAAAAAAAATTATGTATTGAGCAAGAGTTAAACTCAAATCAGAAAGTTGCAAGTTTCCGACCCTAGCCACTTACCTACAATGCTCACATGGTGAATCTGGTATAACTTGTGAATTTCTATATGAGTCACAAAAGCAACGTTTTTTAGTTTCTGTTAAAGTTGGTGTATTGTTAGTGTTGCTAAGTGTTACATACGCCTGTTGCTGAATTCTAATGTTTGAAGGAACAGGTCTTAGTGACATGGATAACCTTGACTGCAGCAGAAACGATAATTTTCTGTTTACAATGGAGAAGAAAGTTCCTCGTGGACTCGGTATTGTTCGTGCCAGAAACTCGAGCTATAAGAGATGTGGAGATTTTCCGTATTTCGTATTTACGCACTGAACTCCGTTTTTCGTCACTACGAATTGCGTTTCCGCGTATTTACTGCGCATTTTCGTACAAATTTCCCGCAAATATAAAGAAAAATTTTTACAGAGTTCTTTTATTTTTGCTAAGATCTCCATGCCTTACTAATTCGGATGCGGCCTTCTGACGTCTTGTGGCAATAATATACCGCGCAAAAAGACCCGCGTTTCACGTACACGTAAACGTGTGGCGTGATACGTGTGACGTGAAGTCGTGGTAATCCCGGAATAAACTAACGCCAGTTCTGGCCGGGAAGGTCTGGCCCAAGCGTCCGCGCGCCGACCGGCTCCCCAGTGATAAGCCAACTTCCAATCCGATATCGTATCCCACTGCGGCTCGCGTGGCTCTTCTTCCATTCCATCTCGCTGACGTTCGCTTCTTCGGCGTCTGTCGCAGAATTCCCAGTCGACCGGCGCGGCGTCACAAGCACGCGAGACCATCCTCGACATGCGAAGGAATAATTCGATGGAAGGAAAATTTCATCTCATACGAAAGTCCCAGTTAGCCGAAATACAAAAATACGAAACTCAATTTTGTGTCAGTTAAGTGTGAATATACCCGTTCACTTTGACTGGCAAACTGTCAAATATAAGTCTGAAATGAGAGTAGTCAATTCAGCGTTACTTACAACTTTTCTGAAGCCCTGCTGAAGTTCTACTTCCAGGATATTCCTTCGCCTCGTGCAAAAAAAAAAAAAAAAACTTAAACGAGTATAGAAATTTACTCCAAAAAGTGACCACGCTCCGTATTCTTGGGTACTAATATTTTGCATAAGGACTATTTCTCACTAGCCATTGCCAACAGACATATTTTCTCTCTATTTTAACTCATGTTAATTATGAATGAAATTTTGTAATTTGTACGTAAAATATAAATATAAATGTAATTTAATAAAAAAAATACCTTGCATGTTAATACGAGTATCAAATGTTTTCGAGATTCATTGCATGTTTAGGAAACAATCAAGAACGTCAAAAGGTTTGAGGGGCCACGGTGGCTGAGCGGTTAGCCTGCTCGCCTCCCAACAATGCGATCCGGGCTCATTCCCCGGCCGGGTCACTCCGATTTTTCACGTGTGCGAATCGTGCCGGACGATGCCGTCGGTCGACGGGTTTTCTAGGGAATCTCCCGTTTCCCCCCGCCCTCTCATTCCAGCGCTGCTTCATACTCACCTCAATCACCCCGCGTCGGCTCTTAAGACCTCACAAATAACTATATCTGCGCCCTTACACCCACCCACTTTAGTAAGATGAGATAAATGACTGTACCCACGCGATATATAAATCAGAACGGCAACTGTCTGTATCACTACCACGTTTGCGTTCAGAGCACGCTCAACCCCTTTAGACGAGAGTGGATCAAATGGATCACGTTCTTTCGTGTTGGCTGCCACGAAATTTCTTGGAATTTGATCTCCTTCCGCCGTGCGCCAGAGTTACGTTTTCAAGGTCGTAAATCTGACACTAAATTGCCATTGAGATGTCGAGCATGAAAAGCCCGAGACTGCAGTTGAAACAGTATGGAAAACGCTCACGAGACGCCATTTACCAAACTCCCACAGAAGAGGAATATGCAGGCAGGCAACCCAGGAGAATTACAAGAAAGCTACGGGACGCGTCAAGAGTTACCGACATTTGAAAATACGTTACATGAAATTCAATTTTAATATCACTTGTTTTCTGGTTATACTTAACCTAAAAGAATAGAATTTTGCATATGCAGTAGCAAGGCCTAATGATAAGAAAACTGTAACAAAGGCACCGTTCTTTCTTTGCTTTTTTGCTAAACTAATGGCTCATTAATTAAACTGTCCAATTTTTACGACTATTTGCTCTCACATTCCTCTGCATTCGGGCAGAGTGTAATGTATTAGACTACTGTTTGCTAGAGTGTAAGTTATTACATTTTACCATCAGAAGTGCAGATTTGGTGGGGTGGTGGCCAACACGTCAGGCGAAATGACATGAAATGACCCCAAAAATACATAGGACATACATTAATAGAGACCCTGTTATTGAGTCATGCAGACCAATAACCCACGTGAAAAAAGATACTTTATTTATATTTGTAAGCGTCTACCTTGGTACCGAATTATAAAGGCTGTTCCCGGTAAAGTGAGCACTTTTTAAGGCCCTGCTAAATTTTCCTTTCAATTAATTTATACCTTTCCGCCACTTTTAAATGCAAACAGTGCAATATGACTAATAAACACAGTGTATACATTTCATCACTCTCAATAGTTAACGTCTGAGACTGCAATAAAATATATTTATTAGGGGTTAATGCATTATGTGAGGGCCTTAAAGTGCTCACTTTACCTTGAACAGCCTATACATACACATACCGCAGTATGCGCTGGTGTGCGGGTTTCCAGTTAAGTTGGCAGCGAATTACGAAAAAAAAAAATTCAACGCTTTGACGTTATATTGAGAATGTAGCGTACAAATATATGTCTACTGAAGTCGTTTTACGCTCACAAGAGCGCGGATTTGCACAGTATTCGCACATTTACCGGAATGGTTTCCCCTGAATGACGCATGAATAAAGCGTGATGGTCTGTGGCAATGTTAATCTCTCACCACAGAGACCCGGAAGTTTAGCTGATTCATTCGGCGACAAGCTAGACTCCACAATCCTCTGTGTACTAGAGTCTCAGTTAGTTGTCCGCTGGTTGTTGCTCCAGTCCAACTCCAGACTAGACAGCACGGGATTCGGCCCTGGTTTTCCCTGCAGGTTCGTTATTGGTAGAAAGTCGTCCGGGGCGTGTCTAACAAACTGTGCTCCAATAGAAGCTAATAATTCATGGTAGACTATTCACGGTAAAGTGAGCACTTTTGAGAGCCCTCTTATTTGGGATAATAGTCAGTAAATATATTTGATTTTAGCTTTAGACGTAAACTTCCGAGTGCAGTGGAATATACGCAATGTGTATATTACTTACATGGCAATATATATTTAAAAATGTGGTTAAAGAATAAATTATGGCTGATAGTAAAAAGTAACTAGGGCGTCAAAAGTGCTCACTTTACAGTGAACAGCTTATAGCATGCGGATGAAGTTTAACTTGTCCGTAAATTGACTCGCGAAATTTCGGGGTCTCTACACGTGGCTGAAGGATAGAAAATAATAGTAAAAGTGGATCATAAGCAAGGCTCTCAAAAGTTATCAATTAACCATGAACAGACTATAACGCGAAATTATAGGGTATCTATACATACATTGTGGCTGCTCGGCGGGTTTCCTCGGGGATCTCCCGTCCCCCCCCCCACCGCTCTTGCATTCCGGCGCTGCTCCATACTCGTCTCACTTCACCCTCATCGACTCTCAAGACCTCGATGTTAAGAGCCGCCCAAATCTCTGCACTCACTCACTCACAAAATTGCATATTGGAACTCGGCCTTGGTCTTACACATGGCGGAATGACACAACATGTGGAGTAAAGTAGATCCCAAGCTTATAAAGCGAGATGATAAAGTCTCTAGTCTCGAGGACCAGAGACAGGCGTCTCAACCCTCCCGACCCCGGGTAGGAAATGGGCCGTCAGTCACCGGCTGAGGCGCTAATATCCGTGGCTCTTCCACGCCGCCTTCTTTACTATCCCCTGCCGTCGCCGACGGACGAGGCGAGGCGAGGGGGTTATACGGGCCCCCATCGCCGACCCCATCCGGTATCCCGGCGAGCCTCCACGACGGCTCGTAATTGAAATCCTTACGACGACCGCACGTCGCTTCGAGTGCAAGGAGAAAGAGGAAAAGTGGCTGCTCCAGGCGAGATTCTGTCTGTGGAGCCGGTGTAACCGGCGAATTTTACCCCCAGACGGATTTAACCCCTAGGTGGGAAAGGACGGACACCCTCGAGATCGAGACAGGAAAAGAACGTACTAAGTACATCATTATACCATTGGTGAGATGTCGGCACAGTGGGGTGCCGTACAGAAAGAAAAGGGGTGTTCATAATAGGGGCTTTTCTGAAGAATCATTATTTTTTTCTCGGAAAGTGGTACAATTCCACTGATGCGTAACTGCGTAACTGCGTAACTGATGCTTCGCTGATGCGTAACTGCTTCGCGGTCACCACCGCGCCTTGAATCACTGTTTTGGGGATTAACTCCTCTGCTGGCGCTGAGGACTCTGGCTCGGTGTGTAATGTTTGGCTACCCTTGAACAGTAATTTTATTTGCGACGGGGCTACACTTGTTTCTTAAATTGTTATTCTATCAAGGGAGACGTTCTGGCTAGAAAGTGACGAGGGCAATGCTCACGGGGATTAGATTCAACCTAAAGTATTGTGGTCAGCTGAGGGTTGTAGATAGTGTTATACTGCTGTCGTGGTTGTCAGCGGACCGCAAAGCTGCTTTGACACATGCCGCCACTCAGCCATTGGGGGGGGGGGGGGTAAAATCCGCCTGCTGCACCGGTAACGAGTTATTAGCCGTATTTTCGCAGTCGACTCGGTAACAACGAGGTGATTTCGCACTCCTGTTTCCCACTTCGCGGTGAACGCATGGAGACCGGGCAACCAGCGTTAACAATTTTTGGCTAACGGTGTCAGGAGCACGTTAGTAGAATCGTCAACCGGATGTTGATGGTTGTTGCTCATTGTTTTAAATTCCGTGTTTCTGTAATTGCATTTGCAACTAGAATTACAATTGCCTTTTAATGTTCGAAATGGATGACTATTCGACAGTTTAGAATTAAGATGGTACAGTACCTTATTTAACGACAAAATTTCTGAGGTGAGTGTTACAAACGAGGATAACCTCAATCTGTACGCAACGTAACTTTCGGTTAGTTACGATATATCGAGTCTTAGTGAAGTTTTAATAAATGCGTTTCTTCGTTGTAGCTCGAGCTGCGTTTCTTACAGGTGAATGTTATTATTTTCAGGTGCGAAGAACGTGTTGGTGTCTGCATTCGAATACATTAACACGTCCGTACATTCCATTTCTATTTCTTACTCAATTACAGCGATTCCGCAGTTTTGTAGTACCCTCCAACTAAGGTTCGCCATTTGGTTGCAGTAAGAATTATTCGCGATGTGAACATATCGTTGGTGAACGCTGGTGAATAGTCTGTTACCAATTCAACCGCGAAAAAATAGCCTAAGGTCTCGCTCGGTCATCTGTAGCGGGTCGCACACCTCTGAAACCCCTTCTATTGTCCATTCGCGGCTTTTTCACACGTTTTGAATCAAACCTTAGAATAATCATCCCATGTTTGACGTGCTAAGTTGGTTCCTAAATGTGCCATGTATCACAAGAGTTTTATGTACTTGTGTTTATATGAAAATGCCTTGTTTTTTAATTAAATTTAACTACTGCTTATTTCCTATATAAATTACATTTCGAATTTTATAAGTAACGTGACTAAAAAACAGGGAGAAAAAAGGTGTTTTGGCAATGCCTTGTAAGGAACAGTTCTAATGAAAAATGTTAATAAAGTGAGTGCGCACGAATGCAGTGCGCTGCCCCTCTGGTGGAATTTTCTAGACTAGGTTAAAGTTAGATTGCGTGAGGCGGAGGAATATCCTGGAAGTAGAACTTCAGCAAGGCTTCATAAAGGTTAAAAAATGACCGCGAATGAATCTCGGGGATCTCCCATTTCCCCCCGCCTTTTTCATTCCGGCGCCGCTGCATACTCACCTCTCTTCAACCTCATCGGCTCTCAGCACGTCGATATTTATAGCCGCCCGAATATCTACCCTCACTCATACTCACTCATTTATGACGTATGGTAGCATCCCCATATTTGCACCATGACACGTGGTAAATTCCTCATACCACTCGCAGGTCGGGAACTTCCATCAGAGTTCGGAAAGTTTACCGGAGAATTTTCTACAGTGTTGCCATGGAATTGGTACCAACCCACACAGCCCTCGTTGACCACGCATCATTAAATTATACCAACACCGAGCCAGTTCGAACAACGAGCGTGCACGTGGGACCGATTGAAGCTGGTACGATTGCTTCATCATTATTTCACACTATCGACGCCTGAGCTGTTACACCTCCGAGGCGAGCCAACATGTGTTGGCAAACTACGCACATTTTAATACGTCCAGAAACTTTCGATCGCTCCCATGGAGGGTATAAACAAGGAATATTTAAGCGCGTCATCTTTTACATAGCAGCTTGTTTCCTTAACAGATGTACGTAGTTCCTATAGGCACAAGTTATAATGAGGAAAGGTGGCCTTTAAAGCGACCAGCGCTGACTAGAGAAAGGGCAAAGTAAAAGAAAAATTTTGGAGTTTATTATTTTGAAAACACGTGATTTAATATACAGTCCAGTGTTTAACACCGGGGTGTTGGGAGCTGACGAGGGTGAAGGGTGGTGAATATGGAGCAGCAAGGGCGGAGAAAGCGGGTCATTCCCTAGAAAACCCGCCGACTAGCGGAATCGTCCGGCACGATTCCCGCATGTTAAAGTCCGAGAGCGGCCCCACCGGGGATCGAACCCGGTTCGCTTCTGTGGAGAGCGAGTAGTCTAACCACTATAACCGCCGAGGCCCCTTGTATTTCTTGAATTCTCGTCCCGTGTGTAACGCTAATAGGTGTCCCGGGGTCTGAAAGTTTTAAGTAATTTCTATCAGCTTTACCTCAAAACATTTTTTTTTTTTTTTCAGAACTGGGGAACTTTTCTTTTAGCTTACTGAGGTTCTTTAATGGGTTGCAAACTTCCCAGGACGGCACAGGACATAGCATACTAATATATGCTAACAGTTACGGGGTTAATTAAGCGCTATTGAAATAGATTTTTATAAAAAGTAAACTCGGATAAGGCCATGTTACACCTGAGTACAAATTCCAAAGAGCAGCGGTAGAACATCTTGAGATACCATTTGCTTCAAATGAAAAGCAAATTAGGTACTGGGTGTCAAAATCACTATTTTTACTGTTGTTGGAACACAAAATTTAATTAAGTAAAAAATTTAGAAAATAAAATAAAAAAGGTAATTTTTTGAAAGTTTTAATTTACTGTTACCAAAAAGTATTTTACAAAAATTTAGGGACATCTGCCGGTAAAAATACTCAACTATCAAGACAAAATGCAAGAAAGTTGTATGTGTTATTAGATAAACGCCTTAAAAGACGCGTGGGGCAATTCTTTATACATACACATTTGATCATTTCTGTAATTGACTTAGTTTACACTGTTTAAGATGACTGTTAATAGTGTGGAGGATTATGCGAACTACTCTATACATGTTAAGTTATAGAAAGGTTTCATTGCGCCAATTAAGTTGCCTTTTACATATTACTAAACAAAAACGTATTGCTATGTTTAAAAAAATAATAATTTCTCGGGCAGATTTTGCGTAAGTAACGAGCAGGTTGCATGATTTTTGTTTCAACAACAAAGTAAATGTTGTTTAGTTTCAAAATTTGCCAAGCCACAAGAATGCTTTAATGAGAAAGTAAGTATATTTTGAACCGGGGAGGGACAGGTTACAAACGCGTACTTTGTAGGTTGGGACACGCCTCTTTTCTTTTTTTTCGCGGCGAGAGGCGAGAGATATAGCAAACTACACACCAAGTCCCAAGATCCTAAGCTTCCGCGTCGCATGACGTTGAATTACAGGCTGCAAGCCTCGCGGACGTGCCATTAGCGCCGTTTCCCGGATTTTGTTGCCATGTCCCGGCCTTATTTCTTTCCCGCCTTCGGCAAAGATTGGAAATATTGCCCCCCCCCCTCCCCCGGCGTTGCCAGAGAGATGCGAGACACCGCAGTTACCGACATTGCTGTTTATTATGATAAAAGGTTTATTTTCAAGAAATTAAAGGGTTTACACAATCGAAAACTTTGGTTAAGCCGCAAGCAGTAGGATTTGACAGTGGTAGTAACCTCAAAGAAATTTAGTACACACAACTGCTATTTATTTATGTTTGCCTGCTTCTAAAACGATTGCGTAGACCCTAATACAACTACATAAAATTTCATTTCCATTTTAGTTTCAAACAATGCTCTTAAAAAAATGTGTTTTTACTGTGTGCTTAATTTTTGTCAGGTTACTGCTAACTGCCAAATCCTACCGCTTGCTGCGTAAGTTTTCTATTGTGCAAACCCGCCCTAGACATTTTAGGATTCGGAATTTCGTTCGTTATGATTGCGTGTCAGTAAACACATAATGAACAAACATGCGAAACGAGACGAACGTCACCATGATTGATACAATTTGTTCGTGTCGCCCCCATTTTTCTGCACAGTAACGCATTCCAGTTTTTGTTTTCCAATACGAAAATGATCTGGCCTAGAGCTCGCGTAGATACCATCTCCCTTGTTCCCTCGCTCAACGTCTGCTGCCGGGTTGGAATTCTAATTTCCGACAGACAAGGTTCTATTTGTGCTCAGACATAACCGGCTTATATAACGAGATGATCTAGAGCGTGGTAGAAAAACAAGTGCACCATAAAGGAAGCAATGCGACAAATAAAACCTGTTTTCCTGGCGCCGTACCCGATGGTAAAATGTTATCCAGCAAAATTTTAATTATTTCCAAGTTCGCATGAACCTGTTTGACGACAAAGGCGCGAAAGGTTTTGCCGCTGAGAATAATTAGCACATCGAGCTGAGCGGCGGATTAATATTTAAATTCAAATTCTTTTTATTACTAAGTCAATTACAAAGCAGAAAGGTCTTTTTATGATTCCCGTCAGATTTCCATGGAATCTTGTTATCTTAAACTCGCGCATTCAGTGCACGAATTAATTTTTTTTTTTTAATTACGGCACAGCAACTGGGTTGTTCATGTACTAAAACGCTCTTTTTTATATCAACAGAGTAGCTTATATTTTTGCAGACGAAGAAATGTTTCTTTTACGACTCCGTAAATGTAAATTATGTAACTTCGTAAACAAGAGACTCCTTCCTGATAAACCGAGTGGATTATTTTATTAGAGTTTAACTTCGAGGTCTGTCATTCTGAAAAGATGTTGCAGACCACACCGTAGCATCATTGTCCAATGTACGTTGCCATAGCAATAATTCATGTACTTGAATCCATTAGAAAAAAATTGGCAATTGATTTATGAACGACGCGAAAAATCACACGTGCTGGATTCCATGTGCAATACATTTAGACACAGTTCATAACAGAGACTATCACTGCAAAAAGAAATCGATTTTCGCATAACAATTTTTTGTTCTTTCCTTTTTGCGCGACGAACAAATTATTTCGTCAGACAAAAGACAGAGCAGCTGAATTCATGGTTGATTCTGTGATCAACGACTAAACTCGCAGGCTTGAATTATCGGCATGCAAGAAAAATTTTGCGAACGCTGTCCTAATATATGTATTTTCTCTAGGTGTTGTATCTCTTATTATTTAATTCCACAGCAGGTACACCTCTATCTCACCCCACCATAGCCATTATCAAGTCACCGAATCAGGCCGTGTAGGGTAGAGACCCGTTACGGAGAGGTATATTTGCATGAGTAAAGGATTACTGTCCATTACGTTTAGACTACAAGCTTTCTTTCACTATGATACAAATATATGCATTAAAGCTGCATTGTTACAGTGTAAGACTACTCGGTTTCAAGAAAATTTAATTTTATCCAGTGTAAAATCAAACTCGAAAGAAGGGACCCAAGCTTCCTTAACCCCCTCCGTCACTGGACCAGCCCCTGTGGCCAGAAGCAGTAAGTATAAATCTTCGGATGTGGCAGACGGTTTGTATCACTCATTTGTTTTGTTTGAATTCGTGTACAGGTATTATTATAGGCTATTTACGGTAGAGTGAGCACTTTTGAAAGCGCTCTCATTTGGAATAGTAGTTAGTAAATACACTTTATTTTAGCCTTAGGCGTTAACTTCCGAGTGTGGTGAAATATACACGCTGTGTTTATTACTTACATGGCAGTTTTTTTTTTAAGTTGGCTAAAGGATAAAAATTGGCTGAAAGTAAAAAGTAACTAGGGCTTCAAAAGTTGCTCATTTTACCGCGAACAGCGTATAACACAATGTATAAAACTGTAGCGATATTGTTAATGATTGAGGCGCTGTCAGCAACACGGGTGAATTAGGGCTGGCGATCAGTCACAAAGCAGATAAGTAACAGGGTGAAGCGAGGTGGGTATGTAGCAGCGACGGAATGCAAGGGCGGGGGAAACGCCGAGATCCCAGAGAAAACTCGCCGACCAGCGGCATCTCCCGGCGCGATTCCTACGCGAGAAATTCCGGGAGCCGTCCTGCCAGGAATACGAATACGGTTCGCCTAGGTAGCAAGCGATTAGTCTGGCCACCACGTCACCGCGGCCCCTAGATAAGCAAGCAGCAGAAGACGAGCTTGTCGGTGCCGTTAATGTGAACGTGCCCCGCTGCTGATTGCCTGTGTGATTGGGCGTGCAAGTTCGGATGCTAGGCGCTGATTGGTGGCCGGACCGACGCCATGTTGTAAAGGCGTGGAGTAGTCGCTTTATCTGAGTGTGAAGCCGGAGGACCTTGGAGCCCTCGTGTGGTGAAAGGCGAAACCTTTGAACGTCTCGGGCAAACTCCGGCATGACTAGCGCATGTGTACCGAGTCGGTAAATGCCATTTCACACGACCAAACTCACCTTGAAATTGCCTCCAATTCTTACAGAATTCGATTGGAAGTAATAACAGCGGCCATTTTGCCTTACAAGGTATAGAAGGTGATTTATTCCTACAAAAATTTATGTTTACAGAATTTTGAATGTTTTCTTTATTTCAATTCCCAACGAAAAGTTAATAGCATCATTTGCGGAAACTTCTAAAGTTGTAACATTTATTTCAAAGCGAACGTACTAATTTATTAATTGTGATTGACGGTAATTTGGTTGCCCTTTTATTAAATAATTAATTTCCGGGTTTTGGTTGAAATATGAATAGGAAAAATTTTTCAAAGCGGTGCTTTAGATCTTTATTGAATACAATTGATTTACTACATACGAATTGATTCCTGTAGGCAAAAACTTGAATTGAAATGACTGAATTCAGTATGTAGGTTAGGAGAAGACCGAAAAAGGGCAACCGGCTCTGCTTCGTGCAAGCCTCATCTCATGGCTCCATGGCGACCCTGCCCTGCCTCAACTACAGAAACAGAGTGCGGATGTTACTTAGACCGTGTACCATTCGACCATTTAGTATATGCTCGTATTTAGTAGCGGTCAAATCGGAAGACGTCAGTAGTCACTTGTTCAAATATGGTTGCTATTTGGTAACTCGGTATTTTAGTAAGTTACGTTACACACAAAAAAAAAAAAAAAAAAATACGTTAATATTTTAGTAGACTAATTGTGGTCGTAAACTAAAAGTGCCAATCCGAACACGGCCTTAGATGGACATCTTGCTGATTACCGTAATTTACGAGTTTACGTGAGTAGGAAACGGTGAAATTGCAAGGTTTGAGCGGGATCTTCTATACCTTAATATATTACTGAATATCAAAATAAACAAATAAAAAAAAATTAAGCTTAACTATAGTGAGACTAACAGAGATTGTAGCAATGTAGGCAACATTAAAAAAATTGCGCCCAACGTGGGGCTCGAACCCACGACCCCGAGATTAAGAGTCTCGTGCTCTACCGACTGAGCTAGCCGGGCCACACGAAAATCGTGATCTTTATATATTATTTTCACAACTTTAATTCTCCAAGTCAGTTCATTAATGGATTATAATAGTATTTATATTAATTGTAACGACTATTGATATAAATTAAGTGTAAGTGTAATGGTTGTACGTGAAACTAATCATATGAATTCCCCAGACGTATTATTTTTTATTTATTCATTAGAATTTCTCTGTCGCAAGTTTAAAGGTATATAGGTATCTTTGGTATTTTATTAAATTTACAAATTCAATTCAGCACAGGGGCGGTTTTGTATTCGGTCTACATCCTACGTTTTCCCATACGCAGTGGGTAGACTATGAAAATCAGGGAAACTGTAATATAACATCAAAGGCTGTTCGCGATAAAGTGAGCACTTTTGAAATGAACCTTAGAAAAATGCCACTGCTCCTGCAGGGCATATATTTCAACGGGCTCACTGAGTGACATGCACACAGTAAAGTTGGTAGCGATGCATGGAAAGTAGTTCCATATCTTAACGTACGAATAGAAAATGCTAAGTAACCATTTGTAATAAAATAAGTTATTAATTTTTCTCTCTGTTTTTATTAAGGCGCCAACGTATAAAAATGGGCACATTTGCAAAATATTTACTTTTCTAATAATGTCATAGTTTCACTTGACCGACGACGCATGAATAAGGTGATGAGACCCATGTCAATGTTAATTTTAAATAAGGCGGAAGAACACACAACGTGCAGACATTAATTTCAAACTCCATAATTGTAATAAAAAAATAACCTCTTCTTTGAAAAATTAAATATATCTACAGAAATCCACGCCACTTTGCTTCTCGGAAGACGGAGGCCAGCACGTATGTACATACTTGTTTCTCTCTCTCTCTCTCTCTCTCTCTCTCTCTCTCTCTCTCTCTCTCTCTCTCTCTCTTCTTTTCCGGGAAGCAGTCATACAAATGTACGCCTAACCAGTTTTCTGCAACTACTTGAATATCGTAATCTTTATCAAATGAAAATCGTCAACGATGATCAAAGACCGGGGTTTGTTCACGGCAGCACATTTGGATGCTCGTTTGTTCACAGCACACGATTTTCCATAGTAAAAAAAATTCCAGAACAACGTACTCTCACTGCTAATTTCCTGCAGTCAAAAATAAAATAATTAAAAATAGATTAATTCACGTGGATTTGTCACACGTGTTGCTTTGAAATTATTTATATAAGTAAAGCACAGCGTCCTAAAACAGCAATTAAAAACCTAATAAATTTTGTATTTATATTATATATGGGTTTCTGAATGTTAAAACGCCTCTCACCTGGCTGGAGATATTTCAGTTTATATCGTTGGTGTTCCTTACAGCTCACACGTATATGATGTTTTCATAGCTGTAGGTAGCATGCATTAGAAACCAATTATAAACGTACATCTTAATGAAGTACACACACTTGTGGAATAGCCCTGATTCAAACGCAGAATATTCTGGTAGGAAGATAGCGATATCACCCATGGAGGTGTCTGGGAATTATCTTTATTTAAGTAGTTGTGAACACGTTTGTTTTACTATTTATGAGATTATCTCAAGCAATACGTATGGGGCATTGAGCAAGCAAAATGGTTCATTAAACAGAGCAAGCAACACACAAATTCCTTGTTCATTAATTTTAATTGAGAGGTAGTATCATGAGTTTCAAAAGTTTGGAAAGCACAGAAATGCCTTTAGCAAAACACATGCGCGACACAGTACACTCCCCTTCGTACATAATTTCCATGAAAGGAAATACACCTTTACAAAATAAGGAGGTGCCTCGAAATTAGACGTAGGGCCTACGTGACAGAGCGCACGTAACGCTATAATTACTACGGAATGTTTCATCAAAACAGAAACCACAACGTTCATACGTGTGAAACAACAAAATTTACATTTAACTTTACGCCCTACAAATTGCAATACCAATTACCACTTATAGAATGACAAAGAACAAATAAATGCTCAAACAACTCTACGGTATTATTTAACCAAAACAAAGGCACTTTAACGTTAACACAAGAATAAAACGATTGTAATACGTGATGTATTTAGAAAATAACCAAACTCGCGATACATGGGGTGATTTGTAAAAGGTTGGATTCGAAAAGTGCGAAGAAACCGCCATCAGTTTATACTCGTGAATTTCGGGGTCTCGGTATCCAGGTCCACGTGTGGAAAATCGGAGAATTTAAGATGAGTTTCTGGAGATTAGACTGTCTCGTTTTCCTTGCACTGCCTATTTAATACTTGTGTTCCAATTTCGAAGCGTATGGAACACGCGCCGACAGTACTAACCAGGAGACAGCTTTCTTACGTGATGTGAAGGATGCATCTTCACGTGGGATGGGGAACTCCGCCGTGCAGACACGACGCTCGGGATTCCTCGCACTGTCACCTGCAAAACACGCTAACTGCTCCCCGCGTCTCCTCTGCGCAAACTCTACACTATAAATCACTTTCTCGATAACTTTCCTCCGCGTCAGAGTTCGCGCTCCGCCGAACCAAGAAATCGCATAATAAAAGTGCTGGCCCAGGTCTCGCTTGAAGAGAAGCAGGGATGGAATGGTAGAGGGTAAGGGGGGGGGGGTTCGTTCAATAGCGAAGCAACTCCCGAGGCAAGAGCCGGCGTCTCCAAAAAGATGCTCCTCGGTTTATACGAAGTACCTACGTAGCCAACTGTTGCTTGCCGCTTGTCGCTTCAGCACACAAAACCCACGGTCAAAGTTTCAAGTAGATATAGACATTGGCGCAAGGAGAAATGTATTTGTTGGAGGCGGGAGGAGGGTTCTTCACTGATACAACAGTGGAAGATCGACAGTAGTTAAGGACAGCAGAATTTTTTTTTTTACTTTTTTTAAATATTTTATCATACCGTTTTATTTACCTCATTTCTCCTTTTACTTATAACTAAGTACAATTATCAATTTTTATGTGCCCTTTATTTTTGGGAAAGGGGATCGAACATGACCACCCCTTTTTTCTTTACACCCCCGGAAGGTGGTGATATGCAGTTATTTAGTGTTTTTCACTGCGAGAATTCACTAAGTACAATCCACTGACCGCCAAAGCGGTACGAATGAGACAACTCTAAACCAGTAGTTTCAGTGATTTAAATAACTAATTGAAATAGAAACTATTTATGTAACAGAAGCAGATAATTTATCGAACCCGCCATATATTTCTTATGTTGACTTTTTTAAAAGTTTTTATATAGTCAAATTTTCAGTACCTTGTAAATTAATAATAAACCATATGCGTTGCTATAAAAAAAAAATCAAGACCCACAGCAGTAGCCAACAGTATCCCAGTGATAGTACGGTAAACTACGAAAACCATAAGCCAGGATTGCCCGCACACAACTCTTCCGGAGAATTAATTTTACTCCCATTGCAGCCGCTAGAGCACTCGCTTCTCGCCAAGGCGAGCCGGGTTTGATTCCCGGCGGGGTCTCTACCGGATTTTCGTACTTGGGAATCGTGCCGAAACGTTGTCGCTGGTCGGCGGGTTTTCTCGGAGATCTCCCGTTTCCCCTACCTCGAGATACCCTCATCGGCTCTCAATACCGCAATGTTAAGGGTCTCGGACCCCCAAAATCAATAATTTTATATTTGTACCAAACATTGTTCAACTCGTACACATTGTATGTTATGACATTTTACTCGAATTAACAATTTTGTAATTTATTTATATTTATTTTTTTATAATTTGATGGCAATTACAAAACTCTTCTGTTCTTTATAGCCGTAATAACTTATACTAACTAAGTTGTACAGATGAAACAATTTTCTAAGTATAGGCTATTCACTGTAAAAAGAGCACTTTCGAAAGCCCTGCTAAAGATCTACTTGTATGCACGTTGTGTTTTCTTTCGCTTTACGTAAGATCAACATTGCCATGGGCTTCATCACTTTACTCATGCGTCGGTCAAGTGAAACTGGGAAATTATTTTAAAAGTACGTATTTAACAAATCTGCTCTTTACACTTCGACGCACTGAAAAAAACAGTAAGCGAAAGAGATCATTTAAGTTACCAGAAATGGTTACCTAACACTTTTTATACGGCGTTAAGATACGGAACTTCTTCCCAACCACCGTTACCAACTGTACTGGGCGCATGTCACTCAGGACGCCCGTTAAAATATTTGCAGGGAGGGGCAGTGACTTTTTGCAAAGGTTGATTTCAAAAGTGCTCACTTTATCGTGAATAGCCATGTATGAAGTATTATTTGGTGAATACATATATGTCAAGCAGTAGCCTGTGGCTTTAGTTAATGTGGTAAATTGTTTTATCTGTACAACTTCGTTAGTTTTTATTACAGCTGATGCAACAAAACAGAAGAATTTATTATTTAATATCAAATTAATCAAAAAAAATACAGTGTAAAGTATTTTTATTCGAGGAAAATATCATTACATACGATGCTTACCAGTTGAACAATGTTTGGTACAATTATAAATAATTAAAATTTTGGGGCTCGACACCCTTAAGAGTAGCCCAAACCTCTAAACTACTCGTATCCCCTGATCTAACGGCAGCAACGCCAGCCTCTATTAGAGAAGGTCTAATGTCGTCACCAGAAGTCGGGTTGGTACCAGCAACTCTCGATCGACGCTGCTTGAACCGCGCAGGTTTCTACACCTCGAAGTGCATTACGATTATTTCGGTGTCGATTGTTTGGACGCGGGGAAACGGCCTGGTAACTAACGGCTCAAACACGCGGAGAAAGCACGAGTCTGCTTATGTTGGGAGGGGTGAATATACAAGAAAGCTAAGTTTGGAGGAGCGCCAGACACTTCTCATGGATATTTTACCTCCAGCTGGAACTTGCAAGAGTTCAGTTGGTGGAGCCGGAATTAGAAACTGTGCCGCAAAAAAAAAGTTTCTCGCGCCATCGACATAAGTGGTGTCCGGGAAGGTGAAACATACCTGAAGGATTTTCATATGATGAGGTTGTCACACGTGTATTCTGTTTCATATTTCGTATTTATGATTCTTATATATGCCTGCATTTCAACGGGCGCACCGAGTGACATTCGCCCAGTGAAGTTGGTAACGATAGATGGAAAGTATTAACGTTGAATAAAAGGTGTTAGTTATCCATTTGCGATAACTTAAATTATTACTTTAGTTTTCTGTCTTTTTTTTTTTTTTAAGCATCGAAGTGTAAAAATGAGCACATTTGTGAAATATTTACTTTCCTAATGATTTCACATGTTTTACTTGACCGACGTATGAACAAAGTAATGAGGCTCATGAAAATGTTATTATTATATATGGCGGAAAAATACACAACGTGCACACAAGTACATCGTAAGCAGGGCTTTCGAGAGTGCATATTTTACTGTGAACAGCGTTTATCAGGCATTACCAACACAACCTGTTTTCTCGCTGTTTTTATTGTTATTAATTTTCAAATGTCAGTACATTTTCAATTGAACCAATAATAAGGTACTCTTAGCTTAATACAGATATAAAACGCGTACGATAATTGACATATTTATAAAATAACCAAACAAACACGTCATGCCTGGGGTGATTTTTCAAGGTTAGATCCAGAAAGTGAGAAAGAAACCGCTGATAGGCTGTAGTCTGCTGACTGCCTGGTGTGGCCTCGTAAGCACACGACCAGTGAAGGCCCTCGCTGAATGCGCGAGCTGACGAGCGACCGTCATATTTACATAGCGAATATTTAAGAAAAATCCACCAATAAACAAAAAAAAAAAATTATTACAAAATGACTGGTACAGCGTTCCAGAAATGAGAAGCACTTTGGGAATGTTGGATTTAATTTCACTAAACACACGCGTCCTACAGATGTATCACGATGTTCATTTTTGATTTAAAAGGCCAATGTTTTAATTAAATTATCTTTTGTTCGTATATTTTTTTAGATTATTAAAACTATTGTTCATTAATTTTATGGTATAAATCACAGACTACCGAAAAAAAAAAGATACCACTATAATTAAAATTAAAATAATTCAAAATTATTAATAAAATAACCTGCTCAAGTGCATAATAAACAAACAATAACAACTATTAACTTTGGTGGTAATATCCTATTATATAGAATAATAAGAGAATCTCTGTCTGTCTATCCATCCATCATTACTACCTCTAAGTCCCTTGAAACTCAACAGAAGTTCTTCAAATTCTGCAGAGAGAATCCTCATGGTCAAATACAGGCCAAGTTCGAATTTCAGCAAGATCAGATTACGCAATCATGACTTTTGATCATGAAAACTCATTTTAAAATTAATTTTTCCTATTGAAGTTTTGTATTAATGCATAGATATATGAAGGTAATGTAATATCATTTTTGTTTACTTTAAATGTCTCGCTTCAATGTTGAGTTAATTAAGTAGGGCCTTAGTGGCTCAGTGGATAGAGTGATACAAGTGGGGCCGCAGTGACTCAGTGGATAGAGCGATTCCAAGTGGGGCCGCAGTGGCTCAGTGGATAGAGTAATTCCAAGTGGGTCGCGGTGCCTTAGTGGATAGAACTATATCAAGTGGGAACGCAGTGGCCCAGTGGATAGATATATATCAAATGGGGCCGCAGTGGCCAAGTGGCTGGAGCGATTCCAAGTAGGGCCTTAGTGGCTCAGTGGATAGAGTGATTTCAAGTGGGGCCGCAGTAGCTTAGCTGATAGAACTATATCAAATGTTGAGTTAATTTCACATCATTTTTTTCGGTCTTTGTATGATAACAGAAATTTGTTACATCGTAACTGTTCTAGGCACGTGACAATACTAAAGAAAAGGTCACGGACTGGGCCCCTAGTAATTATATAAGTAGTAGTCAATAACCAGTTCTGACGCACCATTTTCTACAACTGAGCCCTCGGGAAGCAGAGAAGAACTTGTAAATATCCATTCCCCCAAATCTCCATTAGGAGATTATCTTGAGGGGCAGGTGGCGTCGTTTGCCCTTCAGCAAGACATAGCACATACGGGAGGGTGGATGGGGCATGCGCAGGAGGGTGGAAATAAAAACATCCTGTGCATAACCCGCGCTAGATAGATATCGTGCAATGTTAAAGCTGTGTCACAAGGGTGCGGGACCTCACTAACGATATAGCCTGCTCACTGTTAATCCAGTACTTTTGAAATCAACATTTGTTAAATCGTCTATTCGTGGTTTCTTCCCACATTTTGAATCAATCTTTTGGAAAATCACCCCATCACGTGTTTGGCTGTTTCCTAAATATTGCATGTAGGATACCACAAGCGTTTTATACTTCTGTCAACATGAAAGTAGGCGTACCTTATTTTTAGTTAAATTTGCGCTATTACTTGTTTTTTATCTAGCCTGTTCACGGTAAAGTGAGCACTTTTGAGGCCCTAGTTACTTTTTACTCTTAGCCATTTTTAAATTTTAACGGCCTTTTAAAAAATAAATATTGCCATGTAAGTATTAAACATAGACTCTACTGTGTATATTCCATCACACTTGGAAGTTAAAGTCTTAAGTTAAAATAAAATATACTTGTTGACTATTATTCCAAATGAGATGGCTTTCAAAAGTGCTCACTTTACCGTGAACAGCCTATACAGAGAGTTCTCACGAGTACGGTACAGTAAAACTTCAGCAGGGCTTCAGAAAAGTTTGAAGTAACCGTGGATGGAATATACGTGCATGTATTTTAACGGGTGTCCAGTAAGTTGACGATGAAGGAGGAAAAGTAGTTCCACATCTTGACGTCGAGTTCAAATGGTTAGTTAAACAGTTGTTAATACTGAAATTATGTATTTCGCTTTCTCATTTCTTAATGCTTGCAGGTGTAAGAAGAGTGAGTAAAGAGGTTTTGGGGGCGGAGGGGGGGGGGGGTCCTTAACATCAAGGTCTTGAGAGTACAGGTGTAACAATTAGTAGATTCGTAAAATATTTACTTTTCTAATAAGGTCACACTTTCCCTTGACCAACGCACGGATAAAGTGAATAGGCCCATGACAATGTTGATTTTACATGTGGTAGAAGAATACACGATGTGCATACAAGCAGATCTTAAGCAGCGCTTTCAAAAAAAGCTCAGTTTACCATGAACAGTCTATACCTGAAATCCATCTGAAAGAGCACGAAATGATACCTTACAACATTATTTAAAGAAAAAAAAACATATATAAACCATGGTGACTATTTTTTCCCTCAGGCCCCTTGATATTTTTTAAGCCATGCACAAATTTTCACAAGAATACTTTCAGTATTGATGCTATGTATATGTGCTATTCACTCTAAATCAGAATTAGTGAGAATTGCACTGTTTCAATCAGACAAACGTATCTGACTGATACAACAGTCACTTCAGAGAACTGATGAACCAGTGAAAAAATGCCACTTTTCCTTCACTGATTGGTTCAGTGACATTTCCCACTGATTCCTCAGTCATTTTTTCCCACTGTTTTCTCAGTGGTTTATTGTGGATCCATTTTCACTGATTAGAGTAGTTGAATTTCACTGCGAATCAGTGGTTTCCCACTGATTCTTATTTAGAGTGTTATTTTATAGCTACTCTGAACTTTGAAAACTAATTTACCTTCGCAGTGCTGCACTTATTGAATGGATTGTTCCCCGATCAGTTGGCAGCCGGGAAAAACTTCGCGTTTTCTGTTCCCAGGTTACTGCTACTCCTCCAAGAGATGGCGGCTAACAGCAGGACTGTTTGTAACGGTCGCCCGAGCTCGCAGATACGTGGCACGCAGTATAGAGTCCGTAGACTCAGACGGGAGCCACTTCTTTTCCTTTCCCGGCGAGCCTAGGACGTTCCGGCCTTCTCCGTGGATGGTTTACGTGGTTGGGCGGCGGGGAGGCCCGGGGACCAGCCACTCACATCTCTGCCCTGGCACACGATCCATGCTTACACCTCGGCTTCCCCTCGCGAGACCACGTCACAAGTATCATGCTGCTTCCGCCGCGCCGAACGGCCTTTGTAACTCAGAAGCGACGCCCGGAGCCCCGGGGCGTAGGATAGGCGAGTGCACGGAGATGGAAAATTGCTTGGACGTTCCTTTGATGTTTGTACATCCATTCGCCTATTGGCTGCGTGATGCTCTGGGGACGGGTCTTGTGCCTGATTGGTTGTTGCGTGATACTGTTGGCTGGGCTGCCTGCTGGTACAGGCTGTTCACGGTAAAATAAACACTTTTGAAATCCCTACGTAAGTTCTACTTGCACGCGTATTGTGTATTCTTCCGCCACATGTACAATTCACGTTACCATGGGCCTGATCACTTTATTCGTGCGTCGGTCATTGCAAAATGTAAAATTTTTAGAAAAGTAAATATTTTACAAATGTTTTTATTGTTATACTTGCATTACAAAAACAGAAAGTAAAAATAAAATATTTCAGTATTCATAAATGTTTACTTATTAAATGTAATTTAACGTTAACCCATTGAACTACTTTCTCTAGGTCGTTGCCAACTTTACTGGGGGCGTGAATGTCAGTGTGCCCGTAGGGTAGGGGCAGTGACATTTTTCAGAGGTTGCTTTCAAAAGTGCTCACTTTACCGTGAACAGCCTGCAAGTAAGTTACCGCTTTGAATCACAGTGTCCTGTGTCAGGAACGTTGCAGAGGAGATGGCCCGAATTTATTTTATTTTTTTTTTTTGCTCGCATTCGAGGCACGGCGACACGGGCGACAATGACACGCGCGCCCAGCGTCCCATCGCTCGTAAGCGCAAGGATCTGTACCGGAGCGTGGAGCTACCGTCGTTACGCAAATTAGATATGTAACAGTGGGATTTTATTACACGCGACGAAAGCTGTTAGATAAAATACGAGTCAACCGTTTTACTTTTTCTACTACCTCTCAAGGAAACTGGGTATGACGAGCTTTAATTAATTTATTTTTTTCATTTTTTTTTTTCTTTACCACTTTCCAGATTTTTTCTTTTAGGATAAATTTCCACACTCTACGGGCTTAGATTAATGGTTTACGCCTGTTCGTGGTTTCGTCACACTATTTAGATCAAACCTTTGCAAAATCACCCCACGTTTGGTTGTTTACAAAATATGTCATTTATCACAAGCGTTTTATACTTGCATTAAAATGAGTACCTTATTTTTGGTTAAATCTAACTTTCACTTACATTTGTTTATAAATTATAACGTTTAATTTACAATGAACATGAATAAAAACAGAGAGAAAATTGATGTGTCGATAATGCCTAGTAAGAAATAATTCTTATGAAAAACATTATTTCAGTGAATAGGCACGAATGCGGTGGGGTTGTTCCTTTGGTGCAATTCCCTAGACTCGGCAAAGCTTTGTTTGCATAAGGCGGAGGAATATCCTGAAAGCATAACTTAAGCACGGCTTCAGAGAAGTTTGAAGTAATCGTGAATGGACTATAACGGGTTTGCTGGTGGGCGCCCTATATGATTGTAACAGTTTGTACACAGCCAGGCCGTCGCTAATATCAGCTGCCACCAGCTGAAGGCCCTTACACTATTGAAAACTTTAACATTTGACTTTACATTTACTTCCACACATGTTGTTTCTTATGGAACTGTCAGAGGACAAGTTAAGCGCTCCTGACTATACGATTTCGAACAGTTGAAATTGTCAAAGTCAAGCAGCCATTTTGCCGAGAATCTAACATAGGTCATGCGAAATGTGTGTTATTTTATTGTAGGGCGATTTTCGTGTCGATATATTAAACAAACTTCGTCTTAAATTAAATAAATGGCAAACGAATATAATGTGAAGACGAAATACATTAATTTGTATTTTTTATTCAAGTAAACAAGTGAGATTTTTGCTTTGAAATTAACTTTTAATGTAAATCGTACGCCTATTTTTAAAAAAAGGTACTTAAAATACATTTCTGTATGATATAATAATGATTAACATAGCAAGATACACATTTTTACGAATCTCGTAGAACCGATGTTCAATTGTCTGAACTCTGACTTTACAATTGTATTGTGTAATTGGTGGTTTCGTCAAAGGAGCGGAAATGTAAAGTCAGATGTTAAAGTTTTTCTATTGTGTAAAAGCCTTGGGCCTTTTAGGAAAGTGATTCGTGGTGTTCACGGTGTCGGAAGCTTGGCCACTATACCGTGGCCTCTCTCGCCCCCCCCCCCCCCCCCGTATTTACCACGACCCTCTTCATCCTTCCTCAGCGGCCACAGCCTCCAAAGTTTCGCAATTAACATCGACTGTGGTTATTTATTACTCAGTGCCCAATTACCGACTTCTCTTATTAGCACGGAGCGCGCCAATCTCGCGGCCAGGAAAACAACTGCGTATCGCTGTCTGAGAGTTTGCGGATTCAGTTATTGTTCCCCGGAAGCTACGACCGGGCATCAGCAGTGCTAAATCTCTCTCTCTCTCTCTCTCTCCCCCTCCTCCTCCATCACCCTCCCCCAACCCGTTTATAATTAACGATCTCTATCTGGAGCAGCAAAACGTACTGAAGATGCGGCGACGAATACATTCTTGTTTACTAGAATGTATTTATCGTTACTGAAAGGCGTTGTACGTAATTAAATTTGTACGTTTGTACGTCTTCTCCATCCGCCGATACGTTTTTGCGAAAGGATTCTTAAATTTCGTATCATATAGGCCCAGGGTAGTGGCATCGCCCATCAACACTACTAATATTCTGGAAAACGCACATAGACACAAAATAAATAAAAATATTATATAAGGAAAATATTTATATTTTCTTACAGCTAACGTAGAATGTATGTTTAAAAGACTAAGTAAATAGTAAAATTAACTATTAAAATTAAAATTGACAAAATGTAAATTACGAATCTTGTAGGCCGAAGAGAATGCTTGACGTAAACTTGCGGCGTGTACAGCTTAGGGTGTCTCTTTTGCAGTTAGTGTGATATTGAGTAATAAACAATGATTTAATTTTTTTCCAGTGTGATAAAGTAGGTATATTTAGAGTTAGGTTCATGTGTGTAAAAAGTCACTGGAGCATTAACTAACAGTCATTAGGATTTGGTTTGAGCCGTGTGGAAGATCTGGATGTAGCTAACGTTTAGGTGAAGTGATTTTGTGATTAACCCTGGCATCCGTCATCAGTTAGTTAATTCCTCGGGTAATTCTATAGTTTTTGACATGCTTCAGCGTGTATTCAACGGCTCTGTTCTGGTATTCACGGGAAAGCTTTTATGTGAAGTACCAGCTTCTGCATTTACACGTACTATGTATCACGTACGATCAAAGAGGATGCAAATGTGGCCCAACAGCCCTTTTTTCTTCTGCATACATAAATTTGCCCTCTCTTTCCTCGTATCACGATGTAATAGCTCTCCTTTTATTATTCCGTGTGGAAAGAAAACTCCGCTCACGTAGGACTGTTCTCTGTACTCCATGTGCTTTTAAGGCTACGTATCCGTTCCTGATTAAACATTTTCTCTGAACACATCCTTCAAACTCGGTGCAACTTAGTTACTCACAAAGATTGCGCTTTACCCAGCTCGTGAGGAAATCGCCTTCTGATATCTTGTTTCAACTTGGTTTTGTAACTCTCAGATATTCGGCAAGCTAAATGTTTCTGCGACCAAACGTCTAGCACGAGAACGCGTTAATTTAGTTTGGACGTTTCCAACTTGCCTCTGTCGATATTTCCATCGCGATACTGTTGCCCGTATTCCAATAAACAATGCCTTGAATTTTTTTTATCTTCCATGCATGTTTATGGTAAATTGAAGACTAGCTAATATTCCTTTGTGTATGTTACCTACTCTTTCAAGTATTATTTCTCAAATATTAACGCTTCATAGCCACGCAACTGCAAACATGCAGTTACTAGTAAAGTTTTAGACACAGCGTCACTTTGCAAGACGTATTCTTTCATGTATTCAGAAAGTGTAATCTTGCGACGTTTATTTCTTTCTGTTCCAGAACAATGGTGGTATTTTATTGCAGTTGTACGTCAAATACATACTATCCAGTTTAAACAGAAAGGATTTTGTTTTTCGCTGAACCATTATGTCCGTTATTTAATGGGATATGTGTGCCTAACTTAAAGATATACGCCCTATATGTCAGTAGTTGTTACGTGACATAAATATGATTACTTATGTCCTGAGGCAGCTAGAAATCAGAACTAAATGTTAAAAGAAATTAATTTTTTTGAACAATATATGGATAAAATTAGGATTTTTTTACTCCACACTAAAAGAAGTACCTACCACGCAAGATGTAATTAATTTTGCTATTACTCTTAATATACTGGATATCTCATTTTAAATATACCATTATATATACTCACATATGTATACGTATAAGTTTTGGTAGGCTTTAAAATAACTTTTTTTCCTACATCTGATCTCACTACTCTCGCATTACGGTTGCGTGGTAGTGTCCCCTACGTTACAGAGGCTGGCAGAAAATTTTTCAAAAAACCGAAAAAATAACGTTAACCAATCAGGTGCCATTTATTAACTACTCAATGCTCATTCTGGAAGGCATAGGTAGCGTATATGTGATTAGCATCCATCATACAGGAGGATGAGAGAAATAAACGGATTACCTAAAAAAAAATTCGCTCTCTCGATGGGCACTGCTAAATAATTCCTTCATGTTTCTAAAACGTGTTCAGAATGCCAGTAATTATAATTTGAAGCACGCAGAGCGAAAGAGGTCAATCGTACTGGCAAAATAGTAGACATTGATTGTTCTCTATAAATCCTTTATAAAGAATGCAGGATGGACGTGGTTCACTAATGAGCCCTTCATCTGCATCAGACCGGCAATTCAATGTGATATAGTCTGTCCCACGAACGAGTGCACTTTTTTTTTTTGACAGCTCTGAAAGTAATCACGTGCACAAATGTTTCCGCGGCAAAATATTTTCTGTTATATCGGTGCAGGTTGACGGTCAGCTGAATGTGTTTTTGTCATCGTCATGTTTCTCGGAGGGAAAAACAGCTGTTGCCATGGAAACAGCTGTACACAGGACTTCCTTTCCAACTGTCGGGAATGTGCACACGTTCGTATAGGAACATTTCGCGAGTTCACTTCAGGACAAGATAGACGTCAAACACGTGTACACTGAAGTTGACTTTGCAATTGGATCGCAGTTTATTGGACACGCCCTGGACGACTCTGATCCTATAGCAGAGTTGCAAGGAAACAAGTATCGAGTGCCATATTGCCAGGTGTGGAGTAACACTGGCTACTGTATGGGGCAGCAGCCAATGAACAATCATCTGAGGCTCGAGTATACACATGACTGTGGAGTCTAGCCTACAGGTCATTGAACGCACGAATTTTTTTCTATCCCTACATATAATGCGTAAATTACGGCATTTGTTTACCGTTTTCCTTATAAAAAAATCAGTTCATTTTTTTGCAAGTGACAAGCTTGTGAGCATTTAACGTTTGATAGGTACATGCAAAAAAAAAGTTAGCATTTTTAATAAAGCTATACACCTGAGCCGATCAATACTTTATACGAAAAAGAATAACAAACCACTAAACTGATACATTTAAGCATTTAAGATAAATGTTTCTTAAGCTATGGTTTTCACATTTTGTTAAGAGCCAAGTGAGCGACAAGAACTTGTAAAATCAGTTTGACTTCTTTTATACTATTTGATACCCATGCCCGTTATTATCTGTACGTTGGTCTCAACCTGCGAGAAGGTCTGTGCTTCTGTAACCCTTGTTATCGCTGCCTGCAGCGCAATAGTTACCAAAACCCAGATATTATACAGGAAGCATGAATTAAGTTTTCAGAAAATTTCCTTTAGTTAACGTTATAATACGGCTCTCCCCGAGTTAAAAAATACTTGCTTCAGGATTTAGAGATTTCTTCTGAGGGGGTTTTTTTTTTGCTAAAGAAGAAGAGCAATAGAGAGTTTCATTTATGTTATATATATATATATATCAGCATTATAGCACTGAAATATAAACAAGTGTCTGAGATTGTGATCTAGTATCATTTTATGTGCAATCGTCGTAGTGCAGTTAAATCATTGGAGTGCTGTCTCCTGACTTGTATTTAAATGCTCTGAAATAGACACAGTCGTCACAGAAAATTTCTGCTATTTGTCTCGGCTGGTCTGAATGAATTCCTATAGCGGTGTCGTACACTGATGACTGTCTTGGTTTTCTCGAATGTTTTCGGGAGCCACCAACCTGCGCATCTTTTCGTCAGCTAATTCACTGCCAATCAGAATACATACACCAGCCACCGGAACTACTGTACCCCCTGGGCAATAATTCTGCGAGAGGCATAAGGAAGACGGCTGCACTCAGGGTTAGGGCTATGCGATATCCACTTTTCAACATCGTTCCGAAATATGTTGTCCGAATCGGTATCGGCGCGATATATCTCTCCCCAGACAGAATTGAAAATCGATGGCGATCTAACGCCATTATCGCTTATGTGCACTGATATTGCATTTATCCGTCATATTGACATCGTGAATGTCGTGTATCGCCAACATCGCATATCTTCAGAATTGCACATCGCTAATATCGCGATATGCGATATATTGCTCTGCACTGTCGGACCACATCGCAGTTGTGATATTTCACAAAGTATAAAAGCACTCAGAGACGAAATGGCGGTTGCTTTGATATGGGCGTACCCACTCGCTGATTGGCTGAGCGAGGGTCTGGTAACGGACCTAGTGTCTCATTGGCCACATAAGCTGGACTCACAACCATCCGTCGCATCCGTAAGTCGCTTGTCCGTCCGGCAGTCACGTGATCTTAAACCAATCGCAGGGCCACATTTTTTTCTATCCGTCAATCCGTCAAATATTTCTCAAACTTTAGCTTTCGACGGACGGACGAATGGGATTGAAAAGATTTGGGCTGCTCTTAAAAGCGACGTATTAAAAGCCGATGAGGGTGATTGAAGTAAATATGAAGCGGCACTGGAATTAAGGGGCGGAGTAAAAGGGAGATCCCCGAGAAAACCCGTCGACCAACGGCATCGTTCGACACGAGGACGGATGGCCCACCGTCTTCTGACGACATTCTGCAAACGCGAATACGATTTCGAAATAAAATGCAAGGTGGTGGATCTGTGTATATTATCTTCAATGGTAAATACAGGAATTTAAAATATAAACAATAATTCAGTATACATTCTTATCGCGTATAAAAAAATTATCTCCCCAAAATGTTTTTTTCTTGAAAATGTATTTCCAACCGAAATATAACTCCAGCTAAAGGCACTGAAATGTTGCCGACAGACGGATTGATGGACACAGACGGATTAACGGACACAGACGGATTGACGGACACAGACGGGTGACGGACCGACGGGCGACTGAAGGGTGCGACGAATGGTTGTGAGCCCAGCTTTAGTACTGCGAAAAATTCTTCCATTGGCCTGGGCTGCCGGCTGGCAATTAAGTTATCGGGCACTGATTGGCGAATGACAATTCTGACACGTTTCTGGCAGTGACGCTGTTTTTCTGGCGCGTGCGATTCGAGTTCGCGGTATAAGAGGATGTATGTCTGAACAGCGCTGACAAAAACAACCTTCTTGTGTGCAAAACAAAATGTACACAATCGCGTACACTTGGTCTGAACGAGTTAAGCCCATCCTTTCCCCCCCCCCCCCACCGGCTACATGTTTTGCGGAGCTATGACCTCTCCCCACGTGCGCGGGGCATCTTCACCTCCCGCAGCTATGGCGCTAATATTAAAGCAGAGAAGGGAGAGGCGGGAGGAAATAAAGATAGAAAGAAAGGGGCATGAGAATGTAAAAAGGAAAGCTGGAACCAAGTGGAATAATCGTCACGCCAATGTCAAGGCCACTAGCGCGTTATTTCTGTCTCGGGGAAAATGCGCTCGCGCTCCGAAATAGACAGAACTGCCGCCACACGGCGCTCCCGGTGGTGCGTGTTTGGGAGTGCGTGTGCGTGTTTGTTCCTGCTGCCTTGCTCTCCGACTGGTCTGATGGAGCTGTTGACTGCCACAGTGCCAGAATAACCAATTCACTGCAACCCCCATCACCTTACACAGCAGATGGCATGGTGTTCGTATCATGCCTTCACACCATGACGTTCCTGCGTGACAGTTTAAATACCGCCAGTAAGCAGTGGCGTATATTCCATTGACGTAAGGTAAGCAATGCTTACCCTATACATATTGGAAATGTTTGACCCTTTATAGTTTTCGTCTTGATTTTAAACACGTTTAATTCCGAGTTTCCCGTTTCCGATACGAGAAACAGAGTTTTTGTAACTCCCGTACTGTACACGAATAGTGCTGCTATCTAGTACTTATCTCCACGAACGGGAGCGACTAGAGATGAATCGAACTCGCAAGCAACAACACGCCGCACGCTCGAGCGTGTTCCTTCGGCAGGGTAAGCAGTCGTTCTGTTTGCGTCCTCCAGTCCTGCATATTTCCTTGGGAAGTGGGTGAAAGTGTTCGGGGAAACGGAAGTTTTCTCATAGTTTGTAATATGCTCTCTAAATAATATCCACTTTAATTACTATTAGATTCATTTCGTTTCCATTTTTATAAATAATGTTAGGTATTATAAAACTGTAAATACGCGTGGAGAGTAAGCAAAGTAGAAAGTTGCTTTTGTTAGTAGAAATTGTTTACCCTGTAAGAAAACTCACTACACGCCACTGCCAACGCTAATTTGCATTTCAAAATAAAATACTTAAAACGCCTCTACCTTAGCATAGTTCAAAAGCGAGGGGTGTTGTGGATAGTACAATCTAGGTGAAAGAGTTTGGCAGGCATGGAGGACCTGCCCCTTTCAGTCCCGAATTTTTCCTGTCGATTCAGTTCCTAATCTACATGGATACTACGGGCATTAGACGCAGGCGTAACATCTTTTTTTTTCTTTATACCGTTTCCCATCCTTCTCTCGCTCGATTGTTTCGTAACGAGAACAAAGTAAAAAAAATTGTGGCCATTAGAGGGAACAATATGGATAACGCCCTCTCAGCTTCCCTCCTTCCCCTCCACGCGTCGCTACCAGGTCGTAGAAGGCATAAGACGCGGATGAATAATCTATTTACCGACAAAATACCTCGGAGGAACACAAGAGTTAATCGGGTTTGATGTGTTTATAATGGCGTGTACGCAGCTGCGTGCGGACGATCGGGTAGTTGTAAGAGACGGTTTACGAACGTCCGTAAAATTGCGCCCAAGGGATAGAGCTTTGTGTATCGATTGGGCTACGCACGGCTTACTTAAAATTTTATGGAAATTAAATCAATTATAAAATAATGCAACACTGTTGTTCTTTTGAAAAACTTTCAAACGACGAAATTATTAGTTAACTATATAAGTAGAGGCCTGCAAAATTCGCGCTATTATTTGAGGACAGTTTAAACTTAAAACACGCCATATACCTTAAAATATACAGTACGCAGTTACGGGCAGTAATATTTTTTCATTGATTGATTTCAAAATTGCTCACTTTATCTCGAACCGCCTATACATAAATGTGCACATGATTATGACGTCTTTAAAAGCTGCAAACACCCAAGGGTTATACACAATTGTTTGATGGCACCCCCGATTCACAATGAATGGAGATTATATTACCCAAAAACCGTTTCCAGATTTCAGATTTCAATTTAAGACAACAGCACTCACGGAATTGTCCTTTCATCTCAAGTAGGTTTTATTATTTCGAATTAGAACTAGTTTTGAAATAGATTTTCAAGGTCATCTTACCTCCCTTAAGAATTACTGTAGGAAATGAATCGTATAATACATCTATCTTAATTTTCACAGGGTATCACTTTACAGCGTTTGTACCTGTAGTTAATGATCATCTTGCATATGAGGATAGCTTGAAATGACTAGCTAGAACTTCACGTAACAAAAAATTTCAGGCAAACGAAAATTTCATATGCGTGTTTGACGGTTAAGTGGTCACGTTTGATACTGACGTTCGAGAAAAAAAAAATTTCCTAGCCAGTAAGTTAGTTTATTTTCACGTATAAATTCAGTCGAGTACTTGCAGTTATATTGAGATTGAAACAAGTAAAGTAGTGGAATGTCTCAAGGTCTAATTAAAAGTACAGTGCTAATTAATTGTTGGCAATTGATTTTTTTTAATACTGCATTAGGAAAAGAAACAAGAGGTGACTGTATGGCGTTTCGAGGCGCTCGTCCGTCTTTTAATATTGTGCCTGATAGTAAATATATTTGAATCGAAATACAAAAATAACCTCCTTTTCAGCAGTTATTCGCCATGTGTTCGGGATACTTGAAGGAAGCGACAGACTGTACAACGAGTCAATGCAAAGGCAGTGAAGCAAATGGAGCAGTTCAAGATCGGTGGACATTCCTTGAAGGCACACTCTAAATCGGAATCAATTATGTTTTACTGATTGTCAGTTGAAACTGCTCCATCCAGAATCAGTAGAAAATGAAAACTATTAATCTCTTCAGTTAAATGAAATCCCCTAATACAAACAGTAGAAAATCAGTTATTTATACTCGATTAATAAAAAAGCACAAGGATTAAAAACCTCGCATTGCGGTTTGAAATAAATTAAGTACAATTATTTTGTCGCAAAACAAAATTATTACACGTACAAGGAAATTTTGGAAGTGGTTGGTATCGAACCGCCACCACAAAACGCAACACATTATTTTGTTTCTTTTGGCTCACGTTCTACCAACTCTGCTACCATACCTCTGAGATAAATGGTCTCGCATTGCGCGGTAACATAAACTTACAATGGCGAACGGCTGTAAGTTTCGTAACGTGAAAGTACTTCATGTTGTCGAAATATACACATATTATGCGTGTACGTAGGTACATGTCATTGTAAGGCTCGAAAGTCATTCAAGTTAAGTTTAGTTCTGATTGTGTGCTTTGAAAGAGAAATATGGTGGTTTTAACGGTGTTGACGGTGTTTTCTATGTATCTGCCGTTTTACAATCCAACGAGATTTTACAGAATGAAACTGTTATTTTGAAGAGAGAGAATGACTAGTAATAACTGTGTTTGTCGTTTCCTCATGATTTAATCTGTTAACTTGCAGACCGCAAAACTTTTGTTGGTGTAAATCCACCTTTCTTATTGAATCACCACACTATCGAGTCAGTAAAATTATCACTGATCTATCTGTTACTAAAAATAACATTTTAAACCTGTAGTGTCTCGATGCATTGTAAAATGGCGGATATTAGTAAACATCGATAACCTAGTACGTTGAAACCACTGTATTTATCTTCTAAAGCACAGAATCCGAACTAAACCAAAGATAGATCGACTTTCGAACTTTGCAAAGACATGTACTTGTATTAACCAACTATAAATAACTAGTTTTATACTTCTTGAATTAGTAGATTTATTTTAACTAATGAATTAGTAATATTTTTTCTACAGATTCCGAATGGAGCAGTTTCAACTGACGATCAGTAAAAAAAAACTGATTCCGATTTAGAGTGCATTATTTTTCCCAGCGGAGAAAAGCATGTCACAAGGTTTTGAGCTACAAAAACAGTGCAAATGCGGAAGCATGTCACTTTTCGCGATTCAGTACGAGCTAATGGATATTGTTCTTTGAATCAGGTATGGTTTCCTGGATTTTTTTTAAATTCCAAAGTCACTCGAACGAGTACGTGAAGTCTCCAGGGTAAGAACTTAATGTTAAACTTTCCTGCGGCCTCCAGGAATTTATACTACGGCAAACATTTCATTCATTTGAAAAGACGGCTGACTTCGCCCCGAAGGAAATGTTGGAGAAGAGCATGCAAAAAGGATTCTCTTTATTTTCATCTCCGTTATGGTGCGTTGAATTCTTAGAGCAAGCGCGCTGTGGAAGTTATGAATTAAAAGAACGCACGAGAAGTACTTGGAAAAGGGGGGGGGGGGAAGGTTACTTCATTTAGGCATTCCAGTTGATACTAGGATCATATTTCAAATACATTTTGTGCCGGATGTCGGCGTTCAAGTTTTCCATCCGTTGTAAAACGTCGTTGGTTACTATTTATCATAATGTTATCAATAGCGATAGTATAGTAGAGGGCTTTTTAAAGGTCCCGCAGTTTTATGCTTGAAGCTTAGCAGGGGACCACTTACAGACTAACTTATAACCTAACTTAAATGAACACCCATGCCTTGCCCGTGACTCGAACCCGGAGCCTCCCGCACCCCAGTCGGCACCAAACGACTGCACCACAGGACGTCGGCGCATGTGATCCCAATGCCTGGTTGATAATCAAGTCCGGTGTTGGATAGTTTTGACTTTTAATAAAGTTTAGGTACACGTGATCTCGAAAAACGAAAATCAGGGAACTGAGCAGCTGAGACAATACGGCTCGACAGGAAAACTGGACGCAGGAATTTAGGAAATTAGTAAATTCTTTGTGAGTGGCGTAAAAACGAAATATCGCATTTTATTTAGTACATGCTTAAGTTCAATGGTGTTATTTTTAAGAACTCGCACTTTGTCCGAATCAGCGATATCAATCAGTGGAATAACATTCACTGAAGGTCATTGACAAGCTACTGCTGACCGGCGAATCAAGTAAAATCTCTGGGAACAAGTTATTTATAGCAGCGTAATTCTTGACATTCACTGGGAAACACAAATAGATCAGTGAAATTCAACCACTATATTAATTAGTTATCTGGCAGTGATTATCATTTGCTCAATTTTCACTGATTTTACTGATATGGTTCAATTCGCACTGATTCAAGTTTCGAGTGCACCAACCATTGTTCTGTTAATACCATAGTCCATTTTGGTATACGTGTATACTTTAATTGCGTGAGTAGCAAGCAGGATGCCAATACTCGCCATTCACCAATGATGGTGCAGTTGTCAGAAAACAAAGTTTCCCAAAAAAAAAAATATCAAAAATCTCTTTTGAACTCAAACATTACTTCTTAACAATGAATGCTTTAGACGCTTTTTACTGTAACATGGCAACAAAAGTCCTCTCGAGGAAAAAAACAATAAACCATACGCTAATTGAAGTCTCTTAATTATTCAAAAATCTCGACCAGGGAAATCCCTGCCTTAAGGATGTTTCAAAAGAATACAAAATACTTGCAGAAATAAATAATTTGTGCTGGTGTAGTTATACGTTTTTAAGAGGGATTCTGAAAACGGAACATTTAGGGAACATTCTTTGTCAAATGTTCAAAAACTCTGTTCTCATAGTGGCACAGTAGGATTTCACTACGTGAATCATCTTAGTGAATGTCTGGTACAGGTTATTCACGTTAAAGTAAACACTTTTAAAGCCCTAGTGACATTTTCATTTCAGCCATTTCTTATCCTTTAACCACCTTTTTAAATGAATATTGCCATGTAAGAAATATACACAGTGTGTGTGTGTGTGTGTGTGTGTGTGTGTGTGTGTGTGTGTGTGTGTGTGTGTGTGTGTGTGTTATATATATATATATATATATATATATATATATATATATTCCACAGCACACAGAAGTTTACATCTAAGGATATAATAAAATCTATTTATTGTCTATTGTTCCAAATGTGAAGGCTTTGAAATGTTCTCGCTTTACCGTGAATAGCCTACATCGGAACTTACTATGTTCAGTTATACTAACGTTCTAAAACCAAGAGTTTTAAGGCGTCAACCATTTTATAACGTTCTCCTTCCTTCTCTCGCAATGACGTCAGACCAGCATTTGGAATCGTGCCAGAAACGAAAAAAGCCAGCTACTGTAGTGCATCGGTGATACATCAAGCTGAGATGCTTACGGCACTGGATTTAACTATTGCTAGAGACCTGAAGAATTCGCGGTTTCATTTTGGAACAAGATAGAATTCAAGACACGTGCGTTTATATAACTTTAGCAATTGGTCCACAGGGTGTTTGACACCTCCTGGAGAACGTTGGCCCAATCGTCGCCTTTCACTGTGACAGCAGACAACCAATGTGCAGCTGATATCGGCATATGTGTACATACGACTGTAAAGTCTAGCCTGCAGGTCATTGACATCGCGAATTTTTCAGGTCTCTAACTATTGAATCTTTGCTCAGATTACAATCTTAAATCACCTTATTGCATCTCCACAAAATTTCTCACAAAAAAAAAAAGGCCTACAAAGTTAAATCGTTGAACGAACAGACATCCCGCCTGAGACGACAGCACATTTTGGGCGAGCTCCGTGGATAAAGACGCTAAGCAGCCTTCCGAATACACTCTTAAAATTGAAATAATTATAACTGCTCCAAATCAGCGAATATGACTGCAGATCTTAGACACTGCTCCCCTTGAATCAGTAAAATGGTACTGATTATTTAATTCCTGGTGTTCACTAATTAACAGTGAATTCTACTGACTTCCTAGTGAATTGCACTGGTAAGGACAGTAAAATCTCAGTGCATTTCACTGATTCGCCAGTAGAAAAACAACCAGAGACCTGAAAAGTTCACGATTTCAATAACCTGCAGGCTAGACTCTACAGTCGTGTGTACAAATATGCCAATATCAGCTGCACATTGGTTGTCTGCTGTCACAGTGGAAGACAACGATTGGGCCAGCGTTCTCCAGGAGGTGTCGAATGTATAAACACAAGTGTTTGGAATTCTAGCTTGTCCCAAAATGAACCCGCGAATTCTTCAGGTCTCTAATAACAACTAATTAACTGAACATGAGCTATTCATGGTAAAGTGAGCACTTTTAAAAGCCCTCTCATTTGGAATAATATTCAATATATATATTAAATTTTTAGTTTTAGACTTTGACTTCAGAGTGCGGTGGAATACACGCACTGCGTGTATTACTTACATGGCAAAATTTAACTAAAGAGGTAGTTAAACGATAAAAAATGGCTGAAAGGAAAAAAAGTAACGTTATCCTCAAAAGTGCTCACTTTACCGTGAACAGCCTATAATCAGAAACAATATCCTGATTTTTGAAACCACTAATTGAGCTGCAGAGCACGCCAGTTTTCCCATTCGAGTGTAGTGGAGTGGGGAGGCGAGTAGTCTAACCACTGAACCACCACGGTCCCACGGCGGCGTGTCGACGAAGAGTCATTGTCGCGCGTCCTGGATTCCTTCTACGCCCCGAGTGTTTACACCCGCGCCGACCCTCACGGCAGCCACGCCAGTATTTCGGGACTGGTTCACCGTGTTTCTGGGCGATAGGCACCACTTGAAGTACTCCCCCCCTCCCCCTACCTAATAAACCCATAGTTCCAGGAACGTTTCTCGGTGACCGACTTGCCTACATCCTCCCTCCCACCGGCTGGGCCCCGCGCACCGCGCAGAACTGGATCGTTTACCGACCGGCCCGTTTGCAGTGTAAACCTTGAGCGGCGCCAGTTTCCAGGAACCGGGAACTGTGTTTACCCACCGGCGGCGCGAGAACAATTGACTCGAGTTGCGCAACAGAGGTCTCGCCTGTCTGGACCGCGCGTGCACCTGCTGGGGAGAGCACCTGTGGACAGGCGTCGGCCGTGTTTACTGAGGGAAGCAATTCTGATGCAGAAGGGGAAATGCGGTTTAGTACGTTCGCTTTAGGCCGTGTTCCAACTCGGGTTCCAGTGTTTTTATTTGTTATTTTTTAGGTTTCAACAGGGACGCTACTACCCGGTGGCACAATCGTGGTTCGAAACTCGATCCGAGATCGGATCTAAGATCGACACAGAAAGCTGGAGCTGGACGTGAGATCGAAATAAAGTTCATTTCGAACTGCCGAAATTGGTGGTTCGAAATCTCGATCCAAGATCAGCAGCCATCGACGACAAATGTAGTTTGAAACTACGCCAACAGATAGAACTACGTTCGATTGTTTTTTTGGGAAATTAAAACATTATACGAACTTGAATATTATTGAGTAAAATTTGTACAACAATAATTCACTTAAAACAGATAAAACATCGCACATCTAGTTCTAATATAGTGAAAAATACGCCTACTTCCATGACGTCATATGTTACGAACCAATAGCAAAATTAGTCTCATACTTAATATCGATCTCTCACTTTGGAACAAAGATCGATGAATCGGAGATCCAGAATCATGAAATTTAGTTGGTGCAATTTTTTACATTGTAACCAAGATCGAACTGGATCGTGGTTCGGAACTAGGATCATTCGATCTCGGATCGGGGAAGATGTTGGTGCAACAAGGCAAAAATTTCAAATGTCTATCTGCAATGCTGCTGTGAAGCACACTATTTCGCATTTAATAATTTATTATTCAAAAAATAGATTTCCATAATCTTGATATACGAGCAAAAAAAAGTCTCAAGGATGTGGAAAAACATATCTGCAAATACTATATAAATAAGTTACCTACAGTACATATATATGTATGTGTGCATGTGTGTTCGTGTATATGCAATATCATATTACAATACTTACAACTCTAGATAATCCTTTACAGAATAAAATACATTAGACAATAAATACTTTTCAAGTTGTTTTTTTATAATGTTCCAGTGTCACCTATGTACAACAATTTAAACTCTATTGATAACTTATACATAATAAATATAAATAGCAAAGTATTTAAATCCCTTTAGATACAATATTAATACATTTGTAAGAATACTGATATCATTATTAAATTTAGTATTACAAGAGTGTATTGTATTATTACATTTAAAATTTCCAAATTTTTTTTTAACAACCAACACTCAGCAATCATACAAGCCTGTTAATGGGAATATATTGTGTGTTATAAATAATGGTTTAGAGGAAGCTAACTATCAGTGAGTTAAATTTTTACTTGATGATAACAGTTATAATGAAATTAAAAAAAAAAATGATATTTAACAACTATTTCAGCGATTTGCTTTGTGGAACAGGTATTGTGTGATTATATATATATATATATATATATATATATATATATATATATATATATATATATATATATATATATATATATATATACAAATTACAATAACTTCACATATACCCATGTGTATAAAATATTTCAAGTTAGGAGAAATAATACTGGAGCGGTGACATAGTAAATTGTATTTCGTAATTCGAAGTTGACAATATGCAAAATGCTGAATGTAAATTTCGATATATATATATATATATATATATATATATTAAAGTTAATATTTGTTATGTAACCAGTTTGTTAACATAAAATATCCAGTTCTAATTCGGCCTTTAAGGAGGGCAAGGGCGAACGGAACAGAATAACACTTAACCTAATATCCTAGGTTATTTTAGGTTAGTTTAAACTGCAAAAGCACTTGTATCCCTTGTGGGCTACGCCAGTTTATGCTATTTTTAAGCTGTAAGCATACACTCTTTCAAGATTCCCGGCTATTTTAGGTGACCTTTTTACGTTGGAGTACTTCACTGAAAAATAAGGAGAAGTGAAAATATACATATTTTCATAGTGCTCGTCAACATACTAAAAAATACTTTTGTGTATAATTCATGATGAGAAACTTGGTGTTTTTAACAGTTCAGACATATACAAGATACATACACTGCACCGCAAAGCAACAACCATGTCAGTCCACAGGCTTCGGGCTACTAGAGCAGCAGGCTATAAATAGTACGTGACCACTACTTTATGGCATAAAAATTGTAGTAATGCAATAAAAACAATCCCTTTATTAGAAAATGTACTTGTTGCATGTGGCCACACGTGGCAAAAAAAAAAAAACGCTTTAATAATAAAAATAAAAATAAATCGAATCCTCATAGCTTTAGCGGCAATTTTGCACACTGATTTTTCAAACATTTGATTCAAAAATTGTGAAGATACTACCAATAGACTACGTTGATTTCGTACCAAACTATACAAAAGGAATATTAGAAAAAGATTCGATCAGTATGATAATCGTTTATTTCATGACGATTAGTTAATTTTTTAATTGGTTTTTGTTCTCTAGCATGCGACACCTTGGCAACAAAAAGGAAACGATTTTACTTGTAACTAGTCCTTAAATTCACTTTGAAAGCAAATTTCATATTTTGCTTTTCTTAATTGTTCATGAGCAACAAGGAGTAAGATATCTAGTAACGAAAAATATATATGATTTTTATTCGACAGACAAAAAAGTTTTATGCTCTGAGTATAAAGACCTGCCACTTTCAAAGGAAAGGAAGCCAGTAATGTTAAAGATAAAGTAACATTATTTTTTTAAATCTCACATCAAAATCCTCTAAAATTTGCAAGGGATGTCAAATTTATACATACCACCTTACGTGGATATGTGTAACATAAACATGTAACTTTAATATAAAGTAATAAAAAAGTATTAATTCTTTAAGGACATTGAAGGTTTCCATAAAAAAAACCATATTACTATAGAGGCAAGCAAGATTAGCATAATTTTCCATAACATGCAATATTTCACTAGCTCGTACACTCTTGAGCACAAGTCGGGAATTCATTGGGAGCCGACCTTTATACTGCGTCATTAACCTATGTGATCGTTTTAAAGGAAATTGATGACTCCACTTTTGAATTGTTACTATTGGCTAACAGAGTTCTTCTGGCGTGCCATACAAATTGTCGACCGATTGACAGAAGTCGAGCAAGCATACGTCTTGAAGTTTGGTGTGGTGTCAAACGACGATGCGAATTTTGCAGGTCCCACTCTATGCATTCGTAATTTCGCGAGGCGACTTGTACTGAGGCTCAATACTTGTTGGTATTTGTGGAACGAGTTCGAGTTCTTTGTTCGACAGTAAGGGGTCGCTCGTGATCAGTTGAGTTGAGATTAGAGCCGACCTCCCATTGCGCAGTCGGTTGGTGCGCCACCGATCTGGGGTGCTGGAGGCTCTGGGTTCGAATCCGGAGTAAGGCACGTGTGTTAATTTAAGTTAGGTTATAAGTTAGTCTGTAAGCCCTATATAATACAATACGTTAAAAAGCCCTATATAATACAATACAAGTTGAGATGAGAGTCTGGAGGAAGACGGACGGATTGTATATACTCGCTAAGTGCTGAAAACATGTGCAAATCCAGTGATTTAATCTCTTCTATAAATACGAATACGGTTCGTGTAATTATTCGCTGCAGCAGTTAGAACAACCTGGACCACTGTTGCACGGCAATCAGCAGGGTTTCGACGAGGTGCAGGAGGGTGTTATTTTTAGCTGATAATCACACCCCATCACATTGGTTTTCCACGGGCCGCGCCTACCGAACACGCCACTACCAGTGGCGCCCGCCCGTTAGGGGTGAGTTTACCCCTCAGAGCAACTACCTACTGTAGAAGGCACGTGCATCCAACGTACTGCTCTACGAAAAGAGCACACGCTTCACACGAGGGCTGTTTCGAGTACTTTCAAAATGCCACACCATTACAGAGTACCTACTCCAAAATGGCTAAAAATAAAAACTAATTATTTTCCAAAGCGCTTTAGCTCAAAATCTACGCATCAGATCAACACAGAACTACTCAAGGGTCCTTCATAGAACCTTCCTACAGACTTTCCACCGCTGAAAGTGCCATAAGTATACGCAGTGCGACGAGAACACTGCGCGCCAGTGAAGAAGCGATGGCGCACCTGGTGAGTGAAGAGATTTGGGCGGCTCATAACAGCGAGGTCTTGAGAGCCGATGAGGGTGATTGAAGTGAATATGGAGCAGCGCCGAAATGGAGGGGCGGGGAGATCCTCGAATAAAGACCCCGCCGACCAACGGCATTGTCCGGCACGATTCCCACTTTTGGAAATCCTGTGACCCGGCCGGGGATTGAGCCCGGTTCGCCATGGTGGGAGGCGAGTAGGCTAACCGCTCAGCCACCGTGCCTCGTTGGTGCACCTGGTGTGCGTGGCAGTGTCGGCCTTATCGCTTCCGCGCTTCTCGCCTTCAAACGCGGAGAAAAAAAAGAGCTAGGTAAACGGGAGCCTAAAGGGGAATCCTCAGTAAAATACTTTAATCGCTCCATAGTGTCACGCCCGGAAACATTACGACGCCCCAGGTTGTAAAATACATCCTCGGGATGCTGCGTTTCTCGCAAATTGGATTTGTAACAGTAGTATATCATTGCGCAAGATGTAAGCCAATGGATTAAACTACGGATACCATTTCGTACTTATCTCTTGTCCTCTAAAGGAAATGCGCGGGAAAACCCTACTAATGCTATTTTCTTTTTTTTTAAACAAATTTAGATATTTTTAATATATTTAACAGAATAAAAGCTTAAAGAGATAGCTGGATATTTATTTATTTGTCTATTTATTTATTAGCACAGTCAAATCGGAACCTTTAAAGGAAGCCGTAGCCAATCAGACGCGAAGTCCGTTCCCCCGGCCTCGCGCAACTGATCAGAGAACGGGCACGCCCCTATCGGCTCCGTGTAGTTACTATGTGTTACTCCGTGGGTCAGTTTCCAGTGGTCTTCCTCGTGGTTAACTATTAGTACATCGTGTTGCTGTCACAAGTAACGAGCTGTTCATATTACTTGAGTCGAACACGACATCTATAGCTCGTCGGATGTGATGACGAAACACCTTGCTCTATCGGTTTGAGTACAGCACGCGCCGAAAACTTTCTCAATTGCAACACGCGTGAGCGCACGAATTAATCCATTCCGACCCAGTGAACTTTGATGTCAACGCATGTGATACGTTGTATACGGAGAAAGGAAAATTTCGCGAGTTCATTTCGGGACAAGATAGGCGTCGTAGACATATGCAGTGAAGTCGCCTTCGCAGTTGGATCACAGTTTATTGGACCCGCCCTGCACGCCTCTGAGCCAATAGTAGACTTGCAAGGAAACACCTTGCGAACTACATAACTGCCAGGTGTGGGGTAACAGGCAATGAACACATAGCTGAGACTGCATTACGCAGAGGACTGAGGAGTCTAGCCTACGGGTCATTGAACTCGCGAAATTTTCCTATCCCTAGTTATATATTTAGGAGACAGCCAATCAAGTCATACATGGGGGGATTTTTCAATTGTTTGATCCAAAAAGTGCGTAGAAACCGCGAATAGACTATACCAAAAATTACGAAATTGCGATATTCGAACTCGGAAATTGATGAGTGGCCGAACGGGTTAATTTATAAATCGAAGGCAGCCGCTCCATTTTACGCTCCTACCATCTCCGCTGCGTTTGTGTTTTTTTTTTTTTTTTTCCAATATTTTTTTGCATGTGGGTGGGGTTGGCACGGGGAGGGAGAAATGGGGGCGGAGGACAATTCACCTTGAACGAGCTAATGGCTCGGGCCTGTCACGGACATCCCGTGCACTCGAAACAAGCGCCCCGGTGATCGATTGCGGAGTCGATCAGTCGACTTTTCCAACACTGGACCCCGCGTGATCGAAGCAATGCGCATTAGCGTGCCGGAAATCGGTTGGCAGTGGTATGCGGGAAGGGGGAAGAGAAACTACCTTTTCCTCGTGGGTAGGTCTGAATTATTCACGCGTTTCTTGTAACTTAGTACTCAGCTAAGGTCACATTTCTCATTTTTTTGTAATTTGGTTATCTAAGAGAGGTTTTGAAAAGTGCCCCCTTAATGCAGTTGTTAGTTGTCAAATCACCATAGTTTTCCCAATATAACCACTCAAATTCCGACACAAGAGTACTACAGGCAGGTTCAAAGTGTTGAATTAGAGTCTAGGCACGGCATACTGCAATTGTGTTACAAGCTACGAAAGGAACAAAAACAACTTTTCCTCTACAGTTTATGGTTTAAACTATTTATTAAATTAATGTTAACAGTTTCGCTTGAATGAATAGAAATATATTTAGGACAAGCCTGACCCCTATTTTCAACAAAATTCTGAGTGTCAATACTTGCTCACCTGTTAATAAATTGTGCTCATACTGGATCAGTATGTTCTGCACACCATACAGATTGCATTACATGCAATTTGACTGGAAAAAAATATCTAGGAGCAAAGTCTAGTATACTGCAGAATTCGGGAAATTAAGACTTTTGGGTGTTGTATTTTGAAAACTATAATGATCTGACAACTAATAACTGCATATAGGGGGCACTTTTCGAAAGCTCTTTCAGATAACCAAATAAAAAAAAGAGAAATATGAAAATATGACAAGTTTCCAACGCCTGATTCGGAATCCAACATTTTCAATTCCAGCCTGCTGACGGGTTTGATATATATATATATAATTATTAGAAAAATTATGGCAGCGGATTGATACGATACTTTTATTGTGTTCAAACATCCGTACACAGATGCCGTGTATCAACTTAGCCCAAACTTGAAAACCAATTTTTTTAAAATTCTTCCACGAGAAGCCCTTGAAAAAATCGAACAAGGGCGTAGCCAAACTGCGTGGAATAATAAAATCAGGCTAGCTAAAGTCTAACTTTCTTCTTTTATTTTTTAACAGTGGAGTACACGCGGGAACTTTTTATTGGATAAAGTTGGCGGAACTGGCGGCGGTTGTTTCCGAGTGCAGCGGTTAGGCGAGGAAGCGTATCACGTACTAGGGCCCAGGGTATTGAACAATACGGCAGTAATTCTGAGGAGAGAAAGCCCTCGTGGCTTATTGCAGTGGCTTCCCCAGCTCTTATTTGACTGGGGAAATCACGAGAGAGAGAGAGAGAGAGAGAGAGTGAGAATAGCAGAGTGGTGCAGGGGAAGGTGGGCGAAATGGGGCTGAGGTTTTCCCCGAGCGAAATGCTTTCTCAGTCACAGGGGCACGGCAACTTTGCAGTCGCTCGAACGAGGTCGTAACTCAATTAAGCGGGAACACTGCCCGGCCTTTACCAACCTGAGCGCGACGCCTGCCTTTGTGAGTAGCTTCTGGAGCCTGCGATGTCAGCTGGCGAGCTAACCAGACCAGATCAGCTGGAAGACCAGCCCCGACCAGCGAACTGAAGTTTCAACTGGCTGTCCTCGTCCGTCGAGTTTCTTCTAAATGATTTTTAAAGTCTTATATGAAACGTCGCCACTGTCCGCGCCGAAGAAAAGCATGCTGAGTTTCCAGCGATTCTGTCTTGTTTCCTTTCGGACAGCAAAAGTGAATTCATTCAGCGGAATAGAGTATCTGTGGAAAACCGATCATTTAGTTTTATGTCGTACTCAGCGGTTCCATGACGTTAAATGAAGATTCGCGATTGTACATGCCCACAGTAATAGTTCATTTAAAGTGTGACTGATCATAGCAGACTAGACCTTCGTCAACTAAGGCAATCATATTAATTTAAATGACTGAATGTAATAATTCAGGTAGGTAATAACATGAAAAATTATTTTTATGTCCATATTCCAATGTTAAAAACGAACAGGATGTTCACAAAATCAGTTATTAAATTAATTTATAAACATTGTTACTGATGTTTCTCACATACTACCAGAGTAGGTATTACGATAATCTTGCTTTATAAAGGTTTTGTGCAAAGTGTATTTTCTAAAGCTTTCAAAAAAATTTCGCTTAAATTTTGATTACAATAAAGACTCCTATTAATGAATTTTCAAATGCATTTTAATAGGTATATCCTAACAAAATATTTTATAGTGTTATAGAATGTATGCATTCTTCTTTCGCAAAATAAATCGTAATTTGAATATTTTGGTAAGCGTGTGCTATTTTTCAGTGAGCTCTGTATGTTGTACGGACTAGTGAAATGTTCCAGTAGCACTTGCGCTCCTTCTACCGCAAGGGAAACCCTCCCCTGCTCTATTGAATCGTCGTTTCTATAGTTCGTTTATATTTATTTTCAAAAAAGAACATTTCGAAAGCACCCCTATACCCAACTAGATATTATCCTTACACAGCAGCAAAGGCTGTTCACAATAAAGTGAGCACTTTAGAAATCGACCTTAGAAAAAAGTAATTGTCCCTGCATACACATATTTCAACGGGCGCACTGAGTGACATTCGCCCAGTAAAGTTGGTAACGTTGGATGGAAAGCAGTTACATATCTTAACGTCGAGTAAAAAGTCTTACGTAACCATTTGTGATAACTTAAAATTGATTCTTTCGCTTTATGTTTTTTTTTTCAATGCATTGAAGTGTAAAAGTGAGCAGATTTGTACAATATTAACTTTTCTAATAATTTTACAATTTATCTTGACCGATGCAGGAATAAAGTGATGAAGTTCATTGCAGTGTTAATTTTACAGATGGTGGAGGAATACACAACATGCATACAAGTAAATCTTAAGCAGCACTTTCAAAAGTGCTCATTTTACCGTGAACAGCTTATACAGACATAATGACCGAATTATGAACTCGTATTTATGCCAAAGTATATAATGATTTTGCCAAATTATGGCAGAATTAAAATTGTGACGTAATTATGAGATCGTCGTCCAGGCGTCATATCTGAAGTAGGTACTTGAGTGTAAGATATATAGCTAGTTGGGTATAGGAGTACTTTCAGAATTATTTCTTAACTATAAACTCACCAGAAACTAGTTCATTAATGTGACAGTCAAGGAACGTACTATGTAAAACATGTCCTTCAAAAATTACCGCGTGGCTGAAAAATTAGTTGCCTCCCGAAACACGATACGGGGAACAATGAGCTGATAAATGCCATCCCTTTGTATCAGTGGCGCTACAAGTGCACGGGAATATCGAACACACAGTGTGCCAATAATACATTTTGCTGTTCGTCAAGTGAGTTCTGCGTGAACAAGTGAAATAAAGACATGGCGGCAGAGGATTTCAGCAGTCAATTGAATGCGCTGTTGTTATTTACAGGCGTTTTATAGACTTTGGCATCTAGCATGTTGGAAGCAATGATTTCGCCACATAATTCCATTTCGAAAGTGTTAAGACTCGGCTTTCTCTTTCGAGAAATTTTTCTATTTCGTATCATAATTTCCGTTTCAGAGTCATTATTGACAATTTTTTATTTATTTTTTTACAAATTCTTCGATATTTTTGTGCTTTCACTGTGTTATTTGTAGAGACGTGCAACATTTGCGTTATTATCTGGCGTCATGACAAACTTGACAGTGCTGCCTATACTCGAGCCAGCGTCGTTTCACCATTGGCTGCTGCACAGATGTGAAATCACTCCCTTTCTGATTGGACTGCACGTGATTGAAATACACAATTGTGAAGCGTTCGTGTATTGGCGCAGAGTTACTCAAGGCGTGTCAAATTGAGTATGGTCCAGTGACCATTGCAAAGGTACATGTGAAGTGTGCCCCTAAATAATACCGCGAATTTCTCAGGTCTCTAGTAATTTTCTACTTCTGAAAAGTCAGGAACATATTTATATTTGATTTATACATTTCTGCCATAGTGCATCCAGTAAATAACACAGTGAAAATTAGATACAAAAATTACAAACAACTTTTAAAATGTAAATTTTCTATAGTGAAACATTTGCAGCAATTTTCATTCCATATAACAGGCTAACCCGAGCATTAAGGCTGTTGTCTGATTGAGAATTTGGTACAGGGAAATACATGTTAGTGAAATTCGGTTTTTTGAAGCTCCTGTCAAAGATAGATATACACCACCAGTAGAGACCTGAAAAATTCGCGAGTTCAATGACCTGCCAGCTAGACTCTACAGTCTTACATACAAATATGCCGATATCAACTGCGCATTGGTTGTCTGCTGTCACCATGTAAGGCGACAATTGGACACCGTTCTCCAGGAGGTGTCAAACACCGCGTAGATCAATGGCTTAAAATTATATACACGCACGTGTTTTGCATTCTAGCTTGTCTCGAAATTAATCCACGAATTCTTCATGTCTCTAGCCAGCAGGGACTTTTCTGTGCAGAAATAGACGCGCTTCTATGCTATCGAGGCTTTTTGTAACATTAATGTATAGTCTGTTTATGGAAAAATAAGAAAATGTAATAATTAAATAACAGATTACTGATAAACAAATTGCTATATGTGCCTCTATACAGAGCTTGACAATATAATTTCTCACACTCAGGTTTTTGTTTCAAGTTTACGTCTTCAAAATTGGCTTCAAAATTATACCAATTCGTGAATGAGTGAGTTAAGAGATTTTGGAGGCTCTTAGCAGCGAAGTCTTGAGAGCCGACGAGGGTGACTGGGGTAAGGGGCAGCGCTGGTATGGAATGGCGGGGAAAACGGAGACGCCCCAAAAAAAAAACCCGCCGACCAGCGGCATCGTCCGGCACGATTTCACACATGCGAAAATCCGGGAGTGACGCGGCCTGGGATTGAACCCGGTTCGCCCTATTGGGAGGCGAGCAGGTTAACCGCCCAAGCCACCGCGACCCCTACACCAGACTCTCAACTAGAGGGGAACAGCCTCTAATACTGCGTGGTGAAGTCGTGATAAGACTGTGTGGACGTGAGGGCGAGCGAGTCCCTTGTGGGACGTGGACAATTAGCCCGGAGATGTGAAGTGTTAAGGGTGGTTTCTGCACGTGAGGGCGGAAGGGTTGAAGGGTGGAGGGGGGGGGGGGTGGCGTGGAGCTTGTAACAGCCGCGGGTCTTCTCGGTAATCGCGACACGCGCGTGGAACGGCGGATTAACGTGCGCAGCCGATCGCCGCTGCGCCAGCACTGATGGGAAACGTGCCTTGAGGCCGCAAGTATAACACGGGAGCACAGGAGATACTTCAAATACGTCGACGAGCATCTCGATCCGGTCGCCCGTTACCCTAAGGCTTCGACATTAAGAGTAAGCGGTATATAAATGAATGATAAACGTGGTTTCTGCAGATCTCTGGAAGCCAGTGATTAAAAGCGAAAGAAACAGCAATCATATTATATATATATATACATATATACTATATATATATATATATATATATATATATACCCCCGAGATTCCGCGAATTGATTGGAGGAAAAGTTGAATTTCAATCACATGTACATTTCAGTTATTGTTTCTATTATTGAACCACAGCTCGTAAGACACGCCCCGGACGTCTTCCGGCCAATAAAAATAATGCAAGGGGAAAAAAGGACCGAATGGCGTACTACCTGGCCTGGGGTTAATCTGGAGCAATATCCAACTGAGGCTCGACCGCACATAGTGTCACGGAGTCTACCTTGTTGTCAAGTGCTTCCAGTAAAATATCCGAGAGTCTAATGATAGATTCTGCTGGATTTTATAAGCAAATTTTCCACCAGAGTGGCATATCATCTTGCACCGGACAAAACCTTTTTGGAAAAATTTCATTAACCTAGTAATTGTGGATAAATTGATATTCATAAACTCAATAAAACACAAAAAAAAAAAACACAAACGCTTGCTCTCTTTTAATATGGTTCTTCTCGTCCATTTTTTTTTAAAGTGATGTCGTGCAAGGTAACTGAGACACGCCTAAAACAATTTAACATTATCTTTTACGGTCGGGCGGTCGATCCCGAACTTGGGATATCTTTTTTTTACTAATCTACATAGTCAAAATTTGTGACTGGACATTAGAAATTAAAGTACGTCATGTCATAGAGAACTGCATACCAGAATATATTATATTCGTACGGTTTCCGATATTTTCCCACGTGGGACTGAAATTGTTAAATAATGATGCAATATTTTATTACAGTTCCAGATATGAGATGAAAAACGTAAGAAAAAGAGTTTTGATTTCGAAATAACAAACTCGGTTTGTAAATAATGACTCGGAAAATTAAGTCACGGGGGGAATGTATGTAAATCCACGATGGCAAGGATAAATTATATCTTAACCCATTCAGACCCAGGATACGCAATTGTGTACACTACGCACGTGTAGGTAATTTTTGATCTGTGCTGCAAACTGCGAAGCACAATGACCAATGATCTTACATATGGTTACATGATTTGCAAACCGTCTTACTGGTCCAGGTCATAATTGGTTCACATAACTGTAGCCGAACATATAGCCTACAACTCATTGGCTGTTACAACGAAGCAAGCGTTTCGTCGACTGAAGTAGGCCTACAGCATGCACCATAAGAATTTTTGTTTGCAACAACTAAACCGAAAATTAAAGTAGGTCTGAAAGGGTTGTATCGTCGATGAAGCCGGCAGCAGCTGGAGTGTCGAAAGACAGCGGAGTGGAGAGATTTGGGCTACTTTTAACATCGAGGTCTTGAGAGCCGATGAAGGTGAAGCGAGGTGAGTATGGAGCAGTGTGGGGAAACGGGAGATCCCCGAGAGAACCCGCCGTTACATCCGGGCCAAGCGCATTCAACCCAGTGTTGCCCTAGAGGAAGGCACTGCGTGCTGCACTCACCGAGCGAGGTGTCGTAGGCGTGCAGGTACTCGGAGGTCATGAACTGTGATATGAAGGTGAAGCGAGGTGAGTATGGAGCAGTGTGGGGAAACGGCAGATCCCCGAGAGAACCCGCCGTTACATCCCGGGCCAAGCGCATTCAACCCAGTGTTGCCCTAGAGGAAGGCACTCACCGAGCGAGGTGTCGTAGGCGTGCAGGTACTCGGAGGTCATGAACTGCGATATGAGGGAGGACTTGCCGACCCCTGCGGCGCCGAGCATGACGACGCGGTAGGGCGCAGTCCCCGGGTTGCTGGTGCTCGACTCCCTCGACGACGCCAGGGACGCCGTGGCGCTGGTACGCACCGACCCTGGGTACGAACCCACTCCGCCGCCGATCGCCGTCGTCACGTGCTCCGTACTGCCAACACACACACACACTCGTCATAGAAAAATATCTCTACTTCTTACATTACCAAAAAAATTGTTCGCAACTCCACACATGAAATATTCTATATTTACAACTCACCGTCTTTTTAAACATACAGAATTATTCAGAGCCTATTTGCAGTTTCTTAGCGTTTTTTGAAACAACTTTATTTTTTAAATAGTTTACTTTTTTTCTATATTTTATACATAAATTATAACTATATTTCATTTATAGGGATGGGAAAATTTCGCTAGTTCAATGACCTGTATTATCAAGCCTCAGATGTTTGTTCATTGGCTGCTGCCCCACAGAGTAATCAGTGTTACCTCACACCTAGCAGTATGGCACTGGCTACTTGCATCCTTGCAAGGCTGCTATTGGTTCAGAGTCGTCAAGTGCGTATTTAATAAACTGTTATCCAATTGCAAAGGTGACTTCAGTGTACACGTGTTTGACGTCTATCGTTTTCTGAAATGAATTAGCGAAATTTTCATATACCTATTCATTTAAAATTAATATCAATAAAATCAGGGAGAAAACATGGGTGTTGGTAATGCCTAATAAGGAGTATTTTATGCAAAATATCATTATAGGCTGTTCACGATAAAGTGAGCACTTTTTAAGCCCCTTCCAAAAGGTATTAGCCCCTTATAAATATACCTTATTGCAGTCTCAGACGTTAACATTTCAGAGTGAATAAATATATACACCGTGTTTATTAGTCATAATACAATGTTTACATTAAAAAGTGGCAGAAAGGTAGAGGTATAATTGAAATGAAAAATTTAGCAGGACCTTAAAAAGTGCTCACTTTACCGTGAACAGCCTATACACTGAGTGCGGACGAATACTGTGCGCTGTCCCTTTGGTGTAATTCTCCGGACTCGATTAGGCATTTTCTTTGCCTGCTGAGGCGGAGGAATATCGCGGAAGTAGAACTTCAGCAGGGTTTCAGAAAAGTCGGAAGTAACCGCGAGTGGTCTAACTGTTGCTTCGTGTTCACAATGAACTTGAAGTCTTAAACACCATGCTGGTTAAAAATTCCGACATTAGTGTTACACATTTCACACGCTTAAAGGTTTTGTGAAATTTACTCCAATTCATTCAAGTGTTACAAGAATTTTTTTTCGGGAACTCGTTTCCAAAGAATTTCTTGTACATACAAATACAAAAAAGTACAGAGCGTTGCTTACCGGCACCTTAGTCTAATTGGTTGGTGGACAACGTTTTTAGGGCGACTTACTATTTACATAGCGGGGAATCGATGGGTTTGGGTGACTCGTAACCCTTCCAGTCCCGCATTAATTTATTGTTTTAAGCGTTGCAACAAAGTAATATTTTGGTTCGTGTTGTACTTATCTTGAGTCGTCACTTGCTTCGTTCACGCACCCAATGAAATATGCGCTTGTTGCTTAATTGCCGCTGGTTGAACCACTCACGAATCAGAGTTGTAGAAATGCCCTCCCACAGAAAAGAAAGTGACTGCACTAATGCCCAATTGCACCAACATCTTCACCGATCCGAGATCGAATGGTCCTAGTCCCGAACCAGGATCCAGTTTGACGTTGGTTCCAATGTAAAAATGTTGCACCAACGAAATTTCATAATTCTGGATCTCCGACTCGTCGATATTGGTTCCAAAATGAGATATCGAGATTAATTATGAGTAGAGACCTGCAAAATTCGCGTTATTATTTCGGTACACGTTAAATTTCAAAGACATGTACCTTTTACAGTACGTTTGTCATTGGTCCATACTTTACCTGACACGTCCTGGGTAAATCTGCGCCAGTAAATGAACACTTTACAATGTGTAGTCCAATCAAGTGCAGTCCAGCCAAAATGGAAGCGACTTCACATCTATGCAGCAGCCAATAGCGAAACGATGCCGGCTCAAGTATATACAGCACTCTGAAGTTTAGCCTGATGCCAAATAATAACGCGAATTTTGCAGGTCTCTAATTATGAAACAAATTTTGCTATTGGTTCGTAATAGATGACTTCATGGAAGTAGGCGTATTTTTCACTATAGATAGGACTAGATGTGCGATGTTTGATCTCTTTTAAGTGCATTATTGTTGTACCAAGTTTACTGAATAATATTCAAGCTCGTATAAAGTGGTTTTAATTTCCCAAGAAAACAACCGAATGTAGTTCTATCTGTTGGCGTATTTTCAAACCACATTTGTCGACGATGGCTGCTGATCTCGGATCGAGATTTCGGCGGTTCGAAATGAACTTCATCTCAATCCCCAGTTCAGCTCTGAACTCAAATGGTGCAACAATTTTCTGTGTCGATCTTAGATCCGATCTCTGATCGAGTTTCGAAGCGCGATGGTGCATCCGGGCATAAGCCATGTTCCTAGGCGCGTACAGCTACACACATTGCCTTCCTTTGTATCACATACCGCTGTAGTGGACACAGGGGCTGAAAGGTTAAATATCGAAGACTTGAGAGCAGATGAGGATGAAACGAGGTCGAAATGGAGTAGCGCTGGACTGCAAAGGACGGGGGAAAACGGGAGATCCCCAAGAAAACCCGCCGACCAGCGGCACCGTCCGACACGATTCCTGCGTGCGAAATTTCGGGAGCGACCCAATCGGGAATCGAACCCGGTTCGCTTTCATGGGAGGTGAGTTGCCTGACTTACGCGCAAGTGCGGTACGCAAGTAGCAAGAGAATCGTTGTTTGGTTGCTTGCTGTAAGTTTATTACCGAAAGTTGTTTCAAGCTTGTCTTGCAAAACGTGATCCAGTCGCAAAAGTGGCCTACATTTGCAAGATTAGATTTGTTAAAGGCTGTTCACGATAAAGTGAGCAGTTTTGAAATGTACCTTTGAATAAAGTCACTGCCCCCTGCTTGCAGATTTTTTAACGGCCTCACTGAGTGACATTCGCCAAGTAAATATGGTAACGATGGAAGGGAAGTAGTTCCATATCTCAACGTCGGATAAATTATGTTAAGTAACCATTTGTGATAACTTAAGTTGTTTTCCTTTATGTTAATGTATGGAAGTGTAAGAATTAGCAGATTTGTAAAATATTTACTTTCCTTACATTTCACATTTTTAGTTTATCGACGTATGAAGAAAGTGATGAGGCCCATGGCAATGCCAATTTTAGCTAAGGCGGAAGAATACACAACGTGCATACAAGTAGATAGTAAGCAGGGCTTCCAAAAGCATTTACTAATAAACAACGATGTCACATAAACATTGCCTGCATTTTAACTACTCTTAACCTCACTTATCGCGTTTGAATATTTGCATTCTTTTTGCTTCCCTTTTTTTTTTTTTTTTTTTTTTTTTTTTGGTACCGGAACACTGATACTGTTTTAAAACTCAGCCGCATGCAAACATTTTCCCATGGTTCTAAAAAGCGAGCGGACTTTTATTTCCCTCGCCTTCGTGAATCGTTAAAAGCGGAGGAACGGTCCTACTCGACGCTGTAAAAACTGCCTCCACCACGCCGTCATTATCAAACAGGCTATTAAGACACTTTCACACACGCGTCACGCGACCGTGCCGTGATACATGCTTGATAAAGTGAGCAGCGACCTCTATCCTCCAACACGTAATCCTTTCGGTTATACACGACGCTCGTGAGATATTGTTTGCACGAAGGCTCAACAAAACTAACTCTCTCTCTCTCTCTCTCCCCCTCTCTCTCACCCTCTCCCTCTCTCTCTCTCTCTCTCTCTCTCCTCCCCCCCCTCTCTCTCTGTAACGGGAAAAATAACTTACGTAGTTAAGTTTTGATCTCGCAATGCAATTTAATTTATTTCCTTGCTATTTTTAGAGTTGTCGTAAGTGTCAAAAATTTAGATATTCGTGCGCTTTCAGTGTGATAACATTTCATATAAGAACCGTTTCTTAATAGCCATTTACCAACGCACCTATTTTTATCTGTCTCTAGTCATATTAGCTATAAAATGAAGTATTTTAATTTAGAAATAAAATGTAAGTCAAAGTTGAACTCAACCAATATAAGGTCGTTTATTTTTAACACAAGTACAAAACGTTTGTGATACATTACATGTTTAGGAAACAGAAACAAACAAACACGTGATACATGGGGTGTTTTTTCCAAAGTTTTAATCCTAAAGTACGGAGAAACCGCAAATAGACTATATCAAGAAATTACGTTAGTTCTATTTAATTTTCAAAAGTATTTTTACATTTTGAGGTCTGGACACATTTACAGATACACAGGACAAGTCAGTCACATATCCACCACTACATCGAAACCAGCTCCACTGGTTACCGTATTCCCACCCACCAATGTCCTATTGGTGCACACCATATCAGCTGCTATACTGTTGTACGCAACGTACATTACAGGCCGGCTGTCAACCAACGTTCTGCCGAGTTCGCAGCCTTACATGAAATGTTCGGTTATGCTTAGAATGATGATTAGCATTGCACCGTTTCACGTGCATATTCATGCAGAAATGTCGTATTTTACTCACTAAAATACTGGTTGGTGAGTCGGAGCGTTCATGTAAAATCATGGTGAAGCATATGAGAACGATTTTCGTCTTCAAGTGTCGAGATATTTCCAAATTTGCTTCTACTTCGGGCATAGTGGTCAAAGTATTAAAAATTACTATTTGATACGTATCCAGAACTATTGAGAAGAGAGGCAGCAAAGTAGCAGAAACAACAGAGCTTTATTAGGGCCATATTTCACAATACTTAATTAATATGATATAGATCACGTGGCATGTGATTTGTTTGGCAAAGTTAATTAGGAGCATAGAAACTTGCGCTCAATTGGAATTCATATGAATAAAAACAGAAAGAAAATCGGTGTGTTGGTATTGCCAAGTAAAAAATAGCTATCATGCAACATATTACGAAAATTAGTGCACACGAATGCGGTACGTTGTCACTTTGGTGTAATTTTCTATACTTAGTTAAGATTCTCTTGTAAGAGGCGGAGGAATACCAGGAAAGCAAAACTTCAGTAGGGCTTCAGAGAAGTTGGAAGTAACGACGGATTACAATAGCAACTACGCATTGTTAGAGACCCGAAGTTCAGCGGATTCATTCGGCGACAAGCTAGACTCCACAATCCTCTGTGTACTAGAGTCTCAGTTAGTTGTCCGCTGGTTGTTGCTCCAGTCCACCTCCAGACTAGACAGCACGGGATTCGGCCCTGGTTTTCCCTGCAGGTTCGTTGTTGGTTGTAAGTCGTCCATGGCGTGTCTAACAAACTGTGCTCCAATAGAAGCTAATAATTCATGGTACATGCGGATGAAAATTTAACTTGTCCTTAAATTGACTCGCGAAATTTTCGGGTCTCTACAAATGGTTAGTATTACTGAATGTGAAATGCAAGTGTCGCTCATACTGCACTTATACTAGAGCCGAATCATTCGTGGGAGGACGCCCAGTGGTGCCAACTGCTCGGCGGACGAATCTCCCACGCAAACCCCTCCACAGCAAGCCTGCCAATTTCCGACATCGCCTCACATCCAGCTGCCTGCCGGTCATAGGCCGTTCAACGTGAAGTGAACACTTTTTAAAGCCCTTATAAATTTTTCCTTTCATTAAAATTTTCATCTTCCTGCTGTTTTTTAATGTAGACATTGCAATATTACCAATAAACACAGTGTATACATTTAACCACCATCAAAATGTGTTGCCTGAGGCGGCAATTAATATATAATATATATATATATATTATATATATTATTTATTTATATTAGCGGTTAGTGCCTGTTGGGAGGGCCTTAAGAAGTGCTCGCTTGATCGTGAACAGCCTATACCAAGGCCGGGGGAGGCGAGGTCGGCCATTAAGGGCGTCCCGGTAATTCCGTTACCGCGATAGAACTTTTCCATCAGCTGGGCTCGCGTCGTAACGAGAGTTTCGCAGCGCGTTCTCTTCTCTTCGCCCTTGTTTCAGGGAAACGTGATAGTCCCCGATACGGCGTCTGGAACGAGTGTCACTCGATTATTCAATGCGGGGACGCAAAAAAAAAAAAAAAAAGAAACATTTCGCGCGACCGTCTTAACTCGTGATTCGAAATCTGCATCGCTAGCAGCAGGATGAAGCCCGAGCCACAGAATACTTGACAACACAGAAGTGTAACAACCACTTTCATTTCGAACTGCAGCCGCAACGTACCAGCGAAATGGCGTCACTGGCCGACTATAAAGACCCTTACACGATTGAAAACTTTAACCATTGACTTGACCATTTGACTTTACGTTTGCTTTCCGACATGTTGTTTCTCATGGAGCTTGACACAATGGAACTGTCAAAGGTAAAGTCAAGCACTCTTGACTTTACGATTTCGAAAAGTTGAAATTTAAAGTCAAAGTCAAGCAGCCATTTTGACGAGAACCCAACAGAGGTTATGTGGAAAGTGCGTCATTTTACTGTAGGGCGATTTTAATCTCAGTATGTTAAACAAAGCTCGTCTTAAATTAAACAAATGGCAAACAAATAGTTAACAAACGAATTTTTTGTTTTGAAAAACCGTTCCTTCATGAAGTCAATGTGTGAAATTATTAGAAACACTAATATGTTGCTGTCTCGCTAAATGATGTCTTGTAGAACGCAGCTCTGATTTTAAAATTAAAGTTGAGCATCTCTATACTGGTTGTCCCCGATAAAGTGTTACAATATGATACGACTCATAACCAACTGTGGGGGTATGTAGGTAAAGGCTGTTCGCGATAATGTGAGCACTTTCGAAATCAACCTTACATAAAAGTCACTGCCCCTACCTGCATATATTTTAACGCGCACACTGAGAGACATACGCTCAGTAAAGTTGGTAACGATGCATGGGAAGTAGGTCCGTATCTAAACGTCGAATGAAAAGTTTTAGGTAACCATTTATGATAACTTAAATTATTTCTCTCGGTTTTTTTTTTTTTTTTTTTTTTTTTTTTTTTTTTTTTTTTTTTTTTAGCGAAGTGTAAAAATTAGCAGATTTATAAAATATTACAGAAGTGCTCATTTTACCATGAACAGCCTATATCTTAAAATACCATAAACAACGAGAGTTTAACTAGAAAATTCCTCTAGAGTATTTTATTCAAAGAACGTGATAGATACGCGATAAGGTAGTTGTTGAGATCAGCTCTACTCATTGGTAATGAAGGAGACGCGATCTGTTATTGTACGAAACTTGGTGACTGTGGACTATGATCGATTTTTTTTCCACTGTATTATCAATAAACACTATCAAATTAACAAGCAGTGTTTCTTTGGTGTATCACTCTATATCGACGGTTCTTGTTCAGACTGCGCCACAGTTTTGAAGGGGTGCGGGTCAACGCCTCGAAGCCATCATATCTGTCTTGCATAAGCTATGCGCAGTTACAAGAAGACATCCGATGATATTACCAGCTACACTCAAATTTAAAACTTCCATTCAACGAGACGTCATAATGATATGTACTGTTTAATTTCACTCAGTGTTTGATGTTTGTAAAATAAAATCAGTTTAAAAACTCGTGTTTAAATTATGCGTAATTCCTCGAATGACCACTTGTAATGACGGGTATAATCCATTTAAGGTTACTTCACCCTTTCCCGAAGCCCTGCTAAAGTCCTACTTCCAGGATATTCCTCCGCCTCGTGCAAACTAAGCTTAACTAATCCTGGAGAATTACACCAGAGAGGCAACGCACCATATTCGTGCGCACTCAGTTGTAATGATATTTTGTATAAGAACTGTTTCTCACTAGACGTTACCAACATACCTATTTTCTCCCTGTTTTATATTCAAATTGTTTATCAATCAAGCATTATAATTTATAGATAAGATAATAATATTTCAATTTAACAGGAAAATAAAAGTAACTTTTATGAACACAAGTACAAAACGCTTGTGATACAGGGCTTATTTAGGAAATTACTAAACACGTCGCACATGGGGAGATTTTCCAAAGGTTTGATTCAAAAAGGCCGAAGAAACCGTGAATGGACTATAGTAATACTTTTTCCTGTATAATTTTCAAATAATTTATCAGCGACAACCAGTGCAAAAGAAAAAAAAAACTCTAATCACCATGATTATTTCTTTTAAAAATATTTTTGTATTTTCGATTCTATTTCTAAGAAACGAAGACGGCTGTTGAGTGGTTTTTGAGCGGAGGTAAAGCAGAGCTATCGGACGGAGAGTATAGGTAAGGATGAAAGACCTCTCGGGATGACAAGAAAATCTACACGATAGGATTGCGAGGACTTCCATCGAAATTTTTGATATCTTTCACGACTGTCACAACGAACAGCTTCAATAGAGAAGAACACTCTCCACGGGGCAAGTGCTAAGTTCTACGTCAGTTTCTCCTACTGGAAGTACACATGTGTCTCTCCAGGAGAGAACGGCTGACATTCCAGTCTAAAAACTCTTTACTGCCTGAAACACACTAGTTTTATTGCCTCCAAAAACATCGTCAAATATGAACCACTGCAAAGCAGGTTTGCCACAAACAAACTTTTTTTTTTTTCGTGTGTTAATTGCAGTGATAGCTTTGCTTTGGGTTACAATTGTTCTGCAGTATCCCTCATGATTAGACACATGCAAAATTCGCGCTATTATTTGGCTTTAGGCTGAACTTCACAGTACTGTATATACCGGAGTCGGCGTCATTTCTCCATTGGCTACTTCATAGACGTGAAGCCACCTGAACTGTACGTGATTGGTCCACAGAACTGCGAATTGTTCATTTATTGGCGCAGAGTTACCCAAGGCGTGTCAAACAAAGTATAGTCCAATGAAAAACTTATTGCAAAGGTGCGTGTGTTCAAAGTTCATCGTGTCTCGAAATAATAACGCGAATTTTGCAGGTTTCTATTTATGATTAATTCAGTTCCTGCATTTAGATTTAAAGAATTTCTCTGGTAAGGCAGCATTTAAGTTTCGTTTGGCACTGAAAACTTCAATGAGCGAAATGAATTTTTTAATATCACTTAACCATTCCTTTACTGCAAACAAAACGAGCTCGAGGTAATGTTCTTATTTGCTACGGATAAAATTAATATTGCCACAAAAGAAAAACTTACAAAGAACAATTTTAATATCAACAAATCTAAGTTTTATTAACCCTTGAAATTAAAGCAAGATTTTGTTAGTTTAAAGAAAACAGCGTCAACGAAATACCTCTTTGTTATAGGCCTAGAGAAAGCTTTGAACGAATTTTGTTTATACACCGTACACTTGAAGACAGCTGATCTAGTGATAATATCGTTAACATGGAACCTAGCAGATTTACGTTAGTACGAAAGGGGGGGGGGGGGGGAATGTAAATATAGTTAAGTAGTGTGGATCAGTCCTGTACCTTATTGTGAATACTGTCAACAATGCGGTAAGGTGGGAGGAACCAAAACATTCATTATTCTGTATCAGTACTAAAAAAAATGTCGACTATATTATATTTGCGGTTTCTTCGCACTTTTTGAATCAAACCTTTGAAAAATCACCCCACGCATGACGTGTGTGGTTCTTACAGACTGTTCATGGTAAACTGAGCACTTTCGAAAGCCCTGCTTAAGATCTACTTGTATGCACGTTGTTTATTCTTCCGCCTTAATGTAAAATTAACTCTGGGAAGGGCCTCGTCACTTTATCCATACATCGGTCAAGTGAAACTGTGACACTATAAGAAAAGTAAATACACATTTCACAAACATGGTCACGTTTACATTTTAATGAATTAAAGAAACAGAAAGCTAAAGAAATACGTTAAGTGATCACAAATGGTCACCTAACACTTTTAGTCAACGTTAAGATATGGAACTTACTTTCCATCCATCGTTACCAACTTTACTGGGCGAATGTCACTCAGTACGTCCATTAAAATATGTGCAGGCAGGCACAGTGACTTTTTCTAAGGTGTTTTCAAATGTGCTCACTTTATCGTGAACAGTCTTTACCTTAATATGACATGTTTTACAAGCGATTTATACTTGTGTTAACATAACAAGCGAGTTATTTTTGGTTGAATTGAACTTTTATTTATATGTTATCCATAAACTATAATATTTCGTTTATAATTAATATAAATAAAAACAATGATCAAATAGGATTGTTGGTTTTGCCTAGTAAGAAATAGTTCTTACGCAAAATATTGCTGTACTGAGTGTGCACGAAAGTGGCGCATAGTACCTTTGATGTAATTTTTCTAGATGTAGTTAATGTATGTTTGTATAGGGCGGAGGAATATCCTGGAAGTATAACTTCAGCAGAGCTTTAGATAAGTGTGAATAACCGTGAATGGGTTAGTGTAGATGTGTTTTGGGAATGTGCAAATAATAAAAACGATTTAGCGAAATGAGATGATAGTTTTGAAATTAATTTAGTGTGAGTTACTTCAGTTTCTAAAACTACTCTATGGAATGTTTTTTTGAAATTCTTAAAAATTACTCGAATAAGAACACTTCTGCGTATTTTGTATTTGCAGCAGTCTGTGATTTTTTGAAAAATAAGCTTCGCGAAGCATAGCTTAAAATTAATTAGACACAATATTACAGTCACTCTTATTAAATTTTCTGTAAATGTTCGGTTATTTTATTTCTACGTCCAATAACGCCAAAATTGGGATTCTGACATGACGTGATACAAAAACTATTAGGTTTAAAATATTCTATTCCAGGAAAAAGAATTAACAAGTAATCTGCAATTTAGACAGTATTTCGTGCAAATATTTTTTTTGTAACAAATGCCTTTGAGAAAAAAAACATATTTTCAATATCACTGATTTTTTTAAGTAAAGACAGTTAGCGAATCCACGTTCAACAAAACAAATACTTTAAATTCTGGTTTATAAAGAGGTTAAATAATTGCGTTTTCACGATTTTTTAAGTCAAGCGACTCTTCAGTGATAACAAGATCAACCACGAATTTACAATAAACTTCTAGAAAACATTACCTTTTCATTTAAGGCAGTCAGCTGATTGAAAAAAACAATACTTTTTAAACAACTTTTCGAGCATCTTAACATTCAGATTTCTATTACTCTGAAAACCCAAAAAAAATGTGCCATTCTTTAATGAGAAAAGAAATCGTGCTGTGTAAACTTTTTCGTGTAGTGCTGTTCAGCGCGAAAACACACTCGCATTACCAAGAGTATATTTATTCTAAACTCGAGGTTTATAAAAAGTACTTTAAAAAATTGCGAATTTTATGTCTACTTTATATGTTTATTCGTCGCCTGCACAATATGCATTTGGATAATTCTTTCAGGGAAAATTTCTACCCATTGTCACGACGTACCAGCTCCACGGGCTAGGGGTTGTTTTAAACTGGTGCAGGTGTTACGTAAGAGGCTTATGGAAATATTTCTCGCAACATCCTTTACCTTCTCCAACTTGTTGTCGACTCTCGCCTCGGAGGTACAGGATCGATAAAGCTCGCGGCACCACTCACCGATTCGTCGCCGTCCTCTTTTGTGAGGTTGTAATTTTTGCAACACCTTTGGTACGAGAGCTAAAGAATGATGGCGCGCCGGCTATAGTCCGTCCACGCTTACGTACAACTTTCCTGAAGTCCTGCTCAAGTTCCAATTCCAGGATATTCCTCCGCCTCGTGAAAACAAAGCTTATCTAAGGCTAGAAAATCACACCAAAGGGACATCTCACCGCATTCGTGCACACTCAGTGTAATAATGTTTTGCATAAGAACTTCTTCTTAATAGGCATTTCCAACATACCTGTTCTGTCACTTTTTTTTAAAGGCTGTTCACGATAAAGTGAGCAATTTTGAAATCAACCCAAGAAAAAATTCATTGCCCCTGTCTGCAAATTTTTAAACGTGCCCACAGAGTGACATGCGCTCATTAAAGTTGGTAACGATGAATGGAAAGTAGTTCCATATCTCAAAGTCGAATAGAAAGTGCTAGGTATCCACTTGTGATAATTTAAATTATTTCATTCGTTTTCTAATTTTTTTTAAACCATCGAACTGTAAAAATGAGCCGATTTTTTAAATATTTACTTTTCTAAAAACTTCACAGTTTTACTTGACTGACCCATGAATAAAGTGACGAGGCCCACGGCAATGTTATTTTTTCATTAGGCGGAAGAATACACAACGTGAATATAAGTAGGTCTTAAGCAGGGCTTTCAAAAGCGCTCATTTAACCGTGAACAGTCTATAGCCTACTTTCCGAGCTTATGAGATCACATTCCTGGCTGTGTGTCTGTGTATGCATGTTTGTGTATGTACGTGTGTGTAGCTGTTTGTTCTGCGCGTGTGTCCTCCCCCCCCCCCCTTTTTTTTTTTTTTTTTTTTTTTTTTTACGCGTGAACCGAATTTCAACAAACTCGGAACACATATGTCACTAAGTAAGGACACCTGTAAATATTTTAGGTTAGTAAACCCTATTCTTCGCAACATTAGCCTGATTAAATCCGAAGTAGATGGTCCAATCCAACGCCCGTAACGCAGTGGGCTGAACGCTGGCTTATAGTACGAGGTTTTCTGGGTTCAAGTCCCGGGTGTTAGGCACGTGTGTGTTTGTGATTGTTTCGCTACTGTTGCATACGTTTCTGGTTTCACTTCTAATGTTATTGCTTTAAAAGAAAAATCACGTCATTCCTGCCAACTCAGCCTTTAACAAATTACTAGAATATAAATTGCACCCATATTGAGGAAAGTAGGGTAACTGGTTACATCAGTAATTTCTTGTTATTCATATTAGTTATAAATGATATGTTATAATTTATAGGTAAAATATAAGTGAAAAGGTAATTTAAATATAAATACGTTCTTTTGCGTTATCGAAAGTAAAAAACTCTTGTGATACTGACACAAGTAGGAAACAAGCAATCACTTCATGCATGGTATGATTTTTCAAAGGTTTGATTAAAAAGCGTGGAGAAACCGCAAATAAACTCTAGGTGAAGGTTTGTATAGGCTGTTCATGGTAAAATGAGCACTTTCGAAAGCCCTGCTTAAGATCTACTTGTATGCACGTTGCGTATTCTTCCGCCTAATGTAAAATTAACACTGGCAAGGGCCTCATCACTTTATCCATGCGTCGGTCAAGTGGAACTGTGAAATGAAATGATTAGAAAATTAAATGCATTACAAATATGCTCATTTTTTTTACACAAAGTGTTACTTAATACTTTTTATTTGTCGTTAAGATATGGAACTACTTTTCCTCCATCGTTACCAACTTTACTGGGCGTATGTCACTCAGTGCGCCCGTTGAAATAAATGCAAGTAGGAGCAGTGAATTTCTCCTAAGGTTGATTCCAAAAAGTGCTCCCTTTATCGTGAACTGACTTTAGCGGAAAGGATAGGGGGTGAAGAAGGTGGCTCTGAGACTGGGATTTTCTCAAGACAACTTCTCGCTCTCTCATCTTGGATGCGACAATGACGCCTCGACGATGGTCCTCCCACTCCCCCTTCCCCTTCTCCTTCTACTCCTCGTCCCTTTTATATCACGATGGCTTGCTCCTCACATTCGGTACACTGGCGCATTTAGCTGGAATCAGCAGACCCGTCTCCCTTCAGTAGCGCAGCCTCCATATTTATTCATGTTTGAGTAGCGGGGGTAGCGTTAAGTGCTCCATTTCCAGTGAATTATTATACCACTGAGTTTGAAGAATACCACAGGGGAAGCAAAGACGAATGAGAGTTTCCCCCGCGTTTTTTTTTTTTTTTTATAGCTACTTTATAGTTTCCGGACCCTATCCAAGGTACAGGCTGTTCACGGCAAAATGAGCACTTTCGAAAGCCCTGCTTAAGATCTACTCGTATGCACGTTGCGTGTTCTTCTGCCTTATGCAAAATCAACACTGGCAAGCGCCTTGTCGCTTTATCCATGCGTCGGTCAAGTGGAACTGTGAAATGATTTGAAAATTAAATGCGTTACAAATCTGCTCATTTTTTTACACAAATTGTTTCTTAACACTTTTTATTTGACGTTAAGATATGGAACTACTTTTCCTTCGTCGTTACCAACTTTACTGGGCGTATGTCACTCAGTGGGCCCGTTGAAATAAATGCAAGTGGAAGCAGTGACTTTTTTTCTAAGGTCGATTTCAAAAGTGCTCACTTTATTTGTGAACAGTCTTTAGCTCTGGGATAACTGCCGTTCGGACGTGGCGCCATCGTGTGCCGAGCAAATCACGACCGATACAACTCCATGTTTTTAGCCAAGCAACTTACGACAGGCATCGCTCGTTATCTCTGGCCAAGTAATCTAACGATAAGTGTAGGGCCACCTGTTTTTCGCGAAAAGATTTTCGCGCATGCTGCGAGCATACCACAAGCCTTCGTTTTTTTTTTTTTTTTACTGGAATGACCGATGAGAATTCTTTAGCTAAGTAATTTACTAAAGATATCGCACCATTATTATTATTATTATAATTTTTAGCGAAGAAACTAACTAAAGGCTGTTCATTGATAAAGTGAACACTTTTGAAACTAACCTTAGAAAAAAGTCACTGCCCATGCCTAAATATATTTCAACTGGTGCACTGAGTGACATGCGCCCGGTTAAGTTGGTAACGACAGATGGAAAGTAGTTCCAGCTCATAACGTCAAATAAAAAGTGTTAGGTAATCATTTGTGATAGTTTAAATTTCGTGCCGTAATTTCAGTTTCATGGTAATTAATGACAATTTCTGATTATGTAAATGTTACGTATTACGGGTTGTTTAATATTTTTGCACATAACTTTACCACGTTTGAATTTCGTATTTGCAAAACGACAGGAACGTATTGATATTTTAAAGTTTGTATTACGCTATATTTGTTGCAAACTGCTACATTGATAGTTCAGATTTCCTGTTTGTGTTGCAGAATAAGACAGATAGCTAAACTTGCATGTTGGTACTTTTTAAATTTCACTATACATAAACTTCAATCAGCAGGAAATGAAATTATCAGTTATGTTAGGGGACGCCGATCCTTAAGGGAAGAGCCGTGGCCAACGTAGGGTATTATTTATGCTCAATGTTTATACAACTTCATCGTTCCAGCAAATAAGTAAATAGATAAGTTAACCGGGAAAATGCTTTATAGCAAAACGACTGAGTAGATTTAATCTCACAATTATCAACGGCTTGAACCACGGGTAGGGTCGACTCAGGGAATAACTGTGAATTTCTAAGGCGTCTCTGTATCTGGAACTATTTCCTCGTCTAGGGCGCGGAATAAACTAGCGAGAAGGGTGGCAGTAGTGCGCGCATCCAGTATTCAATCGCCTCTACGTGCAAAACAATGTATTGTCATACTGTGTTTTCATCGTGCTGTGTGTACAATTGGTCTTTCAAGCGGTGACATTATCGTTTTACTGGGTGGGTAGTTCAACTCACAGCCCAATACTAGTTTAATACGTATCCTGTTGGTAACTTACAGTTTGAGATGCAACAGTCTAAACGCTGTTCACGATCAAGTGAGCACTTTTAAAATCAACCTTAGAAAAAAGTCACTGCTCACACCTGCATATTATATTTCAACGGGCGCACTGCATGACATGCACCCCGTAAAGTTGGAGGGAAAGTAGTTCCCTATCTTAACGCCGAATAAAAAGTGTTAGGAAACTATTTGTAATACTTTTAATTATCTCTTTCTGTTTCAGTCTTTTTTATGCAGCGAAGTGTAAAAATGAGCGGATTTGAGAAATATTTACTTTGGTAATAATTTCACAGTTTCACTAGACCGACGCATGAATAAAGTGATAAAGTCCACGTAAGTGTTAATTTTACATAGGGCGGAAGAATACACAGCGGGCATACGAGTGGATCTTAAGCAGGGTTGTCAAAAGTGCTCATTTTATTTACCTTGAAGCACTTATAGAAATGTTACTTAATTACTAGTGATGTGCAAAATTCGCGTTATTTAGGAAAACATTAATCTTCAAACACATCTACCTTTGCAATAAGTTTGTCAATGGACCATACTTTGTTTGACACGTCCTGGGCAACTCTGAGCCAATAAATAAACACTTCATATTTGTCTAGTCCAAACACGCACAGTCCAGTCACATTTATGCAGCAGCCAATAGAGAAACGACGCCAGTCCGAGTATATATAGTACTGCGAAGTTTAGCTTTATGCTAAATAATAACGCTAAATTTGCATGTCTCTAGTCATTTATCATAAGCGTTTTATACTTCTGTTAACATAAAGGTATGCTATTTTTGGTTAGCTCGAACTGTTACATATGTTTTGTCTATAAATTATAATATTTAATTTATAATTAATAGGAATACAGAACGGAGAAAACAGATATGTTGGTAATGCCTAGTAAGAAATAGTTCTCATTCGAAATATTATTTAACTAGGTGCACACGAAAGGGATGCCTGCGTCGTCTCTCCGGTGTAATTTCCTAGACTTAGTTACGCTTTGTTAGGATGAGGCGCGGAGTAATCCTGAAAGTAGAACTTCAGCAGGGCTTCAGAAAAGTAGCGAGTAACCACGACCGGGATCGTGGACGGCTCCCACGTGCTGTAACGGGTCGCGCGTGGCAGTGTGGTATCGCGGGTCGATGGCAGAAGGGGAAGTCTGGTATCGATCTGCTCGTAGTCTCCTGGGGGAGGGGTTTTTGTAATGTGAAGGGAGCGAGAGAGAGAGAGAGAGAGAGAGAGAGAGAGAGAGAGAGAGAGAGAGAGAGAGAGAGAGGAGAGAGAGAGAGAGAGAGAGAGAGGAGGCAAGTGGACGAAAAGAGGAAAACCACGTGGGTGCAGGTCTCCGAGATACTACTACACCCTTCCCCAAGCGAGTGTACTACAACCGACCGAGGGGCCGCGGTGGCTGAGCGGTGAGCGCACTCACCTCCCACCAAGGCGCACCGGGCTCGATCCCCGGCCGGGTCGCTCCTGGATTCTCGCATGTGGGAATAGTACCGGACGATGCCGCTGGTCGGCGGGTATTCTTGGGGATCTCCTGCCCCCCCCCCCCCGGGTCACTAAATTCCGGCGCGGCTCCATACTCGCCTCGACCACCCTTATCGGCTCACAAGACCTCGCTGTTGAACTGCCCAAATCTCTTCGCTCTTCGCTCACTACAGCCGACTTATTTTACTGGAGAGTCGCGGCGAAAGCATGCTTGCTTTCTCCTCTTAGGCCGACGTATTTCTCTTTCGTCACGTGTAAAAGATCACGATCCCCATGGTTCTAGTGCATAGGTGTGTCACCACGAAAATGCACGAGAAACAATTTTTAGACGCCCGGAAATTTTCGAATGTATTTGACGAGATAAACTTCAACCACATAATATAGTCCAATCGCCATTATTTCCAACGAGCGACTGTTTGTATAATTCTGTGGGATGCGTTACCGTAACTTATCGTTTATAACTTTTACCCACTGCGCTATGGCTGAGTTTTCCAGAATTCAAATAAAAAATTCTATCATAAAATAAATAAGTAAAATAATAATCATCTTGATAATGACTGACGTATATTTCTGGATAAGTGACTTTTAATGCTTGCCACCCAATTGACGAAAGTTTTGCAAATTAAAGGGACAGGAGTAATTTCAGTACTCTAATTATCATGGGTATGTATTTTAAAAACCATAAATATTATAAGCCAAGAAATGAAGTAACCAAAACCGAGGTAGCTTACCCCACAAATGTTATGAAGTGATAGAACAGAGTTACTTTCACGAGTTTAAAACTAAATGGTATGTTTCACTCCAGCAAACCTGAAAAATAAAAAAATTACTTACAGGGCTAATTTTATGATACGAGCACGTTATTATGAATTAAATTCTTACAAACAACTTCGTAACTCTGAGAAAACTGTAATCATCATTTGTTGTTTTATAACATTTTACAATAAAAGTTATGATTATAAATAATGCTTTTAGTTTATTTTAGCACGTAAAGTCGTATTTTCCTTTAATAATAATAGCCGAAACCTTTCCGAGATACGATGCAATATTATTTTTCGTTTAACTCAAAAAACAATTCCGTCACTTGTTTTCGAGAACGTGCACCGTTTCCGACAGCAAATATTGGTCTTCCGCGGCGGCTTCAATCTGTCAATGTTTGCTCTACATAATTCTGTTTCTCGAATCACGCGCCTTTTTCAGTTGGATAAATGTTTGCATTCCTTGATAGGAAAGGACTCAAATAAATTGGTAGATAAGATTGTTAAAAGTAAACACAATTTTGAAAGTATATGCAATTTTTTTTCTATGTTTCAAGTTTTCCTTTAAGAGTTTTAAGTAAAGTAAAATACTTCTAAACTTCCTATCTAGACGTGGGTATCAAAATTCATTGAACCTGATCACGTGAATATCTTTAGAATGGCTTTCGATTTTAAGCGACACGAGTTATCTAGTCTAAGTCACCAGGAAAACTATTAGTGTTAATGATCACACTATCGACTTTCACAGTGCAACAACTAGTAAAACCCATTCAGGAATAAACTATTTCCTGGCATGGAGTGAATCTTAGCACAGCGCAGTTAAGGCCATTGGTGCATGAATGCAGTATATTTTAAGCGACACGAGTTATCTAGTCTAAGTCACCAGGAAAACTATTAGTGTTAATGATCACACTATCGACTTTCACAGTGCAACTACTAGTAAAACCCATTCAGGAATAAACTATTTCCTGGCATGGTGTGAATCTTAGCACAGCGCAGTTAAGGCCATTGGTGCATGAATGCAGTATATTTATATAATTTGTCTCATAACTTGTTTCACAGCGGATTTTTCAAAATGTTTTGCTCGTCAATACGCAAACGACTTTTAGCACCTTCTTACATTGTTGGTCGTTATTCCCAGAGCACTGGTTGCAGATGAGAAAACGAAAATTCTTTCTTTTCTTCCGTCAGTGCTCCGAGAATAATGACGGAAGTGAATAACTAGCAACGTAAGGAGAAGTTAAAAGTTATTATGTACGTCTTGTCGAGCCAAAAATTTTGAAAAATCCGCTGTGAAGCGAGTCATGACACATATTATATAAATATCCTGCTTTCACGCACCAGTGGCCTTAAGTCAGTTTGCGAACTGGTGAATACTTATTACGACTAATAACTAACCCCGTCAAGAGACTTGGAATAAACAGAGTACATAGTGCCAGTCAGTGCATGCAGTTTTGGCTGTTGGATGGAACTAGCTTAAAATAATGCAAAGCTACGTATCAGAGGAAAATACCGACCAATAGCTGTGAATCGGGTTTACGCCATCGTGCAGTGTTGCAAAACTGCGCAAGTAGAATTTCGTAGAACAGAATTCCGCCAATAGAATTTTCGTTTAAACTGCCATCAAGGCCATGGGTGCAAATATAGTGAAATATATATTTTTTCTTTTTAATCCAGAAGCGTCGAAGTCCAAACCTGCTGAGACTTCGCTATTATATTCGAATTTGACGTGGTTGAAATCCAGACAATAACCGGGAAAGACTGCTAGTAAACCTACTGTACATACCGTGTATAGGATATTCACGGTAAAATGAGCACTTTCGAAAGCTCTGCTTGAGATCGACTTATATGCACGTCATGTTGTCTTCCGCCTTATGTCAAATTAACATTGCCATGGGCCTCATTGCTTTATTCATATGTTGGTCAAGTGAAACTGTGATATTATTATAAAAGTAAATGTTTTACAAATCTGCTCATTTTTACACTCCGATGCATTAAAAAAAAAAAAAAAACAGAAAGCGAAAGAAATAATTTAAGTCGTCGCAAATGGTTACATAACCCAACCCTTTTTATACGACGTTAAGAGATGGAATTACTTTCCCTCCATCGTTACCAACTTTACTGGGCGCATGTCACGCAGAGCGCCCGTTAAAATATGATGCAGGTAGGAGCAGTGACTTTTCTCTAAGGTTGATTTCAAAAGTGCAGGCTTTTCACGGTCAAGTGAGCGCTTTTGAGGCCCTAGTTACTTTTTCTTTCAGCCATAGTTTATCCTTTAACGAACTTTTTAAATAAATATTGCCATGTAAGTAATTAACACCGCGTGTATATTCCATCGCATTTGAGAGTTAACGTCTAAGGTTAAAATAAAATATATTTATTGACTATTATTCCAAATGAGAGGGATTTCAAACGTGCTCACTTTACCGTGAACATCCTACAGTTTAGGCCGAGAAACCTCTCTCCTACAGTAGCAGTGTCGCCATCCGAAATGAAAAATCCAAAATTCCCGCCGCCCACCGAGCCTTGGTGTCGCACCGGTGACCCATCAATAAGAAGCCAATATTTAGACACTATTTATTCTATTGTTTATCTTCGCCGTGTACGAATTTGAGGAGAAAATGAAATTACATACTCTTGCCAAGATCGGCGGTAAACACACATTGTGTAGGTTGTTCGCATTAAACGAAGTACTTTTGAAGTTAACTTTTGAAAAATGTCACTGCACCTGCCTACATACAGTATAAGTATTTCACCTGGCACATTGAGTGGCATGCGTCCAGTAAAGTTGGTAGTTCTATTTCTAAAACGTGGGGTTAAAAGTGTTAGGTAAATAGTTGTGAATACTGAATAAGAATAATAAAATACAGAGAGCTATTATGAAATAATTATTTTTTAGGACTGCCTATATTCTCATTTATAAATTATTTTGTTTCTTAAATTTATAACTAGTATGTATCCATACATGGACAAAATAGGCCTACTAAGAAATAATTTTTATACAAACTATTATTACGTTGAGTGCCCACAAATTCGGTGCGTTGGCCCGCTGGTGTAATTTTCTAACCTTTGTTTTTATGAGACGGAAGAATATCCTTGAAGTAGAACTTCAGCAGGGCTTCAGAAAAGTAACCGTGACTAAAGTATAATAATACTTTGCATGAGAACTATTTCTTTAAAGTCATTATCAATTAAACCTATTTTCTCCCTGTTGATTCCAGCTGGGATCCGTAGGTGCCCGTCATCCCCGGACATGACATGAAGTGAGACCCCAAGATGAAGCGGCGCTGGAATGCAAGGGCGGGGGAAACACGAGCACCCCGAGAAAACCCGCCGGCAAGCGGTATCGTCCAGTACGATTCCCACATGCGAAAATCCGGGAGTGAACCCGTCGGGTATCGAGCCCGTATCGCCGTGGTGAGAGGCGAGCGCCCTAACCACACTGCGCCATCGCTGCCCTCGAAATATTATAATTTGCAGATATAATATAAGTAAAAGTTCAATTGGATAAAAAAATTGATATTTTTATGTTAATAGAAGTATAGAAATCTTGTGATAATGACGTATTTAGGAAACAACCAAACGTGACATACATGGGGTGATTTTGCAATGGTTTGATTCAAAAAGTTCGGCGAAAACGCCAATTATTGTAGCTAGGGGCACGTGTTTTTTCGCGAAAATATTCCAAAACCAGTTGTGCTCCAAAACAGTTAATTACGTATGCACTTTCGTGGTTGGGTGTTTTTAAATGTCCCGTGCCTCAAGTGTCTGGCCGCGAATCACGGACATTCCAGTGTCGGAGTACTTTATCGTGATTGGTCCAGTCGAATAAGAACATATCTTCTCCGCGTAGACGCGCTGCCAATAACCAAAGGAAGTCGTGGTTGTGAACGTAGGATATTGAAGTACAGCGTGAGTATAAATCTTTTCGCGTAAATTATGTCTCTCTAACAACAGTAAGATACCAGGCGCTGGTCGGCAAGCAACGTTCCGACGTGCTGCTGGTACGTTGACGCCATTTTGCTGGCGTGGTGCAGATGGAGGTCGTAGCATAATAGCGTGTATAGGCTGTTCACGGTAAAATGCGCACTTTTGAAAGCCCTGCTTGAGATCTACTTGTATGCACGTTGTGTATTCTTCCGCCTAATGTGAAATTAACAATGCCACGGTAATCAGCAGTTTATTCATGCGCCGGTCAAGTGAAACTGTAAAATTATTAGAAAAGTAAATATTTTACAAATCTGCTAATTTTTACACTTCTAAGTATTAGAAAAAAAATCAGAAAGCAAAAGAAATAATTTAAGTCATCACAAATTGTTACCTAACACTTTTTATTCGACGTTAAGACATGGAACTACTTTCCATCTATCGTTACCAACTTTACTGGGCGTATGTCACTCAGTGCTCCCGTTACAGTATATGCAAGTAGGAGCAGACACTTTTTTCTAAGGGTGATTTCTAAAGTGCTCACTTTATCGTGAACAACCTATATCAAGTCTGTAGATTTGCCTATTCTCTGCGGTATAGACTACAGTAGCTGTTTCGTGGGGCCGGTGTTTTTGGCGGCCGCGTTTAACCTGGAAAGGCGAGCGGAAAATAACCCATCCATTATCGGACTGCGGGCCTGATGTTGGAGAAGGTGTGTCTGGAAAGGGGGGAGGGGGGGATGAGTTGAGGTTTTCGTCGCCCCACCCACTCATTCCTGGCGCCACGCCGCCTGCCTTCTTGCTGTCAGCGGGACGCTCCTTCAGGAATCAACGAGCCGGCCCGAGCCTTCGGCGAGCGTGTTACTCCGCACGATCCGGCCAAAGAATAACCGAGTACACAGATGTGAGACAGGATCTGTCATTTGGGCTGTTCACGGTAAAATGAGCACTTTCGAAAGCCCTGCTTAAGCTCTACTTGTATACTCGTTGTGTATGCTTCCACCTTATGTAAAATTAACAATACCATCGACCTTCAATCATTTTATTCACGCGTCGCTACAGTGAAACTGTAATTATATATTATATATATATATAATATATATCACAAAACTTCTAATTTTAACAACTGATGTAATAAAATAAAACAGAAAGCGAAATAAATAATTTAAGTTACCATAAAATGTAACCTAACACTATTTATTCAACGTTATGATGCGGAACTACTTCCCATTCATCGTGTATAGGCTGTTCACGGTACTGTGAGCACTTTTGAGACCCTATTTACTTTTCCTTTCAGAAATCTTTAATCCTTTTGCCACCTTTTTAAATAAATATTGTTATGTAAGTAAATAATAACACTGTGGTACATTCCACGGCACTCGGAAGATAACGTCTAAGGTAAAAAAAAAACTCATTTATTGGATTTTATTCTAAATGAAACTGCTTTCAAAAGTGCTCACTTTACCCTGAACAGCGTATACCAACTACACTGGGCGCATGTATCTCAGTGCGCCGGTTAAAATGTATGCTAGCAGGGGCAGAGACTTTTTTCTGAGGTTGATTTCAAAAGTGCTCACTTTATCGTGAACAGCCTTTAAACTCAAAGGCGTAGTGTGTGTGTGTGTGTGTGTGTGTGTGTGTGTGTGTGTGTGTGTGTGTGTGTGTGTGTGGGGGGGGGGGGGTTGCAATGAGGCAGTTATCCCCTCCACTTTTCAGCTAGCAAGGGCGTCGCCCGTTCTCCCCTACGTTCAAAATTCTGTCAGAGAGTTTCCTCATTATGTACACGTCATCGATTTTAAAGCTAGAAGGCATATTTTTAAAACGTTCACGACCTCCTAATTTTAACTGCAAAATCTTAGGTAAACTGGTTGCCTCATAATTTTCGAGATATTTTTTGTTCACGGCAATATGTGAGTAGTCAGTACAAGATATTTTACTTTAAATAATTAAAAATTTGGCCCGTATACATGAAATAACACAAGTCTTGTTACGGAAAACTACGAAACTTGTCCCCCCTTCTTTAAACGAGAAGACTCGGTGCCTAAAATGTGCAAGTAAGTTTATAAATGTATTCGGCAAACTTCAATATTTTATTCAGCTACCATAATATTCAAGTTATCAAAATTACAATTGCATCTTTACAGATTTCCCTCATGCAAGGCCAGCGAGGCACAAGTTACTTATCAACGATATCGTACTGTGATAATTATAGAAAATTTCGGATTCTCGTCCCCCTCCCCAGCCCCCTTCTCCATCGCGGGCGTACGCCATTGGAACAGCAAGGTATTTGCGATAAGAAGGGATAGGAAAATTTCGCGAATTCATTTCAAGACAAGATAGATTTCAACCGCATGTACACTGAATTCACCATTGCAATTTTGTCAGAGTTTATTAGACACACCCCGGACGACTCCGCGCCAATAGCCGACTCGAAACGCAACAATAAGCGAATCCTGTACTGTCAAATGAGGGATAATATTGGGGCAACAGCCATTGAAGAAATATCTGAGGCTCGAACAGACAAAGGATTGTGGAGTCTAGCATGGAGGTCATTGAACTCGCGAAATTATCCCGTCCCTAGCTATAACGAACAGATGAAAGTGCATTGCCGAACTGCAGTCGGCGATGTAAACACTGAAATATTTCTATACTAGTCACGAGCTATTCTTTAGAAACTGGTTGCCGAATATTTTCTTGTACATAATACATTCGCGATTACGTCACACTTTTCTGTAGTCCTGCTGAAATTCTACTTCCAGGATATTCCTGCGCATCGTGATAACTAAGCTTAACCGAGTTTATCAAATTACGCTAGAGTGACACTGCACCGCATTCGTGAGTACTTAGTGGAATGAAATTTTCCTTAAGGACTATTTCTTACTAGGCATTACCAACACGCCTAATTTTCGCCCTGTTTTTATTCATATTAACTGCAAATGATATATTTAAATTTATAGATAGAAGAAATGTAAACGTTAACTATAACGAAAAATAAGTTACAACACGCGTATAAGACGCTTGTGATGCGACATCCACACGAAACAAGCAAACACATCATTAAAGACTCGCAAAATATGCGTTATTATTTGAGGACATTTCTAACTTAAAACACTTATACCATTGCAATGCGTTTGTCATTGGACCAAGCTTTATTCGACACGCCCCGGGTGTATCTTCGCCAATAAATGAAAACTTCACAATCGTGTGCACCAAACATGTACAGTTCACTGAGAAAGGGTGTGACTTCACAATTGGGCAATAGCCAATAAGGGAACGACGCCGGCTACAGTATGCACAGTACTGAGAATTTTAGCTTGAAACCAAAAAAAAAATAACGCGAATTTTGCAGGTTCCTAGACATCATACGTGGAGGATTTTTTCGAAGGTTTGATTCAAAAAAATGTAAAGGAACCGCAAACAAACTACAACCCTACAGCTGAAATATTGTACATTTACGACACATTATTTTGAAAAAAACATACAAAACTGTTTATGTAGCCCAACATTTAAGATAAACTTGAGAAGTCCACAACATTTGCTTGATAAAATTCAACATTAGTTTTACACATTCTGCACAAAGGTTTTGTAAAATTTACTTTAATTAATTTGTAGTGTTACAAAAATATATTTGGCAACTACATTCTAAAGAATCTCTTGCAGCAACATTTTTACAGTGTAGACACGCTCACGTCTGGATGCAAAGTTTTGCGAGGAAATCTATCGCGAGTGCCTGCGGTCGTACAAGAAAGTCACGCGTTTAATTAACACGCGCTCCAGGGGGTTGAGAGAGAGAGAGAAAGAAAGGAAAAAAAAAAAATTGATCTCACCTTGGAAAGAATGTTATAACAAACTGATGCAAATACGACGCGAACGAACGTTCGAGATCGCGTTCGGCTAGGAACCCTTGGGCGCGTTCACGTGCAGTTCTTAACAACGTTTTGACGCCACCGCGAGAAACTTTAATTAATTTCCGACGGGGAGAACTCCTTTACCCGCCCCTGTTACGGCAACGACTCACCTCCCCATTTCCCCCCCCCCCTTTTTCGCTTTTAACCCCCTCCACTCTTCTCGCAATAACCCGAAGCTTCGCCACGAAGGACGATTTTGCGCGCAAAGTGGAAAACCATTAAGCGGATGCAAATTGATTCTCTGAGCGCTATTGGAGGGGGGGGGGGGGGAGGTGTTCATTTCGAAACAGCAAACGTTTTACAATCGTAGAAAGGGGAGAAAAAACACGCAAAGAAAGGAGAGGGAAAAAGAGGGCAGTAATTCAGTAACTGAAAGTTCTGACGCGATAGAGACAATGTCATTAGGATTAGGGATTAAGATCACACGTCGTGAAAACATAAGTTCTGTCCGGAGCGTTCCAAAATATCCGTGGGGAAAAAAATTTGAAATAATGGACAGTTTTACCCAAAAGTGAAATCTTCTTACGCATGGTGCAGATTATACAGAATCGTTCGCTAGACGCTTACTCTCGACGTCTCTCCACTCTCATAAAATTGGGTTGCTTCTAGCGCAAATAAACAACAATGGAGATAACATAGATAGGTTTGTGCCATCGAGATGTTGTCATGTGTGACGTAGGTATACATTCTACGTGTTAGGGAAATATGTGAACTCTTCTTGTGAATTCCCTTCATGCGTTAGCAAGCATATTTCTTAAAGATTATTCAAGCCGGAAAGTGTCTAATGTCTTCACTGAAGAAAGTCATACAAACATACTTTCTTTTAGTCGTACAAAATAAAATTAATTTAATACATTATTAGCATGAACATAACGGTGTTAATGAATACAATTAAAAGCAAAAATCCTAGGCCCTAAATGGGGTACCTCTTTCCTCAGCACTTACAATATTTAATTTTTAAATTTTTCTTTTAAAAAATTCTAATTTTTTAGTGTTTAAATTCGTTATAATGTAAGGTAATCAAGTTTTTTCGGTGCAAGTACTAAGGAAATTAAAAAGAAAATACTTGTTCACTGTAACGTATGAGACTTAAAATTTGTACATTTCAATTAATGTTACGGAAACATTACAAATCACATATGAAAAATAACACAGAGGCGAAACAACAACCTATTCCGCGGAATCCAGCCGTACAGGTCAGCAAATGGGAGTGGAGAGATTTGGGCGGCTATTAACATCGAGGTCTTGAGAGCCGATGAGGGTGAAGTGAGGTGAGTATGGAGCGGAGGCGGAATGCAAGGGCGGGGGGGAAACTGGAGATACCCGAGTAGGCCCGCCGACCAGTAGCATCGTCCGGCACGATTCCCACGTGCAGAAATCCGGGGGTGACCCCGCCGAGAATCGAACCCGGATCGCAGAGGTGGGAGGAGAGTAGTCTAACCTCTACACCACCGTGGCCCCCTCCGGCAAATAGAGAACCTTTCGCACCATGCAGTAGCCAATCATACACAAGGTGGGGCAGTGGTAACTCACTGGACTCGCATTCGGGAGGACCCGGGTTCGATTCCTGGTGCAGCCATCCTGATCTCGGCATTCCATGATTGTCCGGAATCACTCCAGGCGAATGCTGGGATGGGGTCCTAACAAAGGCGATGGCTAGGGACCTGCAAAATTCGCGTTATTTTTTTTGGCTTCAAGCTAAAATTCACAGTACTGTGTAATACTCTAACCGGCGTCGTTCCCTTATTGGTTGTTGCCCAAATGTGAAGTCACGCCGTTTCTCAGCGAACTGTACATGATTGGGTCGAACGATTGTGAAGTGTTCATTTGTTGGCTCAGAGATACCCAGGGCGTGTCGAATAAAGCTTGGTCCAATGACAAACGCTTTGCAATGGTATAAGTAAACTGTCCTCAAATAATAACGCGAATTTTGCAGCTCTCTAGCGATGGCCGATTCCTTCCCATTCCTTCCACAATCCCTCTTCCCTGTGCAACTTGCACCGTCTCTAATGACCTCACTGTCGACGAGATGTTAAGCACAGCTACCTACCTACCGTAAGACCCAGAAAATAGGTAGTCTACGCCGTTTCGCTTCTGCCATGCTAGTTTATTCTGTGCTTGCGCTCAGCCAGTCTTTCTCATGCGAGGGTGTCCGCCACGTTTCCCTTCGACGAATTAAAATAAAATATAGCTGGACCCTCAGGCGTCGCTCGGCCCTTGTATACACCTGGACGTTCACGGAAACGCTGTAACTCAGGAATTGTCACAGTGCCCTTATTTCCCTCGGGAGTCTGTCCGACTCCCTCCCCTAGTCATATCGCTTCTCCCGAGGACCTTGGACGACGGGCGCCCGCTGTCATTTCTTCCCCCCCCCCCCCCTCGCCACGCCGGCTTAGTCCGAGTGATCCCCGCGCGAGGGCCAATCTATTACGTCCTGCGGGAGGTAAGTCCTTCCGGAATCGTGGAACGTGAGACGAATGACCCAGCAGGGTGTCCCCTCTCTGGGCCAAGTGTCTATTGGCCTTCATGCGTAGTTTTATTTAATTATTTTCTTACGCAGGAGGCAGTAGTCAGCTCATTAATTCGACGAAAGGCTGTTCACGATAACGCGAGCACTTTTGAAATATACCTTAGAAAAATGTCACTGCTCCTATCTGCATGTATTTTAACAGGGGCACTGAGTAACACGGGCCAGTTAGTTGGTAACGATTGGGGTCGTTCCATATAATAACGTCAAATAAAAAGTGTTAAGTAACAATTTGTGTAAACATGAGTAGATTTGTAATGTATTTATTTTTCTAATAATTTCACAGTTCCACTGGACAGACGTATTAATAAAGTGATGAGGCCCATGGCAATGTTAATTTTACATACTGTAGAATAATACACAACGTGCATACGAGTAGATCTTAAGCAGGGCTTTCAAAAGTGCTCATTTTACCGTGAACAGCATATATAGGTGGTTCGCAGATGGTCGAGAATTTTAGGAAATCTCCATCGGAAAGTACTTCCCGATTGTAACTCCATCAGAGATAGTGTCAGCTTTTTGTGTTTTAACGTATTATTATAAGCGTGATATTCGAAATTAATGACGGCTCAAATTGATTTCCTTTACTTCTACATATTGCAGTCAGAGCATAACGGTTCCGTATTATTCGATGTTTTACGACAATCCCAATTTTTCAATAGACGGAAATATAGGCAGTGCACATAAAATAGAAAGACTGCATGGTTCTATGACGGATCAGCTTTACACGTTCAATGCACGGAAAATATTGTCTGCGGCAGGAGATTGTCGCAAACCATAACCATGATTACTGAAGTGTTTCTGTTGGCCACCTAGTAGACGAGTTATTCCCCCAGGGAACTGCGAGATCCTAATTGAAAATGTAAACCAAATTATTCCCATAAAAATAATTTCTTGGGGTAATACTATTTGGATAGGCTAATACCGTACCGTTACACGGAATGTTGGTCCAAAATTTAGTCATTTAAGCCCTGTTATTTTAAGTAGCTCAACTTATGCTACATCCTGGCATATCGAAATTAAAGTTACTAAGTAAATTTATTAGTCATTACTAACATTTACAAATTGTGTGTTTAAGGCTACGGGGAAAATCGCACATAATATCCCCACCTAATTTTTTACTAACTTGTCAAAAATATCCATTTCCAAGATGGGAACTGAACTCCCGATCAAACCACTATAATTAGTCATCAATGGTTGGCGGTAAGTATTTGTTGTTTGACACATTTCCTATAATTTTCAACAAATTATATCAACAATATAATAATACATAAATACACTACGTTCTTCAAAAAGTAATGGCTGGAATAGCAGTTTTAGATGTGCTAAACATTTTCTCGTGCGGTTGTCGCAAGTAAATAAGTCTATAGAATTGCACACACACACACATCCACACACACACACACACACACACACACACACAAACAAATATATATATATATATATATATATATATATATATATATATATATATATATATATATATATATATATATATATATACACACATAAATTTTATTCGCGGTATATAACGCAATAGGATTATGAAATGATGATTTCCTTTTTATTATTCTGCATGGAGTTAATCCGATTTTCATTATATATATATATATATATATATAATAAATAGGCCATCATTTCATATTCCTATTGCGTTATAAATCGCGAGTAAAATTTCTAAAGCATGCAACTGTTTTGTATAGAGAGTGTAGATACTTCAAGGGATTACTGTATATTAATCTTTTTTTTTTTTTTTGCAAAGTGAACTAGAATAGCCATAAAATTCCGCAAATCTTTCATTTATTTTCCTACCACAAACTTAAAAAACAATTCTCGAAATGAAGTTCGACCAGTCAACTAGCCTTGGTAAAATAATAATTTTTATTGATGGTTTGTTGCATTCAAAAAGTTCCAGCAAGTACCTACATATTATTAATGCGAACACTACCTAGCATATCAACAGCAATGCTTGCAGCGTATTATGAAAACGAGCTCGCTGGCTAATAATCTAGTTGAAATACGTTATTTTGAAGTTGGTGGCTAACGTAACATTTTTACAGATTACGCGTTGTTTTGTATTTATTAGAATAAAAATTGGCGTGATGGCAAAATATGCATATTCGTTACGATTTCGCTTTGTCAATTGATTGACGGATGGCTATTGGTCTCAAGGTTCCTTACAAGGTCACACAACTGGCTGAAAGAAGGAACTATGATTAAATTTCCAAAGTCTTCTCTACGCAAGAGAATTGATGGAAGAATAGATAAATAACACATCGTTATGTCACGTAATAGATAAGTATACAGGGCCGAAATGACGTGGAGATTCCTTCGATGAAAGTGAACTCGGCTCGCTCATTGGCTGTGCGAAGCTATGATAACGGTCCTTGCGTCTGATTGGCTAATGCACTCTTCTGGAGAATACCTCCCATTTGTCGGGCTGCCGTCTGGCAAGTTAGTCTCCACGAATAACCTTCCGCCATCTTGCTTGCCGGTGAGGCAATTTTGCTGTTGTCTGGCTGGAGTTCGCAATGCATGCAAGCATTTCATTCCTGAATTCTTAAGTAAAGACTGTTCACGATAAAGTGAGCACATTTGAAATCAACCTTAGAAAAAAGTAACTGCCCCTGCCTGCATATATTTCGACGGGCGCCCTGAGTGACACGCGCCCAGTAGAGTTGGTAACTGTGGATGAGAAGTAGTTCCGTATCTTAACGTCGAATAAAGAGTGTTAGTTAACAGTTTGTTATAACTTTAAATATTTATTACGTACAAACAAGCAGATCTTAAGTAAGTCTCTCAAAAGTGCTCATTTTACAGTTAACAGCCTTTACTTTGTGGTTATGTTAAAACGCGTTAAATTCCGCGGAAACCATTCGCAACAATCAGATTACATAATCCTTTGTGTACTTAATCCTCGCTTATTTCATTGGTTGTTCCAATTTAACCCCAAACTAGGTAGCACGGGATACGTTTATGTTTTTTTTTTTTTTTGCAAGTTCGTTATTAATTGAAAGCCAGTTGAGCCGTGTCTAATAAACTGTGTTCCAGTAGAGGAAAAAAACTCAAATGCAGAACTGGTTAAAGTTTAACTTGTTCTCATCAGACGAATTTACAAAATTTCCGGGTCTCTGCTAATGGCATGCCCTACATCTGCAACACAGTAAGAAATTATTCGTTGGTTGACCACATAAGTGCACACGCGCAGTGGGAAAGCGCGAATGGTGTTTCTGCTTTTTCTCAGGAAAGAGTCAAATACGTAGGGAAGTTTACAATTTTATATAGCAACAACGCTGAACATTCTTTTAATTGCAGCCTGGCGTGTGGTATCATTTCCATATCACGTATAGGTTAAAAACTTCCACTACAGTGTTAAACTCAGCACTTTTAAAGACACTGCTGAAGATGTACTTGTATGAAAATTGTGTATTCTTCCGCCATTTGTGAAAGTAACATTTCCCTGGGCTTGATCACTTTATTTCTGCTTCAGGCAGGTGAAACTGTCGAATTATTAAAAACGTAAATATTTTCACAAATCTGTTAATTCTTACGTAAATGCATTACAAAAAAAAAAAACGAAAACAAATGAAATAATTTGCATATTCACAAATTATTAGTCCTACCCAACAGTTTTAATTCGACGTTAATACAAGCAACTACTTTCTCTGTGCTATAACCAACTTTACTGGTCGCATACCAGTGAATGCGCAAGTGGAATTATATGCAGGTAAAAGCAGCAAAATTTTCCGTAAGTTGGTTGCGGTGCTGAAATACCCGCGAACAGATTACTAGGAAATTTGTTAGGTTGGTAGTCGGAGTGAAGCAAGCGACTACTCACCTATGGCTGGAGTTGCTGGATGTGACGCTGTTGTTGGACTTGGAGCGGCGGCTCTTGAGCGAGTCTCCCCGGTTGACAATGCCCTTGCCTGTGATGCTGAAGTGCCTCAGGCGGTAATACTCCTCCTCGACACCAGTGTTGGGCATGCTGGCGACGCGCGACCTCTGCTGCGGCAGGCACAAGTAGTTGGGCCGCCCGCTCGGATTGGAGCGGCTGCCTGGTGTCTTCACCGACTGCGATCGGTTGTGATGCGGACTGCCGTACCTACCGCCATCACAACCAACAGTCAGGCCATGGAGCAGCCAGCTCAGGAGGCCAGGGGCTCGGATCATGGAGTGCCAGGGAGTCGGGAGGGAGATGGTGACCCGGCACCTCGGGAGATGGGTTAGTGGCACACAAGACGATTTTGTACCGGAAGCTTAGGAAGTGGAGTACCAGGAGGTCCATGTTCCTAGAAGATGCAGTACCGTGGCTTAGAATATGAACTGCCAAGAGCTCGTGAAATGGAGACAGGAAGTTAAGGTGATAGAGTACCAGCAGCCAGCAGCTAAAATAATGGAGTGCCAGGTAAAGTATCTGGCGCTCCATGATCTTAGAAGATGCAGTGGCCGGACTCAGAAGATTGAGTATCTGGAGCTCAGAAGGGGAATATCTTGAATTTAAAGAGGCTGAACGCCAGGAGATTAGTAATTTATCTTTCACAGTGTTATATACTTGATGTTAGAAGAGATGACCATACAGTCGTACTGAACAAGGGAAAAACGTAGATTTAATTGCTTATAAGTTAGATTTTTCCCCCTTGAACAAATGTATGACATTTAGAAAACTGAAATATATTTGGCTAGAAAGAAACATAACCTCACATACAAACTTTCTATCTTTCTTTCCACAATGACCTCCTTAGGATTACTGTCTAGCTAACCCAGATCTCTACGGGTGGGGATATTTCAGTGAACTGTAAGGAGAAGGAACGGTTGCCCAATGATTCAGAAACCAAACGACTGGGTAGCACTTTCTAAATTATTTTTTCATTTGGATGTATTTTTAGTACAGCAATGATTTTGACTATGCTAACACTAAGACAAATATTAATTTTGTCACTTAAATTACAGTAGTTCAGTTTATTATGTAGTCTTACAATTATTACGAATTTTTTTCGCAAATTATTAGATTTTACTGCAGTAACCTACAACAGTAATCATGGCTATTCCAAATGACTTTTCTTCTTTCAAACAACTGGACGCTACGTTTGCAGACGAGTAGTGTTAATGGGGCTGTTTCAGACCACTAAGCGAGGAACGATGTCCTAAACAATCTTACAACGATAACCCCAATATAAAATTATACAAACGACAAAAGGCGCTAGGCTCTACGGCCTCCTGCATGGTTATTTATTCCGAATTTATAGTCCAAAACTACCAACGGAGAGCCTAGCGACTTTTGCCATTAATGCTATTTTACGTTTAGGGTTATCGTTGCAAGATTGATCAGGACATTATTCCTCGCTTAGTGGTCTGAAACAGCCCTGTTAACACTACTCAGACGGGCGAAAGAATAACTATTGGTACAAATTCAGGTGAGGAACTTTTGCAGTAGAAAGAAAGTTCAACGTGGGTATCTGTAACTTCTATATTCCAGACAGTGTTACACGAACTAACTTAGAAGCTCTGCGGCGTCTCAGGCCAGGTTGTTTCATTTCCTCCTCAAGTAAGATAAATCCTCCACATTGCATAAATTACATCTCTTCCGTAACCAAAACTTTTGAACTTGATATAAAAAGAAAATCAAATATTGTTATGGCTTTTAAGACAGCTTTAACGGATCACTGAAATTTGTGTGGTTTCACTAAATTCAGTATTTTCATCACGTGAGACAAATGCGTGAGATAATTAGGGACACTTCGATTTTTGTTACTGTTGTGAAGGGAGAAACAAAAAAGACGGATTTCAAAATATATGTGAAATTTGTGTAGAAACATACGTAGATGCAAGACAGTAGAAATATCTCTACCTAAAATTAAAAAAAAAAAAAAAGCGTCAAACAAAAAAACGTTGATCGCTTGATAGATTATATTTGTTCTTGCAGGAAGTAAAAGAAAATTGCTTTCTTACGACCAGTTTTAGTGGCTACACAAACTGTTATATGAACATATGTTTAAAAAAAACCTTAAAACTGCTGGTACCGTACTTAAATGCCTTACTTCGAAAGTACGTAATTAGTCCGATTTTTTTTTTTTTTTTTTTTTTAGTAACACACTTTTTCCGTTACAAATGGTTATTTCGAAGTGAATTTTGTTGATGCAGACCAAATTAACACAAAAACGATATTATTCTTCGGTTAAGAAAATATTTTTAAATGCCTAAGATTCTATTTAACTTCGGTCTGAAACTTGAAGCTTTCAGGGCTTTGTAAAGCAAAGATAACGATGCTCGTAAACGCTTATTGTTGCGACTACAAATTTCTGTCGTATTTCTAGTAAAAAAAAATGCCTTCAATGCTGTCGAAAGAGAGGATCGAGAGCTCGCTGGATTTTTCATGTACAGTTATATTTTAGTCGAAATTTTTATGTGACCTGAGAAAATGAAACTAATCATATTAGGTTGGCCGGTATGTAGCAAACGTAATATGAATATTTTACTTTCCACTACAGTTTTCATTCCATCGTCTCTCTGTTCACTTTTTTATTGCTCTCCTCTGTGTTTCACCAGCAAGATGCTCGTGCTCGTTCAAATTAAATATAGATTAACAGCTAATGTATTCGAAACATTCGAAACACTCTTCTTTTGTGTACTTTCTTTCGTTGTCCGTTTGTTTGAAATAAAAGAGCCTGGACTATCTACAAAGAGTATACCAAGGTTTTCCCTTCGCATAAAACCCCACAATTCAAATTGCCTACCGCTTTGTAATATTTTTGTTTTTTTTTTTTTTCTTCTTCGTATATTACGTAAAAGCTGCTGTGGATACTCTGTCAATATTTTAATTAATTTTCGGGGAGCAATTAAGTCGTACATCTCACATTATACTGTTTAAAATCCTTGTTCAAGTGCATGTTAGATTCGCTAACTTAAAGCCGATGTTATGATGTTGGAGTCCTTTTGCAGTTAAACAGAGGTCTCAAATAAACAATATGTAAATTTAACAATGTATATTGAATAAAAAATCTTTAACGCATTTAGGTTGCGATATGAAAAAATTGCCATTTGTGCGTACACGAGTGTTCTGGCTTTCATTTGCTTAAAGATTGTTTGTTCAGTTATTAATTACAATCGGAGTGAAGTGAAAAATATAAAAAATTACGCATAAAGGCAAACTCAGTGAAACTGTAAAATATTTATGGGAAATTCAGTAATTTAGGCGGCTGAAAAGTTTTTTCGTTTCAGTTTTTTAAGGAACAGCTGTATTCTGTAATCATTTCATGTTCACAGCTGACGTCTACTGAGACTATAATTTTCGTAAACGTGAATATTGAACAAAGATGTGCAATTACATTATATGCAGCAAACTACCGTCAATCGCTTTGCAGTATAACAGAAGTAAACTGATCGGCTGCGCTAATTGTAGTTATCTGTAGAACAAGAGGTTTATGCTTATTGTGTAACCTTAATCAGTCATTAATGTGACAAATAAGGCAACTTAATGCTGCCTCAGAAGAATCAATAAAGATCAATAAATGTCACATGTATAATTTAAAGAAATTTCACGCTATTTACCCTATGGATATTTATACTGTATGTTTGTGTGGAGTTAAGTCCCATTTGTGTTTGTTTCGCCAATCCAGAGGGTTAACGATTAATTGGATATTTTTTTCTTCAGGAAAGACGACCTGAGATTATTATTTTTCTTTTACCCCCAGTGGTTTTACGTAATCATATAAATAGTTTTCGGGCTTGTTTCACTGATGTATTAAACGCAATTTTATCTGCAGTTGACTACGTACTGTTTATAAAATAAAATAAAATTATATCCTCTGAGCGTCGACTGCAGGAAATTGAAAACGGCGAAATATTGCCGGGCAGACCAGCAGCTGATGCGACTCCGAACCTCGAGGTCATCGACCTCCATGATCACTGGCAGACTTGGCCGGGGCACAGACGCTGCTAAAATTCGCCCCGGGTCGGTGTGGCAAAACGACCCATTTCTAATAATACGCCCATTGTTATTTATGGACCAGCAGGCTACTAAGTATAGGACGGACCTACGGTCTTCAAAATAAACACTTGCCTCAAAACAAATATTTACGAATCGTACACCGATACGGTTTCTGCAAGTGTTTTGCGAGGGCCTCGGCTACTTTGACACCACTTTGACACACTCATTGTACTTCGGGTTGGATGGTGGAGGAAAAGAGGGGTGGGTAGGGGAGATTACAAATTTATGATTTTGGAAAAAAATATAAAAGTTACAATAGTATTAAAAATTGTTATTGCAATAAACTTCTCGTCAGGGACTGAACCTTGACCTGGAAGGAGGGGGGGGGGGATGCCCAATGAGCCAGACGACCAATCCAGGGAAGCTTAGCTTGCTGGTTGTAAAGAGGTGAGGGGAAGCCAGTTAGTCCACAACGAGTGATAGACGTACACTGGAAACCCTGGAGATCTTAGGGCATTAAGGAAGAATAGAAGATCATCTTAGTGGTGGATAGGGAGCCCTGAAGACCTTAGTGCACTAAGGAAGAATAGAAGATAGACTGTTGGGCATAGCCACCGCCAAGCTTTCCTTGGGACGGGCTGGTTATCCGTTCCAGAGGAGCAACTCTAACTCGTTATCCTCAAAGACAGAAGAAAAACGGTCAGATTAACTCAATGACGAATCAGGCAAGGAAGAAGGCTAAACGAAAGGACATTACGGAAAGATTGAAATTGGCCACATGGAACATAAGAGGACTAACAAATAGCTCAAAAAAAATATTTACAACCAATGAGCTAATATACAGAGACGGAACCACAAAATGCTATAAAAATCCTTCGTGAAACTATTTAAGATAACCGTTTACTTATGTTTAATCCAAAAGATTATTTACAATCAATGGGTTAATATACAGATATGGAACCACAAAATGCTGTAAACATTCTTCAAGGATGATCACACATTTATTGTATTAAAAAAAAAGACTTGTGTTTTTTTTTTTTTTTTTTTTTTTTTTTTCCCCAACTTACTGTCTAGGAGCAAGCCGACTTTCCAGTATCGAGACAGTATTTTTTTTTTTATTGCTTTCGGAAGCAAGCGACCTACAAACAGTACTCGGCATCATCGTCGCGCGTTCTACGCCTGAGTTAAAGACCCACACAGGTGTGCGTGGGTTCGACGCCCGACCGCAGAGCTGTGTCACGCCCGACGAGTGTCTCCGGACAAGCATCGGAGCAAAGTCGACTACGGGCCGGTGCTTCTTCGTTCGTCCTCGCGTGCACGCCTTGCGACATCACATCGCCAGTGGGTTGCATTTGCTCGAGCGTTGTTTGCCGGCGGACGGGAAGAATCGTCGAAAGTCGACGAAAGTAAATTGAGAAGTGCATCGCGTCAGTTCGATCATAACCAAAGGAAACTTTTAGTTTGTGACGAATTCATCACTGATCGAGGATAGTTACATTTTGCTAAAGAGTTGCAATTATACCGAAGCAAATGCACTTGAAAGAAATCTATCACTCACGGAGGTGTTTACTACTATAGGCTATTCACGGTAAAATGAACACTTTTGAAAGCGCTGCTTAATAATCTACTTGTTTGCACGTTGTGTATTCTTCCGTCTTATGTAATATTACCATTGTCATGGACCTCATCCCTTTATTCATGCGTCGGTCAAGTGAAACTGTGAAATTATTTGGAAAGTAAATATCTTAACAAATCTGCCCATTCTTACGCTTCACTGCATTAAAAAATAAATAGAAAGCGAAAGAAATAATTTTAAGTTATCACAAATGGTTAGCTTACACTTTTTATTAGACTTTAAGATACGGAACTACTTCCAATCCATCGTTACCAATTCGACTGGGCGCACGCCACTCAGGGCACCCGTTGAAATAGTAAATGCAGGTAGCGGCAGTGATTTTTTTCTAAGGTTGATTTCAAAAGTGCTCACTTTATCGTGAACAGCCTATAGTAGCGCAAGCAAAGGGAAGCAAAACTAATCGGTGTATTCTTTGTTTATCTTCTTCCCCCGACATATACCTCTCACTGGCACTCGGGATATATTTTTTATATAAATAAATTTCGAGCCGGCTTCAGCGCAAAATCTATTTTTGTTTTACAGTGAGGTGGACGCCAATTTGTGTCCCGGAATTACCTGTCGGGCTTTTCCCTGCTATCGAAGGGGTTGGGTTAAGGGGAATTATATTTACAAAATACGCAAAGCCGCGAACATGAAAATAAATTGTGTTTGGTTTTCGCCTGCTGTGAAATGCACGGCGTAAGGAATTTCATTTCTGTATCTCGGAGCTCGAAACACTCACGAGAAATACTACTTCGTTGCATCTGGTTCTTGAACATACCTATCGGGTGATCTTTTTTTTTTTTTTTACCCGCCGCTTTTTCCCTGGCGATTTTAGCTTTTCCCGCTATTCTTATATATATATATATATATTTCTTGTGGTCTCTATAGTTCTATTTTTCCTTTTTCCAGAACATTACATTTCACGCCGTTTACCTACAACACATACGGCGGGTGTGGCGGAAAGCATAACATACTCTTATCTTGCGTACTAGGCTTTGTCTCTGCAGAAAGTGGATTTGTTTGCGCTACCTGAGGGGGGAAACAACGTTGCCTGGGATTTGCGAATTTCGAAATATTCCTTCTTTGGATGACCTTTGAAGACTCCTGTCTCGTCTACTCTCAAGAAACTTGGACGAGTAATTAGAATAGATCATCGTCACTGAATATCGTAGTTTAAAGAGCGCCTATTTAGTTTTTTTTTTTTTTGAAAACACAAAATGGAACAAAAAAAATTGAAGACAATCTGACGAAATGTACTTGTTGAGTGGAACACGGCGCATATATTTCGTGAAAGATCCAAACTCAGTAATTTCCTAAGAAATGAATAATATCAATTTGTTGTTTATTTTACGATTTTAAATTAACTTCCCAAGTGCGCAAAACTTTGCTTAATCTTTGTATGTATAATTGGACCAACCAGTGTTTTGACTAGAGCACAATTATTGTGAAACGGCGATTGTCTATGTACATAACAGTATTGTTCGTAGGCATATTTTACATCAAAATAATTATTGGCTATTCCCACAATTAATTTTGTTGCCCATTCATACATTTGGTTATTGAAACGGCTGTTGCCTGGCTGAAAATCTGCTCCTACCTGAATTTATTTTAACGAGCGCACTGATTGACATGCGTCCAGTAAAGTTGGTAACAATGGAGAGAAAGTAGTTCCATATATTAACGTCGAATAAAAAGTGTTAGGTAACCATTTGTGACAATTTAAATTATTTCTTTCACTTTCTGTTTTTTAAATGCATCGGAATGTAAAAATAAGCAGATTTATAAAATATTTAATTTTATAATAATTTCATACTTTCACTTGATCGAAGCATGAATAAAGTGATGAGGCCCACGCCAATGTTAATTTTACATAAGGCGGACGACTACAAAACGTGTATATTATAAGTGGATATTAGGCAGGACTTTTAAAAGTGCTCATTTTGCCATGAACAATCTATATCATTTCTATAACCGACCAGAAGACAGTAGAGGTGTATTAGTTTGAAAAAGCTTTAGAAGCTATTTATGCCATATCGTGCGAAAATTTTTGTTAAACATCCTTAAATAGAACTTATTGCGAAAACAGTGAAAAACCAAAATTGCGGGTACTCATTCTCCGGAAAGCTTCACCCGCCTTTTTGAATTCGTGGTTATTCTTGCTAATTGATATTTTTCAAACATGAAATTTCAAAAGTAGGTCTATAGCGCACTAGCTATTGACCTTACCCTGCAGAACAGACATTAAATCTGAACTACGAATTCATAACCATGTCACCATATCGATTCTGTCTAATTTCGGTAGAATCGATACTGTGACATATTTGTGGGCTCGTAGTTTAGTTGTTGTATCTGTACTGCAGCGTAAAGTCAAAATTTAGCTCGCTATAGACGTACTTTTGATATTTTCTTTCTTAAAATCATACATAAGAAAAAAAAACCAAGAATCCTAAATTGCGGGCGAAGCTTACCCTTGATACCCTGTGGTTACACTCTGGGATAATAGGGGACGGGCAGGTGCCCGGTGTGATATGTGGCCTTCTTACGCGGAGCTCGGGAAGTCTTCAATCTATTTCCCCGCCATGTGATAGATGCCCTAGTGCAGGAAGCCTCGCTGTTCCAGGGGGCGCTCTACACAGTACGGTCTACGTCCGGCATCCCCGACTTTGTCAAGGGTGGGGGAGGGGGGGGGGGAATTATGGCGTGGTCCTTGACCCCCGCGCCTCTTGGCCGGAACCAGGACGCTGCCCATCCCCAAAAACACTCCCTGATTACATCTCCATCAGAGGTCGACTTCCCGCGGCAGGAGTACGTATCGGGCTGTATACTGCGCGTTAAGGGGAATGGTGCACGAAAACCGTATATTTATAAAAAAAATTTGTCACAGCTTTTTGCACAGAGGATTTTTCGAATTTTTCGGCTCGACGAGACGTAAATTACAATCTTAAACACCTTACATTGTTACAAGTTCACTGCGTTCCTTACTCTCGGAGCACTGGTTAGGAAAAAATAATAATTTCTTATCTTCCATCATTGGTCCGAGATTGAAGAAGGCAGCGAATCAACGTAAAAAGATGCTGAAAATTAATATTAACATCTCGTCGAGCCAAAGATTCCGATAAACCCTTCGGAAAACGGCATATATCGAAAATCGGGTAAATAATCTGCTTTTAGCACCATTGCCCTTAAGAGGTATCAGTACCCACCATCTTGGATTTACGGAATTTTTCGCCGCTACTTGCATCACAGATTTTATTTTAGGCGTCGACAAGGTATGCGGCATTACTTTGCGCGTGTTCTGAAACATGTAATGCTCGACTACTCTAGCCAGTATAATTTCTGTAAACGCCTGCAAGAAACATATATTTATTTCACGTCAGCAGTCACAAATAAAAATATATAAAGGCAGTATAGATGCAATAGTTTGATACAGGCAGCTCACGTTAATCTGAGCACTTTTGAAAGCCTTGATTAAGATCTATTTGTATGCACGTTGTTTGTTCTTCCGCCTTATGTAAAATTATCATTGCCGTGGGCCTCATCGTTGTCTTCATGCATCGGTCAGGCGAAACTATAAAAATTATTAGAAAAGAAAGTATTTAAAAAAATCGGCAAATTTTTACACTTCGACGCATTAAAAATAGCGATAGAAATAGTTTAACTTATCACAAATCGTTACTTAACACTTTTTATTCGACGTTAAGATGTGGAACTACTTTCCATCCATTGTTGCCAACAGCTTATTTGAAATTAGTGTTTGGGCGTATACGAATATTTCAATAAATAAATGTTCTAGAAAGACGCAAATTGTTCTTAGGAAAGTTTGTTATTTTTTTGTTTACTTTTATCCTGTCAAATAAGTTCGGAATTAATTGGAACCGTGCAAAAAAAATGGCTGAAAAGGTCAATTTTAGAGCTTCTGCGCGTATTTTGCTTAAAAAAAGGACGAACGTATGCAAATCAGCATTTGCAGTTGAGTCCTTTGGGTTCCAACGCGTGCATCTGTCGTCCGCTGTTCCATATCAGATTTGCAAAAAGTCAGCTGTAGTGAGGTGCATGTCGGATTCTTTGAAGTCCGTCGCGTAATACTTCCTAACAGCAAGTCTTGAAGTCGTGGCGTTCAGAAATGTTTTACTATAAAATCGCCTTATGCAGTGAACACTTTCAGTCAACATCCATGACCAAAGTCCTAAAACGTTTCTGAACTCCTTAGTACTGAGCAGCGTTATGAAAAGTTTCGATGGTTAAAATAGAAATCAAACGTTAGCTTTATTATTTCAATCGGATCAAGGCTAAGTAAAATTTTTCCATGAGCCAAGGTCACAGAAAAAAAAATGCAGCGCTCTTTTACTGCGAACCAGATATTCCAAAAGTGGTTAAATGTCACAGAGAAGGCGAGAAAATGCCCTCATTATTACGCCTTGTGCGGACTGGGTGCTTGGAATACAGGAGGTGGGGGGGGGGGGTATCATGGGTTTGATCTCTGTGGTCATTTATTCACATAATTATGTCCTTCATACAGCATTTCAAGGCGCCGAGTGACGCATGACAAAAACTATTTTTGTTTCTGTTTTATATCCTTTAATACAAAGTCCCGTTTCCATCAGTGAAAACAGCGAAGAGCATTTTACTCATCTTCTCCTTGGTCTGCCCATATGCTCTGCGGTGGAGGGTTTCGCCCTTGACCAAGTTTTTTCTCGTCTGGTGTCCCAAACTGTTTTGGAAGCTGGAGGAGAGAGAGATAGAGAGAGAGAGAAAAAAATGGGAGGGTTGTGTGTGTGTGTGCGTGTGTCTGAGACGGTCCATGTTCACGTTACAAAATTTGGAAGGTATTTTGAACCGCAAGGCCAGATATAGCCGCATCAGAGTTCCGGCAGCCCTTTTATAAAGTGGGCTTGTCTCCAACAGCCAAAAACATGTAGGCCGCGTCTAGCTTATTTAGAAACAAGGGTTTTGTCCTGTAAGCATTGCCTCGAAGTGGGTACAGTCAGGTTATAGCGCGAAGAACAAAAGCTCATTTCATTCGAACGGATCACTAAGAACAGAAATTTAATCCTAAATGGAATAGCAGAGAGTTTTCAGCGACGATGCCGTTTCGTGAGATTAATTGTGACAGAAACGTGGAAACACGCAGGGCTTTCTGTGAGTGGAAAATAGAAGTATAATATTCGTGGAATTAAAAACTTCCAGGGTGACAGAAACTATTATTTACAACACAATCAAGAGTCTGGGGAGTTCAAAATATTGCTAAGTACAGTGCGGCAAAAACTATTAGCTGTTTGGTAGGATAATTATAGTTTTATTTCGACTACAGATGCTTTAGTGATATAGTTACTAAACCTGTGACATCAAACATTCGTTTCGAGGAAACCGAGAATTCCTATTACCAGACTCTCAAACACTATGTAAGCTTCTTTCCTAGAACAAGTTGGCGCTCTGAAAGACTCGGTTCTTTGAAACTGCTGCGTGAGCCATAAAACAGAAACAGGCTGCACAATGATTTAAACAGCGCACAAAAAAATAATGCTATACCTGATTTTAAATCTTTTACTTTGTCTGCACCTAATAAAGTCACCACTAGGTACATAAAATGAGGCAGTGTATTGCGGAACATTTGTTAAAACCATTATGCTTTGAATTCTCAAACACATGTTGAAACCGAAATTTTTATGAATGCGAAGGTGATGAGCGAATCATTGATAAAAAATTGATAGTAAACGCCAGTATAAGGGGTGAAGGAATTTGCCTCGCAATTATTTATAAAAAAAAAAGCTCACTTTATAAATGTAGTATTTGCTAGTTAATTAGTAAGAATATTTTTAATAGTAACATAAATGTTACAGTATCTCATAATTGTAAATGCGCATCAAAGCGAAACATAAATTACTGTTAGCTTTATTAAAACAAGTTACAGCCAGCTGAAATTAACGAAACAATTTTATTTTCTGTTTTCTCAAGTTGTTATCCTTATCATTCTATTTAACTATAACTTTAAAAAATGTTCCTTTAACAACGTACAATATATAGTGATGGTTTCATCACCAAAGATAGATTTTTGGCATGTTGGAAATTTCTCTTGGTTATAGTTAAATTACTGTTAATCCACTTAAGCTCCTCCAAATTCCGAGTTCAAAAATATTAATTATCTATTTATGTTATGAGGCAGTGTCCGTTAACCTAAAAAAAAAAAAAAAACGCACGTAAGCTTTATTTCAAATATGTGTAAATACGTTAACTATGCATTAAAATATTTTATTTGTAATATGTTGCCAAATATGCACAATTATTCCAACCTGATGTGAGAGAGATATTAGAACATGTTAGTAGGGCCCACTAGTTAGAATGAACATGTAAACATCTTCTGTGATATACCAACGTATAAGAGGTTGCTGCGACAAAAAAAGATTGCGTTGTATTTCCGTCCGAGTCAGAATCGTCAACAAAATAAATCAGGCGCTAAGCAGAGGCGACTACAGTTTCTGTAAGAGAGTTATTCCTCTCGTTCTTGACCGTCCTGCAAACTGAGATTAGGCGAGGGAAACTGCGGAATGGAGAGGGGACACCACGTAGGAGCACCCGGAGAAGAATTAAAACTGTTTGTCACGCCGGAATGTCGGCCTTGCTAACCACACGGAAATCATGGTTCGAGTAATTCAATTTACAGTCTCATAAAGGACTTGCGATCAAATAGAGCAACTTACAGACTGCAGAGTAGCCTTATCATCATCAATGCAGTAGTAGCCTAAAACAGTCTGTACTGCTCACATAAAGTTTAGCATATATCAGAATCCAGGATATTATATCGACTAAAATTAGTTTACATTCCATTTTGTACGCCTAAAAGCACATAAAGTGGAGAAAAAAATGCAATACACGTTTACGTAATCCCAGTATGAAACAAAGGGCATAAACTGAAAAACAATGTAAACAAAGGAATCACATCAGTGTCAGCATAAAAAAAAAAGTCTTCTCAAATGCACTGACAAACATCAATAACGTGTACGACCTACATGATTCCTGAGGCACGTTTGTATCCGACGAGGCAAGCCAAAAACATGTTCATTAAGTATTCCCTGAGCAAATTGTCCCATTCCTCTAGCACGTCTGTTTGAAGACCTGAATGGTCCTTGGTGGTTGTGCACGTTTTGAAATCGCTCGTTTGAGGAACGAAGACAGATTCTCTATGCATTTCAAGCTAGCCAATTCATTCTTCGGATCCCAGAAGGGAATATGATAAACTTGTTGTGGGCAGTATACATAAAATTCACTTTATCTGTCACTTGGTCGAGGCTACGGACTGTTATAAAGACCACTTGTTTGAGGTGGCACAGGTAGACGCGATGGGTCGAAAGACATGAGCTCCTTATCCTCTAAGATTGTAAAATTTTCACTTGTCTTACTATGAAATTAATTTCGAAGCAATGTCTGGAATTTTCGCACATGTACACTTTAAGAACTTACCACAATCTATGTCACCAGAATTAATATCGTCCTATTCGCTCATGACAAAAAATTTATCCGGAAGACATATGTGAGGTTATGTTGCTTTTGTCAGTAGCATAGATATGTCGCTGAACTATGATGCATTATGAACTGTAATGGGCAACCAGGCTTACAGAAGAACCAAGGAGTACAGCAAGGTGAAAGTCACGTTGAAAGGAAGATTTGTTTGAGCCAAATACACACCCAAATATTTTGTTCACAGGCAATTTCCGTTTACCCAAGGAAAGAATTCCCTTAAAGCCTGTGCATATTTTGTAACATGGGCAAAAAATGTTATTCCAACTTAATTTTTTTAAATCAATAAAACATTTACGAGAGAAACTACATGAATTATTTGGTTATTTACATATTGGTAAGTTATTGGCTCAAATAAATCTTCTTTTATGGCTTGTTACTGTTAGCTAAGAACGTTTATAATTTATAGTTTCCTTTCATAGTATATTTTTACACTTTATACGAAAACTAAAATTCTTTTGAATCTACTGATAAGAATATATTGGCCCATAAAGTAACAATAAATGTATATGACAGTACTCCAAGCCATAGTTTCTTCTATAAACAAAAAAAAACTGCATTTTAATTCCCGTTAATTTTGAAATTTGCAATTTTAACAAGATGTTAGTATGGGTAAATGTTTTTTAAATTCCCTGCCAATACTACACTTTACATATGGTATAGGATGTTTACGGTATACTAAGCACTTTTGGAAGCCTTGCTTAAGAAAAACTTGACTGCACTTTGTGTGTTCTTCCGTCAAACGTAAGTTAACATTGTCATAGCCCTGATCACTTTGTTCATGCGTCAGTCAAGTGAAACTGGAATTTTATTATGAAAAGTAATATTTCATAAATATTCCAATTTTTATAGTTAGGTACATAAAAAACACAAAGCAAAAGAAATAATTTCAGTAATCACAAAGGTTCACTTTCAATTGAACGTTTAAGAATGGAAGTACTTTTCCTTCTTAGTTACCGACCTTACAGGGCGCATGAAATGCATGCATTTAGGTGCAGTGACATTTATTCAAACGTTGATTCCAGAAGTGCTCGATAAACCGTGGACATGCTACAGTCAATATTTACGTTGGTTATAATTAGAGATCATGGTTTATCGCGGGAAAAGTTTACTGTTTGCTAAGATTCAACGCACTGTACACATGTCAGACAGGTTTTCTTTCCTTATTGGCCGTCATGCATGCATGAAGCTACTACCCGATTTCACTGGGTCAGCGAGTAATGTGATACTATAAGGCAGAACGTTCGTGATTGGCCTCCAAAATTCGCTTCAAGCTAGAATAAGTAGTACTGTGTATACTCTAGCCAGCGTCGTTCCCTTATTGACTTTTGCCCAAATGTGAAGTCACGCCGTTTCTCAGTGAACTGTACATGATTAGAGCACACGATTGGGAAGTGTTCATTTACTGGCGCAGAGTCGAAAAAGCATAGTCCAATGACAAACGCATTGCAATGTTATAAGTGTTCAAATAATAACACGAATTAAGGTCTCTAGTGATTGGCATGCAAATCTTGTTCACCCAATCATAAAAGAATAAACTAGCTAGAGTGTTATCGAAGATACGTTGGCGATTTTCCATTATCTCTAGTCATAAATGAGTCATGCACTTAATTTTGGCGAGGGACGGCGAGGACCTACCTCATCTCGAAGTCGTGCAGCTCCTTAAGAGTGAGCGTGTTGGCGACGTCCAGTAGCTGCTTCATGTTTTCCTCTCGGCGGCTTGCCTCCTGCTGGCTCTGTACGCTGGGCGACGCGCAATTCTTCAGCAGCACGGTCGCGACCGCGGGGCTACCTTGCTGCTGGACCACCACCGACTGCTTGGGATGATGCCGGCAAGACGTCAGTCCCACCAGAGGGTTCGCGGTCGTGTTGACGGTCGGCGCCGCCGACGCCGTATTTATAGCCGCGGCCGGAGGTGACGCCTCCTCCTCGCGCCCCTCCTTGTCGCCGGGGAAGAAGTCGACCCGCAGGTCCGGGGGCGGCCCCGCCGCCGCAGACGCTTCCCCCCTCTGCCGCCGTGGCTGGCTGCCCGTGCTCGTCCCGGTGCTCGACGAGGAGCACGTGGACGAGCGTGAGCTGCGGCGGGACCGGCGGCGGCTCGAGTGGCGTCTCTGCGGGCGTCCCGCCTTATCTTTGTCCAGCCCGCCGCCGTCCACGTCGACCACCTCGTCCTCGTCCGTGCCCGCCTCCGTCTTGATGAAGACGAAGCGCGGCTCGCGGCGCGCCGCCGCCCCCAGCAGCGGCGTCGGCGGCGGCGGCGCCGGCTGCCGGTGCGACTCGTCCGTGCCGCTCGACTCGCTCTGCGGCGCGTCTTCGTCCCGGTCCAGCGACAGTATCTCGTCGACGCTGTCCCGGGTGGCGGCGGGGGCGGCGTGGCGCGGCGTCGACTCAGTGTCGGTGTCGGCGTCATCTGTCGCCGTCACCAAGGTCGTCACCGTGTTGGCCGAGTCGGTGCTCGTGTTGATTGTCGTGTTGGAGGAAGTGGAGGTCGTGCTGCTGCCCATGATCACCACCTTGGGCACCTGGTGCTGCGGCGACTGGTACCTGCGCCCGGGACACGCACAGTGAATGCGGAGCAGAGTAACCACACTACATACATGACTAGGCAACAACACTGAACTGTTTCTCTGCCAATACGACTATCACAAATGACGTTTAGTAAACACGTGCTTTGAGACCTTTCCATAATTCCTCTAGACAATTTTAAAAAAATGCAATTATAGTACATTCAAGTTGTTGAAAAGTATTTTATTCATATAAAAATATTTGCCTTTTAAAAATTAACACCTGAACAAACACGTTCATCTCTACTGACCATGTGTATTGGCGTGTGTTAGATCAATGTTGGGCACATGCGCAGAAGATTAAATCTACCTCATCTGTAATTATGTATCCGTTACACAGAGAGCGTGTGTCAGCTGAGTGGCAAGCGACTTATGGGTACCAACACTGGATAATTTCTTTTCCATTACGCTCGTTAAAACTACATGGATAGAACTTTTAGCTAACACCAGTATTTTAATAAATTCATAATTTGAAATGTTACTACACTCCTCCTCAGAGAGTTTTGATAACACGAAAACATATTTAACTTTTTCACAAGTCATATTATTATAGCGATTTCTATAGTTTATTACTATATTGTACACGTAAAATAATCCAAGGAAAGGATTATTTAGGCAAAAAAAAAATTTCATATATTTCAATGTAATATATAATTCATATATTTCAATATTATATATAATATTTTAAAATTAATTTCATACCTATCTGTGTTAGCATAACGTAAACATGCATATTTTAAAGTTGAAATTTAAAGATAAAACGTGGCCTATTTTGACACATAAACAATTAAATTTTAACCACGGGGAGTATTCTTTCTATTACCTGGGAATGAATTTACTACGAAACATATTTTTAAAATAAAATTTTACGTCTACTGGAAAACGAAAAGAAAACAAACGTCACCTGGCTGTTAGCTGGCGTGAACTGGACTGAGAAGCATGTTAATCGCGAACTAATGTGGGCACGTGCGTATGAGACGAAAATCAATATACCTTAACTTAGTCCATACCTGCGACATTCGATCGAACATTAGAGTAGATAGCAGACTGCCTCATTTGTTGTAAAAAAAAAAAAAATCTATGGCAGTGTTAAAAATAAAAGGAAAATATTAAAACTTTTTGTAGGGTTCAATTAAATTTCGTAGTTATTTGTATGAAGATACTTTGAAACACTACTTATTGTTTTCTCAAGAAACTATAGAACACTTTTCTTAGTTGTCAATAGTAGGCCAATCACGACGTGAACAGTTCCTGTAAAACAATTCGCACTTGGCGCTAAGCAGTCGTGTCTATTTTAATTTTATAAAATGTTGCAATATTTCAGTGTATATATATATATATATATAATTTTTTTTTTGTCAATTCAATAAATGTGGTTACTGAAACAGCCAGGGAAAATCGCTCTGTTTACGATATTTGTTCTACTGGGAACGTTAACGAGAAGGTTGTATCTTTTCTAAACAGATTTGCTGTATTAAAATCACACAGTCTCCACTTGAAATTCTGAGGAAACACAACACGCGCCGAGGTTGTTAAAGGCTATTCTCCGTCGCCCTCGCAACGCTTCCTTTCAGCCGGACGTGACAAAGTGTCTCCTATGCGCAAGGTTCTCAACTGGCGCGCAGTGTTCTCGTCGCTCTGCGTGAACCTATGGGAGTTTCAGCGCAGACCCTATTGTTTCACGTGAATGCGTCTTTAAATTTGCAACCATAGTGGGAGGCAATCCAGAAAATCCGATGATAACAAAATCGGGGGATACAGTTTGGCAATGCGGCTCCGGATATCTATCGTCTACATTCGAAATTCAATTACACCACTCGATTGCCAAAGGATCAAATAATATGTTACGTTGAGTGAGGACTGTGAAGCATCGCGTGCTGCGGAGTGGAAAAGTGGCTGGGGGGGGGGGGGGGGAGGGATAGTGGAATTTTGAGTTCGTTTCGCCGCGTCTCATAACTTCCGCGTAGTATAACTCTTGTCTAGGAGAAGCTACGACACTCGTTTGGGTTTCAATCGACTGCTCTCGTCAAGATAAATCGATTGTGTACATAAAGACATTTGTGTGGCGTGGTTATGGTGAAATTGTATGAGTTTAATGTAAAGCATTAAGAAAACTTAATACAATTTCGGTTTGTACTCGTCAAAAAGCCAAGTCGAAATACAGAAATCGTACAGAGTTGGAAAAAGCATCTCAAAAGCAATCCAGTGATACCCATAACCCCGTATGATCGAGCGAAGCGGTGCCGAGAACGTAGAATAAAAATAAACATCAAGGCGTCCGAGCTCGTCAACGTGGACGTATTCACGCAAAACGAACGGCCGTGTCCCCAACACAGCCGAGCCGAATTTTCATTGTTGTAAAGTCTGTAGGAAGATTCAACGCTGGGCCCCTGAGTAGTTTTGTATAGATCTGAAGCGTTTATTTTGAGATAGAAAAAGTTTAAAGCCATTTTGGAGCAGTGTGGAATCGTGTTTGTTAAGTGTCTGACATCTTGAAAGTACTCGGCAGCTCTGGTCTGTGGTGTGTGTTCTTTCCTTAGATCAGCACGTCGAAGGCACGTTTAGTAGTTCGGTGGGACAACGTGCATTTCGAACATAGACCGTGTCAAAAAAAATGGCAGATTTCGTTGGCAAAATTATCACGTGACTCCATTCCCTATACAAAAAAGGCGACGCATTTGATAATTTGGTATTTCGTATTTTGTATCTGGCGGATGTCAGCAAAAATACGAAACAACAAAATCAGCGCCATGTTGGACTTAACGTTCATAACACATGTGCGAACGCGTAATTGAAAAGTTTTTTTTTAAATACAAAAAACTGTTCATAATATACACTAGGCATGTTTTGAAAAGCAAGCAAGTGTTGTGCTTCGTTTATGTATTTCGCAACACATTTTTTTAAAGTCGTTATTGCATAATTGATTATTTTCTTGGTTATTAACATATTTGTAGCATTCCAGTGATATTTGTATAAATATTACGTCCTGTTTTAAGCATTCAATTTAAATAAAAATTGCGTTTGGCTCTGTTGGGGACACGGCCGTATGTTTTGCGTGAATACGTCTACGTTTACGCGCTCGGACGCCTTGATGTTTACTTTACATACCCGGCACCGCTTCACTCCATCATATGGGGTTTTATGGGTATCACTGGATTGCTTTTGAAATGCTTTTTTTCAACCGTATACGATTTATGTATTTTGACTTGGATTCTTGGCGTGTATAGGGCGAAATTGTGGTAAGTTTTCTTAATATTTTTTAGATAAAACGCATTCAATTTCACGACACAAATGTTTTTATACGCGTAATCGATTTATATTGACGAGAGCTGTCGATTGAAACCTAGACGAGCGCCGTAGCTTCTCTTAGCCAAAAGTTATACTACGCGGAAGTTATAAGACGTGGCGAAACGAACTAAAAATTGCCCCCCCCCCCCCCCCACCCCCTCCTCACTCTGCAGCCCACGAGGCTTCGAAGTCCTCACGCTACGTAATATATATTCTTTGATCCTTTGGCAATTGAGTGGTGTAATTGAATTTTGAATGTAGACGATAGATTCGGAGCTGCATTGCCAAACTGTAACCACCCGATTTTGTTATCATAGTATTTACTGGATTACCTTCCACTATGGGTGCAAATTTAAAGACGTATTCGCGTCAAAAATAATTTTCACTGCTAATGTAATAATGCGTTGCCGCGAGTGTCCAATAAGTGACCGTCGACAACGCCCGAGTTGAAACTTGCGAAATGACAAACTACAAAATAGCGAATTTGTAACTTCGGACACTTGCAAGGCGCCACGCGCGCGTGGGCGCGCGGGAGTGCAGCGTGTGCCGCCTTGTCACCTGCTGGATTTGTTGATCCTGCTGGCGCCGGCGGACTTGAAATGCAGCCTGCGCAGCGCCGAGCTGGCGGTGGAGATGAGATCGTGCTCGGCCGCCGCGCTCGCCTCCTGCTCCTGTGGGAGGCTCGTAGTCGTCTTGGTCGGGCCCGACCGCTGCAGCACCGTCATCTCGCCCTTCTTCGACGGCGACCGGCTGCCGCCCTGCCACACACACACACACACACGCACGCGCCACTGTAGCGTCTCCAACGTTCTCACACGTTCACCATAAAATGCAACTTGACGCGAAACATCTGATGACAGTAAAACCACCACGAAAAATTATAGTTACAAAAACCGTTTTAATGACTATATGATATAGGCTGTTCACCGTAAAATGAGCACTTCTGAAAGCCCTGCTTAAGATCTACTTGTATGCGAGTTGTGTATTATTCCGCCTTATGTAAAATTATCATTGCCACGGACCTCATCACGTTATTCATGCGCCGGTCAAGTGAAACTGTGAAATTATTAGAAAAGTAAACATTTTATGAGTGCTAATTTCTAGACATCTGGTGCATTAATAAAAACAGAAACCAAAATAAATAATTTAAATTATCACAAATGGTTTACCGACACTTTTTATTCGACGCTAAGATATGGAACTACTTTCTATTCATCGTTACCAACTTTACCGGGCGCATGTCACTCAGTGCGAGCGTTGAAGTATATGAAGGCAGGGGCAGTGAAATTTTTCTAAGGTTGATTTCAAAAGTGCTCACTTTATAGTGCAGGCTATTTACGGCCAAGTGAGAACTTTTGAAAGCTCTCTCATTTGGAATAATAGTCAGTAAACATATTTTATTTCATCCTTAGACGTCAAGGTCATATTTGGAATTTTTATTTTTGGTTATCTAAAAGAGCTTCAGAAAAGTGCCCCCTTAATGCAGGTATAGGGGCTTCACTATAAAGTGAGCACTTTTGAAATTAACCTTTGAATAAAGTAACTGCTCCTATCTGCATATTTTTTGACGGGCGCACCGAGTGACGTGGGCCCAGTAAACTTGGTAACGATGGATGGGAAGTAGTTCCTTATCTTAACGTCGAATAAAAAGTACTAGGTAACCATTTGTGATAACTTAAATTATCTCTTTTCCTTTCTGTTTTTTTAATGCATTGAAGTGTAAAATTGAGCTTTTTTTTTTATTTACTTTTCTAGTAATCCAGATTTTCTCTTTCCGACACGTGAATAAATCGAGGAGGCCCATAGCAATGTTAAATTTACATAAGGCGGAAGAACACACAACGTGCATACAAGTAGATCTTACGCACGTCTTTGAAAAGTGCTTTTTTTTTTTTTTTGCCATGAACAGAATATATTAGTTGTCAAATCATTCTAGTTTTCAAAATATAACACTCAAAAGTCTCAACTTCACGAATTCTGCAGTATAATAGGCTTTGCTCCTAGATATTTTTTTTCCAATCAAATTGCATTTAATGCAATCTTTATGGTGTGCAGAACATACTGATTCAGTATGAGTGCGATTTATAAACAGGTGAGCAGGTATTGGCACTCTGAATTTTGTTGAGATATATTTGTGTTCATTCAAGCGAAACTGTTAACATTCATTTAATAAATAGTTTAAACCATAAACTGTAGAGGAAAAGTTGTGTAATAGTTCCATTCGTAGCTTGTAACACAAAGGCAGTATGCCGCGCTTAGACTCTAATTCAACTTTTTTAACCTGCCTATAACACTCTTTTGTCGGAATTTGAGTGTTATATCTTGAAAACTGTAATGATTTAACAACTAAAAACTGCGTTATGGAGCAATTTTTCAGACCTCTATCAGATAACCAAATAAAAAAAAAAAAAGGGAAATATGACCTTAACTTCCGAGTGTCGTGGAATATACACACTGTGCTTATTACCTACATAGCCATATTTATTTAACAAGGTGGGTAAAGGATTAAAAATAGGTGAAAGGAAAAGTAACTAGCGCATCAGAACTGCTCACTTTACCGTGAACAGCCTGTAGTATACTTTAAAAAAATTTGCTCTGAATGTATACAACAGAAGATTCCGCCAGTTTCATGACTTCATTTGAAAACTTGAGAAGTAGGTAAGCAGTAAGATTGGGCAGTGAGTCGTAACCTAACAAAAACTTAATGTACACGACAGCAGTGTGCGGATCGATATGGAGGTTGCCAAAAAAATTCCCCCTCTCATAAAATATTTTCCCTGGCTCGCACAAGAAAAATTATTTTCCTGCTAGGGAATGTGATTCCCCTCCCTGAAGAATGCACTCTAAACCTGAAACACTGAGAATTGAGCCCAATCAGTGGAATTCAGTGAAAATTGTTCGACTGGCAATCGGCGTCAGAGAACTAATTAATATGATTGTTGAATTTCTCTGATTTGTTTGTGATTTCCACTGAATGTCGATAATTCCACTGCCACAAATGACTTGTTCCACAATTTATTTGCTTGAATGACATTCAGTGAATGTTATTTCATTATAGGTTGTTCACAGTAGAATGAGCAGTTTTAAAAGTCCTGCTATAAATCTACTTGTGTGTACGTTATGATTCTTCCGCCTATGTAAAATTAATATTGCCATGGGCATGATCACTTTATTCATGCGTCGGCCAAGCGAAACTGTGAAATTATTTTACAAGTAAATATTTTACAATCTACTCATGTTTATACTTCGATACATAAAAATAATCAGAAAACGAAAGAAATAATTTACATGATCACAAATGGTTACCTAACACGTATTATTCTACGTTAAGGTATGGAACTATTTTCCACCCATCGTTAGTAATTTTACTGGGCGCATGTCACTCAGTGTGCCCGTTTATTTATATGCAGACACGGGGCAGTGATTTTTTTCTAAGGTTGATTTTAAAAGTGCTCACATTATCGTGAACAGCCTTTAATAGATATCACTGATTTGGGCTTAGAGCGAGGCTTAGAGTAGACATGTTATGATTAATAATACAAATAGTTCTCACGTACAAATTGTAATGACGAAACTCGATGCCTGCCTCGGTTGGAAAGTCCGGGCTGGAAAGCACGTAGACTAATGTAGTCCATTAACGGCTACTTCCCACATTTCTGAGGCCCTGCTTGCGTTCTACTTCCAGGATATTCTTCCGCCTCGTTCTAACAAAGCTTAACCAAGTCTAGATAATTACGCCAAAGGGACCACACACCGTGTTACGTGCGCACTCAGTTTAATGATATTTTGCATTAGAACTATTTATTACTAGGCGCTACCAACACACGTGTTTTCTCACTGTTTTTATAAATATCTATCATAAATTAAATATTATAATTTATAAATAAAATACAAGTGGCACTTAAATCTAACGAAAAATAAGATATTAGCATGTTAACAGAGGTATAAAACGGTTGTGATATTTGGCGTTCGGGGGGAAATAACTAAGCACGGCAGACAGAGTGATTTTTTAAAGCTTTGATTCAAAAAGTGTGAAGAATCCGCGAATAGACTATATCAGTCTTGGAAAATAAGAAAATTGGCGGCAGAAGTTTGAGGCACTGTAACTAAATCACAAAGGTCATAGCGTATTTTTTGAATTTCCGTCTCGTACCCCTGGGACACAGTAAAACTCCTTCGCCCTTCTGCGCAAGCCCGAATAAACCCTTGGCCTTCTTTTTTTTTTTTTTTCTTGTCGTGTGTCATAATTGATGTTGCCTTCGACAATGACTTCGAATTCAAGCATTGACGAAATGACACCCCGAAAGATCTTTAGCAGCGTTTCGCTATACCTATTCTTGCATCAAAGTGCGAAATGATGGGATTATGACGACTTGACGTGAACGTTACACATAACATGAGACATGTTACGCACTCACGTGTACATAAAACTTATTTATTTCAGTGTGACATGTTAGGGCGCATCCCATAAGCTACGTAACTACGAGAGATGAAAATAAATTGCAAAAGAATTCTTGCTTATCAAACTGGTAACTCTTTCAGGTGATACAGCCTTATTCCTGTTATAACATCAATGAAGCAAGAAAAATTTGAAAATTTTTTGGTGTTCGTGATTTTGTTAAATTCCAAAAATGTATATGGCAATACGGTTTAAAATAAAATACGTCTGGAATATGCATACGTGTTTTCTCGTGTAAAAGCGAATGAATCGTAAGATTCAATCTATACATAAAAACTTACAGTGACTTTCGTGAAGTACTTAATAAAACTCGCAAATTTGGCATAATGTTTTTCTTAACAACAATATATACAAGCATTTTAGTGCTTCTGTAAATCATGATTAAAATGTTCTATTAATGGATAAATTGTAAAAGTATTTGCAAATCTACGACTTGTAGAAGGGCAACAGGTGATAATCAGCATATCACAGCTACACAAAAATATAAAGACAGATTAGATAAGTTTCTAAAAACAAAATCCTTAACTTGGGCATTTTTAAACTACAGATTCGACGCTTAACCTATATTATAATTTAATTATTCATTAGTACCATAAACGTGAACTATGTATGAACCAAGTAATGATATGTTTGTCACAATAATTTTAAAGCTGGAGAACACTAAATTGTGTTAATATCTCTGTTGCTTTAAGTAAGGCTTAATATGAATTCCGTTAGTTCCACGGAATCCAATATTATTTCCGGATAAATGCTACTGCGTGGAAAATATGCGGTGAACAACAAAACTGATTTTGTTGTTATCTACACAAGTTAAACCATGTTCCTGTGACGGATCACAGTGTGGAGTGAAGCTTACGTGACTAGAAACAGATATTTGGATCGGGAATGATTTGCTCACAATATTTGTTATAACCGTGTTTGCGAGTGCTGAGAGAGTATCAAATGGCGCAGAACCCGCTGTCGTATTTGATGTTTCACTGCATATAGTCCATTCATGCTGACTTAAAAATTTACTGTAGTCCTGATAAACTTCTATTTGCAGGTCATTCCTCCATATCAGGCAAGTAAAACTTAACTATGTCTAAAAATTACACCAATTGAACAACACACCGAATTCGTGCACACTCAGTTTGATAATATATTCCATTAAAGGCTGTTCACGATAAAGTGAGCAATTTTGAACTCAACCTTAGAAAAAAGTTACTGCCCCTGCCTGCATACATTTTAACAGACTCACTGAGTAACATGTGCCCGGTAAAGTTGGTAACGATGGATGGAAAGTAGTTCCTCATGATAACGACGAATAAAAAGAGTTTGGTAACCATTTATGATCATTTAAATTATTTCTTACGCTTTCGGTTTTTTTTATGCCTCAGTGTAGAAAAATTAGCAGATTTATAAAATGTTTATTTTTCATATAATTTCACAGTTTCACTTGGCCGATGCATGAATAAAGTGATGATGCCCCAATGGCAATGTTAATTTTACATACGTTTGAAGAATGCACAACGTGTATACGTGCAGGTTTTAAGCAGGTCTTTCAAAAGTGCTCATTTTACCGTGAACAGTCTATATATCTATTTATTACTAGGCATTCTCAAAGCACCTATTTCACCTCGGTTTTCATTCGTACTAATAATAAATAAATTATTATAATTTATAGGTAAAATATGTGCAGAAATACAATTTAATAAAAAATAAGATACTTTTATTTTAACAAAAGTATTCATCGCTTGTGATGCATGACATGTTTAGGAAACAATCAAACTCGCCATAAATGGGATAAATTTTTAAAAGGTTCTATCCGAAAAGTGCCAACATACCGCGAATGGACGGGAGCCGCGTCTGCTTAGTTTAAATAACAATCCTGCATGTGGTCGACATCACTCCAACAAAAGTTTGTTAGGTCAGTGTGCAGTCGTTCCCGACATCAGGTGAGCACACAGCTACGAGCGTGTCTGCATAATTCTGGCTGCGCCCGCGCATTCTAGTGCAGGGCAGTTAAACGAAAAAAAAAAAAAAAAAAAAAGGGGGTTTAAACCCGAACAAACTGATTAACAAAACGAAACCATCTGGAATGTGTTTGGCACCGGCCCCTCGTCATTATCTGAAAATTCCCAAATTTTCCCACTTCAGCAATGTCTCCAGAACGAAAACTCGTAGAAATGCCCAACTCGTGCCTTTCTCTTCTATTTTGACGGTTCTACATAAAAAAAAAAAAATCTTCCAACGAGATAAACATATTGATAAACTCGTTTTTTTAATAACGAAAACATGGTTCTTCAAAGCGGAAAAAAAAAAAAAAAAAAAAAAAAATCAGATTTTAATCTCACAGTTTTGCTATTAGTTTTCCACGTTTTGTTCTCGAACAAAAGTTGTAGAGCTGTTCGAAGCGTACCAGATTAGTGTATTACTTTTGCACGTACGTGAAAAACGAACGGCCAATACAAGCATTAAACATGCAGGCATTAGCGACTGGCAATGATTTCACGCGTGGGGCGTGTCTGGCTTTTTTAAATTACGACCCAATGAAGAGGTCGGCCATCACATGATTCCTCGCGCAGGGGGGGGGGGGGGGGTTCTGAGAGAGTGCTCGGCTGACCACGTGATGTGCTCTCGCCGGTAATAATAAAACAGCAGAAACCTGAGGGAATAGATCAAGCTGCTGCAGTCCCCACCCCTCCCCCCCCGGGTCACTTCACACTGGTGGCATGAATGACGAACGGTGCGCGATATTTTACAGCGGCCATTTATCACAGCCGGGGGGGGGGGGGGGGCGTAGTTCACGGGCTCTGCCCGGCAAATAGCGGCCAATACGGGAAGTCGGTTACCAAAAAGAGCCCGGTCGCAGGTGGCACGGGGGGGGGGGGGGGGGAAACACTAAATATCTTCCCAGGTGCTGCACGTATTTATGATTTCTCGCGGGCCTTGCGCGTTTTAAGGACTGGCATCGATCATCAATGGCGATGCATTTTTCATGCGTCCGGTTCAGCCGCACCGTACTTCAGTCACATTGCTCTAAAGCGTTGCAGGCTGTTCACGGTAAAGTGAGCACTTTTGAAAGCCCTGCTTGAGATCTACTTGTACACATGTTGTGTGTTCTTCCACCTTATACCACTAACATTGTCGTGGGCCTCATCACTTTATACATGCGTCGGTCAAGTGAAACTGTGAAAGTGTTAAGATAGGGAATATTTTTCCAAATTTGCTCATTTTTGCATTTCGATGCACTAAAAACACAGAAAGAGAAATAAATACTTTAAATTATCACAAATGTTTACATAACACTTTTTATTCGACATTAAGATACGGAACTACTTTCTCTTCATCGTTACCAACTTTATTGAGCGCATGTCACACAGTGCGCCCGTTAAAATATATGCAGGTAGGAGCAGTGACTTTTTTCTAAGGTTGAGTTCAAAAGTGCTCACTTTATCGTGAATAGCATTTAAAAATAAAATACATGCAGAATCATAGGGATACCATCATAAACTATAAACAGCCAAGTCAGGAGCACACAACTTAGAAACATTTAGGATATAATTTTCTAACATATGCCAGTTCTAAGTTACGCGATTCTAACTTCTGAACTTTCTAAATTATGATAGTTATAAATAGCTTGTGTATAGTGCATAAGTCGAGTGTTTCTACGCTGTGCTAGTCAAATGTCTAAGTTACTACGTTTATTAGTTAAGTAGTTCTTCATTGTGTGTTTATAAGTGGTGTTTCAACTGAACAACTGTTTAAGTTGCGTTTTTTTTTATGTTAACGGTTCTAAGTTTATGAGTTTGTAAGTTACGATATTTCTAAGTTACATTGTTCTACGTTGTGTTTTTCTTTAAGTGCACGACTGTACTTAATAGTGTGTTTACAAGTTATGATAGTTTAAGTTACGGCTGTTCCAAGATGTGATTTTCTAAGTTACAAAATTACACTTACAAAATTATAATTTGAGAACTCACCAATTATGTAATCGAGCCTCGGGGTATTCAGAAACTGAACTTCTTTCCGAGTATCAGAGTTCTGTGTTATAAATAAGTTTATCACAATAATAGTTATTGCTACCAAGAACAATTAAAATATTACTGAAGTTGTTCTGCTGAAAAAAACTGCCTGTTCTTAAATAGGAAGAGAGGGTATTCCTGTAGGAACTACATGTAACTTATTTTTGAAGGCGCAATAACAGACAAGACAATGGTGTTACTATAGGTTATTCACGGTAAAATGAGCACTTTTGAAAGTCCTCTCATTTGGAATAACAACCAATAAATATATTTAAATTTAGCCTCAGGCGTTAACTTCGAATTGCAGTGAAATCTACAAACTGTGTTTATTACCGATACGGGAATATTTATTTAAAAAGCTGGTTAAAGGAAAAATTGCCGGAAAGAAAAAAAGGAACTAGGTCCCCAAAAGTGCTCACTTCACCGTGAACACCATATGGCTAGCAGTATTCAGACGGCAACGAGCCATCTGATTGTTTTCTCTGACCAAATGGTGCAAGTAGTGTTAGGGAAATTTCGCTAGTTCAATGACCTGTAGGCTAGACTCCACAGTCCTGTGCACACTCGAGCCATCTGATTGTTTTCTCTGACCAAATGGTGCAAGTAGTGTTAGGGAAATTTCGCTAGTTCAATGACCTGTAGGCTAGACTCCACAGTCCTGAGCACACTCGAGCCATCTGATTGTTTTCTCTGACCAAATGGTGCAAGTAGTGTTAGGGAAATTTCGCTAGTTCAATGACCTGTAGGCTAGACTCCACAGTCCTGAGCACACTCGAGCCATCTGATTGTTTTCTCTGACCAAATGGTGCAAGTAGTGTTAGGGAAATTTCGCTAGTTCAATGACCTGTAGACTGGACTCCACAGTCCTGAGCACACTCGAGCCATCTGATTGTTTTCTCTGACCAAATGGTGCAAGTAGTGTTAGGGAAATTTCGCTAGTTCAATGACCTGTAGGCTAGACTCCACAGTCCTGAGCACACTCGAGCCATCTGATTGTTTTCTCTGACCAAATGGTGCAAGTAGTGTTAGGGAAATTTCGCTAGTTCAATGACCTGTAGGCTAGACTCCACAGTCCTGAGCACACTCGAGCCATCTGATTGTTTTCTCTGACCAAATGGTGCAAGTAGTGTTAGGGAAATTTCGCTAGTTCAATGACCTGTAGGATAGACTCCACAGTCCTGTGCACACTCGAGCCATCTGATTGTTTTCTCTGACCAAATGGTGCAAGTAGTGTTAGGGAAATTTCGCAAGTTCAATAACCTGTAGGATAGACTCCACAGTCCTGTGCACACTCGAGCCTCAGATGTTTGTTCATTGACTGCTGCTCCAGATAGTAGCCAGTGTTACTCCACACCTGGTAGCATGGCACTCGCTACTTGTTTCCTTGCAAGTCTGCTATTGGCTCAGAGTCATCCAGGGCGTGCATATTGAACTGTGATCCAATTAAAAAGGTTACTTCAGTGTACATGTGTTGGACGTCTAACTTGTCCTGAAAGGTATAATTTTTAACTACAGGCTCGTGCGAAATTCTCACAGTATGCATCGGACGTGTCATAATAAAAAAAAATAATCCCGAATTCAGAAGAGAAAAATCTATTTACGCAACTCACTGCCATGGTGTCTACCTCTCGTCTACCATTATGGTCCCGGGTAAATCGAAATCACGGCTTACCCAAAGTTAATAGGCAATCGGAATTCAAGATGGTTACACTTATGAAGGCGAAAGAACAACTGAAACCGGGGAAGATATTTTCCATGTCTGAAACATTCCTTACCCTGATTGTAATCGTAACCGTACTTCCCGACTTGCGATTCAGACATCCTGCCCTCCTGAACAAATTGTTCGAATGATTGGTTTACGAATATGCCATTATAAATATCCGATTCAACCACCATGTATATCTTTCAACCTTGTATGAAAATGAACACTGTTACGAGTAGAATGTTCGCAGGTCAGTGAGCGTTTAAAAGAAAGCCCCGCTTAGGATATCTACTTATTCGGCCCGTTTGTGTCTTTCCGCAATATGTACAATCGTAATTTCACTTTATTCGTGCGTTGATCCAAAAGGAACCTGCGAACATTTATACGAACGTAAATATGTTATGAAATGCCATCACTTATTCCGTGTACAAAATAAGCATAAACGGAATGAAAAAATTCCGCGAGCTCAAAATTAAACACAACGCTTTTAATAGTTACGTTAGGGGGCCTCTCTAGATTTTTTACATTGATCTTATCGTTAGCTACTATACAACCATAATTAAAAAAAAAAAAAAACTATGGGATATTTTAATGTAAATAATTTTTTTCAGGGCAGAAATTAACATTGATATTTTGTTGTCAATTCATAAACTTGGTTATTGAAACATAACTGTTGTACCTGAAACGAGTCAAATTAAGCAAGAAATCCCTGTAAGTTGTTTCTTTGTTTAACCCTTTCAGAACACTTTAATTTGCGGTTTCGGGTGTTGAAAACAAAATTTTATTATGATGCGTGCTGTACTTCAGTCGACGAAACGCTTGTTTTGATGTCAAAGCCAATGAACTGTTGGCTATATTTTCGGCTACAGTTATGTGAACCAATTATGACCTAGACCAATAAGACAGTTTGCGAATCATTTAACCACATGTAAGATCATTGGTCATCGAGCTCCGTAGTGTGAAGTTCAGACCAAAAATTACCTATACGTGCGTGATGTACACACTTGTGTACACTGGATCGGAATGGGTTAAGGTATTTATTCCTCTATGAAACAGTGCTGCTTCACATTATAGGGATGACGCTGTATCTCTTCCGAACAGATAGCTGTATTATAACACTACATTCAACGGTCAAAATTCAGAGTAAATATAACACGCGCGAAGCTACTTGATGCTATTTTCCTTCGCCGACGCAGTGCTTCCTTAAGGGCGTTTGTGACGGTGAAGCGTTAGACGATTTTTTACTTCGGAGGCGCCTTAAGATATGGAATTATTTTTCCTGCTTTGCTGCGAATATAACTAAGAGCAAACCAGCTGATGTTTACGTAAAAAAAAATTTGTACGCTGTTATGGGCAGATAATTTTTTCGCAGCTTGATTTCAAAAGCTGCGGTGACTTAGTGGTTAGACTAACCCACCCCCCCCCCTCCCCAACCCATCTAGGCGAACAGGGTTCGATTCCCGGCAGGGTCGCTCTCTGAATTCCACATGTACCGGACGATGTCATTGGTCGTGGGGTTTTCTCGGGGATCTCCCGTTTCCCCCGCCTTTGCAATCCGGCGCTGCTTCGTACTCACCTCGCTCCACCCTCATCGGCTTTCAAGTCCTCAATGTCAAGAGCCGTCCAAATCTCTCCTTTCCATTTGATTTCATAAGTGCCCAATTTACCGTTATACTAATTGTGTAGAATTTAAGGTGGAATATCAGACGTCATATTTGTCCGTAATTATTTAAGTAACTCACAACATCCCACAAGTTAAATGTTTGTTTCTTGGCAGAGTTTATATCTCATCTGAACATATAATTTTTTTTCTTTAAGGAATAAACAGCAGTGTTGTTTATACAACTTTTTAAAATAAACTTAAAAACATATAATTTTCTTCAATATTCAAAATTTGTGTTGTTCCCAATTTTTAAAATTATTTTTGCATTAAATACTTTGACCTTATCTGCAATATTATCAACAAAAATTTGCAGAACTAGAACTCGGCACATATCTAACACGCCACCTTAAGCGTCGATGTATTTACTGTGCCTTCGCCAATTATTATTAGGCTATTCAGCAAAATTCGCCAATCCTTATTGTAACGTTCATAAAGAGATAAGAAAAATATTTCTACAATCATCAACCTTGAACAGTGTATATACAATAAGAAGATACAAGAGAACTACTTTTCGTAATGCTCTGTCAACATTACGTGGCTGTGAGGTCGGTATTTATATTACACAATGGGGAAATTTTCAATGAATGATTCCAAAAAAAAAACTCGATGAACTGCGAAAAAAACGACTCGTAAATATATTGGATTTATGCATTCGTAAACAAGTCAGACTCTTTTCGGGGGGGGGGGGTGCTAATATGAGTGAAGTGTTACAAGCACGGGCTTAATAAACTGACGGCAACAGTAGAAAAATATTGACTAGTACGTGACCAAGACCACGTCAGAGCAGGGCGACATTCTAGCTCTGTCACACGTTGAGACTGTATTTATTAATTTTTTTAACGAGTATTCTTCCGTCTTGAACAAAATTTTATTACAGTAGACTATATCAAAGAGACATTGGTTCGGTTTATTAAGTACATAAATTACAATGGTGGTACTGAAACAGATTATAAGGACATTCATTCATTAGTTTTCACTTAACAGTGTCATAAACAAAATGTACGCCGTATTCAGATGTAGTGTACATTGTTTGCATCATGCATGCATTATTTTCAGCCAGTGCTATGTGCCCAATGATCCTCCTTCGAGACTGGACGTTTATTCAGAGTTTCTTGGTTGTTCTGTCGTAAGGTTTCAACATAGATCCAGACGAATATAGGCTGTTCTCGGTAAAGCGAGCACTTTTGAAAAGCCCTCTCATTTGGAATAATAGTTAACTTCCGAGTGCGTGGAATATACACACTGTGTTTATTACTTCCACGAAAATATTCATTTGAAAAGGTAATTATGGAATAAAAGTGACTCAAAGGAAAAAGAAACTAGGGTCTCAAAAGTGCTCACTTTACCGCGAACAGCCTATAGTATTCCTAGCGATCGGAACGAACGAAAGTTACGAGAAGTATATAAACCGGTATTCTAAGTGCACGATCGTAGCGAGGCTCCACTCCCTCGGCAATGCTCGGGTTTAACGACCGCCCCGCCCCAATTAATTTCCCATACTTCTCGTTTATTCAAGCAGGCAGTATGGCAAATGCGAATGAGTGAAGAGATTTCGGCGGCTTTTAACATCGATGTCTTGAGAGCCGATGAGAATAAACCGAGGTGGGTATAGAGCAGCGCTGGAACGCAAGGGCGGGGGAAACGAGAGTTCCCCGACATGGGGCATCGTCCGGCACGATTCCCACATGCAAAAAATCCGGGGGGGGGGGGGGACCCCGCCGGGAATCAACCCGGTTCGTCTTGTTGGGAGGCGAGCAGTCTAACCACTACTCCACCGCTGTCCCATGGCGAACGTGAACACACTAATGTGTCTGCAATAGTTCATGATTATATTACAGCTGTTCGTTGAAACTGGACCTTTTAAGTGGTAAGTTATTTCATAAATGTATGCTTGCATATATTTATTATTTGTACATTATCTTGTACAAGACAAAAACTGTCACGTCTAACAATTCGTAAGCCATGATTGGTTCACATCACCGTCGCCAAACAAAAAACCTGCTGCCCAGTTGTCAGTGTCAACTGTAGTAAAGCACGCATAAAAAAATTGTTATTTGCAACTCCGGAAATAAAAAATGACAGTGGTTATGAAAGAGAATAATTAAAAGTTTTGAGTTTCATGTACTGCCAATCGAGAAATAACTTATTCATCATGGTCGAGGAGATAACATTTGTTACGTATTTCACATATTTAAAGTTATATTTGTTTTTTTTATGTTTGCAAATATAAATTTAATCTCACTAGCTCAACTCATCGACGAGATAAATACAGAAATAGCTTTTCGCTGGAGGGAATATTTCTTAATTAATTTCGGAACTGGTTGGAGCACACCGCGATCGTAACCAGTGGCGTCAACTGCGCAAAATTAGTGCACCGTCATCGGGAACGCCTCGCGCCCGGGATCCGCACGAGTGTTGACAGCTGAGCATCGGCACCGTCCGGGTCTGGCCGGGGTGAGCGCCACGATGTGAGGGGGTCAGGGGGCCGGGGGGGGGGGGGGAAGTGTTGGAGGCCGATTCGAGTAAACTCAGTGACGTCTCGCGACGGAAATAGAACTCGCGTCTCTTCTGATGCAACTTGGTAGCGGGCCAAGGGAGGCGTGTGGGGCTACCTATTATTCTTTTGAATCGCGTGGCACGCGTGGTTCTACCGCCATGTGCTCTGCCTCTTCGCGGAGGGGAAAAGGAAAGACGAGGGTATGGCGCTCCGGGAGAGAAGACGAGAGAGAGAGAGGAGAGAGAGAGAGAGAGAGAGGAGAAACAGAAGGAAAAGGCCGTTGTTAAACACATTCATCTAAGTACATGTCTGAACAGTTTGAAAACAACGTGTTTTCGCGGTCACACATCCAAATGGAAATTCTAACCTCAAAAAACATGGAACTTAAAATGTATGATATTTAATTATAATAGCCGCCAACGTTTATTACTATCGATCTTTTTAATTGTTATAAAACTTACACTTTTACCGTAATCGCATAATGGGTGGATATTAGTACATTCAACCTATAACTTGCAGGAATTCCCGCCAAATTCAGCAATATTATTACACTGCTTGTTTACTTCGAAACAGCCAATAGGAGCGCGGCAGAGAAGAGAAGTCGTTCGAAACGATTCATGAAAACTGTTCACTTTGAACGAGGAACAACTGCTATCGGAACTCGTTCGATACTCGTTTAGGTGACGTAGTTCTGCCAGCAGCCCGTGTAACCGCGGCCTAAGACACGAGAATTGGCGCTGCGACTGGCCACGATGCAAAAAAAAAAAGGCTGGAGGGAGGAGGGGGGATTTCATATGTAAATGAACCAAAAGGCCGTGGTTCCGGCAACGGAACGCAAAAAAAAAAAAGAGAGAAGTGGACGCACGAACCGTTAACGCATTATGCTCGGTGACAGACTAAAAATAGGACACGAAAATCAATGAGTACGTAAATAAAAACTCCTACCTTTCATGCCTCGCACGTCACGGAGTGAACAGGGCAATGCGCGATCGTAGCGAACGCCTAAAAAAAAAAAAAAAAAAAAAAAAACCCTGGACGGTGTTTTGGTTTCGGACGGAATACGAAAAATTAACCCTAAAGAAATCTCTCAGTATTGGCTGTTCACGGTAAAGTGAGCACTTTTTAAGGCCCCCTCAACAGGCTTTAACCACTAATAAACATATATTATTGCAGGATCAGGCATTACATTTTAAGGGTGGAGAAATGTGTACACTGTGTTTATTCGTCACAAAGCAATGTTTATATTAAAAAGTAGACTGAGCATGGAAAAACAGGATGAAAGGAAAAATTTATAAGAGCCTTTAAAAAGTGCCCACTTTACCGTGAACAGCCTATAAACACAAATATTGATGTCCGAGGTGAAACGCGAATAAGATGAACTTAAGTTTTCTCACTTGATAACCGGGATTTACTTTTGTTTCAAAGAAACACAGTGCGTCTGCCAACTTTCGAGTTCAGTCAGCCACAACTTCCGTTACGTGATAGTTCCGTAACACAAAAAAAAAAAAAAATTCTAATCTAATGAAAGCTCTAGGAGCGTAGTTTGATAGAAGTCGCGGGTTCCATACGTCATATGCGATTTTTTTTTTTTAAATAAACAATCAAAACTGTAGAAAATTTAATACTTCTAAATTAACGATAAAATATACCTGATCGACTTAATTAAAAACACTGCTTCGAACTCCGGTGCTTTTCAGAATTATGTGATAAGTATGGCCGCCTGTCTTCTGGCGAAAAGATTTATACGCGGGCTAAACTTTTAACGCATGTCTTTATTATAGGTATTTTTATTTTTAACTGACTGGGCCGATGAGAATTAAGTTTCTCCTACACGGAACGTCCGTGTTTCCAAAAGACACCTAAGACGTGTGAAAATTAAAAATCCTCCAAATACGAAAGTGGTTCTGACCTAAAGGGTTTTAGAGTACAAGTCGTGGAATATTTTGCCGACGATCAACAGGTGACCCTAGTGGTGAGTGAAATATACAAGTTAGAATTTACTGGTATTGGATTGATAGAATTCCACACAGGGTCTGTTATTTCAGAAATGCAATTTTTTTCGCGTGTGCTCGCATCACATATGCAAATATATGAAAAAATGAAAACACTAGATAATGACTAAATATTGTCCAGCGTTAGCCCCAAAGGAGGAATTCATGGCAAATGAATGATATCAATATGCACGGCATACCCAGAGCTTGTGGCAGTTAGATACCAAGGTAGAAGAAAAAATAACTTCCCATTTTCGAGCATGCCATCGTACCACTAATGCGTGCTTCCGTTATGAGTCGTGGGATTTTCTTTTTCTTTTGCACCGCTGGAGGGTATGATTTATTGGTGACCATTATGTGTACCGGAAGCTCGCGAGTACGGCGGAGAGCGGCAATGTCAACGTAGTGTTTGGCTACTCTCTCTCTCTCTCTCCCTCCCCCCCTCCCTCCTAGCTCCCCTTGCGAAATGACCAATGCGCTGTGTACGACACTGCGCCGGATCCCCAGGCCGATACTTATAGTGAGCAACCCGAGCTAGCGAGCTGTCAGCCACCTGTCCTCCTCCACAGAGATCTCACACGGAACAGCGTTTCCACTTATTTCGCCAATACGACGTCCGCTCGCGCCTCGCAACAGTCCGACACATCACAGATGTTCACGGGCTTGAGCGTTCCAAATTTCGAGATTTTTTAAAATAGCTTTCCGTTAAATTGATCGCTACGTTTTAGTACACGCGAATACCCACATCCCACACAAGATAAAATTTCCCAAAGAAGAAATTTGCATTGCCAAGATAATTTTAAACCGCTACCCATAAATGCCTGTGTCATTTGTATGTCCGCTTGGGTCCGTGGCAGTTTTTGGGGAAATACTGTAATGATCAAAAGTTTTAGAAAGGACACGGTGCTGTATTATGAAGAAGATCTCTTCCCCCCCCCCCCCCCAGTCTACTAGTATTTTCCCACCCAATAATAAAGAACATGGTTCCTACCCATCTGTCTTCTGTATTTTCTACTATAGGATATTCACGGTAAAATGAGCACTTTTGAAAGACCTGCGCTTTATGTAGAACTAACATTACCATCAGCCTCATAATTTTATCCATGCGTCGGTAATTATTAGAAAAGTTTACAAATATGGCCATCTTTAAAACTTCGATGCATTAAAAAAAAAAAAAAAACAGAAAGCTAAAGAAACAATTCAAGTTATCACAAATGGTTCCCTAACAATTTTTATTCGACGTTAAGAATTGCAATTACCTTCCACCCGTTATTGCCAACTTAACTAGGAGCATGTCATTCAGTGCACCCGTTAAAATATATGCAGGCCTGGAGGCAGTGTCATTTTTTCTAAGGTTGATTTCAAAAGTTCTCACTTTATCGCGAACAGCCTTTAATGCATGGAACAATTATTGAATTCGTTCCTGTTGAAGGGGTTTTTACGGCGTCTATGCCGGTTTTTCTATCTCTCTTCGTAGTCATAGTAGTTACGTTCACTAAGGGAGGTATAGTCATGGCCTCAATCGCAGCCATGACTGCCCAATCTCTCCCTCTGCTGCGATGTATATCATTTTGCATGATCTATGATTTCTCTCCCCTGTAGGCATATGGGACTCAGCCCTGAGTCGCTCTTAGCTCCCACCCCTACCTCGGACGCACGCAAAAACACTTAGAATTAAGTTAGGTTAGGAAAAAAGGCTGCTGTATTATTGGTAGCGTGCATTAACGACATTCAGTTGATTCCCTGTGTATATTAAACATTCCTATTTGTTCACCGTAGGCGGTCATTTAAGGCTGTTTACGATAAAATGAGCACTTTTGAAATCCACCTTTAAAAAAAAAGTCACTGCCCCCTGCCTGCATGTATTTTAACGGGCGCACTGAGTGACATGTACCCAGTAAAGTTGGTAACGATCGAGGGAAAGTAGTTCCATATCTTAACGGCAAATAAAAGAAGTTACGTAACCATTTAAGTTTGTCTTAAATTATTTCTTTCGCTTTCCGTGTTTTTTTCTAGTTCACCGAAGTTTAAAAATGAGCAGATTTGTGAAATTTTCCTTTTATAATAATTTCACAGTTAAACTTGACCGATGCACGAATAAAGTGATGAGGCCAATGGCAACGTTAATTTCACATAAGGCGGAAGCATACACAACGTGCATACAAGTAGATTTTGAGCAGGTGTTTCAAAAGTACTCATTTTACCGCGAACAGCCTGTAACTGGAAAACGTGTCGCACGATGAATTGTGAGAAACAGCAGTACTAATCCACAAACTTACCTAAAGATCTCGCGATTTCACGCCGTGGTTGCTTTCAGTACGACACGTTTTGAGTTGCCCGCATGTCCGAGGGCGTTGTGGGAGCGATGGAGAGTTGAAGAGGGTTCGCAACATGCACGCATTCCTACCGCCGACAAACCAAGGAGAACTGTAACATACTACCTCTTATTTAACACCGTTTCCTTGATTCCTTTCGTGTTAAATCTTTATTACTGACAACATGTAGTTAGAAATAGTCTTCAGTTTGCTTGTGATCTGCTTGTATAGTCCACTCACGGTATCTTAACACGTTATGAATCAAACCTTTGAATAATCACCCCATGTATGACGTGTTTGGTAGTTTGCTAAATGTGTCACTTATCACAAGAGTTTTATAATTCTCTTAAGGTAAAAATATCTTATTTTTTTGTAAAATGGAACTTTAGCTTACATTTCATTTATAAATTATAATGTTTTGTTTATGATTAATATGAATAAAATAGAGAGAAAATACGTGTATTGGCAATGCCCAAAAAGCATAAGTTCTTATGAAAACTATTATTAACTGAGGGGGCATGAATGAGGTGTGTTGTCTCTTTGGTGTAATCTTCTATAGGCTGTTCACGATAAAGTGAGCATTTTTTAAGGCCCTCCCAACAGGTACTAACCAGTAATAAATATATCTTATTGCAGCCTCAGGCATTAAATTTTGAGGGTGGTGAAACGTATACACTGTGTTTATTGGTAACATTGAAATGCTTGTATTAAAAAGCTGCAAGAAGATGGAAATTAGATGAAAGGAATACTTTAGAAGGGCCTTAAAAGGCACTCACTTTACCGTGAACAACCTATATATATAGACTTGGTTAATCTTTGCTTGCACGAGGTGGAGGAATTTCCTGAAAGTAGACCTTTAGCAGGACCTCAGAAAAGTGTGAACTAACGATAAATGGGTAGAGACCTGAAAAATTATTCGCGAGTTCAATGACTTGCAGGCTAGACTCTACAGTCGTATGTACAGATATACCGATGCCAACTATACATTAGTTGTCCGCTGTCACAGTGATAGGTGACGATTGGGTCGCCGTTCTCCAGGAAGCGCCAAACGCCGTGTGGACCAATGACTTAAGTTAGATAAAAGCACGTGTTTTGAATTCCAGCTTGTCCCAAAATGAATTCGCCAATTCTTCAGCTCTCTATAAATAGACTATAGCCCTACATGTTTCGTCTAAACTGTCTGCGCGATCTTGAAGCTGCTACGACAATAAGAAAAATAGGGTGTTGGGGAAACAGCTGATGAGGAGGGGGGGGGGGGGGAGGGAAAGTTGTGAGTGGAGAGTGAGTGAAGAGATTTGGGTGTCCCTTAATAACGAGGTATTTTGAGAGCCAGTGAGGATGAAGCGAGGAAAGTATGAAGCAGCGTCTGAGTGCAAGGGCGGAAGAAACAGAAGACACCCGAGAAAATCCGCAGGCCAGCGCTATCGTCCGACACAAATCCCATGTGAGAAAACCCGGTTCGCCTTTGTGGGAGGCGAGTAGTCTAACCCCTTCATCACCTTGGACCCTTAGATGACTATTGCGCCACATTTCACATACTTTCCCGGGGTTTCGATTGAGTTTGTATAACAGTAGTTGAAAGACCTGTTATTTTTTGCGCCTTGTGTTACTGTTTTGAAGAAGGGTATTCAGGATTGAAAATGGTGCTCAAAAGAAGAAGATGATATACCCTATTGACTTATACGTAAGGATAGGAACATTTCGCGAGTTCATTTCAGGACAAGATAGAAGTCAGACACGTGTGCACTGAAGTTGACGTTGCAATGGATCGCAGTTTATTAGACACGCCCTGGACGACTCTAATCCAATAGCAGAGTTGCAAGGAAACAAGTATCGAGTGCCATATGCCAGGTGTGGAGTAACACTCGCTACTCTATGGGCAGTAGCCAATGAACAAACATCTGTAGCTTGAGCATACGCATGACTGTGGAATCTAGCCTGCAGGTCATTGAACTCGCGAATTTTTCATATCCCTACTTATACGTGGTTAATTCCTTCGACAATTTCCAAGCTCACCTGTCAATACAACAGGTACGTGCATACAGTCATTTCCTCGCACTTATATTACAAACTAAAAATAAACGTGTATTTATTTATTTCGAAAATAATTACCAGTCATTATCAATACTGTGTTTTGTGTTTGCCTGAGATCCCATACATAAGAGACGTTTCCGAACTCATGTATAATTTTACAACCATGTAGAACCTAATTACAACTAAAAATTAATTCGCTCCTAATTTAATATACTCCTAAGTATATGCAAATTAAAAGTAACACATAAGCGTATGGCCACGATGCCCTGAAGTTGACAGAACGTCAGCATCTAAATAAAACGTTAAACGGTAGTTTATGGTTCCGAGAATTTAAATATACTAATTCATCTTTAGATAAAATATAGATAAACATTTTAAATTGTTGTTGCAAGTGTAGTAATTAATTTTTTTACGCGATAATTCTGAATTCATCAAATAATTTTAGACGTTCTTGATTGCATCAGAGAACATTTCATTCCATGAATTCAGCACAAAAAAAAACCCGGCAAGAATAAAACATCTTCAAACAAGTATCATTTTAATTACTGAGATATAGAAACTCTGTCCCTATTGCAATGGATCATAATCAGACTGATGATTTTATAAACAAATTTCTGTGCGACAATACCGAAAATTTCTGTATAATTATAAAAGTTTGTATGGATCTTTGCCTTAGTACGAGACCTGGAATAAGTAGATTGCCGACAGTAAAACAACTAATCTATTGTATTCTTATCCAGACCCAAAGTTCAATACCGGTGTCGGAAAATATGTAATTAACCACTAAACAATTCTTTTCCAAAAAGAATGAGCGGAAAAGTTCATTTAACAACGTTCAAGTACTTTACCATTATAATACTTCATCCGCTGAAAGGAAGGTGTTTTCAAAATCAGTCAGCTATTATATTCTATTACGGATTTATTACTGACAGTCCTGTAAACCCACTGAAAATATGCGGCCTCTTGAAGGCTTGCGTTGTGGACATAGTCACTAGTAAGATAGATAACCAACTTGAAATGTTAAAAAAAAAAAATCCGTCAAATTTTTTTTTCTCGTGCATTTAGAGTTGAAAGGTTGTCTGACTCATATTATTTACATTTCGGGATATTTTCCTAAGGTTGGTAACAGCTTTCGTAGAAATATTTTCTTTAGTGGGCGGTTAAAGATGAGTGATAATTATCAGACAGGCAGAAACATACACGGACTAGATTGTTCATAAATATTATTTTTACCAATACATACATTAGAGCTGATATGTTGGAACCCACGTTTGTATATAAGGAACATTCTTAATTTTTTTTTTTTTTTTTGCCTGCCGTTGTTTAGAAACTTGTTCGTAGTGATTACTCTCGAAGCTATGCGAGACATGTGGTGGCACTATACTTCGGAGAATAAAGCACTTTCGGCTTTATTTTGACAAGCTCAGTTAGGGACTGTCGTAGTTCGAAGATGTTTTACCTCGAAGTCCGAAACGTAATCTCCTAGAACGATTATTTAAGACTTGACATTCCCACTACTTGGAGATTTCGCGTATACTTTACGTGAACAGCGTGTTTGTTGACCTCCTCATTTCTCGAAATACCGTTTCGTCAAGAGAAACCAGTGTTGGTTAAGTGGTTGCCTACCCACCATCAACCGAAATATCACGCATAGTCTGCTCAGAAACCAATTTGTCATTTTTTTTTCTCCAGAAAATTCATGAGCACACAATGTAATCCAACGCCCTGAAATAGCACTTAGTTTAGTTTAAATTACCTATTTGACAAAATCGCTAAAAAAAAAAAATTGGTAAAATAGAAAATAATGAAAACATCTTTTATAAATGTTTGCCGGAACTGTTTTAGTGTTTCAACCATCAACGCAATTTTGAATATATTCTCGCACGCCGGTTCGAAACACATTCGGTTTAATTTGATATTTTTTTGCAAATATTTGAAGATAAAAATTAACTTTAGATTAATTTTTTTTTACATTAGCAATTTTCTCGAGCGCTAAAAGTGTTACTCGCATTAAATTACAAAAAGCTTATCGGACCAAATAATCATTGCTGGACACGTTCTCTTACTGAGATCGTACTAACTTCTCAATCAATTTTTCTATTGAATGAGCCGTGTGACAGAATTTGACGTACTTGGATATTTAATTCTTTTTATTACATGTATTATTATTTAATTCGATATTTGAGCATTTAAGAAGCACTGTGAAATAATAGGAATCATTTGCAATGACCGTTCAGAAAACACCAAATCCTTTAACAATATTTTATGTTAGGCGCCTCACTACATCCGCAGGTTTTTGAACCCACAGTCACTGAGTCATTTTCTAACAACCTTACAGCAAATCACTTAAGTTACTTGGGAACTAAGACGTAGCAGAACGTGGGAAAAATACCGTATGTGTTAAGTTATCAAAATAACATTTTTACTTATGTTTACTTTTATATAATATTTAAAAAGCGCAAAGAAAGTAAAAATTTGAAGGAAAAAGAAGTTGAGATGAAATGAATGCGTGTTTGAGCGTACGCATTGTTATGAATGTGCGCGTGGGTGCGTAAAATTGCACGCACACATCTCCTAGTCCGAGTCTTTGCCGTTAGTTACTACTTCAGCTTCCCATTTCTCCGGTCGCTATTAGTTTGTGGTTTCTTATCTTAGTTAACTTTTGGTATTACGTTTGACACTGATCTCACTCGATTGAAATTTTCAGTAAATAAACTATACCTTTGCCGTTTAACTCCAAGGGCATCTACAATAAACAGCTTATCCGCAGTTGCAGGAAAAGTTTTCTTTCGGTGATATTATAAACGACCCTACTTCTTCCGTTGTCCAAACAGCTTATTCGCAGTTGCAGGAAAAGTCTTCTTTCGGTGATATTATAAACGGCCCTACTTCTTCCGTTGTCCAAACAGCTTATTCGCAGTTGCAGGAAAAGTCTTCTTTCGGTGATATTATAAACGACCCTACTTCTTCCGTTGTCCAAACAGCTTATTCGCAGTTGCAGGAAAAGTCTTCTTTCGGTGATATTATAAACGACCCTACTTCTTCCGTTGTCCAAACAGCTTATTCGCAGTTGCAGGAAAGGTCTTCTTTCGGTGATATTATAAACGACCCTACTTCTTCCGTTGTCCAAACAGCTTATCCGCAGTTGCAGGAAAAGTCTTCTTTCGGTGATATTATAAACGACCCTACTTCTTCCGTTGTCCAAACAGTTAAGTGTTATGGTACTTTTTTGCGACTGAGATTTTTTAAGTATGCCAGTGTATAAGGAGTGAAATCCAGTATTTTTCAGAAGTATTGTTATTCGTTAATTAACTTTTTTTTTTATTATACATAGCATAACCAAAAACTGGATTCACGTCAGCTCCAACGAGGGGAAAGAAAAGACTTACACTAGGTGCAATGTTTTCAAATTATTATGAATAACTTTTTTTTTTTAAGATGTCATATTCTCTGAAAACCATTTCTTGCATGTTTCAGATGCAGGAACTTAAAAACTGATTATCGTTAAAATTACTTTTCAGTTGATTTTTTCGATTACAATGTATATTTATTCATTCTTGCACACTATTGCTCTTATAGCTATTGTTTCGAAGTTACTGCAACCCCATCATAGTTCAATGTCCTTTCACTAAAATTAATTTGTTGTAAAAATTTTCCTCGATCTTTTATATTTTGTGCCTAATGAACTTTGGCGCACGTCGTATTTACGTACATACTAAAAACTTTAATACACTTGACGCTGAAATACCGTATTTCTAAGATTTGAAGTCATTGTTTGCAGCTTTATTTAAAAAAAAAATTGCGACAGATGACAGACTACTACCATGCTGGTACAGAAATTCCAGAGCTCCTATTTGCCACCTAATGAGCTGACCTGCTCTAGGTTTGTGTTTATAGGCCATTCAAGGTTACTTCACACTTTTCGAAACAAAACTTTGAATAAGCACCCCGCGCGTGGTGTGTACAGTTGTTTGGAGTCTGAAGATACGTTCACAGGACCGTCACGAGCAACTGCTTGACGGAAGCAGTAAAACGAAGCGAGGCAACACACGGTGGTCTCGCTTTCAGGAGGACCTGGGTTCCATTCCCGACCCAGACATCCTACTTCAGTTTTCCATAATCGCCTTCCGTGATCGCTCCAGGCGAATGCTGGGATGTCACTTCAACACAGACAGGGACGGATGAGTGCCGAAGAATACACAGACGTGAAACAGCGAGAGAACTCCCGCCACACGCGCGCCAGCAAAAATGGCCGTCACTTACCACGAACATGCAGGAACGACCTTCGCCAGTCAACGCCTGGTGAGTGACATGCCCAGCCGGTAGCGGATATTTTGCAGCAAGCGGCAGCCAATCAGATTAAAAGGCCCGTCCCCCAGGAGGGCGCCTAGCGCAGCTGTCAGAGAATGGGTACGTCCACATTGGAGCAACCGAACACGTCATTTTTCGCTTCTATGTATTTACATGCTCTTGTTGGCAGACAGATTCCAGTCCTCATTTCTGATTACTTTAGAGAATGTGACAATTAAGGTAGTAACAGTGTTTGTTGAGCATTTATTAGTGCTTATTAACTTTATAAACTTCCTACAAACAAGTTTAATAGGTAAATTGTTATTTGCGCATGTCGTCAGTTATTCGAAATATGTTCATTAAAAAACATACAGGTTATATCAGGTGTCATTTTAGCTGAGGTTGTAAGGGCATCGCAAACGATCTGGGTTGGAATGTTATCGGACTTACAAAATATTTTTTTATATTAACCGAAACTGTTTAAATTACGTATAGAGCAAAAACAATCATTATTTTGTACCCAAATAATAGCAACAAAATAATTTTGTTTCAACAACAAAATATATTTCATTGTCACTATACTAACAATTAATTTTGGCTGCGCCGAACAAACTTTGTATGCGTCAACAAAACCTCTTTCTCCGCGTGGGCGCAGCCACAAAATAAACAAGTACACACGCGGACGAAATAAAAAAAAAAAAATTCTAGTGGGGAGTAAAATTCAAGGCTTACAAACCGGGGCCCGTAGTTGCCCGTTATCCCCGGACATGACATGAAGTGAGGTCCTAGGATGGAGCGGCGCTGGATGCAGGGGCGGGGGAAGCGCGAGTGCCCCGAGAGAGCCAGCCGGCAGGCTGCATCGTCCAGTACGATTCCCACACGCGAGGATCCGGGAGTGAGCCCGCCGGGGATCGAGCCCGGATCGCCGTGGCGGGAGGCGGGCGCCCTAGCCACTGCGCTACCGCTGTCCCTATTTCTTCTGATTGGTTGCGCTAGGCTCCGGAAACTGGCCTTGCGTCTAAATTGCCTACTTAGACCTGTGAAATGTCCTCTGGTTGGCGACGTGACGTTGATAGGGCGTGGTACATAAATTAGCGTTGAAAAGTTAACTGAAATTTACAGGTTACTTGAGTGAGTGAAGAGATTTGGGCGGCTCTTAACATCGTGGTCTTGAGAGCTGATGAGGGTGATTGAGGTGATTTGGAGCGGCGCCGGAATGATGGGGCCGGGGGAAACGGGAGATCCCCGAGAAATCCCCGCCAGCCAACGGCATCGTCCAGCACGATTCCCACTTACGAAAATCCGGTGACCCGGCCGGGGATTGGGGGAGGCTAATGGTGGGAGGCGAGCAGGCTAACCACTCAGCCACCGTGGCCCCTACAGGTTACTTGAATCCAATACAGAAAACTCAAGAAAGGTAATCCTAATAATAGTTTCTGCCTACTAGTAGCATATATTTTGACGGAATAACACATTCTTGAGCACAATATCTAACGCCGCACTAAAAACGTGCAAATTTACGGCGTAAGAAATATCGACGGTAATTTATTTGGCTGATAAAAAATTTGCTGTCAAATTTCGCAAAAAAAAAAAAAATGTATATTAACAAAGATTGTCGTTTCTTAGTTTTTCTATATTCGTTTCCAAAAAAAAACTGCATTTTTTTATCAAAGTGTTTTGTTTAATTTTTCTGTACCACATTCTCATAAAACATAAAAATTAATTTACACAAAACTAAGAAACTAAACAAATAGCAAGCCCAAACTGATTTTTAATGGCTCTATGAGACTTTTCTGTGAGCATTTTATTATATAATTGTTATCTGTGAATGTGTTTACTTTTGCTCATGTACAAAAGCCAGAATAAATGCGTGTTTTTTGTATGTGATCGGCCTTAATTCATTAGAAGAGACGTAAGTAACAAAACAAGCAAAAAAATCGCTGCCTATCTATAGGCTGCTCATGGTAAAGTGAGCACTTTTTAAGGCCCTCCCAACAGGCATTAATCAATAATAAATATATCTTATTGCATCCTCAGGCATTACATTTTGAGGGTAGGGAAATGTATACATTGTGTTTATTGGTCACATTGCAATGTTTATATTAAAAAGCAGCAGGAAGATGGAAATTGGACCAAAGAGAAAATTTAGAAGGGCCTTAAAAAGTGCTCACTTTACCACGAACAGCCTATACTTGAAAACCATGGCCCACAATGTTGCTGTGTAACGTGAAACAATAAACATTAATTGGCGATTCCACGGTCACTAAGGTATTCTTTTCTCAAATAACCAGCCTCACAAAACATTGTGTAGTGTGGATGACATTCATTAACTTACTTATTAACCATAAACATTCGTGGCAGTCATCTGACCTAACATAGATTATTGTATCTTAATAAAACCTACTGTTGACGTTAAGAAACTGGACAACATTTAAATTATATAAATTTACGTGACTCAATAACCACTACCGCAGTTTACCCTCCGCAAGAAGACATTGATATTTAAAAAATGTGCAAAATTGTTTAAACTATCAACGCAATTACAAATGCACCCTTAAGACGTGATGTAATTACATAAAAGGGAGAAGCTAAAATTGAGGCAAATCTCATCCTTGTTCCTTTAATAGTTACCGACAAAATAAAAAGGCGAATATTTTAATTCCTTCTAAAACCAAACATTAGAATCATGGTTAAAATCCAGTAGATTCGGTACTCCAACGTTGCATGCAGATGAACCATATTTCCAAAATCCGCAAATACGGGTGATTTCCGGTTTATTTTTCTTGCGATCAGACCTTTTTAACACGACAAGATTGTGATAAAGGGATAGGTTAAGTGAAAGAACCTTTGTAACAAGATTTATCTTTGTAGAACAGACAATATGGAAATTAAAGAACGCTATTTAATACTTGAAAAAAATCGCACATGTTGCATGAATAGAGATATTGGAAAATCCGCGAAAATTTTTCGAGCCAACATATTTTCGATAACACTCTAGCTAGTTTATTGTTTTATGCACGGATGAACCAGGTAACTATGCTCAGTTGTTCGCATGCCACTCACAATCGTTCTGCCTCATAGTATCAGAATCCTCATAGACCCAGTGAAATGGGGCGGTAGCCTCATACACGCATGACAGCCACAAAGAAAAGAAAACTGTCGGACATGAGTACAGTACGTTGAATCCTAGAAAACAGTTAACATTTTCCGCGATGCACCATCATCTCAAAGCATGACGCTGCTATCTCAGCCATGGTTTATAAGTGGCCGGTGGTTGGCGGTGGCGAGGGAGCATCGAATTATGTAATCAGACAAACAAAATAATGTGGGGACAGGTCCGAAATAAAGAACCAAATATCCATGTCACCCCTTTTCCACAGTCCGCTGAAAACTGTGTTTTTGTTTCCTTTCGTATTTTTTTTTTTTTTTTTTTTTGCGAAGAACGTCCTTTCTTCATAGCAGGGATTTGAGCATTTTATTAAACACATACTTTTCCATGCGTAAGGCACGTACGTATGGCTAAAATTAGCTTTTATTATTTTATGAAAGTCCAGGATTCTCATACAAAATATTCCCTGGCATGATGAGATAGGCCATCACAAGAAGAATCTAAATATTTTCTTAATAACAACAACAAAGAAAGTGACACAGAAGTACAGTTGCTGCCAGAAGCATTCAGATTCTACAACGGAATAGTTTAGAGTTATTGAAGAGGCACGTTGATAGTCAGAGTTCGAATTTGTTCGGAAAATTCATTAAAGTATTAAAGACAGAATATCGAGTGTATATATTTACGTCCAAAGTTTTGGTATTCAGTAAGTGCGTGCTTGGAGAAGACAGTGTCTATATGAAGGTGTTTGCTGCAGATGCCAGCAACAGTGGCGTGTGGTGAACTGTTGCAAGGTAAGCTGGAGCTTTATCATAACTGTACATTGTCGGTGCACGCAGCAGGAACCAATAACTATTGTGGAGCCTAAGGAAAGTGAATGTATTTCAACCACTCACAACGAGTAGGCAAGGGACCTATTAAACACGTCTTTGTGGCATCAGCTACCGAACTACGTCTTATGCCCGGTCGCACCAGCATCTTCCACGATCCGAGATCGAATGATCATAGTTCCGAACCAGGATCCAGTTTGATCTTGGTTCCAGTGTAAAAGTGTTGCACCAACAAAATTTCATGGTCCTGGATCTCCAATTCGTCGGTCTTGGTTCCAAAGTGAGAGATCGAGATTAAGTATGAGACACGGTTTGCTATTGGTTCGTAATTATATGACGTCATGGAAGTAGGCGTATTTTTCACTTTAGGTAGAAATAGATGTGCGATGTTTTATCTGTTTTAAGTGAATTATTGTTGTACGAATTTTACTGAATAATATTCAAGTGCGTATAATGTTGTTTTAATTTTCCAAGAAAAAAAAAGGAACTTAGTTCTATCTGTTAACGTATTTTCAAACTACATTATTTGTCGACGATGGCTGCTGATCTCGGATCGAGATTCCGAACCGCCAACTTCGGTGGTTCGAAATGAACTTCATCTCGATCTCCAGCCCAGCTCTGAACTCGAATGGTGCAACAGTTTTCTGTGTCGATCTTAGATCCGATCTCTTATCGAGTTTCGAATCACGATAGTGCAACCGGGCGTTAGTGGTGGAAGACTAAACTAGCAAGCAATAGAGTGTAGCACACAGCTAACGCCCGCTTACCTTGCAACAGTTCGCCAAACGCCACTAGGTCAGCGTTGAAATATCATAATTGCGTTTTGATGTAGTAAAGTTCGAGCAATAATGGGGAATTTCGGCGCAGTTAACAGCTGAGGTTTTCAGTGACGATGAAGTTGAAATGAGATGGAGATGGAGCAACTATGGGATGCAGTAGTGCTGAAAAAAGGGAAAACCCCCCAGAAAACCCACCGGCCAACGTAACGTCCTCCAAGTTTCCTATATGCGACAACCCAGCTCACTGTAGTGGAATAAGGGTAGTCGAACATCTACACCATGCATTGGCTCTTGAAAGAGGAGCAATTTTCATTTGCGCATTGGCCGCGTGTCTCTGTGACAGGACATTTTATCACTTGACTGGCCTTAGGTGACTCCGATACTGCACGTCTGTGATTCGCGGGCAGACGCCTAAGATGCGCAACACCTAGATCGTCCAATCACGAAGGTGGATTTGAGCTAACGTGTCATGAAGTGCAACTGGTCGCGAAATGCGTGTGCCCCTAGTTATATGACGAAATCTACACATCGAAAAAGTTATGAATTTAAGGAGAGCTTTCCCTGAGAGACAATGACTTTCAAAAATAACAACTTCGAGAAAGCCGAAATAGGAGTATGATATCTATGAACGTATTCAGAAGATAAAGCAGGTTCTACGAATTAGACACCAGCCATCTGAGCTACTGACGCCAGTATTATAGCTATTTATTAACAAGAATACTGCAATATCAAAGAGCACCGAATTCAGGTGTTCAAAATTTGCCTGTAAGATGATGACAAATTTCGCTGTAAGATTTCTACGGGCAATAAGTATAGCCATAGTAATATTTTGCAGCACCTATTTAAAGCAATAATAAAGTTTAATTGGTACAAACATACAAATGGTGTATACATATATTGTAAATCACTTTATTGTAAGAAATCCACTTATCAGGGCGATATAAACACATGAAAGATGATATCATTGAGCAATTATCGAGTCTGACAAAACTCTCCATACATAAGCAGATTATTACTTCAGTTACACCATAAGAGTGTAAATGACACCTGTCTCGCCCGCTAGATACAACAGTCTAATTTGTTCTCCTTCTATTTGCCTCTACTGCGTGATTCGCTGCATGCCAGTTTACGGCGCTAGTCGTCCTGTGTCCGAATTACGATTGAAGGACGGCCGTGCGTGCCATTGTAGCTGTAATTCATCATTTGGCGCGCGCTTTTCTTGTCTATTCACTGTTAGCGGGGAGGAATAAAAACGGGAGGCGTTAACAAGAGCAATTAATTAAATTTGCTCCCGTCCGGCGTAGACGGGCCGCCTTCGTCCGTCTGTCCTATCCTGTGGCTGCAGGCACGTTCTCTCCAGGGGCCGCGGTGGTGTGGTGGTTTCATACTACTCGCCTCCCATCCAGGCGAACCGGGCTCGATTCCCAGCGGGGTCGCTCCCGGTTTTTGGCATATAGGAATCGTGCCGGACGATGCCGCTGGTCGGCGGGTTTTCCAGGGGAGCTTCCGTTTCCCTCGCCCTTGCATTCCGGCGCTGCTCCATACTCACCCCGCTTCGCCTTATCGGCTCTCAGACCTCACGCCGTGCTTTGATGTTCGCCTGTCATTGACCGAGCTGCACTCAGGACCTCAGTTACACCCTAAAATAAAGTTTGCAGCTTGTGTCTCGGCGATAAAACCCGCAGTAGTTATAACCGCGGAATTTTTTTCCTCCCCAAAGACAACGGTAGGCCTATTTTAAGGGGGATGGTGCATGAAAGCAGTATATTTAACCGATTTCCGATATAAGTCGTTTTCCAAAGGGTTCGTCGAAATTTTTTGTTCGACAAGACTCAAATATAAATTTTCAACGTCTTTGTACGTTGTTAGATATTTCCTGCCGTCGTTATTCTCGGAGCACTGATGGAAGAAAAGAAAGAATTTTTATTTTCTAATTTTCAATCAGTGCTACGAGACTAAAGAACACAGCGAATTTGTGACAATGTAAAAGGTGCTCGAAATTGATATTTACGTCTTGTCGAGTCAAAATTTTCTAAAAATCCTTTGTAAAACAAGTTATGACAAAAATTATATCAATATACGGTTTTCGTACACAATACCCCTTAACCCGCATCGTATGGTTCTGAAATTATTTACCCATAACACGCTGTACACATCTCCTAGTATTAAAAGATAAGCTGGGAATTATGTCACTTATAGAATCAATATCTTCGACAGCTACCAAATACTACGTAGTAAATATCAAGTCTAAAAAAACTAAACAACTTGTAAATTTTAAATTTTCTGTAGTCAAAAATGTGTAATGACTAATCTGAAACAGAAATTATGTTACGAAAAAGAAGAATTTTCTGCACAAGATGTGAAGTTGAGCCTTAAAGTCTGAATCGGTCGTTCCTTCTGAGATCATTATACTTACTTTAATTCTGTTCCCTTGGATGTATTGGCTCAAATTGTTGTGATCTCTTTGTGGAACTGTACTCCTATATCACGAACTTTACCAACGGTTTTCTTGTAACATACTTGATATTCTTCAACTGGCCTGTTTCATGAACGTCATTTTTATATATATATATATATATATATATATATATATATATATATATATATATATATATATTATAGACACCTGACAAATGCGCGAGTTTAATAAAACTTGTAGGCTAAGACTACAGTTTTATCTACAAAGACGCCGATATCGACTGCACATTGGTTGTCTGCTGTCGCAGTGGAAGGCGACAGTTGGACACCTTTCTCCAGGAGGTGTCAAACACCACTTTGTCATATATATATATACGAAAGTGTTTTGAATTCTAGCTTGTCCCAACATGAATCCGCGAATTCTTCAGGTGTCTACACATATAGAGACCCGGAAATCACGTGCATTCATTCGTCAACAAACCAGAGTCCACGGTACTTGGTGTTCTCGAACCTCACTAAGTTGCTTACGGGCTGATGCTCCAGTTTCACCTCAGACCACGTAGCTTCAAGTCTACCTTGTCCTCAAACGAATTCACAAATTTCCTGATCCCTCGCCTCGGGCGGAACTACTTCCGGTTAAATGGTTTCCTCCTAAAAGCTTTCCATAATACGGGTCTCGTCAAGTTCTTTTATACCACTATTTCGAGCTCAAAAAATACTCATTCACCTTCGAATCATTTACCAACAAGTTGAAAAGAATTTAAAGAATATTCCTGTGTACATAAGTGCATGTCTTAGACCAAAATTAATGGATTGTGGAAATATGTATACTTTTTATTAATGTATAAGTGGTATAGGCTATTCACGGTAAAATGAGCTCTTTTGAAAGCCCTGCTTACGATATACTTGTATGTACGTTGTGTAACCTTCCATCGTATGTAAAAGTAACATTGCTAGTGCCTTATCACTTTATTCATACGTCGGTAAAATGAAACTGTGAAATTATTAGAAAAGTAGACATCTTTTTAATTTGCTCATTTTTACACTTCGATGCATTAAAAAACCTTAAGCGAAATAAATAACATAAGTAATCACAACTTGTTACCTAACACTTTTTATTCGACGTTAAGATATGGAACTACTTTCCCTCCATCGTTACCAACTTTACTGGGCGGATGTCACTCAGGTCGCCCGTTAAAATATATGCAGGTAGGAGCAGTGACTTTTTTCTAATGTTGATTTCAAAAGTGCTCACTTTATCGTGAACAGCCTTTAAAGAAATTTAACGAGGGAACGCTACACAAATAACTTGAGAATAAAACCGCTTGAAGAGTTAGCAGAGAGACGTGATGAGAGCTGAAACTCGTCTGAGGGTTTACTGCCGCAGAATAAATCCTGCAGAGGAAGGACAAGGGTTGACTATTATCTCGGATAGTTGGAAACTACTACATCACGTCGCGGTGGCAAGGAATGCCATGCAGATTAGTAGCGGCGCGAATAGAGCGCAAAAGTCACTCACCATTCTCCTAGCACGTGCTTCGCTGCCAGTTGATGGAAATAACTCGCGAGCTTAGACCAGTCAAGTGTGCAGGCGAATCCTTGCATTTCCGTCGAGTCAAATGTTAAATATAAACATCGTCCGGAGTGGATGCTAACAGGATAAATAATTTTTTGTTAGCAAATCATTTCAAACGCTGTAAATGAATTAAAAGAGGTCTTACCAGTGACGTAAATTATGTTTATATTTACCAAACAATTTTAATTTCACGCAGTGGGGTAACGTTTGTTCTAGTCTACAAACCACTTATTCCTAGTTGCTATCAAGAAATATTTTGTTGTTTGACCAAATTTTACAGACAGTAAAAAATTCCTTTTGTTCTTCTAATGTCCGGCCAACAAAGTCTACCTTAGAAAAAAATTTTTTAATGAACATTACCTCTTCGTTTGGTCATTCCAAAAATGCAAGCAGCAAATAATCTCTCGGATGTAATAGGCCTTTTACTTGACGTGAACACCGTTATTTTCTCTGTCAAAACTATCATCGATATACCTGTAATTGACATCACATACAAGTTTCGTATAGTATCAGTAAGATTAACTCGTCACTTAACTTTTTATTTTGTCATTTGTCAACAAGGTGGTTTGAAATGTCTAGTTCTGGAGCTACCCGGACAAAAAATTTCCTTCTCTATTACCATGCATGTATGAACTGCACATCTGCCTAGAGCAAACGATATGCGATTGCTTTCTCATAAACTCGCACACGTAAAACTGCAGTATAGTGACATTTTTCTCGTTATGTTAAAAGTTAAAATAACCACTTAAACATTACTGAAATTTTTATTTCCATACCATTCACAGCATATTTACACGAAGCATTTTAATAATAGGTGTCCTATGTATTGTATTTGAAGTGTCAACGCTATTTACTTTATGTTGCAAAGTGTGACGCAACTGAAACAAAAAATAATTTATAATAATTTGAATATAAATTCGGTATCATTCTTTTCCCTGTGTACCTTATATAATTTTACCTAATTTCCGTGCCTAATAGGGCAAGTAAAATATTAGTAAATGTAGGCTAGTAAAATATTTAAATTTATGAAAACGATTTGCAAACGCCAAGGAGGGAAATAAATGTGGATTTAGTTATATCTGAAACAAATTAATTTCAAATCAAGTTTAAGCACGGGAATAAAAAGTATAATGATGGTAATAGTTTTGAGCATAATCTCCAAATCATGCTATAAACCACAATAATGACGTAGAAGCCAGGATTAATTAATTAATTTAGTGATGGATGCACAATGTGTAAAATTTCTACTGCTTTATAGAACCAAGGAACATTTCATCGTCAATAAAGTAAACGTAAAATAGCTTGACAAAAATGTTCAAGGTCATAGACTCAAATGCGCAGAAGGACAGCTGTACCAAGGGGAAGTTAGCTATGTTTGATATGGCGCGTATATTCATCACCATGCGTGACAGAACGCCCTAAACTGTGGATCGCAAACAAGAGAAATAATCCTGTCAAGTGCATGACAAACATGCAAGTCACAAGAGGCCGAGTATTTGGTACGCAGCCAGATTTGGGACGTAGGAGCTTTGATGATACTGCATCAACTACTTAACAAGTGGTAACTTGGGCAACAAATCATTTACATTGATTTACCAACGACGGGGAAATACGCGTGCTGCACCGGCTCTAGGGCGCGAAGTTTGTAGATCTTCCCGCAGTTCCAGCTGACATTCAGCTTCCAAGGAATAGGCACAGCCATAACGAACTGCAAAAATGAACTTTCAAGGATGACCAGACCCGAAATAAATAGAACCAAACTTCTCGATTCTGCACGTAAACGCTGTGTCCGGAGCCGGAGCCGACATCATGATCTGTCATTCCGGTTACCCAACCACCATATTGGATCCAGGGACCTTGACCTTGGGAGCTTAGTCTATCCACCTGTCATCGAACCCTTGACCTCCTACTATCCATCTTAAAAGTAAAGTTTTAAAATAGTTTTTAATTTTTTTTTTTAATTTTTGTAGATTTTTTGGGTTTTATAATTTTTCTACAATCTTTTCGATTTTTTCGTGTTATAAGGTCACCAAAGGTCACGGGCACAGAGTCAAGGTCAAAGTCACCTGTATCCAAGATGGCGGTTGGGTAACCGGAATAACAGAGCATGATGTCGGCTCCGGTTCCGCACCCCCAGCCCCTTATGCTTGACTCGCCATTTATATTCTTCTGCTTCCGTGCGATACTATGCGACAAGAAATACAGAATTTTAACATCAATTAATAATTGCATTAAAATAATTAAAATTTGAAGTATATCAGCGGAAATAACTTAGACACTAAATATTTTAAAAAAAAATTATGCATTAAATTTGGACGTAATTCGGTAAATTTGTTTGGCGTATTACACTTAGTTGATGAAAAATTAATTTAGTTCTGTTTTACAAAGATGTTTATTGATGAATTAATTTTTATATTTCATAATTTTACTTATGCGTTTTTATTAATAATAGACGTACCATACGTTTGTAATATATTGCTTGTGAAAGACATGCTGATTCCGCAGAGAGAAAATTGTAGCTAGCTTAATCGAACTTGGTTGGAAAAAGAGTAGGTATCCCAAAACTCGCTTCCACTTTCAAATGTAGACAACCAGAAGATGTGGATCTGAATTGAAAGCCTAAATTGGTCAAATGGACATTTGGCGGGGCATTAAGAGTGAAAAAATATGAATGAATTTGTATCGGGCTGCATATGTAAGGAGTAAGGATTAGAATTTCGAAACATTTTTTTACTATAACGACGTTTGAAAATACCAAATACCAGCCACCGTCAGACGGTACATTCCCTTGAAAGAGCGTGGGATCCGTGTATTCTCAAGGCTTTTGTCTTCCAATCAGATTTCAACGCGAGTCTTCAAACGAGACTGACCCAAGCTTTCCAGTAAAGTTGATTGTGTATATTTGTTTGGCTACTCATTTGATTGTCTTCGTCCGAAAATACAGCTCGACAGTTCCTTTTGCAATTTTTTTGTGAGAATTGAGATAAACTGTTAAAAAAAAAAAAAAAAATCCTTCATTTTACGGAAAAGTGCTGGTAAAAATGTATCCAGCAGTGTCCGTAAACTCTCCGTGAAATTACAGACACATTGATTATCAGAAACGGACTTTCCGTAAATTTCGCGGAACCTCTCCGTTAATTTCCAAGTTAGTTTTCTGTACTTTCCTTTTAAAATAAAAAGAGATAGTGAAAGCGTCTTTAATTTTCGTTATGTGGGTGTTCTATCGTGTAAAAAAATATTATATTAAAAAAGCTAAAATATTTCGTACTTAAGCGAGGTTTGAACCCGAGTAAGAAATATTACCAGTCCACGACTCTAACCATTTTTTTTAAATATAAAAATAGATTTATTATCACACACGATATACGGAGGCGTTTACCCTTAACCTATTATATACAGTACACATTCAGCCCACAATATAAACAATAACAAAATACTCAATAAAATATCTACACAATTCTTACATAGGGGTACAGAACGATATGAACATTTGGTGAATTGGTTTTACTGGCAAAGTCGATGAACACATAAAAAATTATTTAACGTGAGGAGCAGCGCACGGCGAACACCCCGACACGTGACACTGACTTATAACCCTACCATCTATCGACGATTACTACTGGAACATTAAATTGTACATATGTAAGGACCATTCACCTACAACTCTGACTTAAAAATTGAGGTATATTTTTAAAATTTGTAGACGTTAGCAAAAATTCAATTTCTATTAAATTTAGTGTATTTTTAGTGTTGCCAAATATTACAGACACCTGATGCTATTTTTTAATGTTTGGAACAATAGATCATAGTCATGTGGATAACCTTAACTGCCGCAGAAAAGATAATTTTTTTCTTACAGTGGCGAAGAAAGCTTCGTGTATAATCGGCATTGTTCGTCCCCGTAACTCGAAGCCAAAGGGAATACGGAGACTTTCCATATTTTGTATTTACGGACTTAACTCGGTTTTTCGTCACTACGGATTTCCTTTCCGTATATACACTGTACATTTCTGTAAAACATTCCGTAAATATATGGAAATTTTTAACAGTATAGTAACAGTGAATGTTAGAGCATTTATTGATGCTCTAATAATGGTTTAAGCATCCTGATCAAACAAGTTAAACCAAATTTATATTTTGACTTCTAGTCTTAGTAAAGCTTTGTTTGCATAAGTGGAAAATTAGCCAAAAATTATAACTTCAGCAGGGCTTCAGAAAAGTTGGAAGTAGTCTTGAAAGGACCATAGCAGTTCTTCTGATTGTGGTCGTACACAATCGCTGAGCGTATGCGCGTGGCTTTGGAAACAGGTCTTGTGACTGACTGCTGCGGAAGACTCGCTATTGGTCGGGCTGGGACCTGGCAAGTGAGATAGATACCACTGGCGCTGATTGGCGAACGCCGCCCGGCCATTTTGCTGGCTGGAGGTCGCGGTGTGAAGCCACCCGCTGTTTCGCTTCGTCAGGGAATAAAAAAACTTGTCAACGGAACTAAAGCTGAAGCTGACTGTAGAAAGGAACAGGCTGATGATTCACTTCTGGGAACCGGGGCTCGACTGCCCGGATGAATCGGCTGCGTACATCAGAAGAACACCCCCTTCCCCCTCCCCCTAGTCTCCTCCAAGGCCCATGACAACTCCACCACATGTGTGTCTCTGGCGCGCGATTGAAGATGAATTTACGTCCCGGTCGTTTGGCGAAAACGCAGTCTGCCTGGTCGGCCAACTACCGCTCCCCCCCCCCCCACTTCCCCCCTCTCACTTTTCACCTTTTCCACCATTCCACGTCACGCAGACGAACTCGTTTCATTAGGCGCGTCCCACGGGACTGTTTCGTTTGTGTGTGTTTTGAAGGCGGTGGTGGGGAAATCGGGAATGGGGGAAGGGGTAGCGATGCTGCGAGCCGAAAAATAAACGGCTAGAGAGGCCAGTTCGGGTTCGGCACGCATAAATCAGCGGGGCCAACCAGGAAGTCACGTATGTGTAGCGGAGATCATCAAACGAGCTTCCACCCTCCCCCCCCCACCCCCCTGCATCCGGGCACGTGCTAGCTGGTGGATTGCGAAGTCGGCAGCGCGATACATCTGTTGCTAAAGCCAGGACGACCACCCATCACGGGCGGGCTTCGGGGCAAATTTCTAATACTTTTCTTTTCTATGTCTCCCCCCCCCCCCCAACAACTCCTCGCCGCTTCCTGCCACCACCAAAGAAGTATTGTTTTGTCATTTCATACAATGCAGGGGCCGCGGTGGTTTAGTGGTTAGACTACTCGCCTCCAACCCATGCGAACCGGGCTCGATTCCCGGCGGGGCCGCTGCAAGACTCTCGCATGTGGGAATCGTACCAGACGATGCCGCTGGTCGGCGGATTTTCTCGGGGATCTCCCGTTTCCCCCGCCCTTACATTCCGGAGCTGCTCCATACTCACCTCAATTCACCCTCATCGGCTCTCAAGACTTAAGAGCCGCCCAATTATCTCCACTCCACTTTAAAATGCAAAATTTTATAGATAAATAATTAATAAAATTAAGTAAAAAAGACAAACTATTTTCATTTGAACTTTTTCTTGTCAACAGAGGCCTTAAAATTTTTTTTAAACTGAAATTTAAAACGTTTCTATTTTCTTGAGATGGTCGCCACCTGGGATATATATTTTTTATTTTTGCGATTTTGCTTGCAGTAAATATTAAGTTTTAAATTTTTTAACGCAGCTAAGACGGAGAATATATGTTTATAGATTTAAAATGATATTAAAATTTGATTGCATACACTCACATAACATATTTTGACATTCTTGAGCCCCTGTCACACCGTCAATTTTTTCCGTCAAACTGCTTCCAATAAGTTTGGTTCAATGAAGGTAGATAGTTGTGATGTCATCGAAACGTCATAAACGGTTGTCATATTTGTCTGGAAAAGTTGGATTGCTTTCAGTTCCCATCAAACATTTGAAGATTGGACCGGATCTAAAATGTCTTTGATGTTAAACGTGTTTAGCCAATCAGAATCGTTCACGACGAAAATGGACGTCACCAAACTTGAAAATAACGAACAATTTCTGGAAACGAAATAGGTTATGAAATTAATTAGTTCATGTAGAAGCTGCCTGAGCATGATTGCTATTTGAAGTGAATATTGCACATAATATTAAGAACGCAGACACATAAAATTTCATTGTGCACAAAAAAATCGTGTTAGAATTTTTTATTTTAGTAAAGAAGTGAAAATAAATTACAACATTTCTTACATATCTTCCCGTATCTCACTTTTGTAAATAATTGTTAAATAAAAATTCAAGTAAGAGCCTTTTAGTAAAAAATTTGACAGTGAGACACATTTTCTAACACATTCAAGATTACTTGATAACATGTTTGTGAAGGAAAAACTTCATGGAGGTATTTAAACATAAAATGTTTTTGCCAAATATCTGAAGGCAGAAATTTTATGGAGTGACAGGAGTTTTAGGAAAGCACTGTGCTCCATTGTAAAGGGAAAAAAAACGTATTTATTCAGAAGGAAAAGTGTGTTTGGAAAGGGAACAGTTCTACGCACAGCCTAGGCAAGCGGGTTCTCTGGCAGCGGCAGTCGGGTAGAGCCCCTTCTAACGCTGAAAAGCTAGTGATTTACAAGCAAGCTGCTTGGCCTGAGCTTTTGACGTTAACATTTCCCGCGAAAATAACTTTATGTGGTTCGCATGTAGTTTTGTTTCCCCGTCTTCTTTGCCGGTCGAAAATAGTCGGGCCTTAAGACGGAATGAGCAAGTAAATCAAAGTGCTTTCCTCGAACCCGCGAGTACAGAAAAACCCTTTTTGCGTGACACCAAATTTGATTAAACAAGCGACTTCTGTAATTTGTTTGAGAGCGAATCTTGTTTTTAAGATTTCCCCCCCCCCCCCCCCACCCCTCAATGTTCGCAGTGTTCCGCCTAGTCGAGGGCTGAGGCACAGAGCACTTAGGCTCACAGAGGTCGAAACGGTCACTTGTTCAGCGAACTCTAGCCACGCGCACAAGCAAAATGGCGTCGCTCGTGAGCAGAATTTTGGATCGCCGTTCGCCAGTCTTCACCTGGTGACCTACGTGGTTAGGACTCTTCGTCTCTCCCTCCCGAGTCAACGAACAAATAAGTCGCCGCAACGACGAAGCTAACGTAGACTGAATTATAATATATATATATATATATATATATATATATATATATATATATTCACATAACCGGTAAACTCGTAAAACGTAATTTTAAGTTTTTAAACTTTTCTTTGTATGAAAATAATACTACATATCAGGTTGAAAATATAGCAATGTTGTGGATCGATACCATATAGGCTATTCGGGGGAAAATTGAGCACCTTTCAAAGCCCTGCTTAGGATCTACTTGTATACACTTAGTGTATTCTTCCGCCTTATGGAAAATAAACATTGCCATAAGCGTCGTCACTTTACTCATACGTCGGTCAAGTACTAAAGTACTGTGAAATTACACTATCTATCAACAAGTAATTGGGCACCCGTGAAGATAGGTGATTCAGCACGTCAGTTGACTTGTATTTCACGGCCTTCGGCGTAGGACAGCTGGTGTTTGTCCGTGGTAACATTAACACAGAGGTCCATTGTAACAATCTGGATAATGAAATGCTCCCAACATTGTGGCGTTTTTACGGAATGGATCCGTGTTACTTCCACGATGACAATGCCAGGTGCCATGTTTCAAGGGCAACTATGCAGTGGTAAGCCGACAACAATGTTCGCCGATTGGACTGGCCCGCCCAGAGCCCCGACCTCAACCCTATAGAACATCTTTGGGACGAATTGGATGGCCGGGTGAGGGCTCGTTAGGCGCGGCCAAAATCCATTGCTGAACTCCTGGAATGGCTGCAAGAGGAATGGCGACGAATCCCCGTGGATGTCCTGCAAACACTCGTAGAGAGCATGCCAGACAGGGTGGCTGCTGTTATAGCCGCAAGATGTGGCCCTACGGGATTCGAACGGGGTGACAACCACCGAGCAAACATTGTGGACAGGTGCCCAATTACTTTTTGGTAAAAGAAGTGTATTAAAAAAGAAAATGTTTTAAATATTTGCTCATTTTTACACTTCGATGCATTAAAAAAACAGAAAGTGGAAGAAATAATGTAAGTTATCACAAATGGTTATCTAACACTTTTTATTCAACGTTGTGATATGGAGCTACTTTCTATTCATTGTTACCAACTTCACTGGGCACATGTCGCTCAGTTCGCCCGTTAAAATATATGCAGGTAATTATAGTGGCTTTTTTCTAAGGTTGATTTCAAAAGTGCTCACTTTATTGTGAACAGCCTTTACAAATATTTTTATTTCCCTTCCCGTTTGACTATTTCTTGAGTAAATCTAAGAATGCTACCATCGATGTGCGGGAAAAGAATATATCTTACGCGCTTTGTCAATGCACGTATATATATACCGATGTGGTAAATTTGTGAATAGTTTCTTAGATTGTACAGATAGCCTTTGTAATCAGCATTTTACAAAAACAATAAAATGCGAAAATATTTTTAGGTCAAGAAAAGTAGTAAAGATCTTCTCTAAGCAGTTATTTTATTCTACTCACAAGACAGCAGGGGAATTATATAATGGAACTGTTTGTGTACTAACAGGACATAAATTGCATTTTTAGAACACCAGAGCAGTGCTTGAAACCAGGGACTGCAGCCCAACTCACAATAAAATTATGTGGTGCCGTTAGAACTGGCAGTTCGCCTGTTGAAATGAACATCAACATTGCCATTACGCTAAAGTGTTTGGTTACCAAACCGTACCATCAACATCATTCTACCAACATGTGTTTACCAGTGGGTGCAGGAAGGGTTGCCTACTCACCAGGCCATGGTATTGCTACCACTGAGCACGTAGTTTGCGATTTAACCAGACACGATGAGTCCTAGAGAGTTAGAGCTAGGGAGACTTTCGTGCTAATTACGACGTCCTGCTTCATCCTATGGTATCCATAAGCAATTTAAACTCACGGTGTAAATGATGCGTGCAATCAAAAGGTGCCAACCGCTATTTTTATATTATGGGGGAGTATACGACGTACCATACCTTCCTTTTATCCAAGATCTTGATTTAATTAATCCATATACGTATATGTGTTCCTCTAACGCAAGCACTTTGCATAATATCTCACGTAATAAGCTTGTCGCCCTCCGCCTTTAAGGACTTCCACAGCCCTTATTATTTGAGATGGACCATGGGGGTCCTATACCATTCTTCCTTTTTTTCCGGTCACGAATCACTTGCCCGAGTTTGTACACATGTTCACTAAACGCTTTGTATATATCGCATAAATGTGAATGTGTTAGTCGGCTTGGAGACATCAGTTTATAATTTCTGTTGCAGGGACCAGCAGTCAAATATGTGTAATTCATTAGATTTTCAACATCATTTTATAATTAACTAGCTGTTCCCTCAACATAGTTCGCGTGGACTTCAGGATTTGTTTACATATTTTAAAAATATAAATTTCGTTTCGCTTAGGTTTTATGTAGTTATTAAAATACAGCCCAACATTGTTTCGCTCAGATTTTATGGGGTTATTGAAATGCATACCTATATAATTGGTTTGAAAGATTGTTACTTTATTATCGGAAATAATTTTATCGTCGCGTTGGTGTTGGTTATTTGATAATATGTTATTTTACTATGTTTTCCAAAAAGTAATGTATCTTTTTTTTAAAAAATTTCTGCGTTTATCTGAATTAATTTTCTGGTTCATTCTCATTGCCTCTCTAAAGGCCGGTTGCACCAACATCGCCCCCGATCCGAGATCAAATGATTCTAGTTCCGAATTAGAATCCAGTTTGATCTTGGTTCCAATGCAAAAGTGTTGAACTAACGAAATTTCATGATTCTGGATCTCCGATTCGTCGATCTTGGTTCCAAAGTGAGAGATCGATATTAAGTATGAGACAAATTTTGCTATTTGTTCGTAATATATGACGTCATGGAAGTAGGCTTATATTTCATAATAGATAGAACTAGATGTGTGATCTTTTATCTGTTTTACATGAATTATTGTTGTACAAATTTTACTGAATAATATTTAAGTTCGTATAATGTTGCTTTAAGTCCCCAAGAAAACAATCGAACGTAGTGCTATCTGTTGACGTATTTTCAAACTATATTTGTCCTGGGCAATGGCTGCTGATCTCGGATCGAGATTTCGAACCGCCAATTTTGGCAGTTCAAAATTAACTTATTTTCGATCTCCAGTCAAGCTCTGAACTCGAACAGTTTTCTGTGTGGATCTTAGATACGATCTCAGATCGAGTTTCGAACCACGATGGTGCAACCGGCCCTAAGAGAGATTCGGGGTGCGGATAATATTCCAGACTTGGCCGCCGATATTTACTTAGGCCGCGACGGCCCCTGAGCCGGCAGTTTTGAGAGTTTTTGAGAGTTGAGCGTTTGGGCGATTGTGCGAATGTAAGCGATAGAGAGCCGACCTCCCGTGGGGCAGTCGGTAGGCGCGCCGCCGGTCTGAGATGCGAGAGGCTCTGGGTTCGAATCCTAGGTAAGGCATGGGTGTTAGTTTAATTTAGGTTATAAGTTAGTTCGTAAGCTGTCCCCTGATCCTTCGGGCATAACATCAGGGGAAGTTAACCCCATAACGTACAAATTATTATTATTATTATTTTCGATTTTAGGTGCTGCAAAAGAAGAAAATTTTGGGTGTGAGAAGTACTTACAAATTCTATACGATACCTGACATTTCGGAACCAATGGAAAGTGTCTCAGTAGATTCATGGCTAGGAATCTGAAGATTTCACGAATTCATTTTGAGACAAGCTAGACTAGAATTCAAAACACGTGCGTTTACATAACTTTAGCCATTGGTCCATGCGGTGTTTGACACCTCCTGGAGAACGGTGTCCAATTGTTGCCTTCCACTCTGACAGCAGACAACCAATGTGCAGTTGATATCGGCATATTTGTACATAAGACCGTAGTTTCTAGCCGACAGGTAATTGAACTCGCGAATTTTTCAGGTCTGTATCCATGGGACAGTAAACAACTAACTATAAAAGAGCTAGCGTATCAGCAACGACCAATAGTATTGTCTAGGAAAAGGCAACGCTTACGTTGGAGCTGCCTTCTTGAACTGTACAGCACCGACTATGATTTTGCCTATTCTGCAACATGTTAACGTCAATGAGTATACTCGGGATAATGTGTTAAGGGGTTGATAATCCCTTTCCAATTACAATTTCAACTTAGGCGATAGACGACGAACCAGTAGAGTAACGAGTGGGTCCCATTTGATTTTGTTGAGCGGTAGCAGCGTGCTACGGGGAGAGCATTGTCGTCCCTGGCTGCTGCATCTATGTTTGTGTCGGTGACGTCAGCAGCGGGCCCTGGCACGGGGTCCCGGGTGAGGTCACTCCGGGGAGCTCCGCCCCTCTGACGGCGCGCCAAGCGGGGTGTGCGTCTTCGACGCCGCCGGACAGACGCGCCGAGTCAACCGTCGCCGGGGCTCTCGCTTCCCGGAGGAAGCGAAATAAGTTTCGGCGGATTAAATACAGCAGAACGAGTGCTTTAGCCCGGGGTTTCAGCGTAGCAGCAGCAACTGAACTTCTGCTGTAAGAACATCGGAGTATTCTGATAGTTTCTCGTTTCTGTTTATTCCGTGAACAATAGCAAAATCGCCCTGTGTATGACACGTTTCGTTGTTTCATCGAAAGCATTTTGTACTGTCGTTAAAATTGAAGTACCTTTTTTTTTTTTAATTAATGAAACTTTAATCTATCTAAATGAAAACATATAAAAAAGATGTATCTCGATAACAGCTTATAAAGATTAATTATTATGTTATTATGTAGAGTTATTTACGTTATTTGTAAAGAAAACATTTTTTTTTTACTAATGTATTTAAGTCTCCAGACAGCATTGTTGGAACATTTCATCGTTACCTATAAAAGTATTAATGTTTTATTCTCCATCGTAATATTACGGTGCACTTTTGCACTTTAATTTTTTTTGTCGAGGTTTGTTTACATTAGGTTTGTTCGTGGGGGTAGGGCGTGTAGCGAGTGAGCAGTGTTCAAGTAAAGACCTATTAGAGCTTCGGGAAACTTGGAAGAATTGCTGATCAGACTATGCGAATATTACAGGTTTTTCCTGTTGGAAGTTCTGTAGCTCTGCTGTAGAATGTATGTATACACTTTCAGAATTAATCACATGCAGGACCATAACATAGTCCTGTTTGTATTACTATCTTATTTAAGAATACTTAAACGGTGCCTACAACATATCTATTGAGTGCCACATAATTACGGCTCCGCTTAAACCCATTCGCAGAAATTTTTCGTTTCCGTGTCGGAATTTCAGTTCCAGAGATATCATTGAAAACGCCCAATTATAGAAAATTTAGAATCTACCAGTTTAATACTTTTGTATGTAATTTGCACTTTGATATTTCCTGCTTGCAAAATGGGGAGGACTTATTGATAAAATATAAAATAAATATGTTCTTGGTTTTTCACAACCAGCAGATAAGCAATTAAAAGTCAGCACACAAAAATATTAAACATCTCGTAAAACGTAAATTTTCTATAACCGTTCGTTGCCAGTATTTGCTACGTATCCGAAATTATGACGCAAAAACGTGGAATTTCTGCAGAAGTGGTAAATCTAAGCTTTAATTAAGGAATATATTGGTTATTGGTACAAAATTGTGGTTTCCACACACACACACACACACACACACGCACACGCCCGCACACACACAGTGTACCGTAGCCTTCAACACGGATAAACTTATTTCACGCTGTTTTCCGCATTCTCGCTCTTCATTAGAGCCGTGTTGGAAGACCGCGTAATTTTATTCGCGCACCCCGCAGACTCTACTTCTCGGATGGCGCTAAAAGTATATATATATATATATATATATATATATATATAAGAGTAGAAAGAAGAGAGAGAGAGAGAGAGAGAGAGAGAGAGAGAGAGAGTGAGTGGAAAGGGGGGGGGGGGATGAAACTTCCCGCTATTCAAGTCGAGGAATACGTGTTACTGCGGAAGAGCGAAAAACTTTTTCCCGCGTCACCTTTTGTTTTCCCGCACCTCACAGTTTGTCCCCTTTCTGAAAATTGGATTAGCACTTTCTAGGGGAGCGATATTCTTGGCGACGGAATTACGCTTGTGTCAGGAAATTCGATAGCTGAAGGCTGTCTCGAGATAGCTGTCGTATTTTATAAGACAACGTGCATTGGATATAGCGGAAAAAAAAAGTTAGTTAATCGAGAACGACCTTTCGTGCCAGAGACCACGGTGGCCGAGCGGTTAGACTGCGCGCCTCCCACCAAGCCGAGCCGGGCTCGATCCCCGGCCAGTTCACTCCCGGATTTTCGCAAGTGGGAATCGTGCCGGACGATGCCGCTCGTCGGCGGGTTTTCTCGGGGATCTCCCGTTTTCCACCGCCCCTGCATTCCGGCGCAGCTTCGTACTCACCTCACTTCACCATCACTCACTCACTTTCGTTCCAAACTTGCGACCGTACGGAGAAGAGAGAAAAATATTCTTGCTGACAGCAGGCATTAAGGTGGGTTTACGATTAAATACTGAAGAGTTGAGAATTGTACTTAATGACTCGATAAGCACACGGAAAATGAACAATAAGATGTTTTGCAGTCTCTTATTGAATAAGCAACTGTTAAGTCTAGACAATCAGAATCGTAGAAGACGAAAGCAGCTGACATAACATGGAAATATGGACAAGAATGAGGATTACTTACATATATTTAATTATTTGTGGTTACTGCTTGTGTTAACGTTTTGAAAAAACTCGTGATATCTTATAGAACGAAAAGCCGACGCCAGCATTGGGCATTTACATCAATACATCTGAAAAGGTTAATTAAAGCGAATTCAATAACCTCTTTCAAGAAATAAATCATGACCATCAACTGTTCTTTAAATTAATAGGATACTGTCTCTCGATTAAAATGATTATTTGCATACGATTTCCCAACATAACCTAAATCCAAGATGTAAATACAGTTTCCCGCCAACAACAAATGTCACTGGTCTCTGATTGGCTGCTTCGTCTTGACTTGTACTTAAGATATAAACTGTAACAATATCTTAGGTCACGCCAAGAACGCACACGACCCAAGACCCGCACACGACAGTCATAAACTAATACCCTTGAATACATAGAATCATATCTTAAGCACACGACGAACTTATTCTCATAAGTCAATAGTAAATCAACCTTTAGAGTGCCTTGTGAAAAGTCCGTTACTTTAACAGGAAAATCTCACGAATTGAACGGACTGCTGGCGACACTTCATGGCCCTACTCATTTTCGAGTTTTAGCTACCTGTTCATTGGCTCCTGTCCCAATGTGTCAGCTTTACCTCAGACGAGGTAGCAAGAGATTTAGTCCTTCACTGCAAGCATTTGTTTCTACTTTTACAAGAAAATCTCCGGGAACCCAGTTGCCAAGGAAACCCTTTGTAGATCTACAAACATTTTTCTTGTAAAAAAAAAAAAAACATATTTGTATTATTAAAAATTATATAGGCTTATATTGCAACTTACGTTATTAAGAAATGGACATAAAATTATTATTCTTCTGGAAAACTAAAGTGATGAATTAATAACAGAATAAAAAAAAATTTGCTTCAAGGAAGAAAAAAAAGTACATTTTGCCACCACAGGGACTAGAAGCCACGACCATTGTGTTATTATTTAACACCCTTTCCAAAAAGAATAACTGATCTTACAGGCTTTATAATTATGTTTTTACTAAATGCAACATTAATTACCTACAACATATTAGTAAAGTTATTCGGCTAAGAAGGACGCATTTATTACCATTTAAGTGTTCTGTGTAAATATGAAGCATTAACATTAAGAGTTAGTGAGTAGTTTTTAAAAAGCATTTAACATTATTCGTAGTTGCAATACATTTCTTTTTGCACGCTACTACACTATATAGATCACCCCTATTTGTTGCACAAACACCAGAATGCAATTTTACGTTGTTGAGTGTCCGCCATTTTTACTGGGCTCGGGTTACGGATCATTCTAGTACAAACATTTCTTAAGGTCTATTACAAACACGGCTCTTGTAGCTTTACATAAGTTTTCAAGTAAGATTTTTGTACCGTTACAAACGTTTGTATAGTTACAAATAATTTTACAGTGTTATTTTTTGCAGATCTGTTATTGTCTCAGGCCTTGAGAGCGAATGACGTGATAATGGAGCAGTGCCGGAATGCAATGGCGGGGAAAACGGGAGATCCCCGAGAAAACCCGCCGACCAGCGGCATCGTCAGGCACGATTCCTACTTTCGAGGCTCAGAGTGTACCTGGGCGTGTCTAAATACTGAGAGCCAATTGCAATCTTAAATGGTATGTATACGCGTTTGAAGTCCAGTTAGTCCTAAAATGAATTCGCGACATTTTCCAGTGTGTAGCCATTTTTTTTCATTAATAGACTAACTATAGCAAACTGCTGTAAGAATTTTAGCACCATGGATGCCTGCACTCTAAATTCGAATCAATGGAAAACCACTGATTCGCAGTGAAATTCAACTACTCTAATCAGTGAAAATGGCCCCACTTAGAATCAGTGGAAAACCACTGATTGTTTCAGTGGAAAAATTTCACTGATCGAATCAGTGACGTGAAACAATTTCACTGATTGAATATGTGACGGCTGACTACAGTGGCGAATTAAATATTGCTTTTATTGAATTTAGCCAAATAATTGCGTGAAATTAACATATTTATGATAGTTTACTATTTATATTGCGCAATTTGCAGTAATTTACAAAACTAAAAGTACCTCTGCAGGTAACCGGGATTGAACTCGCGCACCCATCGACTCTAAGCCATTGTCTTGCCATCTGAGCAAACACGCCAAGTAGAAATTAGAGAAGGAAAATATATGTCTTATAGTTCCGCTGCGAGATTGTGCAGTTTGAAGTTGTATGCTCATACTTTTCGTGTTTGGTTTGATTGGTACCGTTAGGATTGTTAAAACTAATAGTATATACGAGTGCACTCTCTTCACCACATTAAAAGCAGTTTAAATCTTCAAACAGAGCGCTGTGACGATTACATGGAATCAAAATGAAAGGCGTACGAACGGAATGAAAGGCTGTGTGTTTATATTCACGCGTAAAATTACGTTTTTGAAAGACGAAACACATTTCAGAAAGTATTTTGTATTAGTTTTATTCGTTTATTCGTTGAAACTACACGTTATTTAACGGCCATTTTTAAACTACTATGTTCGCCGGCCATTTTTCCACGCAGTTTCACTGATACATCAGTCAAAAATAATTAGAGGCGGAGCACGTTGCCCGAATGTTTCACTGGCCCATCAGTCAAAAATAAACCACTGAGAAAACGGTGGGGAAAAAAATGACTGACGTATCAGTGGGAAATGGCACTGAATCAATTAGTGAAGGAAATATGGATATTTTTTCTCTGGTTCATCAGTTAAATACACTGAAGTGCCTGAAGTATCAGCCAGGAAAGTATCTCAGCAGATAAAGCACGTCGTGCTTGCTCGTGTCATACTGGGTAGTCCATTGTAATGCCATTTACCTGTAGTACGATTTTCATGTCATTTTATATTCTTCTTGTTTATCATGTGCTGCGAAAACAAGTAGTCCAAACGTGTGTGTGTGTGCTACAAATTCGCAAGCCCGGGGTCGTGGTCTGAACGAGGACACAGATGCTCAGGGCATGATCAGTAACGTGGCGTTGTGGTCACACTCGCGAGAGGAATATGTTCTACGCCCTATATTGTTATGTGTGACAATGTGACCGCAAACGACAGTGCTCAGGGTTTCGTGATCGCCGGACGTGTCGTGGTGAATGATCAGACAAGTATCCGGACCACGCCATTGAAGCTTGAAGGAAGTTTTATTTATTGCAATTCTAGTAAGAAATAACTTCACCGGTCTTCTGGGATACTCCCAAGCATACTAGTAAGAAAGCACATTTCATATTATTGTTCGCTCGCGGTTAATTTAGCACATCAGTAAAAAAGAATTGAAACAACAACACCTCCCCAAAACGACATATAATTTAAGGTAAACAGTGATGCCCGGTTGTACCATCGTGGTTCGAAACTCGATCCGAGATCAGCAGCCTTCGTCGACAAATGTAGTTGGAAAATACGCCAACAGATAGAACTACGTTCGATTGTTTTCTTGGAAAATTATAACAACGTTACGCGAACTTGAATATTATTCAGTAAATTTCGTACAACAATAATTCACTTAAAACAAATAAAACATCGCACGCCTTGTTCTATCTATACTGAAAAATACGCCTACTTCCATGACGTCATATATTACGAACCAATAGCAAACTTTGTCTCGTACTTAATATCGAAATCTTAATTCGGAACCAAGATCGATGAATCGGAGATCCAAAATCATGAAATTTCGTTGGTTCAACACTTTTACATTGGAATTAAGATCAAACTGGATCCTTGTTCGGAACTAGGATCATTCGATTTCGGATCGGGGAAGATGCTGGTGCAACCGGGTATCACTAATACATCTACAGTAATGTTGGCAGCAAGTCATAAACGATATTTCTGTGTATTAACGCAGTACTACATTCGTGGCACGTGGAGTCGGATACTTTTTGTTTTTGTACAAAGCTGTGTAAGAATTATCGTAATTGGGTTTCTAACAATCCCCCCCCCCCCCCCCGCGGTTGGTCGATAGATGCACAGATACAAGTCAATAGGGCCATGAAAATGTTACTCTTTTAATTCACTGGAGATGTTCACAGTGGGCAGAAAGTCTAATGTAAGCAGGGTTCTCAACTTTGATGAATTAACAGCAAATCATTCAGTGGTTCTTCGACCTTCCTTTACCACGAACCACTAGATGTACAATGCCAATTCAACACGGACCGTCTACTTAGACCCCTCTTCCATTCAAATACTAACATGTAGGAATAATCATTTAACAACTTATTAAAATGCATTATTATCATAAAAACACATTTGCCTTTGCGTACATAATTTTATGTTACAATATAGTTTTAAAATGATAATTTCACGTTTCTTCCTAAGTTTCAAATTAATGTGACTGTATAACATACACGACAATTTATTTGTTAAATGAGCTTTAGTGATTTGAAACTTCGTTTGCTTGTGTTTTATTTCAAATAATTACTAGATATATGAAAAAAAAAAAAAAATGATTTTTGGGGAATTCGGATGGATAGTAAGAATAAAACTGACGTTACTTAAAAAATGTGCACAGAAAAATTGTTGTAGTATTGACTAGACTGGTATCAGGACGAGAATCAATAACAGATTCGAAGTAAATTATTGAAGTGAGAACAAACGCAATAATAAAAAAAAAACATTTTTCTTTGTGTGAATTCACGGCTAAGTTCGTTGATTTAGCTTACTAATGCGAAAATAAAACTTCTTCGCACAAAATGTGCCTTGGAATAGACTCATACTAAGATGCATTATTTAGTATAGGAAGTGAATAAGTCTGAGCAGACATTCTTTCAATTCGAAGTAAATATCCGTAATGTATATTTACATAGTAAAGAACTGCGTAGTGGAATTCGTTACAGAGTAAATGTCTCAATACTCATACAAATTTATTATAATTTTATGCTATATTTTAAAACAGAAAATACCATAGCAAATAACTGACTGCGATGTTGAGCAGAAAATAATAAACTTTATTATCAAGATTTAGATCTAGGCATCTCATGTAAATGGAAACAACTGATATTCAGAAAGTTTAGCTGACCAGGCTCCTAGTTATGGATCACCAGATGTCCGCGAACCAAAGTTTTGAGAACTGGAAGAATGTATTCAGAAAGGACGACACGTCATTAGTCCAAAAGGTAAGGATGGGAAAAACTTCACTGGGGGTTCACTGACTTAGTACGAAGTGCTAGAGTGAGCTAATTTTCAAAAATCTTACTCAGGGCAGGTAACGGTGGGATACGCTCAACTTTCTACAAAGTCACCCAAAGGATCTTTAATGAAGGACAGTCAAGGCATGCGAATGTCCCACTCCAACCTTAACCACGTCATTGGCGTCACAAGAAATACTGGGAATAGCCTACAGGCATTCAGTTTTTGTGTTTCTATCGCACACTTTTCTTCGGTTTCTGGTTTCTTTCTTGCCTGTAAACCCATTTCTAAACTATTTTTCATCACGTTTTTCGTAATGGATTTTTTAAAGTCAATATTGCATTTCTTGGATCAAAGATAAACCAACAGAACCAGTCTTGTTCATGAAATAATAAAAGCAAAAAGATAAAGAACTACATTTATTTATGTGGTGAATACGTCTTTAAATTTGCAACCATAGAGGATGACAATCCAGAAAATCCGATGGTAACCAAATATCGGGGGATAGAGTTTGGAATTGCAGCTTCAGAAAGAATTCAATTACACCACTCGATTGCCAAAGGATCAAAGCATATGTTACGTTGAGTGAGGTCTGCGAAGCATCACTCGAGGGAGGGGGGGGGGGGCGCAAGCGACAGCTCTCGTCAAGATCAATCGATTGCGTGTATAAAAACATTTGTGTGGTGTGGTTATGGTGAAATTGTGCGTGTATAATGTAAAATATTAAGAAAACTTAACACATATACAGAAATCGTATACGGTTGGAAAGAGCATCTCAAAAGCAATCCAGTGATGCCCATAAAACCCCATATGATCGAGTGAAGCGGTGCCGGGAACGTAAAATAAACATCAAGTCGTCCGAGCGCGTCAACGTAGACGTATTCACGTAAGACAAACGGCCGTGTCCGCAACACAGTCAAACCCAATTTATTAAATATTATATAAAACTAGTTTAGTTCTTAAAATATTTAGGGCAGCCTGTATTTAGATGTTTAAGAACATCCATTGCTATACATAACACTTGCATTACAATATAAAAACTTCTCTGCAACACGATTATACATTTGCCGTGAGGTAACACATTGTTATGAGCTTGCAGTCAGGCGATCGCGTTCCCACACACGTAACGCCGGTAATTGCGACACGAGCAGAGCGCCCGAACCACAACAACAGGAGCCTCTTCCAACGAGGCGGAAGGCCTCCGAGTTTGTTCGTCAACACGCTCTCGTTATTAAGACTGGGAGCGCAGCGGACACGATCTTTAGTCCTTGGTCGCCGAGATGAAGACGCCAGGAGGTGGAGTGTGCCGATCGCCGTAATACGTCTACAGTCATCAGCTTTCGGAACCGTGGCTCCGGTGAAGACGTTATATTTAATTAACATCCAAACTGAATGATGTTCTGTGGCTATTAACTCATATTCAGGGATATGAAAATTTCGCGAGTTCGATTACCTGTAGGCCAGACTCCACAGTCATGTGTACATTCGAGCCTCACACGTTTGTTCATTGGCTGCTGCTCCAGAGAGTAGCCAATGTTAACTCCACACCTGGTAGTACGGCACTCGCTACTTGTTTTCTTGCAAGTGTTCCATTGGCTCAGAGTCATCCAGGGCGTGTCTAATGAACTGTAATCCAATTACAAAGGTTACTTCAGTGTACATTTATTGGACGTCTATCTGGTCCTGAAATGAATTCGCGAAATTTTCCTATCCTTACTGAGATTTAACTTTATTATCTCTCTGAGCTCCTCCGATTTAACTTATATTTCATGTGACGAGTTGTAACTAATGTTTTAACAATACAACGATAACCTAACCGACCTACTTCGTTCTACCTCTGAGTACTACGCATTCTCTAAATAATTAAATGTATAATTTAAACTAAATATAAAATTGCAACAACATGCCATTACAATGCCATAAAATTATTTAATACTAACACATAGGTATAGGCCTATTTGATTCGTGAGTTTTACTATTCAGACTTTTCCATAAATAATTGTAAATATGACTTCAAATTAAACAAAAATTACGGTGCTCAAAAATATATTTACATGGAAGTTATGTCGCTAATGGAGAGATAATGTTATCCATAAATAAATTGTGTTCTGCCAACGCCAATAAGTAAGGACACCCGTTTATCGCGAAGATATCCCATGACTACATAGTTGTACACTAAACCACTATATCTCAGGTCAATTTTCGTGATTGGAGGATTTTTAATTTTCACACGTCTTAGCTGTCTTCCAAAATCGCGGACGTTTTCGTATACGAGAAACTTAATTCTGGTTGGCCCAGTCAGGTAACAAAACTTCGCACCGAATAGGCAAAGGTAATTTGAAAGGGTGTTATAAGTCATTGAAGTTTAGCTCTTTCATCACCACCCCACATTAATTTAAGATTTATCGTGTTGCAATAAGACATTTTTGATGCTCGCTGTACTTAAATTTACACAGAACTTGTTTTTTTAATACAACCAATGGCTGCAGACGTGTTTAGTGGTCGCAGATATGAACCAGTCATACCGTGGAGTAGTATCATGGATTACGAATTAGTAGGAACCTGCAAAATTCGCGTTATTTTTTTACTTCACGCTAAAATTCACAGTACTGTGTATGCTCTAGCCGGCGTCGTTTCCTTATTGGCTGTTGCCCAAATGTGAAGTCACGCCCTTTCTCAGTGAACTGTACATGATTGAGGCACACGATTGTGAAGTTTTCATTAATTGGCGCAGAAATACCCGAGGCGTGTCGAATAAAGCTTGGTCCAATGACATACGCTTTGCAATGGTATAATGTTTTAAGTTTAAACTGTCCTTAAATGATAACGCGAATTTCGCAGGTCTCTACGAACTAGTTACTCAGAGGGAAGATCATTGGCCACTGAGACTAGCAGTGTACAGTACCGAAGAAATGTAACCTTCCCGTGAAACACGCAGGTAAGTAGCTACACTGGGAATGAAAGGGTGAACTGTTACAAGATAAGCTGGCGTTAGCCTTGTGCTGTGCCCTGTTGCTCGCTAGTTCACACTTCAACCAGTAAGACGTTGCTCGGCAGCTGGCGCCACAGGACGTGTATAACGGATCCCTTGCCTGCTCGCGTGTGACTGGTCGAAATACATTCACTTTACGTAGGCTCCACAGTAGTTATTGGTTCCTGCTGCGTGCACCGACAATGTACAGTTATGATAAAGCTCCAGCTTAAGGCCCTTACACAATTGAAAACTTTAACGTTTGACTTTACGTTCGCTTTCCGGCATGTTGTTTCTTATGGAGCTTGACACAATGGACCTGTCAAAGGTAAAGTTTAGCAGTCTTGACTTTACGAATTCGAAAAGTTGAAATTTTAAGTCAAAGTTAAGCAGCCATTTTGCCGAGATTCTAACAGAGATTATGTGTCGGGATAGGGAAATTTCGCTAGTTCAATGACCTGTAGGCTAGACTCCACAGTCCTGTGCACACTCGAGCCTCAGATGTTTGTTCATTGGCTGCTGCTCCAGAGATTAGCCAGTGTTACTAGACACCTGGTAGTACGGCACTCGCTACTTGTTTCCTTGCAAGTCTGCTATTGGCTCAGAATCATCCAGGGTGTGTCTAATGAACTGGGATCCAGTTACAAAGGTTACCTCAGTGTACATGTGTTGGACGTCTATCTTGTCCTGAAATGAATTCGCGAAATTTTCCTATCCCTAGTTACGTGGATAGTGCGTTATTTTATTGTAGTGCGATCTTATACCCGGTATATTAAACAAAGTTCGTCTTAAATTAAATAAATGGTAAATGAATACAATGTGAAGAGGAAATATATGAATTGACATATTTTAATAAGGGTAAACAATGAGTTTTTTGTTTTGAAATAAATTTATAATATAAATTTTAAGCCTATTTTTTTTTTAATGAACGTAAAATGCATTCCTGGATAATGTCATAGTTATTTTCATAACAATATAGGCCCCTACGCATTTTTACGAAACTCGCAGAACCGATGTTCAATTGTCTGAACTCTGACTTTACAATTATATTGTGTAGCGGTGGTTGCGTCAGAGGAAAGTAACCGTAAAGTCACGTGGTAAAGTTTTCTATTGTGTAAGAAGCTTTACCTTGCAACAGATAACCACACGCTACTGGTCAGACTCCGCATAAATATTTCCCTCCGAAAACAGGTGGCTTTACCAACAACGCTCGGGACTGCGACGACCTCGGTCTTGAAATACCAACAGGGGGCTCCGCAGCCTGGGAGGCTATAACCGTCGCTCCCGAGTACCGGAGAGCTTAATCGATTATTGATAGTCGATGTTTGTACACATGGGCCCCACTGGCGCTTCGCCGAAGGAACGAGCCCCGCTCGCCAGCCGAGACGTGACGGCGGCGGAGTGCGCGCGGTACAGGCTCGTGCCAACTCTCCGCGGAAACCCGCCTTACGCATCTTCCCTGCAGAGCTCGGAGGAGACGAGCATCATCGCCGACTGTACAGACTGGACCGCGGACGTAGGTTTCCCAGTAGGCCTACCTACCGCCGCCAGATGGTCCCCAGACGTTCTTCCGAAGACACTCGAAGTATACTGTTCCTCGTAATCAGTTCGTTCGTCACAAACCAGGGGAGGCGGAACGTGTTTGATACTAGGAGGCAACCAATTAAATCGCACATTAACCTTTCGTTTCAGGTGTTGAAAAAGAAAAACTATGGCGTGCGCAGTACTTACGAGTTTCTTATAACTAGAGACACGCAAAATTCGCGTTATTATTTGGCATCAGGCTGAACTTCACAGTACTGTATATACCGGAGTCGGCGTCATTCCTCCACTGGCCGCTTCATAGATGTGAAGCCACGCCCTTTCTGACTGAACTGTACGTGATTGGGGCACACAACTGTGAAGCGGTCATTTATTGGCGCAGAGTTACGCAAGGCGTGTCGAATAAAGTATAGTCCAATGGAAAAACTTATTGCAAAGGTGCATGTGTTCAAAGTTCTACGTGTCTCCAAATAATAACGCGAATTTTGTAGGTCTCTACTTATAACAAGTAACGAATTAAAATATATTTAGTGTGTGTCAGCAGCGACCAATACCATTGGCAAGGGATATGCGATGTCTGCACTGGTGTTAGTTTCTGAACTATCAGAGCACCGAACATCATTTCACATATTCTGCGTACATGATAAACGTGGGCGCGCATACTCGAGATAGAATGTTAAGGGGTTAAGGGTCAAGAGTTATGTACATAACATAAAACATTATTTTTGCCTATTTTACATGCAATTTAAATTACATTAAGTACTAACAAATTTTTCAATATCAAGGAAAAATTTAACCAAAATGTTTAATACTAACCCATTCAGACCCAGTGAACACACTTGTGTGCATCACGCACGTGTGGGTAATATTTGGTCAGCACTACGCACCGCGAAACTCAATGACCAATGATCTTACATGTGGAGAAATGATTCGAAAACCGTCTTATTGGTACAGGTCATAATTGGTTCACATAACTGTAGCCGAACATATAGCCTGAAACTCATTGGCTGTTACAACAAAGCAAGCGTTTCGTCAACTGAAGTACAGCACGCATCATAAAATTTTTGATTGCAACATCCTAAACAGTATATTAAAGTGGGCCTGAAAAGTTTAAGGAGGTAAGGATCAAAAGTTATATAGTATAAAACATTATGTTTGCCTAGTTTACATGTGATTAAAATTAAAATTAGCAATAGCTAAAATTACAGTTTTCACATGCGAAAGTCCGGGAGTGGCCCGGACGGGGATTGAGCCCGGTTCGCCCTGGTGGGAGGCGAGCATGCTAACCGCTCAGCCACCGCGGTCCCTAAGCGCGGGTGGGGGCAGAAACATTTTTCAATGGTTGAATTCAAAAGTGCTCACTTAGTTAACCGTGATTAGGCTATAATGCAGACCGCGCCTGAGGTTTCGATTGTGGTCTCCAGGGGCAACCTCAGTTGACGGCGCAGGGAGCCATGTCGGGGTGTGTGTGTGTGTGGAGGTGACGGGTGATGAAGTATCACGAGGACGATCGCGTGCGACGGGCGCCCCAGCGTCCAGACGCATAAAGCAGCGACCACCCTCGCCCGCGACCCCCGCTGGGCCGTCGCGTGCCCACAGTCCGGCCAGGAACTGACTCATCGGCCCCACTGCACTTCAATCAGATGCCGGCACCGTGGTTCGGAAGCTAGGCCCTTCGCGGTCGGATTGCGTTGTAGAGTGTTTGAAATCCGCGTTTATTTACGAAACCACTAAACGTGCTCCAATTATACCGATGCAGGAAAAGAAAACACACTCCGTACAAGGTACGGATAATACTTAGAGATGATGGTTTATCGCGGGTAGAAATTGACTGTTTGCTAGGCTTCAACGCACTGTACACATTTATGGCAGTTTTCTTCCTTAATTGGCAGGCATGCATGTATAAAGCTACTACCCCATCTCACTGGGCCAACGAGAATTCCGATACTATACGGCAGAACGTTCGTGATTGGTCTGCAAACAACTTAACCGAGTCGGAACCTTGTGCATCCAATCATGAAAGAATAAACTAGCTAGAGTGTTATAGAAGATATGCTGGCTCAAAAAATTTCCGCGATTTTCCATAATCTCTAATAATACTCTAAATAGATAGGGATCTGCAAAATTCGCGTAATTTTTTTTGGCCTCAAGCTAAAATTCACAGTGTCGTGTATACTCTAGCCAGCGTCGTTCCCTTATTGGTTGTTGGCCAAATATGAAGTCACGCCCTTTCTCAGTGAACTGTACATTATTGGAGCACACGATTGTGAAGTTTTCATTCATTGGTGCAGAAATACCCGAGGCGTGTCGAATAAAGCTTGGTCCAATGAAATACGCATTGCAGTGGTATAGTGTTTTAAGTTTAAACTGTCCTCAAATAATAACACGAATTTTGCAGGTCTCTATAAATATATAAAGATTTCCAAACAGTTTTTTCTCACACTGCTGCATCTCAAAATATACCTACTGATCGGAAACATGCGAAACTATTATTGAACTATGCTTCAAACTTCCCAGTAATAAAACGATAGAGTCGCCTCTAAGTCCCATAGATAGGGATAGGAAAATTACGCGAATTCATTTCAGGACAAGATAGACGCCCAACACATGTACATTGAAGTAACTTTTGCAATTGGATTACAGTTCGTTAGACACGCCTTTGATGACTCTGAACCAATATCAGACTTGCAAGGAAACAAGTAGCACAGTTCATTAGACACACCCTTGATGACTCTGAGCAAATAGCAGACTTGCAAGGAAACAAGTAGCGAGTGCCATGCTACCAGGTGTGGAGTAACAATGGCTACTCTCTGGAGCCGCAGCCAATGAACAAACACCTGAGGCCAGAGTGAGCACAGGACTGTGAAGGTAACTGAACTCGCGAAATTTTCCTATCCCTACCCATAAGTAGACACCTGGCGAATTCGCGGATTCATTTTGGGAGAAGCTAGAATGCAAAACACGTGTGTTTATACAACTTCAGCAATTGGTCTACACGGTATTCGACACCTCCTGGAGAAGGCTGGCCCAATTGTTGCCTTCCACTGTGACAGCAGACAACCAATGCGCAGTTGATATCGGTATATTTGTAGATACGACTGTAGAGACGAGCCTACAAGTCATTGAATTCGCGAATTTTTCACGTCTCTGCCCATAGGTACACGCAGCACGACGGAAGCACTGTACGCTAGTTCAGCGCCTTACGAGTAGGAACGATGGTGCACTAGGCGCGCGTATCAATGTCGCCCCTATCGCTGCCGCTACCGCTCTTCCTTGCCTCAAAAGCGCTAAAAAGGTACAAGCAGACGGCGCCCTTCACTCCCTAAGCCCAGCCACAGAGATCTTACGGGACACCTCCCCTTGTGCGTATTAAAAGAAAGCGTAAGTGCCCCTATACTCAATTTGCTATTGCTAGAGCCACGAGTATTTCGCGGATAGAGTTAGCAGCAAGCTAGGCTGGGAAGTCTTCTATACACTCGAGACATTATCATTTGCTTATTGGCTGCTGTGATCAAATGAGGCCTCTGTACAGGACTGTTAAACACCCACTCACACTACTGCTTCCTGCTTATTATTGGCTCACAGTTAAATGGGGCGTGCCTAAAGAACTGTCGTCCAATCACAACAGTAGGAGAAAATAACAAGTGTTCGGAGTCTACCTCGCCTCCGAATGAATTCGCAAAATACTCGTGGCTCTAGATTGCTATTACATTTCAGCAGAGACAAGACAAGAGAACCACGAACTCATTGTAAAGTGATGTGTTTTTGGAGCAGTGCCGAAATGAGAGATAACCGAGAAAACCCACCGACCAACGACCTGCTCCTTATTCTCTTCAATCACCCTCATCGGCTCTCAAAACCTCGCTGTTAAGAGTGAGTGAAGATTGGGTGGCTCTTAACAGCGTAGTCTTGAGAGCCGATGAGGGTGATTGGGGTGAGTGCGTAGCGGTACCGAAGTGAAAGGGCGGGGGAAACAGGGGGTCCCCGAGGAAACCCACTGACCAATCGCATCGTCCGGCACGATTCCCACATGCGAAAATCTGATGATCCGGCTGGGGATTGAGCCCGGATCACCTTGGTGGGAGGTGGGTAGGCTAACCGTTCAGCCACCGCGGCCCCTCTCGCTGTTAAGAGCCGCCCAAATCTCTTCACTCACTCAATCTTCATTTACTCTTTGATGTGGGTGTTTCCGTTTGTTGATTGACTCTGGAACGGCCTGTCCGACTGGCTACCACGTACTCCGAAAGGTTCCCTATTGGCTGCGCTTCTTGCTGGCAGGTAAGTTACTAGGCGCTGATTGGCGAGAGCCTGGCTCCTGCGCCTGGAGTTGTGGGTGTACACGGCTGTTTGGGTAATCTGCGACTAGGGTATGCTTGGCCGTAAACATCATTTATTAACGGCGGTGGTAGAAAACGTAAACGGGTGAAATGAAAGTCGCTGATACAAAGAGCAAGCAGCCTGTGAAGGCGATTCATGCCACGCGCAAGTACGCGAACGGAGCTCTGAGGCGTGGGTCGGGTCTGACAGTTCGTGCGGAAACCATTATACCGCCGCAGCTACGCTGGCCGGTGCTTTTGTTCGCCTCTCCTCGTGAGTGACCACCGTGGTGCACGCACGGGTCGGTTCAGCAACCCGCTGCGTTCGTTTCACCCTGCGCAGCATGCCATGCCGTGTGGGCAACTCTCCGACTGAATCTCTTCGCGCCTGACTACCACGCGCGATTGTAAGGATAGGAAAAATTCGCGAGTTCAATGACCTGTGGGCTAGACTCCACAGTCATATGTATACTCGAGCCTCAGATGTTTGTTCATTGGCTGCTGCCCCATAGAGTAGCCAGTGTTACTTCACACCTTGCAGTATGACATTCGCTACTTGTTTCCTTGCAAGTCTGCTATTGGCTCAGAGTCGTCCAGGGCGTGTCTAATAAACTGCGATCCAATTGCAAAGTCAACTTCAGTGTACACGTGTTTGACGTCTATCTTGTCCTGAAATGAACTCGTGAAATGTTCCTATCCGTAGCGATTAGTAGAGACCCGAGAAATTCGCGAGTTCAGTGACCTGTAGGGTAGACTTCAAAGTCTGATCTACTCTCACACAGATATCAACTGTTTATTGGTTGATTGTTGTAGTAAAAGGCGGGTGGTTGGGCGCACAATTTCTTGCATGTTTGATATTGACATATTTATCTCCAGTGGGTGCAAATAAAAAAAAAACACTTCGACCAGTTACAAACGTAACATGAAGGTACATTTGTGTGAATTCCAACTTGTCTAGAAATGAACCAGCGAAATTGTCGGGTCTCTAGCGGTTAGCTACTGGCAAGGGCGAACGAAGCGTATTTCTCCACTCGGGCTCCATCCACCCTGACAAGAAACTTACTTACCACAACTGTCCCCCTCCGTTACGGCCACTATCGAGCAAAAGAAGCTTTGCCAGCGGAAATTTAATTTGAAATATTTATGTCTTAAGTTTCTCGGGAAACAGAATATAACTTAATTGATTATTAAAGATCGTTTATGTTAGACTGCTGTACTTTTATTCACCTACAGTCAGCATTAGGGAGTAATTAATTATTTTTGCCAGTAATCCTACGTTATCTAGTAGGCCCTATCGTAAACATTCAATTACGATTGAGCTACATTTTATAATTTTGGTTTTCAAAACGTTCTTTTGAACATTTTAAAAAATTAGGCTAGTTGAAAACTTAAAATTAAAAAGAAAGACTCTTTTTTTTAATATAGTATATCATTCTCGCAAAATTAAATTTAACTCTTTCAGACTTGATGGAATATATCTAGGACATTGTACAAGAAGTGTGGATTTGTGATCCGCACTGTACACAACATTAGACAGCCTTCAGTAACTGAAGTCCCCTTTCATAATCAGCCGCTGTCAGTAACATCATGTACGTACAGAGAATGACGTATGAAAGAGTGTTAATGCTGATGCTTGTATAGTTCCGAACAAAACATTTGTTCGTTTCGCCAGTCAAAATTGTATATATCGATCTGTGTCTGACGTAGTGTCGTAGATAATATGTTTTCCCCGCTAGCCTCTTATTCGTTTCGTGCTGTTGGGTAGTTTTTTTTTTACGTAAATATTAAACTAACTTAAAGAGGAGCACGTCGAAACAAACTATGTAAATGTGTCGATGTGTAATTAATGACAGCTACAGAATTTTCGAAATAATTCACTACTTCTGTTCTTAACCAGTTGCTTCCCCTCTCGAAAATCTTATGCCTCGCCACTGTAAAGGACGCGCTGTTAATTTACCTGGGCACTTAACATGCATAACATGCATAAGTAAATACCAGCGTTTGAAGTTTGCAGCGTCCACAAATAGTACATGGGGCGTCTTTACTTGGGGCAGTTTTCTTGGCTTGGTGTCATAAAAACTGCTGTAATCAAGATAGCCAATTTACGGGTGCAAAACTTCCTACACGCAAAAACTAAGTCCTATTCGTCTGCTCTGTTATGATTGGTCAGAAAAAGGGGCATTTTTTTATTTTACGTTGACGCCGATTGCGGACGGACGATTTAAAGATTTTTATGCTTTGGAAGTTACATTATTTAACCCATTCAGACTCATCGTACACACCTGTGTACATTACGCACACGTATAGGCTGTCCGCGGTAAAGTGAGCACTTTTGAGGCCCTAGTTACTTTTTCCTTTCAGCCATTGTTCATCACATAGCCACTTTTTAAAATAAATATTGCCGTGTAAGTAATAAACAGTGCATTCGGAATTTAACGCCTAAGGTTAAAATAAAATATATTTATTGACTGTTATTCAAAATGAGAGGGTGCTCAAAAGTGCTCACTTTACCGTGAACAGCCTATAGGTAATTTTTGGTGTGTAATGCATGCACACTGCAAAGCTCAATGACCAATGGTCTCACCTATGGGTACGTGATTCGCTTACTGCATTGCGAGCCTAGGTTATAATTGGCTCACACAACTATAGCCGAACATATAGCCTACAGATCATTGTCTGCGAGAACGAAACTAGTGATGTGCCAACTTAAGTACAGGACGCATCATACAATTTTCTGTTTGCAACACCTGCAACTGTAAATTAAAGTGGATCTGAAACGGTTAAGCCAATTGGATTGCGGACAGCGCTTTATTATTCGCCATCGCGTTGACAGGTTGGAAGATGATTTAACTTCCTATAGTAATTTACTCCTCGTAGCTTGCCTAATGAAGTAAATGTAATAATTTAAATAGGAATAAAGTGCCTTTTTTTTTTCAGAATATGATACGAAAGTTATATTATACATAAAAAGTACGGCGAAGCGGTTCATGCGCACTAAATATTCGAATCAGTATAAAATCACTGTTTGTTTCAGTGAAGAAATTTCACTGATTGAATTAGTGACGGGAAACAATTTCACTGATTGAATAATTGACGGCCAACTGCAGCGGCGAATTCAATATTGTACTTATGGAATTCAGCCATATAATTATAAGAAATAAACGTATTTACAATAGTTTACTATTTATATTGTGCAAATTACGGTGATTAAAAGAAGTAACATTTTTCCGCAGGTTAACAGTATTGAAGTCACACACCCTTCCGAATAATCACTTTTAGACTCTTACTTTACCATCTGAGCTACCAAGTTTAATGGAGAAAATATGACCGAAATATACGTCTTATATCCCCTCATCTAAAGCGTGTAGTTTTTAATTTAATGCTCTTACTTTTCGTATTTGATTTTATTAGTACCGTTAGGTTTGTTAAAAGGAATAGCACATAGTGAATGCACTCTCTTCGCCACATTATATGCAGTTTAAACCTCCAAACAGAGCGCTGTGATGACTACATGACATCAATGAAATGAAAGACGTAAAAACTGAATGATATTAGTTTTGTTAGTTTATGTATTGTTATTTCACTTGGAATACGTTGTTTAATGATCATTTTTACACGTTGTTTAACTGATCTATTAGTCAAAAAAAGTGAAAAAAAAATTACTGATGAATCAGTGTAAAATGTCACTGAATCGATAAGTGAAGGAAAATTGGCATTTTTCACTATTTCATCAGTAATTTTCACTTAAGTAACCATCGAATCAGTCAGATACTGTTAACTGATTGAAACAGTGAAATTCTCACTGATTCAGATTCAGAGTGCACGTTTGTTTTTCACAAATACATTTTATTTATCATTATTGTTATTACACCACGTTCTAATTCCATATTAAAACATGAGTAAAACAAACAAATTAAACTTACATTTGATACTCATTATTCTCTGTCATTAGCAAAGAATGAAGTGAATGAATTTTCCATGAGTTTTCCTGCCTTTCTAGAAAAGATGCATAGTATCGCAAAATAACATGACATGAACAGCGCATATGTTTGTACTATGTCTGGTGACATCGACAACATATTGCTAGAGAGTAGTCGCGGGAGTGTAGTGGTTGGACTGCTCGCCTCCCACCAAGGCGAACCGGGTTCGATTTCCGGCGGGGTTTTCTCGGGGATCTCCCGTCTCCCCGTCCTTTCATTCCGGCGCTGCTCCATACTCACCTCGCTTCGCCCTTATCTCAAGACCTCTTTGTTAAGAGCCGTCCAAATCTCTTCACTCAACTCAACTCATTCTCGCCCGTCGCTTTCAAGTGTCTTGGCCAAAAAGGGAATCGGCGCTAGTATTTTGTGGGTATTTTAATAAACAACAACAAATACCGTCGCAATTTTTAAATTTTCTCCTGGTGGAATCTTTCACTAAATGGGGCCCGGTGTAGTGTGCTCTCACCCCCCCCCCCCCCCATGGAACCACCAAATTTATGCTGTGTGCACTGTTAAAAAAAATCCTGCAGTTTACGGTAAAGTGCTGGTAAAAATTTATCCAGAAGTGTCCGTAAACTCTCCGTAAAATTACGGACATATTGATTTTCAGAAACGGACTTTCCGTAAATTTTATGGAACCTCTCCGATAATTTCCAAGTTAGTTTTATGTACTTTCCGTTTAAAATAAAAAGATATGATGAAAATATCTTCAATTTTAGTTATGTGGGTGTTCTACCGTGTATAAAAATTTATATTAAAAAAGGTTAAAATATTTTGTTTTAAGCGAGGTTTGAACCCGAGTCAAAAAATTACCAGTCCACGACTCTAACCACTTTTTTTAACCTTCACTTAACTTTGTGTTTTTCTTTACGTTGACGAAGCTCTAGTGAGACCGACTTGTTGACGAATTCCCAGTGCGACAATCGAACTGAGCATCTGCTACGTCGGAGGCACCGGAGAACGAACCCGCGACCCTCCGACTACAAGTCGGCCACCCTACCCCTGAGCTATGAGGGTAGAGCTGGACCATTCACCTACTACTCTCACGTAAAAATTTTGAGGTGTAACTTTTGCATTTGTAGACAAAAGTAGAAATTCAGTTTCTAATAAATTTAGTGTATCTTTAGTGTTACCAAATGTAACAGACGCCTAATGTAATTTTTTAATGTTTGAAAGAATAGGTCATAGTCGCGTGGATAACCTTAACTGCCGCAGAAATGATCATTTTCTTCTTACAGTGGCGAAGAAAGCTTCATGTAGAATCGGCATTGTTCGTCCCCGTAACTCGAATCCAAAGGCAATACGGAGACTTTCCGTATTTTGTATTTATGGACTTCACTCCGTTTTTCGTCATCACGGATTTCCTTTCAATATATACACTGTACATTTCCGTAGAACATCCCGTATATATATATATATATATATATATATATATATATATATATATATATATATATATATATATATATATATATATGCGGAAATTTTTAACAGTGGGGCCTGTTAGGTATTAATTATTGAAGACCATATATGCAAACATCTGTATATAAAGATCTAAATGCAGTTTTCAACAAAGCAAGCGTTAGGCCTACAGAACGCCAGCACGACTGCTGGAAACATGTACAGTGTATGTACGGACATTATTTCACCCACGGACACACAACAGTGGATTATGAAAAATTTATCAAATTTGACGTTGTTCGGTTAAACTTCAGCCCGCACATAACACGGGGTTATTTCACTTGATGAATTCTATTTCCACGTCTTCGTGCCCTGTTGTGCTTTTAATAATAATAATAATAATAATAATAATAAATGCAATATTGGGGAAATGACGAATAGTTCCTAGTTTAGTGAATTATTTAACATATTACCTCTTAATAACGTGCCCTAGTGTGTATATTTATTTTAAGTTTCAGATGTGGAAGAATAAAAATTGTATAGTAGGTACTCTGTGTAAAATTTCCTCTATTGAGAGTTCCGACATAATCCATAAATTATGTTAAAATTGATAATATCTCAAATTTAATTTGTTTTGTGCAATTACTAGTGTGCTATCTGTATCCGTAACAATATTTCTTTCCATATTCCTAATGAATAAAGCTAACATGTTTTTATCAAATTTGACAAATTTATCATAACTTGACCGCCACCAGCTTAATGGCAGAGCTTTCACCATTAATTATTTTATAACATGATCGAGGTCAGTCAATAATGTTCTCAACAAAGAGGATTTCTTTATCAACTCATTTTTAAAGAACGATAACATGATTAAATATGATCGGCCATTAAAATACAATAAAACGGGAAAATATTAACATTATTTTTACAGCACTACCAACCCCTCTCCAAAATACCACAAAATTTACTGTGGCAATCCACATATCACCACACTGTGATATCACTGTAAACCAAATTCCTCATCCTGGGTGCATCCTGTCCGCGGATATTATTATGGCAATGAGTGTAGTCCTGAAATATTGAGAGTCTGTGAGTATCTTAATGTAGAACTGTCGCATACAGTTGAAGCTCCCCGACATTTTAGCACTGTTGAAAGGGGTTGTTTGCTGTGGTTTGCAGTGGTAAGTTAAAGGAGGGGTATTAGTAATTGGCGCTGCTGTTTGGGGATGGAATAAAATATGTGCTGCCCTGTTCTGCGCGCAAGGTAAGCAAACACAGCTAACAGCGGCGTGGATACAAACAAATAGTGATAGTCAATACGGATTCGAACCCGCTGACGGGACTCGTGTACTCGCCGCGCGTGCCAATATTGTGCCATTGCAGTCCTTTATTCACGCGCTGATGAGCACACGAATTTATGATGACGTAGTTCACAATCGGCTTTTATAACACGTATAAACATAAGTCGGTTTCCGCTATTTACACGGAAAGCCGGTGCAAATAACAATAATTCCACCGTGGAAATGAACACGTCAGCACTTCGAATGTGTCCGAAAGTCCTACAGCAGAATTAATATATTTATTCAGAAAACTTATTTCCTTCTACTTCGTATGACGTATGAAGAGAGCTGGGTGATATTGTTGGTTGATGAGGATTATATAGTGTATTTTACTTTTTATTCGAAATTAAAAGTCAAAAGTATTATTACAATACAAATTAATTTAAATAAAATTAATAAAATTATAATTTTGGAAAAAAAATCTAATATATTACAAAATACGTCCTATTTCAAATTTTAAATATTTCACGTTTGTCAGAAGAATTGGATCTGTACACACCACGTGAAGAAGACTTTGCAAGCGAAGAACGCTTTACAAGTTCTGTCCCCAGTACATAAATAATAATTATAAGACGTAACAACTTCGTATTTTTTTCCACATGTTTTAACTAAAACCACGACTAATGGATATAGTGTAACTGTCACATGTGTTTGCTTATCATTAAATATTCATAAAACTACATCCAACTATATTACCCAGTTAACGTCAAACTCTATCACACAAGAGGAATATTGTATGTGCATTCAAGTTAGAATAAAGTCAGTGACTACACTTTCGCCCTAAATAAAAATATAAAAAATTGCACGTGTCCAAATAAATGCCTGACGCATGTGCGGTGGGTGCATTTCATGTTTTCGATTTACTAAAAAAAAAAAAAAAAAAAGAAGCATTGCTTGTGTAAACGGCAGGTGTGTGTACATAAAATATTTCTTCGTTAGTGACACGCGTTAGCGCCACTTGACAGTCGAAATCTTCTGCGCAGGAAACAAACAACGAAGCAGCGCAGGAAACAAGGCAGGCAGAACTGTGCTCTGCGTTATCTCCGCGGAGTCGGGATTTCTCCTGTCTCTCTGGATCACACTACGTGTCAAACGACTTGATTTCCAGTTCATTTCAGTTGCTCTGGGGACACCTATTTTTTCAAACTTCAACTGAAGCTCTCCGGCAATATACGTTACGCCGTAGAGCCAAATATAAATTCTGAACTTTCGTCGAGTAATTATGACGCAATTAATGGAGTATCGCTGTAAAATTATCAGTGGATTATCGCTGTTTCATAATTACCAGATAATGCTTGGATAAAATTTGGCGACCACATTTGAAGGCATTTGTGAAATGTAAATGCGCTATTATTAGAAATAATCAGTTATTTCAATGGAAACAAAGTTATGGCATGCAAATGGAAAATCAACATAACGGGCGAGACCGAGCCTCAAATTAAATTTTTCGCTTAACTCATTCGGATCCAGCGTGCACAATTGTGTACATAAAGCCCAATAAGGTAATTTTTGGACTTTGCTGAAAATTCCGAGGCTCATTGCCTAATGATCATCCCTATGGGAAACTAATTTATAAATGGCGTTACTGTCCTATATTATGAATGGTTCATTTTACTATAACCGAACACAAAACCTAGATCTCAAAGTTCGTAATGGTAAAACATGTGCTATATCTACTCAAGTACAGCACGCATCATAAATTTTCTGCTTTGCAACACCTGAGACAACCAATTAATATGAGTTTGAAAGGGTACCGTGGCGTGTGGTGAAGTGTTGCAAGGTAAGCTGGTGCTTGCTCAGTACTGTACACACTCGGCGCACGCTGCAGGAACCAGTAACCAGAGCAGAGCAGGTAGAAACTCAATGTATTGCGGCCACTCACGAGAGAGCGGCGAGGCACCCATTACACACGTGCTGTGACGTCAACTGCACTACGGCGTTTGAGTGGTAGATGTGTACACTAGCAAACGATTAGGTATAGCACAGAGCAAAACACAGCTTACCTTGCAACAGCTCACCACACGCCGTAACAAAGAGTCTGCTTACGAATTGTTATCAACGGAATGTTTAATACATGTTGACAATCGTGAAACTATATGTTTGATTTTTTTAAATTATTTTTACTTATTTTTAATATGGGTCTCTTCATGTTCAATTATGACTTTAAAAAAATTCCGACTTGCAGCAACGCGTTTATTGTGAGCTAGGATTAAATGGCCACGTTTTATTTTTCCAATACTAACTTGTGAAAAACCGCGCGCTAGTTGCATGTATTGCACTTGGCGTTTAGAGACGGCCAGGAATTTGATCTTTGATCTACTTGCAGTCGTCACACTTAACGCTCTTCGAGATTGTGCTTAAAATATGAAAACTATATTTTGGTAGGTGGAGCCTTCAATAAATTCGAATACTAGTATTTACGTATCAGTCAGATTTTCACTTGTTACTTAACAAATGATGATGTTGGGGGGGGGGGAAAGGGGGGGAGAATCATTTCTAATATTTGTTTGTTACATATTAATTTGTTGCAGCTACGCCATTATGTTCCCTGTCAATCACCTAGTCGAAACGTATTTTATATAAACTTGTTGCTCTATGACGACTTCTAAGTAGTTTAAATAGCAGGGCGACTTACGTACGGAACTTAATCTCAGGTTGCTTTAAAATATGACTAACACATCCATGGATAACCGGAAGTTTGGACCCGAAATCTTTTTGCTACACATATAACGTCTTTACGACCCCAGCCACAAATTCCACTCTTTGGTAGAAGGGCGATAAAGAGTTGTGTTACAATAGTCGTTACCAACACTAATATGTGACGTGTATTGGACTGGTGAAAAGGTCGCGTATTCATAATTAATTATGCTTTTAAAACAGCCACCGCGTATGGCATCGAGACAACAATACATACGTGCGGGACAACGAAATATACCGACAAAAAAAAAAAAAACAGAACGGCGAATATACGGCACATGGCTGTTCTGTAAGCGATACATGATTTTCATTCTGGTGGAAAACTCAGTATACAGATCTGCCCATTTGATATTATTATTTCAGTGAAATTTATCGCAGGTAAAATCGACTGAAATTAAGATTGGAACTAAGGTGGGTAACTTTGACTGAAACTGATATGACTTGACGCAGAGTAGGATAGTGCATGGCAGCATGGGTGTTATTTTAACACTCATAGATGTTCTCTGTGAAAATTATTCGGGATAACATTGCGTGCAAGGTCACTTGTGGCAGTTATAAACAGAACATTTTGACCACCTACGAGAAAGTTTTGAAACACTTATTCTGCGCTCGAAGAATTATATTTAAAAAAAAATATATATAGAGGCAAATAACTATAATTTATGAAAAAATTTAACATTTATTAGATGATAATAGTAGTTATTCGTCACAAAATTAGCCTTATGATTAAATGTGGCTACAACAGTTTGTTTTTTTGTGTTTCCTTTCACCACAAACACTCAACATTTTCCCTCCTGTACGTTCGCATGTTAGCATATACTTTAAATCGTATCTTACTAACGCTTGCTCTTTATTCTGGTTTTCTAAGCTGAGGTAAGCTTACATGCGAAACTAATCTGTCCTCACATCCAAAACGTCTCATAGATCAATGTTAGACACATGCAAAATTCTCGTTATTATTTAGTAACATGGTAGACTTCACTGCGCCCTACCCAAGTGAGCGGACTTCGAGATTTCATTGGTTACTGGCACGGCGTCCTTCACCTGTCTGATTGCTTCACCGCAGATTGGGTGCTGTAGTGTCGAGACTTTGCAATTGGCTAAACGCGACCTTGAAACGTGCTATATGAATTGTTGATAGAGCTAGTGAAAAATATGAGTACACGGTAGACTTCAATATTATAAGCACCCAACAGCAGTTTGTCTATTGCCATTTGTTGCTGTCTGCTTGAGAAGGTGTTTTCATATTTGACCGGACCACTCAGAATTCGGCAACATTGGCACAGCTCCTACGTGATTACTAAAAAAGCAGCAAATGAAAGAAATAATTTTACCTCACAATAGGTTACCTAACACATTTAATTCGACGTTAATATATGAAACTACTTTCCGTTCATCGTAAATCGATTTTACTGGACGAATTTCACGCAATAAGCCCGTTAAATTATATGCATGCAGGAGCAGTGACGTTTTTCTAAGGTTCATTTCTTAAGTGCTCACTTTATTGTGAACCGCCTTTGGTAACAAAAAAAAATATTCACGAGAACTTAAGTTAAAAGGAAATGAAAGAATCTGGTGCGGTAGATTATGCCAAGCCTTAACACAAAGTTTCTTCAATTGTTTGGTTCCTTTTAATACATTTAGCAACTGATCCATCTTTATTATATACAATATTTTATTTTTTACGTTTTCAAATTTTTTAAGCCATTTTTTTTTTGCGGTTGTGCTCAACCGCAACTTTTTGCGCGTATTTTTGCAGATGCACTCAAACGCAAAGTTTAACGCAACTTTTTGAGCCACTTTTTGGCGTTTGTGCCCAAATCGGCATTTCTATACTACTGATTTATATTTTCAACGGTGCTGGTAGACGAGAAACCCGCTTAGTTTGTTTCGGAATGTGCTTATCAATAAGTTTTTATAATAAGGCGTTTACATGATTAAGTTTGCCATCAACTGTATACAAATAATTTATGTCACTCCGCTGTATTTCAGAAGCATCGTTAGTAAAATATGGCATGTCGATCCTTTTCATAACTCTGTAGGTGATAATTTTCGGTAAATATTTTGGAGTATGAAGTGAATAGGTTACATGTATGAGGTCGTGGTGAGATAAACCCGGCACGCTGATTTGTCCACAGTGTAGGACTTCGTCAGCTTTTTACGTGAATATAAGGTCAAGCAGAGTGTCCGCGTTATTAGTATGGCGGATGGCGTCAAGCGGACAGTATATTAGATTACATGAGGAGAAGAGATTAGTAAGGAGCAATGTTTGACGTGATTCTGTTAAGAGGTCGGTGTTAAAATCATCCATAATCGATACATTATCATAACTAGGAAGTATCGCAAATATGTCGTTTTCTAAGTCATCCATGGACCATGTCTTAGGGGGTTTGTGAACAACGGCAATCAGCAATTTTTGTGTAGAAATGTTTAATTCAAGAAATAAATACCCAGGTTTTGCGCAGTAAGAACTAGGGGAGCTGCAGATAGTTTTAACTGTAGTATCATTATGCACATAAACTGCCATGCCCCCGCTTTGTTTACCTTGTCGATCAACTCTGTGTAGATCATAACCCAGCAAGTCAACAAACGAAGATGGGAGACTCTCCTTAAGCCATGTTTACGACACTAATATTACATGAAAATTTAGAGGACTGAAAATTGCTCTAGACTCGTCAGTGTGGCCGAGTAGTGACTGGCTGTTGACATGTGCCGCGTGGAAAGCTCTAGGATTGCGAGCTAGCCTCTGAGAGCGTATAGTGCTGGTGGTTACTGGGCCAGAAGAGGCAAAGAGCTGACCGTTACCAATGCGGCTGTTAGCGGGAGGTCAGGAGGGAGTAAGTACCCTTAGCTGCGGGAAGTGTGACTTGCGAGTCGCACTGGGGGGTTGTGGGGGGGGGGGGGGGGTAGACGAGCAGCTGAAAGGGCGGGTTTCACCGGTAGAGAGCAACGTAGTGTTAAGCTGATCACATTTGTGAAGTATTTACTTTCTTAATAATTTCAGAGTTTCATTTGACCGACGCATGAATAAAATGATGAGGCCCATGGGAACGTTAATTTTACATAAGGAAAAACAATACACAACGTGTATACGAGTAGATCTGAAGCAGGGCTTTAAGAAGTGCTCATTTTACCGTTAACAGCCTATATAGCAGTTTTAGTTATTTGCATTACTTTGCAGTACGGACATGAAATCCAAACTATCAAAGTGAAATTTTGTTACAGATAGCATAATATCAACTTTAAAATATCAATAAGTATCTGCCTTTTCGAAATTACCAAAATAACATGTAGGAAAAGTTACATAAAAAATAATTGGTTGTAGATTTTCCTAACAATGAATTCTCCATAGTTATTCTGGAACTGAAACGAAATTTCTAAAAAAGACGTGGAATCTATTTTTGCATTAAAAGTGGCTATTCGTGATGTCTAGAAAAGAATAAATTCTTACAAAGTTCACTTTTCGAAATTAAAATAGTGATTAGTATATATTTATTAATTTCCTGGATAATTTTAGTTTTCATATTCTGGAGATATTAGGGAATAGATTTACATCGGAGTGCCCGTAAATAAGATGAACCAACAAATACACAATGTTTCCATGTTCATGTTACTAGATTTCAGCAACGACGTAAAGGGGCAGAAGTATCAATTTGAGATCGGAACCCCTGTCCAGAAACGCCTTAGTCGAAAGTTATCAGCAGAAATCGTTACTCGTGAGTTGTAGGAGATAGGGTAAGCGATCCCGCCAACACGTAAGAATTCATCACAAGGGGTTGGGGAAAGTATACGTTACTAATACACTAGATAACGCGATGTGTAATTTCGACGTATTTGTAGTCCTGAAGCACGGGTGTCTAGGATGCTGTCTGTGTTTACATGTTGAAACGTGCATCTGATCAGTCTGAGTTAAATTGAGTAATTGGTTACGCCACTTGCATGGAGTTTGTCTACGGCCAGGCAAATGCACACATCAGGGAAACAGCACGTTGTTTTGGGCCATTTGTCCAACCGAGAAGTAATACTACAATGTAAAAAATTTCCGTTTATTTACGGGAAATTTTTATGAAACTGCACAGTAAATATACGGAAACGGAATCCGCAATTACGAAAAACGGAGTTAAGTGCGTGAATAGAAAATACGGAAAATCTCCGTATTTCCTATAACTTCGAATTTTGGACACGAACAATGACGAGTCTACACGAAACTTTCTTCACCACTGTAACCAGAAAATTATCGTTTCTGCCCCAGTTAAGTTTATTCATATCAAAAAAGTAGCAACAGGCGTATGTAACACTTAAAAAACCCTAACTTTAACAGAAACTAAAAAAAGTTGCTTATGTAACTAATCTTGCTTAAGTATAAAATATTTTAACTTTTAAAATATCTTTTTATACACAGTGGAATACCTACATAATAAAAATTGAAATAAAATTGATATTGATAATTATTTAAACTAGAAGTACAGAAAACTAGATAGAGAATCAACGGAGAAGTTCCGTGAATTTTACGGAAAGTCCGTTTTTGAACATCAATGTGTCCGTAATTTTACGGAGAGTTTACGGACACCTCTGGATAAATTATTACCAGAACTTTTCGGTAAAATGAAGATTTTTTTTTTAACAGTGTACATATCTGCGCGGACTCGCGACTGCGAAGAAGCAGTGTTTGATCGTGTGGCTGAGGAGCCTTCAGCACGCGCCTGAGCAGAAGCACGTAGAATGGATGTCGCGCGTAGGATTGTTGGAATAATACCACGGGAACAGCAGCTTTAACTTGGCCATCCGCAGAGATGTTTATTCCTCGAATCCTGCCGACACCGCAACTCGCGTCGTGCTCAGCATATTACTGCACGACTCTAGGATCGACTCTTCATTTCCCTGCGCGTGTGCTTTTTCATCGGTGAAGCCTGATTCACAAGAAATCAGACCTTTGTAGGCTATTCACGGTTACGGCATACTTTTCTGAAGCCCTGCCAAAGTTATACTTTTGGTTACCGGTAACAAGTGACCTGCCAAATTAGCGTTATTACTTGACGACAGTTTAAACTTAAAACACTTATACCATTGCAATTCGTTTGTCATTGGACCATGCTTTATTCGACACACCTCCTATCTCAGCGCCAACAAATGAATATTTCACAATCGTGTACCCAATCACGTACAGTTCACAGTGACCTCAATTTGGGCAGTAGCCAATGAGGGAACGATGCCGACTAGAGCATATACAGTACTGTGAATTTTAGCGTGGGCCAAAAAATAACGCGAATTTTGCAGGTCCCTACCTATAAAGTATTCTTCCGCTACATGTAAACATAAACAATGCCACGTGAATTCTACGTTTTGGCTGTCAGATGCTTCGTTTACTGTTTTCAACTGTTCAAAGAATTTTGTCATGCTTTTAAAGCCATTTCGTACAAGTGGTCCCAAATATTGGCCTAAAACCACATTTAGGTCAGCTTTATGGCTTTTAAACAATGTCTGTATTGACTATAGTTCTTACAGTTATTATTTTACATTGTTAACATATTTTTTTATACACGACATAGCACATTGCTCGTAACACACGTTAATATTTTGCCGCGACTGTGTTTATATCTGTTACAACTGTAGGGGGGAGAACTGCAGTATTTAGATTCTTCACTCTAAATTCGAATCAGTGAAATTCAACTACCCAAATCGGTGAAAATGGTTCCAACTAGAATCAGTGGAAAACCACTGATTCGCAGTGAAATTCAACTATTCAAATCAGTGGAAACGGTTTCACTGAAACAATCAGTGGAAAACCACTGATTGTTTCAGTGAAATAATTTCACTGATTGAATTAGTGACGTCGATCAATTTCACTGATTGAGTAAGTGACGGCCGACTGCAGTGGAAAATTGAATAGTGATTCTATTGAATTCAGCCAAACAATTACGTGAAATAAACACATTTACGGTAGTTAACTACTTATATTGTGTAATTTAACGTAATTTGAAGAAAAAAAAAAAAGAGTAAATTAATCGTTGGTGTTAGACAGGAATGAACCCACACACCTTTACCACTTCGCTTCTGGACGTTCCCTTACCATCTCCGCTACCAAGTCAATTTGAAAAGTAAGAGGCAAATATATGTGTCATAGTGTTGACGAAATCATGAAGATTTAAATTTGCACGCCCTTACTTTTCGTTTTTGGTTTAATTGGTAACGTTAACCCCTTAACGTACGCATTAATTTTTCTTTTCAGGTGTTGCAAAATACGATTTTTTTTTTGGCGTGAACAGTACTTACGAATTTCTTTTGAGAACGGACATTTTGGAACCTATGCAAAGAGTTTCCGTATACTCATGACACAAGCGGCAACCAATTATAAAATTGTTGTTTATTCATCAGCAACCAATAGCATTGCCCAGGGAAAGGCGCTGCCCCTATTGGCGCTATGTTCTGGACTTGTATAGTACCGACCATGATTTCGCCTATTTGGCAACATGTGAGGTGTGAACGAATTTACTTGGGATAATATGTTGAGGGGTTAAGATAGTTAAAACGAATATCGTATAAGAGCGGACTCCCTTCGCCACATTATGCGTGGATTAAACCTTCAAACAGAGCGCTGTGATGATTACAAAAAAAAATGAAATGAAAGACGTACGAACGGGATGAAAGGCTGAATGTTCATATTACCTCGTAAAATAGCGTTTCGAAAGACGAAACACATTTTAGAAAGTGTTTTGTATTGGTTTTATTAGGCTATTCGTTGTTATTTCACTTGATACAAGTTGTTTAACGGCCATTTTACACGCTGTTTAACTAATCCAGTTGTAAAAAAAAAACAAACCACTGAGAAAGCAGTGAAAAAAATGACTGATGAATCAGTGGAAAATGTCACTTAATCAATAAGTGAAGAAAATCTGGCATTTTCCCACTGATTCATCAGTTAAATTCACTGAAGTGACTGTTGAATCAGTCAGGTAGTGTCGACTGATTGAAGTAGTGAAATTTTCACTGATTCAGATTTAGAGTGTATTTATTCATTATATTTGGTTATTTCGTTAAAAGGATGGCCTCAGTTGGAATGAAAACTAAGAGCGTGCATCACTTGCCAGTCAAATCAGTGATGCGGTCTGTCAAGACTCTGAGGTTTACATAAGCACTACTGCATGTGGATCATTCCCGATCGAACAGTAAAGAAGGCAAAATGTCAATGAAGGGCCCTCGTGTTCGACATTGTTGGAAAATCAATTGGTAATTCTATAGAAACCGCCTTAAAAATGCCGTTTTTCGACCATTTTGAAATGGCCCGAAATATATTGTGTGTGCATAACATGTTTGCAGGATAGGAGTTGTGAGCTGTGGTTACTCAAGTATAGTTTGTAAGTATTGCATTTAGTCATCCCATAGTAGTTAGCGATGTGTATCATTCGAGATATGAAATATAATTGCAGTTTCGTAAGTAACATCTGGTGGCTTGCCAACATTAAATTTTAATTAAAATATAATTGTCACTGATACTGAGCAAAGTAATTTTGTGACATACAACATACTTTAACATGCAAGCATTATCTAATCAAGAAAACAGAAAACCTTTACTTTCAGCATTGAACAAGTTAACACATTATTTTTTTGATTACTGTTTTTACGACTGGCCATGGCAGAACATGATAGAATATGGGCTTCTGGGTAGTAAGTGTACTTTTCACGGCAGTTAAATGTTCATTAAATTATGCATAGTTCATTTTTCAAAACCAGCATATTTGCTATTGAGTTTGATATGCAACCGAAAATTGTAGCTGAATAGATCAACCCAATTAAAATAACTGGTTGAAAGTTACAATTTCGTGGTCCTTTGTAGATAGGCTTGAACACTCAAATTTGGAAGATGACATTCCCAAAGAAATATTGATTCAAGGGATAAATCTTCATCCCCTCTTGTCAAACAACATTAATCCCATCTTTGGAACGCAAAGTCGCCTCAAAATCATGGAGATGCAGTATTAAAATTGTTAATTAATGAATCGCCTTTCTGGCAAATTACCGCATTTTAATGGGGAGCAAACCAAAGACGAAAATCCTTTTACAATAATGCAGTTCATAAATATCAATACATACATACACATATTCAAATCTTACGCCAGAGAAATGACAAATTTACTTAGACCAAGCAAGACGTCAAATATTAACATGCATTGCAGTTACATTTCCAACACATATTTAAAAAATTTTAATTAAAATAAATACTAATGAAAATATTTAATTTAACGTAATAAAATTAAAAAGGACAGACATTAATAATATAACAAACCCACGGCAAATAAACATAAAAAAGGAGGTTTTAACAGAGCAACTGTATCGTTAAAATAAAAAAAAATCCTAACAAACAAAAACTGTAAATAAACCAAGGCAAACATTCTGTCACATTAAATGGGGGGTTCCCCCCCCCCCCCCATATTTACACATTTTCACATGACTGACGCACGAATACAGTGATGAGGCCCATGAAAATGTTTATTTTACGTATGGCGGAAGAATACACAATGCGCATACAAGTAGGTCTTAAGCAGGGCTTTCGAAAAGTGCTGAGATTACCGTGAACAGCCTACACCACTGCACACCCTGGCATGCAGACTCCAGAGTTAAGTTGGCAGCGAATAAAGTAAAGTAGTTCTAAATGTTAACGTTCTACAGCGAGAGTACAGTTTAAATTTATAGCCAATCAAGTGTTATTATTGCTTTATACAATTTACAACACGAATTGGCATATTAATATCGTATTGCATTGTAAAGGGCTTTTTAACTTCCCGCAGTTTTATGCTTGAAAGTTTAGGAGAGGACGACTTACAGACTAACTTATAACCAAGCTTAAATTAACACTCATGACTTAGCCGGGATTCTAACCCAGAGCCTCCCGCATCCCAGATCGGTGGCTCACCAACCGACTGCCACGGGAAATTGGCGGCATATTAGTAACACAATTAGGTTCGAAACAATCTCAGGTTTCAGTCGTATGGTGCATGAATAAAGCGATCAGTCCCACGGCAATGTAAATGTTATATGCGGCGAAAGGATACGAAATGAAAAGAGAAGTACCTAGATCCTAAAACCACAGCTTCTGAGCGAGCCACCACCGCAACCGCCAGACCTCTCCTTCATGGTCCCGGATGGCAGGCGTTGCCGGCAGGACCTGTCGCGCCGGCGTCAACCTCAAGGCCAGAGCCAATTTCGAAGTTTAAATTGGCGCCGGGAACCACCGTCGAACCACGGTCGCTGACGTCAGGTGGCCCAGCCATTGCTGTTTGGGTCGAGGGGGAGGGATAAGGTTACGCCTTCGCTCTCGCCGTCCGTCCCGGAGCACGAGGAAGGAAGACCGCGACGCCATTTAGACTGCGTTGCCCGCAAGTCCCACTAACCCGTTCATTAACCGTGTCCACGATTGTGGACATGTTGCAAATAACGGATATTTATGACCAGTTCTATACAAAATGAGGAATCGGTGTCCAATGCCTTGAGAGCATTTCCACAATAGCGTGACTTCTCCCACCAGAAAGGCGCCCAAACACCTCTCTGGTTACTCCCGGCATCAAGTTAAGAATAAACAAATCTCCCGCCCCCTCTCTACTAGTCTTTCCAACTCTATTAACTAAGAGCATATTTTCCAAACACTCTGTATCCTGTAGCATTCTATTTAATTTAATTTATTTTAATGCATGCAATATTTTTTGATATTTTTACTGCTCTGTTGCAAGAGTTTTTACATATCTCTTGACGGTTTTTCCCTTGCTCTTCACAGTTAAGACCAGCTCTAAGTACGCTTAGAGAGGTAGCCATGGCCTCAAAGTGCAGGCCATGGCTGCCCAATCCATCTTTTCCGCGATGCATGTCTCGTTCCGTATATATATTGAACTCGGGGGAGTTTATAAGGAATTTCATTATTCTAATTTAACATGTTATTATTATTTACCATACGCCACTACTATTTCAAGCTAATTGGAAAGTCCCCACCTTAAGATGGTTCCACAATAGCGATGCGTTGCGATGAACTGTAGCCAATCAGGATGAAGCGATTGTCGGCGTCAGCCTGCGACGGAGAAGAATAAGAATAAGTGTTTGTTTACAAGGAGAATAAAAACATATATTTGTTTACAATTTGAAAACGACGATTGTGTTTACGCCGACGTTTCCGTACTTGTATTTTTATTATAGCTGCGTGGATGTGCAAAATAGAAGACAAGGCTTCTTATAGATATGGACAATGTCATAAAATTCGTTTATTAACATTAAAATAATTATCCTTCGTCTTATTACTTCTCATTCCTGCTAGTTTCCGTCACACATCGCGTTCATAATACCCTGTTTTTATCTTCTACCACTTAAAACACACAGTTTCAACTTTTTACGCGTGTCTTTTGTTAAATTCGTCAGGTCTGAAAATGTAATTTCTATCCTGAAACTAAATAGCAGCACCATCTCAGACGGCGTCCGTCACCGACAGATCGTCACTAAGTTGTGAAACAGCAAGTATACATAGCTCGTCGCAGCCTAACGCATCGCATCGCACTATTGTGGAACCAGCTTTATTCGTGGTTCCGGAGGCTGTTTCTTGTAAGCGGTTATCGACGGCCGGACATACCCATCTCCATACCCTTCTCTTGGCGAAGGCCCGATGAGGAAAGACGCCACGCCCAGGGTAACGCTGGCCTATATCAGCGCGTTGTTTGACTTATTCGGCGCCGATTACTGGCCGATGGAGGAGGTTTCTGCACCTGGCTTTTCCCAATATGTAGTTGCAATCCCGTTCGTTTCCTGGGTCAATGTTTGAAGATGTGATCAGGCAGTCCGTCCGCCTAAGGCCTGATCACATCATAACAACGGGCATCTAGATAGGCTAACCGCCAGGACTTGTAGCGCTTACATTAAGCCTACTGTTCAACTTAGGCGTTATCAGTAATTACTCTTTCCTCGCAAAAAAAAAACTAAGCGCGTAATTTTTCTTCATAAATACATGTCAAAATCCGTGTTTTAACTTTTTTATAAATGTAAAAATAACGAAAACTAACATTACGTGCCATGAGCTGCTTCAAGACGTCTATAACATCGTACAAAGAATTGTTTTTGTAATTTTTAAAAAATTACGAAAATATGGAATTTCTTACATGTCTTTTTTATTAGTGCTTGCCATTGAATTTTTGTAAAATGACTTTTGTTGAGCATGCCTTATAATTAGAGACGATGGTTTATAGCGGGGAAAGTTGACTGTTTGCTAGGATTCAACGTACTGTACACAGGTTCGACAGTTTTATTTCTTAATTGGCTGGCATACATGTATAAAGCTACTACCCCATCTCACTGAGCCAATGAGGATTCCGATACTATAAGGCAGAACGTTCGTGATTCGTCTGCAAACAACTTAGCCGAGTTAGAACCTTATGCATCCAATCATGACAGGATAAACTAGTTAGAGTGTTATAGATAGGGACAGGAAAAATTCGCGAGTTCAGTAACCTGTTGGCTAGACTTCACAGTCCCGTGTACACTCGAGCCTCATATGTTTGTTCATTGGCTGCTGCCCCAGATAGTAGCCAGTGTTACTTCACACCTGGCAGTATGGCACTCGTCACTTGTTTCCTCGCAAGTGTGCTATTGGTCTATCTTGTCCTGAAATGAATTCGCGAATTTTTCCTATCCCTAGTTATAAAAGATATGTTAGCTCTAAAAATCTCCGCGATTTTCCATCATCTCTACTTATAATGAATTAGAACTAGACCTTCAGTTGAACTTGTTAAATTTTCTGCAAATAGTTTGGTTTTGTTCATTACAAAAACAGTACAATTTTGACTTTGACGTGTAATTTGACAAAAATAATGATATATAATAAAATTTTATCTGAGGAAAAAGAAGTCACAGATAATCTCTACAAGTTGAACAGTATATAGCACGAACTATAAGTATCAAATGTTTTAAAGGCTGTTCACGATAAAGTGAGCACTTTTCAAATCAACCTTATAAAAAGTAATTATTCCTATCTACCTGCATATATTTTAACGGTCTCACTGAGTGACATGAGCCCACTAAAGTTGGCCACGATGGAGGGAAAGTAGTTCCTTATAACTACGTTGAATAAAAAGTGTTAGGTAAACATGTGTGACGACTTAAATTATTTATTTCTCTTTCTGTTTTTTTTAATGCACCAAAGTGTAAAAATGAGCAGATTTGAAAAATATATACTTTTTTTTAATAATTTCACAATTTCACTGGACCAATGCATGAATAAAGTGATGAGGCCCATGACAATACTAATTTTACATAATGCGGAGGAATACACGACGTGCATACAAGTAGATCATGAGCAGGGCTTTTGAGAAGTTTTCATTTTACCGTGAACAGGCTACAGCGGCGAACGCCTTTAAGAGAGAGGTCTTCGAGCGTCGACGAGAGTGAAGTGAGATGGTGATATGCGGCAGCGGCGGAATGTAAGAGAGAGGGAAACGGGAGCTCCCCGGAAAAAAAAACCCGCCTGCTAACGCCACAGTAAGCCCACGTTGCCTGGACGAGGAAATCCGGGTGAACCCACCGGGAATCGAAACCGGTTCGTCTTTGTGGCAGGCGAGTATTGCCTGACTACTGCAATACCTTGGCCCCTCGTTTTCTATCGGAATATCTCATTTCAGACATTTCTTTCGAATATTGTCTCGCGGGAAACCTGAAACAGAAATCTTACAGTTGTATTGTATTGGCGAGGGCTCATGAACGTCCCCATGTGTTACGCTTTAAGGCTTACCAGAGGACGGCTTATAAACAACTTGTGACATAACTTAAACTAACACCTGTGCCTTACTTGGGATTCGAACCCAGAACCTCCCGCAACCCAGACGGGCGGCGTACCAGCCGACTGAGTCATGGGAGGTCGAATTTTACGGCCTGAAAAAAAAAAACCGCTCAATAGCTGTCATACTTGCATTGTATTTTTTCCAACTTGTCTTTAAAATGTATGTATAACACTATTCATGTTCTCTAAGTTTATATATAGCATAGACTCCAAGGGTCGAACAACCGTTCATATATTCTCAGATCACTGAAAGAACACACGTGCGTTCATGGTTTATCGGAGATGCAAACCCGGATCTCAGCCACGGAGATCGCTTTAGTCCAGAAGGAAAGCGAACGTAAATTGTTGTAAGGCGTAGTCATTAAGGGGGCAGTGTCTCTTCCATATGGTATTTAATATTTTTATTAATCTCCGTAATCGAACTTCATGATGGGACATTTACAATAAAAGCTGGACGTGTCGTAGATAGAGACCAGCAAAGTTCGCGTTATTATTTGAGGACAGTTTGAACTTAAAATACTTATACCATTGCAATGCGTTTGTCATTGGACCAAGCTTTATTCGACACGCCCCGGGTATCTTTGCGCCAATGAATGAAAACTTCACAATCGTGTTCCTCAATCATGTACAGTTCACTGAGAAAGGGCGTGACTTCACATTTGGCCAATAGCCAATAAGGGAACGACGCCGGCTAGAGTATACACAGTACTGTGAATTTTAGCTTGAATAAAAAAAAACGCGAATTTTGCAGGTCCATAGTCATAGAGGACTATTTAACAGATTTTTTTTAAAGTTTCTGCTCTATCTTAATGGTAGATGGCATATTTTATATATTTCCTAAGAAACTGTTCATTTTTCCTGGATGAAAAGTATTCTGTGTGCTAATCTAGACTGAAATATATCGCTGCACCAAATTTCATCCAAATCCGTCGAGCCGTTACGACGAGATTTATTAACAAACCAACATACAAACTTTTGGATTTATAATATTATTAGGATTTTCCTACGTAGAACATAAATTACTAAACATTAAAGGAACTTTAGATCACGATTACCGATGTGAAATTGTCCACTCCAGAAAAATAAAGTTTGTTTCGAAGTAACATTTAGGATGTTCCCTGTGCATCGACAAGCTTGAATTTTAAATATGGAATATTGAAATGAACTTATGGAGTAATATACTTTAATCGAAGATGGTAGGGTTATCTTCGCCTTAACAAAAGCGAAAAATTTCGCAACGTAAAAATTCGGCAAAAACGTCCAGTTGAGAATGCCGAGAGCGCAGAACATACGCCAAACTAACACGACAATGCCCCGTGCAGAAAATCGAAGGGCACTTCTGTAACACTGCAAATAACGTATGCCAAACTAACATGACAATGCCCCGTGCAGAAAATCGAAGCGTACTTCTGAAACACTGCAAATAACGTATGCCAAACTAACACGGCAATGCCCCGTGCAGAAAATCGAAGGGCACTTCTGTAACACTGCAAATAACGTATGCCAAACTAACATGACAATGCCCCGTGCAGAAAATCGAAGGGCACTTCTGTAACACTGCAAATAAGGTATGCCAAACTAACACGGCAATGCCCCGTGCAGAAAATCGAAGGGTACTTCTGAAACACTGCAAATAACGTATGCCAAACTAACACGGCAATGCCCCGTGCAGAAAATCGAAGGGCACTTCTGTAACACTGCAAATAACGTATGCCAAACTAACATGACAATGCCCCGTGCAGAAAATCGAAGGGCACTTCTGTAACACTGCAAATAAGGTATGCCAAACTAACACGGCAATGCCCCGTGCAGAAAATCGAAGGGCACTTCTGTAACACTGCAAATAAGGTATGCCAAACTAACACGGCAATGCCCCGTGCAGAAAATCGAAGGGTACTTCTGTAACACTACAAATAACGTATGCTAAACTTCACAAAAAAAAAAACTTGAGTGTGGAAAATGTAAAACTAATGTTGAGTCTCAACTAACAAGTGCTGTAGACTCTAACACAGCACTATACCATCTTTCGCTGTCGTACCTTGAAGAACAAAACGAAGCAGTGATAGCAAATTATAACTCTCTTCAACACTTACAGCTTTATGACAAAATGTATCGTCATCCTTAGCAACGTCATAATTAGCACTCACAATATTACGATAAACTCTTCCGCCGTAATAATAACCATTTCTTGTGAATCTCCTGCACATTTTTGTTTTGCAAGTTCTCCTAACCTAATGTCACCGCTTCGCGTCCGGGAACGGTGAAACACTGTTCTACTTGATTAACTGTTACTGGGCAGTAAGAACTTGGAGCAGAACAGTTTAAACTTTTAAACTCCAACCACGTCACACCGTAAGGGTGTATTGTCCCTACAATTTCCCCGTACAAGTGAAAGTATTCGCCTTCAACGGTAGCAGAACATAAGCGTACCAGTGTTCTAATTGAATCACTATACTGTAACGATTTGTAAATATACAACATTTCAGATGTGGAGTTACAAGAAAACCTTCAGCAAACTAGTTTCCAGAATTTTTTTTTGTAACAAGTAGGCCCAAAGAATAGTTTTACAATGTATACCGTAGCTTCCAAAACGCGTACTAGGTATTCATGAACTAACTTCAGCCGTCCCGTATGTTACGATTTCACGTACGCCTACACAAAAATTAGGCAGGGCGAGAGAGCCATTTTGTAATATAAACCAAAAGTTTAAGAAAAAAAAATTAAATGTTCACGATTGCAACTTCGGGATACGGAAATTACTCATAACAGATTATTAAATACCTCACATTTCTAACGTTACCAATAAATTGTTAAATTTGCCCGTCAGTGCGCAGTATGGCCGCGAGGGCGACGTCAAACAAATACAAATGAGAACTTTTTTTTTTTAATTTAAACATGTACGTTGAATTTATGACTCTGGGTAGCAGCAATATGTCAAATGTAATTGTGATATTTATCACAATATCCCGACAACGAAGTGACACCTGCAGGCCAGAGGAAGAAACAAAAAATTGCCCGCTTATTGTGTTAACTTATATTGAAAATTAAATATTTTCTGCCCCTAGGCGAAATATTGTTCATTTAAAGCGTAACAACCGAAATTATTTTTAAATAAATATTTATTGCTACTCGTTTTACCGGTTCGTTGATAATTCGTTATTTGATTTTTTTTATTGGGCGTATTTTAAAAGTTATATGTAGGGAAATTTCAGTGAAATACGATGCATTACGAACTAGAATAACTTTTTCTGATGTAGCTACGAACTAAGTTCTTTGGATACAAATTCACACACACACACACACACACACACACATTATATATATATATATATATATATATATATATTAAAGTGTAAACATACATTCACATAATAAATCAACACGAAGCCGTCTTATTTTCCTGTGTCAATATAGCCAGAATATTACTATAGTTTATGCACACCAGCTAACTGAAAAACGTACACATAGCTTGCCTGCAGTACATGAGTCACACAATGCCAAGTGCCCTGCCATATGTATCTGCTGCTCGTGCTGTAGGCCTATTCCAAGTACTTAGTATTAACATAAAATATGAGCAGACAGTATATTACCATGTGGCATTGAACAGAAAATACGTGACGTGTGGAATAACGGTAGTGTACTATTGAGCTGTTTGCGAAACCATACTCTCCCATAGGCTTATAAGACAGTGTGATATAAAAGCGTGCGTTGATGTCGTGTTTTAGGTTAGGCATATTTTTTGGCAAAATTTATTACAACTGAGCAGTGTTATAGAAGAATATTTCTCCCCTGAGGGAAACGTCTACCTGCCCCTTGCAGGCTCGGGAATCAGACGTTCGATGCGAAGAACACTCACCTTAGTTTACCACACTTACTTGAGACCAGTTACCATTTGTCACACTCTGGAAATTATGCAACTTACTTTCCATAAGGATATGCAGAAATTACGCAGAACTGGGTTATCAGTGAAGGCGAGGAAGTGAAAACAATTATTCAAGCAAAAAGGAAAAGACGTCAGACTACATAAACTTTCCAGCCAAATTATTTTTGTTTAAAATTCAGTTTCTTTTATTTTATTCATATGTATTCTGGCTGTAAATGAAACTAATTAAAAATCCTGAATGGAAATAGCAAAGGGTTTATGAAAAAAAAAAAAAAAAAAAAAAAAAAAAAAAAAAAAAAAAAAACATTCAAACCAGCACTGACGATAGGAAGTGGTCGTTAACAACACCCTTATAAAAAAAACGTAAACTAGCCTGACGTGTCAGTTTGTCACTTCAAAAAATGTCATATAATGAAAACGTCTGTAATTATTACTTGAAAATTAAATTTGGCTCAGCTTAGTGGCAGAACAATAAAAACTCAGTCTCTCAGGTTAAATTATGGTTAAAATATGGTGGTTCTTAGCTGTTAAAAACTCCGTGCCAGCATGGCGTTGTGTGCAATGATCTACTACAAATGGCCACTCTCTTAGGCCTATACGACGTGTAGACTAAACTCGTAGAAAAACTAGTAGTGTAGAAAAATAGTTTACTTGAAGGATGATACCATTTATAGTAGAAAGCAGGACGGGATCTCAGGAAAATGTAGAGTAGTATTCGAACTTCGTAGAATAAAGGTGTTTCTTAAGGTGGCTTACAGCTCACGGAACGTCATAGTGTCTAACTGGCCTATGCTCTTAAATAGCTGCTTACAATACGGAGGGGCTTACAGCACACTTGTCTACGTAGAAACAAAACAATATTAATTAAGCAAGCTGTATAATCTGAAACACCCTAATATACTACTTAAAATATCTATGCTACGTCCAACTTCTGGATGTGCGACCTGACTTAGGTCTTAACCTGTTGAAAGATGGCTGCAGAGAGAGAGAGAGAGAGAGAGAGAGAGCGATCTAACTGAAATTACCCGCCTAGCCATACGCTAACACGCCAGCCAATGGGAGTGCAGGATTCAAACCTGCCAGCCAACCGGAAGGCTTCCTGCTAATCTGACACACTCCTAACGGCCTAATTCCCTATGTCAAAGAGTTACGGGTCTCGCAGAAGGTAATAAAAATAACACAATAAATTCCCTGATACAATTACAATGGTGTGAGATTAAGAAAATTAATGAAAATATCGAATTATTATTAAAATACAAACAAAAATTAAAATCTAGCTAACTAAAAAATTTACACATAAATTATCGCCATTCTAACATCTAATTATTCAAAATACTAAACATACGGAAATTAACAAAAATAAATAAAAATTAAACATATGTGAAAAACGTGTACAAGTGACAGTGTTTGATGTTGACAGTGTAGAATGAGTAAAAATATACACAGCTTATAATAATGACTGCAGAAATTGCAAAAGTTTATGTGTGTGCGTGTGTGCATGTCTACACACACAGACACACACATCACACACACACACACTCTCTCTCTCTCTCTCTCTCTCTCTCTCTCTCTCTCTCTCTATCTCTATCTATCTCTCTCTCTCTCTCTCCTCTCCTAGGATTTATAAGTAGATAAAAGCAAATCTCTAATATACGACAGCCTCAGTTGAGAGTAATTGTCTTTCTTTATGTATTGCAGTTCAGCGGCAAACGAGGCATTCATTTCTCTTTCTCTCGATTATTTTTTAATTTCAAATCTGTAATGGCAGATCGGCCTTCCTTCCGGGGTGCTGAGTATGCACAAGTTCAGTAACTGTGATGGAAAAAAAAAAACTACGACGGGTTCCGAATGAATGAAAACGCCACCACTACAGTATATTCATTATCAAAAAGCACTTCTGAAAACCATGTTAAAATTTCTTATTTCTGCCCATTTATAACCTTCGTACATACGTAGGTACTAATATGGTCTTGTAGATAGCAACATCCATATGCCAATCGTGGAGTGGAGAGGTGATCGTGGAGTGAGGGTGAAGCGAGATGAGATTGGAGCTGCCCCCACGATGCGGCGGCCGGGGGGGGGGGGACGAAAGATCCCCGAGAAAACCCGTCGACCAGCCGTATCGTTCGGCACAATTCCCAATTGCGAAAATCAGGGAGCGACCCCACCTGGGATTGAAGTCGGTTCGCCAAGGTAGGAGGCGAGTGCCCTAGCCGCCGGCTCACCGCGGCCCCTCACATGCCAATCGGATGGCAGCTCAAATTTTCAGAAATATGTCTACATTGAAATTATTCCGAAATTTTTTATAACTTGTACGAAGGAAAACCGAGACAGATTTCAGTTGGGGCTGACTTAAATCTTTCTTTCAGTCCCCCATTATCAATTACGGACTCAAGTGTTGCAATTGTTTATTACATTGATGCGCGCTGTACTCACGTTGGGCGTCTTTCTCGCAGCCAGTGGCAAACGTCCCGCGTGTTCGTTAAGTCTGCATTAACCATTCACAAACGAGAAACTCAGAAACTACCACAAACTAGCATTTCCGACAAGAAAGGCGCTTAAAACACATGCCACGGATTTCTACAACTATAAGAATCCTTTATCTGCGAAATATCTTCGATCATTGACACGGGGGCTTAAAGTGTTAATTAAAACGATAGTATTCGTAAGAAAAAATATTTTCCTAATTAGGTGTCATTTGTCCTCGGTGTATAGTGTGCTGTTCGAAATAAAGTTGTGCAGTTGTAGGCTGAGAATTTCAATTTAAATATTTAATTAAAAATAATTAGACGTGGACCATTTAGCCTTTCAAACCAGAATAGTTACAGACGGCCAAAGAGTAAAACGTTCAAGCTTATGAAGCGCTCATTTGTTCTCATGGCCGCCAGGGGCACGGTGGATGAGCGGTTAGCCTGCTCGCCTCCCACCAAGGCAATCCGGGTTCAACCCCCGGCTGGGTCACTCCGGATTTTCGCACGTGGGAATCGTTCCCGACGATGCCGTTGGTCGGCGGGTTTTCTAGGGGATCTCCCGTTTCCCCGTTCTTTCATTCCGGCGCTGCTCCATACTCACCTCAATCATCCGCATAGGCTCTCAAGACCTCGATGTTAAGAGCCGTCCAAATCTCTTCACTCACTCATTAAGGGGGGGATATACATTTTGAGAAACTGCATTGCGATCAAGCCAATTGCTTAACCAGTATGTAGGCCTAAGCGTCGAAGTTTTCATGCTACCATACTGAATGATGCTACATTTAAATGTCAGTCCTTAGTTGAAAGACTATCTAGATACATTTTAAAATTTACTGTTACTGTACTGTGCGTATTTATACTGCCCTATTAACAATCTTCTTGTATAGTTACAAGAATAATCTCACTTTATTCTGTATGAAATCAAGATCCAAGGGAGGGGCTCAAACACGTTTTATACCCCCCCCCCCCCTACTAGGGTCTCTATCCTTTTCCATGGATCCGCCACTGGTATCTGCACACATTATATTATAGGTGTTGAGTCTGGCTACGAATATTCTACGTTCAGCGGTAGTGACACAGGTTATCAGTAGGGATAGGAAACATTCTGGAATTCATTTCAGGACAAGATAGACCAATAGCACACTTGCGAGGAAACAAGTGACGAGTGCCATACTGCCAGGTGTGGAGTAACACTGGCTACTCTCTGGGGCAGCAGCCAATGAAGAAAGATATGAGGCTCGAGTGTACACGGGACTGTGGAGTCTAGCCAACAGGTTACTGAACTCGCGAATTTCTCTTATCCCTAGTTATCAGCTTATAGCAACGCCCGCACCGGCGATCTCTTTGTCTCGTGCGCATGCGCGAAAACCTTTCCTATGAAGTGGGGGGGGGGGGGGGAAGGTACAACCACACCACATCCTTCGACGATGCGCCAGAGTGTTAATCGATTACACTCTTCCCCTACGACCTTTCGCCCGCGGTTGAAAAAAAAAAAAGCTCCCGCTGTTGCTAGTACAGGCTGTTTAGGGTAAACTGCGCCCTTTAGAAAGCCCTGCTTAAAATCTACTCGTATGTACGTTGTGTATTCTTTCACCAACTGTAAGATTGACATCGCCATGGGCCTGATCACTTAATTCGCACTTCGGCCAAATGAAACTGTACAATTATTGAAAATAAAATGGTTTGAAAATTTGCGAAATTTTACACTTAAATCCATTAAAAATAAACACAAAGCAAAATAAATAATTTTTGTACTCACAAATGATATCTTAGCACTTTCAATTCAACGTTAGGACGTGGAACTACTTTCCCTTTTTCGTTACCAACTTTACTGGGCGCATGCGTCAGTGTCCCTGTTATATATGTGCAGGTATAGAGATCGTGTTCATTTTTCAAAGGTTGATTTCAATAGTGTTTAATTAACCGTGAACAGCCTATACGTGTAGTTTGCGGCCACGTGCGGTGGTGGGGTACTTGCATTTGTGGCGATTGAGAAAAGAAAATGTATCAGTTTAAAATAACCGTCGATATTGCGCATGCCCATGAAAACGAACCACTTATTCACCAACTATCCTAGGTTAGTTTTAAATACAAAAACACTCATTCAACTAGCATTACAGGTAAGTCTGTAGTGGGTTAGGTCAGTTTAAATTATAAAACACGTATTCACTCACTATCCCAGGTTAGTTTTAGAAGGTTTATCGATTGAAAGCACGCATGGTTAGTTATGATTACCGCCTCAAACGCACGCACAGTAATTATGGCTTTGGCGGCCCACAGACACGCTCGATTTAAATGAGATCGAGAACAGCGTAAACGCAGTTCACGATGCACATCGCAATCTACGTGTTCGTATGAAAATGCAAGTGAACTGTCCTGCAACACCGGGCGTCCACACTCCATCGCGTACGAGTCACGCACGAAGTAGCCCTGGCATGTACACCCATAAGAAATTACAACATTTTATTTCGCGTCGTGTGTACAAGGCCTGCAGCCGATATGGCTGAAGGAGAAAAGAAGAATGAGAAATAATTAATTTGAACTTGTTCGAACTTTTAAATTGTACCGAAAACCGAAGTGTAAAATCACGAGAAGTTCATTTCGAATCACGCGAGAAAAACTTAACACAATAAGAGTTCATTCATAATAGATAAAAAGCACTTTTTTTAATGTACGTTTCGTTTTCATGCAGACACCTTCGATATACGTAACATTAATCGTCAACAAAGCTTTAAGCGAGAATGTTATATACACCTTTTCAAAGCTTGTTACATTTTACGGAGCAGGGTATATTCCGAACCCATTTTGAATACGTAGCGCGCTTTCTTCGCTCCTTCCAGCCTGCAAAGAATGATGTCATTTATTGAGATAAGTTTTTTTTTTCTTTCGCTTTGTTGGTGTTTAGTGGGGAACAAATAGGTCCTAAGTGTAGCGTTTACCTTACTACTATACAAATGCGAAAGTGTGTTTGTGTGTTTGTTTGTCCTCTCACGTCAAAACGGAGCAACGGATCGACGTGATTTTTTTTTTGCACATATATAGTTGGAAGGTCGGAGAGTGACATCGGCTACTTTTTATCCCGGAAAAAATATCTCATTTCCTTAAAAGAGATTTTTATTGTAATTTTATATAATTCCTTCATGAGAATTATTATTGTAATTTTACTGCATAAAAAAAAAGCATTGTTAAAATAAAAAGTTCCGTCATTTCTCCTTTCTTTTTTTGTCTATGGGCTGTCTTCCAATCCATTCGTTCCCAAAAGCCGCGGTAGTCCAGTGGCTAGAGAACCCAATAGTGGGGTCGAAGTGCGAACGAAGTCGCGCTGGTCATACAGTTTATTACAAGTTATTTGTAGTTATACGGGCACTTCCGGAAACCCGACATTGAATTTACTTTTCTACGGGTTTCATATCATTCCGCCTTAAGTAAAGTTAATATTGTCTTAGGCCCGATCATCTTATTTATGCGTCAATAAAGCGAGACTGCGAAATAGCTGCGAGCGTTACTAATATTTCAATTGTTGCGTTCATAAGCATAAAGCTGACAAAACATCTGATTAAATAAACTCAGCGTCCACAAATTTAAACACCACGCTTTTAAACGATTCTGAGACATCGAACTGCACTTCTCACATCGCTGTCAACTCAACTGGAAGCATGTCAGTCAATGTATGTTAACATGTATGTAAACATGTGGGTGGAAGATTTTCCTTTCTCAGACTCTCATATCGAAAGTAACCTATTAAACGCGAAATAAATACAGTATCATGAGCCTTATCAGTAACTTCTGTGAAACACGTTAATTATAACAGTAATAATATTATTATAACCGTGAAAGTACGCAATAAACACTTAAAAAACTAATCAGTGACATCGTTCAGGGAAAGTCATTTAAAAAGGTGTTTCATACTAACCAGTCAGTCGAATAAAATGGGAACCATTGTCTTATTTTTTTGTAGAGGTGTTTTTCATAACCCCCCTGGAAACGCGATGTAGGCGGGGCTTATTAATTTTTTTTTAATCATTATGTTTTTTAAATTAATGCTTCAATATATCTACAAAATATCTTATACGGACATTATTCTTCACCAATATTAAGAAATAAAATTAGTTTACATTTTATAAAGATTTAGTTTAAGGTCTGTGACCGAATCTCAGCTCAAAACTCAGGCATAAAGCTTGAGACACAATCTCATCCTGATTACCCAAAATAAAACTCCTCTACTTCAGCAGTTGCAAAATATGCATTTGTTTGCGAAGTATGAGATATCGTTCAATCGTATTGAATATATTTTATTTGCAAGCACGTTTCTCGCCATGTAAACTTATCTCACGTTTCGTAAATAACTGTATATTTTGAACACTTGAACTACCGTACAAGGTTTAAAAGTCAATATATATTTATTCATGGATCGTGTTCTTTGCTTCGTTATTTCATTAAAGTGGTTTTAAACTTCGATTTTTTTTTTTTTATTTTTTTTTATTTTTTTTTTTTTTTGCTGTTCACAAAAGTACTCGACGCTATGGAGCTATGTTAAGAAATAATCAGTAAGCACTGATTGTAGAGCGGTTTTACCTAGTTTTCACAGTATTTCAGGTTTAGAGTGAGTATAGCAATTGCCTAATTGATACCCAGTGTTTGATTTACAAACAGTTACTGCTACGGCAGATATAGTTCTTCAGTTCTCAACAGTGTGCATTTTCCATCATTCTGTCGGCGATTCCCTTGCGTCTGTGCAAAATTTTTCTCTCAAATGCAAGGAGATTTTAAGTTTTCCAAGCGCGGCTTAAACCAAATAACACCGTCTTTGATCTACAAGCCCACAGACGATACATAACCTTAGTAGTTCAACTGTCGCTTGAGAGAAGAGAAGATGTAATTCCGGCATTCATCAGCTAAGCTTTAAAAAATTGGCTGTTTGCTATACTGTAATTTATAATAATACACTATCTACCAAAAAGTAATTGGGTACCCATAAAGATACGTAATTCAGTACGTCAGCCGACTTGTGTTTCACGGCCTTCGGCATAGGACCGCTGGTGTTTGTCCGTGGTAGCATGAACACAGAGGCCTATTGTAACATTATGGATAATGAAATGCTCCCAACATTGTGGCGTTTTTACGGAATGGACCCGTGTTACTTCCAGGATGACAATGCCAGGTGCCATGTTTCAAGGGCTACTATGCAGTGGTACGCCGACAACCATGTTCACCGATTGCACTGGCCCGCCCAGAGCCCCGACCTCAACCCTATAGAACATCTTTGGAACGAATTGGATCGCCAGGTGAAGGCTCGTCAGGCGCGGCCAAAATCCATTGCCCAACTCATGGAATGGTTGCAAGAGGAATGGCGACGAATCCCCGTGGATGTCCTGCAAACACTCGTAGAGAGTATGCCAGACAGGGTGGCTGCTGTTATAGCCGCCAGAGGTGGCCCTACGATATTCTAACGGGGTGACAACCACCGAGCAAACATTGTGGACAGGTGCGCAATTACTTGTTGGTAGATAGTGTATATTTCATTACGAAAGTAATTAAAAATTATTTAATACTTATTCGATATGGTGCAATATTGTTCGTCCTAAATTTTAATCATTCCTGCCTACTGCCTACCTACTGCCTATTCAATATTCCACAAAGCTTACGCCACGAAATGTAAAATAAAAAAATAAAAACAGAAAAAGGTCATTTTGACTTTTGAAATTCGCCAACTTGGAAATCTCGCAAAAAGTTACAGTGTAGAAATATTTAAATAAACAATATTTTAATTTTCTTACCGTGAGTTTAATTTAAATGTGTTTCTCATACAAATACAGATCGGTAGCGCGACATAAAATACGGAAATATGCTTTAGTAACTCGTTTACAAAACTATGTTTACCAAGGCGCCGTATTTCTAGTCTCAAAGTCTTAAAAATAGTTCTGGCGGCCGGTAATGAGGTTAATGATAAGAAAATATTTTTGTCTGTATTTATTCTCGGACTCACTACGTCAAGCGAAGCTCATAACTTTGGAGCAGTTTTACGAGCTGTTCACCAGTCGTCTTATTGGACAGCGATTTCCGTAACTCTCGAACTATTTAAAGGAATTATGTTAGTGTAAATACGCTATTTTTAGTAATCAACCTTAAGCTGGACAATAGTTATCATAAACTATTTTGCAAAGCGAAATTTTGTAAACTGTATTTCTGTATTTTCTTAATGGCTTTAAGGCACGACAACAATGTCATGAAAATTATACCAATAAAATTATTTTCGTCAAGAAAATATGCAGAGAAACAGCACAATAGCTGTTTGGCGTAGGGATAGGGTTCTGAAAACGTTGAATCAACTGGTATTTAAAATCTTTCATAAAACAAACGTACGTATTATTACACGCATAGCGTGTCGCAGAATGGGAGACATAGATATTGAACTGCACTTATAACAATTTACTATGGAAATCGACTCTCATGTATCTCGATGTATAACTTCACTCACGACAGAAAACCTTTATGTTTTATTTTGGATACGCATATATTGGCTATTGGGTTTGTTAATCAGGGAAGTTAACACGTTTAGAACGGTCAAACATAAACTTACGTATTGGTGATACAAGTTTAAAGCCAACAAGCCGGGTAAAATAGGGAAACTTCAGGAATCTTCCCTCAAATTACAAACATGAGAAAAACGTATGCCCTAGACTAGGAAATTATTTATTATTGTGCATTTAGTGTGATAACAGTTTTGGCACGTTATTATCTTTTAGGCTGTATAGGCTGCTCACGGTAAAATGAGCACTTTTGAAAGCCTTGCTTAAGATCTACTTGTATGCACGTTGTGTATTTTTCCACCTTATGAAAAATTAACGTTGCCATGGGCCTCATCGCTTTATTCATGCGTCGGTCAAGTGAAACTGTAAAATTATTAGAAAAGGAAGATTTCCCAAATCTGCTCAATTTTACACTTCGGAAGCGAAATAAATAACTTAAGCCATTATAAATGGTTATCTAACACCTTTTATTTTCACGTTAAAATACGGAACTACTTTCCCTACATCGTTTCCAATTTTCCCTAGGCACATGTCACTCAGTGCACACGTTAAAACATATGCAGGTAGGGGTAGTGACTTTTTCCTAAGATTAATTTCAATAGTGCTCATTTTATCGTGAACAGCCTTTACCAGTAGGATATTATTACACGCGATGCAAGCCAATGGATTAAACTACACAAGCCACTTTGTAATTTTCTCTTTTCCCTTATGGTGGGATCGCGATGGCTGAGCGGTTAGACTGCTCGCCTCCCACCAATGCGAACCGGGTTCAATTCCCGGCCCGCAAGTGGGAATCGAGTCAGACGATGCCGCTGGTCGGCGGGTTGTCCAGGGATCTCCCATTTCCCCCGTCCTTGCATTCAGACGCTGCTCCATCCTCACATCATTTCACCCTCATCGGCTCTCAACACCTCGTTGTTAAGAGCCGCCCAAAATATCTTAACCCAGCTCAACTGCAGCACCTGTAACCGCAAATTAAGGTGGATCAGTCCCCGCCATCTTGGATTTTCACTATTTTTGTCATAAGTTCCATTTAAGAACATTTAATGAAATTTTTGGCACGGCATGCATAAATAATAGCTCCTAAAGCTTAATCAACATATTACATTTCTATATAATTTATTACTTTTTCACTAGCGATTAAAGGCAAGAAATGAATACATTTTCCTTGCTTTCGGTTACAGAAATGGACCTGGCAACAGTAGTCTAGCAATACATGTTTTAGAACATGTGCAATGTAATGTCCTACGCTTTGTCGAAGAACAAAATAAGATGCAAAATCTGTGATGCAATTTACGACGAAAATTCCAAAAATCCAAGATGGCGGGGACTGATCCACCTTAACGGGGGAGTGAAAGGGTTAAGGCAAATCGACACGAGCCCAACGAGTATCGCAAAACAATCGCGATATGCGTTCTTGGTGAAGAATCGAAATGCGTTGCCAGCGATGACTAATCGGGAAGCTGGAGGGAGCGGGGAACCCCCGGATCATGGCCCGACGCAGCCAACCAGGTTGACCGCGGGGTGAAGGCCCGCCCACTTCTCGGAAGAAAATATCGCGAATGCAGCCAACTGCCGTGACGTTGGCAAGTTCGCAGGTGCAGCGCTGTGTTGCGCAACGGTGCTTGGCGAATACATCGCCACGGGACACTTGCGTAACGCGTTGTTTAATTAAGGAGTCTCCATGGTAAGATATAGTCTCTTCAAATATGTTTTGATGTCTTTAAGCAGGTATCAGCGAATCAATATTCTGGGAATACCAATTTTTACCGGAAAGGTACAAAACAATTATCTACAGTTTATAAATTTGTTTTTTTTTTTATACTTGAAGAGAAAAATAATTGTTATGGTTAAAGATATGATTTTAAGGTCATATTTCACTTTTTTTTATTTGGTTATCTGAAAAGAGACTTCGAAAAGTTCCCCCTTAATGCAGTTATTAGTTGTCAAATCATTATAGTTTTCAAAATATAGCACTCAAAAGTCTTAATTTCCTGAATCCTGCAGCATACTAGGCTTTGCTCCTAGATATTTTTTTCCAATCAAATTTCATTTTATGCAATCTGTATGGTGTGCGGGAACATATGATTCATTACGAGTGCGATTTATAAACAGGTGAGCGAGTATTGGCCCTTTCTGAATTTTGTTGAAAATAGGAGTCAGGCTTGTCGTAAATATAATTTTTGTTCATTAAAGCGAAACTTGTTAACATTCATTTAATTTAATAGTTTAAACCATAAACTGTAGAGGAAAAGTTGTTTTTGTTAATCCAACTTTTTGAACCTGTCTACAACACTCTTGTGTCGGAATTTGAGTTCTATATTTTGAAAACTATAATGATTTGATAATTAACAACTGCATTAAGAGGACATTTTGCGAAACCTCTCAATAACCAAATTCCAAAAAAAAAAAAAAAAATGAGAAATATGACCTTAGGTCTTCAATGCCCAGTTACCATAAGGGAATGAGTGAGTGCAGACATTTGGGCGGCTCTTTAGATCGAAGTCTTGAGAGCCGATGAGGGTTAAGCGAGGTGAGTATGGAGCAACGCCTGATTGTAAGGGCAGGGGAAACGGAAGATCCCCGAGAAAACCTCCATCCAGCGGCATCGACCGGCACGATTCCCACTTGAGGAAATCCGGAAGTGACCCGGCCGGGAAACGAATACGGTTCGCCTAGGCGTGAGGCGAGTAGTCTAAACGATCAGCCACCGCGGCCTTAACAGGTGTGTAATCAAGTCAACAAGTGATTCATTCGCAAACCAGAACCGCGCAAAAGTCCACAAATCATGCCACCCACAGATACAGGCCGTTCACGGTAAAGTGAGCACTTTTAAGGCCCTTATAAAATTTTCCTTTCACCCAATTTCCATCTTCCTGCTGCTTTTTAATATGAAACTTGCAATGTAATAAATAATCACAGTGTTACATTTTCCTACTCTCAGAATTTATCACCTAATGCTGCAACAAGATATATTTATTAGTGGTTAATGCCTGTTGGGAGGACCTTAAAAAGGCTCACTTTACCGTGAACAGCCTATAAGAAAGTGACTGCGGGTCGAGAGTCGCCCGAATCTCTCCACTCCAACATCGAGACCTTGCGAGCCGATGAGGGTGAAGTCACGTGGTCATGGGTAAGTTGAAATGCGAAAGCCTGCGTTAGCGGAAAAAGAAAGTTGATTTCTGAATACCGGGCGCAAGAAATTAAATTACTCTTCTTTGCAGGGTTTTTTTTTTTCACGGACGATAGTTATGGATGATTTGACCATCACTACACAGTAGCAAAAGTGTTTTTTTTTTTTTTCGTTGGAGATTTATCACTCTACGACAGTGGTCATAACTTTCACTGGATCTCGAAAACTGTCCAGCCTTTAGAAGTGCCATACCTAGACGATATAGGCTGTTCACGGTAAAGTGAGCGCTTTTTAAGGCCCTCTCAACAGGCATCTAACCACTAATAAATATATCGTTATTGAAACCTCAGAATTAAATTTTGAGGGTGGTGAAACGTATCTACTGTATATATTGGTCACATTGCAGGAAGATGTAGATTGGATGAAAGGAAAACTTCAGAAACCGGCCTTAAAAAGTGCTCACTTACCGTGAACAGCCTATGCCAACCATACACTGAGAATATGTTTTCCGCCAACTAAACACTTTTATACAAGGAAAGATAAAAAAAACTCTAGTGGTGAGTGAACCCAGGGCGAGGCAACACTCACCGAGTGACAGGCTTTCCAGCTGGTACACGTAGATGCCCATCATCCCCGGACATGACATGAAATGAGACCCTAGGATGGAGCGGCGCTGGAATGCAAGGGCGGGGGAAGCGGAGTACGCCGAGAAAACCCGTCGGCCAGCAACACCGTCCAGCGCGATCCCACCGGGAACGAGCCCGGATCGCCGTGGTGGGAGGGAGCGCCCTAGCCACTGCACCATGGGCCCCCCCTTAGCGAAAGATAAGTATAGGCGTTCACGGTAAAGTGAGCACTTTCGAAAGCTCTCTTTTCTGAAGTAATAGTCAACAAATATTTTTTTAGTTTTGATTAGATGTTAATTTACGATTGCGGTGAAAATACACACTGTGTTTATTACTTGCATGGCAATATTTATTTAAAAAGGCGGTTAATTGTAAAAAAAAATGGTTGACAGGAAAAGTAACTAGGGCGTCAAAAGTGCTCACTTTACCGTGAACGGCTATAGGCCTATGAAGTCGTTATGAAATATTTTATTCGCCAAAAGAAATTTAAAAGTTAATTTAATTTCGACGAACAAAATGAAATGTTCACTCGAACCGACGAAAACATTTTCTGCGGCCAACTGAATCATCCTGAAATAGAACATATTTTTAAACTGACTCCACATAATTGTTTGACCGCATAAAAAAGTGTTTATTTTGGTTTGTTCCAAACCATTCTCTTTGCGTAGTTAAAAGCTGTTCACAATAAAATGAGCACTTTTGAATTCAACCTTAGAAAAATTTCACTGCGCCTATCTGAAAAAATTTTAAGCGGGTGCACTAATAACATGCGCCCATTAAAGTTGGTAACGATGGAGGAAATTAAAATTATTTCTTTTACTTTACGTTTTTTATGCATCGGAGAGTAAAAATGCTCAGATTTGTAAATTATTTACTTATCTAAAAATTTCACAGTTTCACTTGACCGAGGCATGAGGCCCGTGGCAATGTTTTATACATTAGGCGGAAGACCACAGAACGTTCATACGAGTAGATCTTAAGCGGGGCTTTCAAAGTGCTAATTTTACCGTGAACAACCTATATCTGTCCTGTGTATAATCAAGCCTCAGATGTCTGTTCATTGGCCTCTGCCCCACAGAGCAGTCAGTGTTACCTCACACCCTGCAGTACGGGGTTCGTTACTTGTATCCTTGCAAGTCTGCTATTGGTTCAGAGTCGTCCAGGGCGTGTCTAATAAATAGAGACACGGTGTTTTTCGCGAAAATATTAATGGGCATGCTAGACTCCAGTATAATACCTCCGCCACCACAACTTCATTTGGTATTGGCTGCGTGTCTACGTGAGAAGACGTGTTGTCATTTAACTGGACCAATCAGAATAAAGTGCTTCCATACTGAACGTCTATGATTCGCCGACACACACTTGAGGCACGTGACATTTAAAACCATCCAACCACGAAAGTGCACACGAACAAAAGTGTTTGGAGTACAACTGGACTTGAAATCTTTTCTCGAAAAACACCTGTTCTTACCAATAAACTGTTATCAATTGCAAAGGTGACTTCAGTGTACACGTGTTTGACGTCTATCTTGTCCTGGAATGAACTAGTGAAATTTTCCTATCCCTGCCTATAGCTGGGGGGTGCATGAAAGCGATCGTGTTCGTCAGATTCTTCCGGCGCCTCCTCCAACTTGAAGGGATCCTCGGCGGTGACGCGGCTTGGAATACCCTGCAGCCGCAGCCCGCGCGTCTCACTGTCGGCGTCGGATAAATGACGCCCGGCGGCGGCAGGGATTCCCTGAGTAATCGCGCCCGGGCTGCGAACCCACGCACCCGCCGCGCGGCTCGTGGACGAGCTCTCACTGGCACCGCGCCGCGGAGTCGCTCGCTGTGAATCGCGTGGACTGGCGACTCCTTCTCCCAATCATTCTCGAGCCCGGACCGTGGACTGAAGATGAGGCGTAAGTAGGGATAGGAAAAACTCGCGCGTTCATTTCAGGACAAGATAGACTTCAAACGCGTGTACGCTGACGTCACATTTGCAATTAGATCGGAGTTTATTACACACGCCGTGGACGACTCCGCGCCGATAGCTGACTTGCAAGGGAACAAGACGCGAATTCCGCACTGTCAGATGTGAGGGTAACACTGGGGCAACAGCCAATGAACAAACATCTGAGGTTCGACTATACAAAGGATTGTGGAGTCTAACATACAGGTCATTGAACTCGCGAAATGTTCCTATCCCTAGGTATAGGTAGAGACCTGAAGAATTTGCGGATTCATTTTGGGATAAACTATAATTCAAGACACGCGCGTTTATATAACTTTAACAATTGGTCCTCAGGGTGTTTGACACCTCCTGGAGGACGCTGGTCCAATCGTCGCCTCCCACTGTGACAGCAGACAACCAATGTAGTACAGCTGATATCGGCATATTTATACACACGACTAGCCTGCAGGTCATTGAAATCGCGGATTTCTCAGGTCTCTATGTATAGGCTGTTCGCGGTAAAATGAGCACTTTTGAAAGCCTTGCTTAAGATATGCTTGTATCCACGTTTTGTATTCTTCCGCCTTATGTAAAATGAACATTACCATGGGTCTCATTGCTTTATTCATGCGTCGGTCAACTGAAAATGTGAAATTATTAGAGAAGTCAATATTTTATAAACCTGCTAATTTTTACACTTCGATGCATAAAAAAAAAAACAGAAAGCGAAAGAAATAAAAAATTATCACAGATGGTTACCTAAAACTTTTTTATTTTACGTTAAGATATGGAACTACTTTCCATCCATAGTTACCAACTTTACCGGGCGCATGTAACTCAGTGCGCCCGTTAGAATATATGCAGGCAAGGGGAGTGATTTTTTCTAAGGTTGATTTCAAAAGTGTTCATTTATCCTGAACAGCCTTTACCCATGCTTCACTGCCATACTTTGCAACGGCCACTGTTATAACTTATGTAGAATTTTATTTTAAAGTTAATTTTTGGAACACTGCATGACTAGTGGCGGAAATTTTACCTATGCCAAACTCTCCCGTAAGAAATCATTGTTTCGTTCCTAACCTGAGTTGAAATTATCGTAATCGGTTAAGATTTGTTTGCAGAAGGCGGAGGAATATCCTGGAAGTAGAACTTTAGCAGGACTTCAGAAAAGTTGGAATGTGTAAGTATGTATATGTATATTGTATATATGTATATATTATATATATATATATATATATATATATAACACACATCAACACAAACACACACACATACGTGTGTGTGTATATATTTTTTTAGAAAAAAAAATTTTCTATAAAAATTAATATTAATTTAATATAGCTTGGAATACAAGAAGTGCGTCACTACTCTTAACTCAGCGAATTATGTCATTTTGTATGACGCGTCAATTCTATAGGGCCAATAGGTTGTAACCCAGGTAATGAGCATGTATAAATTTAGCGTTTTAGTTATTTACTGTACATCTGAAATTTGTTTTCTTGATAGCACTCAAACATTTTATATCGTGTAAATTAATACGCGAAAATTTTTAGTCCAATGTTGTCAGCTTTCGATGGCAAGGTTTAGCCAAGTGTTCTTATGTTTATAGGGTTTACGTTCACTTCAGAGGCATTCCTCCCCAAAAAGAAGAAAGTAAACATAGGTCGCGACACCGTCTTTCAAATGACAACCCACAAACTGAGCGGAGCCTTAAAAGCGACGTTTTCGTTATCGCACCCAGCGAGCTGTCGGGAGCAGTGGTACCCCCCCCCCCCGCGGGACCCGCGAAACGACACCTGACAGTTCCAAAAGTTGCTCCCTTAATGCGAATTCCGATGAGAGCGCGCAGCAGAGGAACGACTTCCCTCGACTGCGTGCCCGTCAGCCTGGATCCCGTTCGTCGTTCCCAGCACTTCCCCGTCACTCTCCGTGTTTGGCAGGTGCAACTGCGTCCCCAGGGTGGATTTGCATGTAGTAGAGGTGCGTCGCAGAGTGTCGACCTGTTACTTTGTCTCAGGTACCCACTCGTAACAGGTACTGCCAACGAGTACGCTGCCGAACTTTTAAGACCGCTGCCCTAAGAAGGGGAGGCCTGGACATATATACTGTGTCCCAGCCAACATGCAAAAAAAAAATGACTCACTCAAGAGCACTGCTACAACTGCCATGCTCCCTGTCCTCGGGTATCCTCGCTCCTCTGTACTCGCTGACGTCACGAGATTTGCACACAATTCTCTGCTACAACGGATGTCCAAAACTGCCCCAGCAAGTAGGTACCAAAAACTGCTACCAGATAGCAGTAAATGCTTTGCGCCATTTGTTTTTATACTTGTTTGTTTAGAGTCACGAGTATTTAGCTGATATAAATTTGAATCATTGATTTGAAGGCGATTTTGATTATTAAAGCAGTTTATCCATTTTGTTTATCGGTTATTTGAATGTATTTTCTTTGTGTTCGCATTTAATTTTAATCAAAAATTAAATTAATTCATTGGGATAAATTTTCCCTCGATTTTGCATTTCTGAAATTTCTGTTTTTATTGGATACCTCAGGCCGTTACTGCAAGGCGCGTATTTATTATTTACAATATTAGTCCCGCTCGGCACTGGCACACTCCACATTTGCTGCAGTGTCTATGTTTATACGTTATTTACTCTAAAATGAGCACTTCTGAAAGCCCTGCTTAGGATCTACTTGTATGCACGTTGTGTATTCTTCCGCCTTATGTAAGATTAACATTGCCATGGTCCTCATCACTTTGTTCAAGCGTCGGTCAAGTGAAACTATGAAGTTAATTAGAAAAGTAAATATTTTACAAATCTGCTCATTTTTACTCTTCGACGAATTTAAAAAAAAAACACACAAAGAGAAAGACATCATTTAAATTACCATAAATGGTTACCTAACACTTTTTATTCGACGTTAAGATAAGGCACTACTTCCCATCCATCGTTACGAACTTTACAGGTCGCATGTCACTCAGGGCGCCTGTTTAGATATATGCAGGTATGGACAGTGACAGTGCTCACTTTATCGTGAACAGCATTTACAACTGTTTTTGTTTACTATTACAGATTATGCGCGTATTTTGCCGGTAAATTATTTTTCTTATTTTTTCATGAAAGACTAGAGGGCCGGGGACAACCGAAAAGAAAAAAAAATTGAAATTGACCCCAATCTGCTGAGGACCGGGGACAGAGGACATGCGCGGACAAGCGGGGACATGGATCATGACGTCACATGATCACGTGGGCAAATCCGTGCTCGCGACGTCAGAGAGGACCGATGACTGAGGACATCCGAGGACAGAGGACAGTGAACACGCGAGGACAAGCGGGAACATGGATCATGACGTCACATGATCACGTGGGCCAATCCATGCTCGCGTCAGAGAGGACCGATGACTGAGGACATCCGAGGACAGGGGACAGTGGACACGCGAGGACAAGAGGGACATGGATCATGACGTCACATGATTACGTGGGCCAATCCGTGCTCGCGACGTCAGAGAGGACCAATGGCTGAGGACATCCCAGGACAGGGGACATGGCAATTGTAGCAGGGCCGTTAATGTCGCCGTAGTTTTGCCGTCTGCGGTTAGCGCTACGTGTCATTTAGTGAAAAATTCTACTTCCCTGTTATGAGAAACTTAACTCATTTATTTTAAATTTAATACTAAAACCGCATATATTTTCATAGAATGGATTATGAATTCGTATCTCGCGTGTGTCTAGACATAATTTCATCATTTATTTGATTCCGTAGTTTCGATTTACTTTTTTAACTTCATTATTTCAATGGTGGCGGGAACTCACGTTTGTTTCTTACACCGCTCATCGCAACAACAAAGCGAATTATTCACGAAATGCCTTTCTGTTTCTGTGTTAATCAAATGCAGATTATTATCAGGCGTGATATTAATACTGGCAAAAAAAATTTTTTAAAACAAATCTTACTTTTGAATACATATAATAAAGTGATTCCTAGAAGGAAACTTACCGTTAGTGCAATAGTAACATCGTGGTTTCATGTGCAACGTGGATGCAGGCAGTTTCATGTGCAACGTGGATGCAGGCAGTTTCATGTGCAACGTGGATGCAGGCAGTTTCGAATCTTGCCTGGGAAATAAGATTTTAACCATTTTATAGTGTATTTTGTGATGCATTTGCATTAAAATACAAATTTATCATCATTATAAAGAAATGCGATACTTGTGACTTTTTGTCTTTAGGCTGAATGTGAAAGCAAATACGGTAAAAAATTTTATTTTAATATTTAAAATGCCTAATCACTGTGTGGCCCCCGGGTGCGAAAACAAATTATTAGGCGAAGTTAGAACAGAAAATCACGGTATTTGTGTGCCAAGTGAAGTTTTAAAGATTTTTACAAATTTTTATTTTTTCTGAGCATGTATTTTGAATTTCTATATATACTGCATATTATTGTACACATAACAACTCTTTATATTTTCATGCAACCAAATAAAGTATTTTGACATTGCAATTTTCTTGACAAGTTTCTTTCTGTATTTTATAATTGAAGTGTAAATATGTTATTTGGCGCCCTTAAAGTTATTTTGTTTGACATACAAATTATATGTTAGTTGTGAATTTATGGAGCATAGTGCCTTCACAAGTCCCCTACTGTTCGAACCACAAACCAAAGCAATATGAACTGTAGGATAGGGTTCTCTACAGCCTTTCACTGTACATTACGTCCCCTATGTAATACATCGTATTAGCACTATTACTGCAAAAATAATATACTTAGAACCTAGTTAATACAATCGGGCATGGTGGGCACAGTCGACTGAGAAACCTAATTGTGATTTCCATTCAGTTCTATTCGCTATTAGTTTCGTTTCCCCGCGTTATTCACGTGATTAGGTCTTATGTAAAACTACTATTGCAATTATTATTCGATATTGATTAGTTAAATTATCATAGCACACCCCTATGCACTGGTAGTATGGGCTGGTTTCATTTTTTACGCCAATGCTGTCTTTATAATGATGATACATTTGCATTGTAATGCTAAATACATTACAAAAATGCATTATAAGGTAAAATTTTCTTACCTAGACAAGATTTGAACTTCAACCTTATGCTTACCAATTCACAATATTAATATCACGTCTTGTAAGAATCTGTTTTCAGAGAAAGCATTCGATTGACACAGAAATAGAAAGGAATTGATGTAGCTTAACAGTGATGTATTATGATTACACGTACGTTTATTATCATTTAGCACCAGCGAAGATCCCCTCAGTCGACTTCCCGACGATTATAATTGTATTTTATTACGAACTCCAATATTATTTTGCTTCGTCTGTATATTACAACTATAATTAAGGTAAACAACGCAATGCCTTGTTAAGGCAACATTCAACTACAAGACACGTGGTGCTACGGCGGCTATCGCGCGAACTATGGCGACATTAACTTGCCAAGTTTATCAGGCAAGTGTGCAGACCTCCCCTCTTCTTAGACACCGTGTTTAAGACACAATTCGTGTCAGGTTAACATTCTCCAGCGTGTTGCGTCTGTTGCTCAATGTAACAGTGGTGGCGCCGTGGTGGTGAGGTGGTCAAACTACCAGCCTTTCATCTAAGCGGAACGCGGTTCGATCCGTGGCGGGGTCTCTCGCGTGTTTTCGCACGTGGGAATCGCGTTGGACAATGCCGCTGGTCGGTGGGTTATCTCGGGGGTCTCCAGTTTCCCTCCCCCCTTGCATTCCGACGCTGCTCCACACTCCCCTCGCTTCATCCTCATCGACCCTCAAGACCTCGATATTAAGAGCCGCCCAAATCTCTCCATTATTCACTCAATGTGACAACGATAGAATTTTAATTATATTTTTTAGAAATGTGCGGTTAAGTTAAAATCGAATTTCTCTGTTTATATTTTGTAAATGCACAGTTGAGTGTTTTCGTAAAAAAAAAATAATAAAATCATTCTCTACTGACCGACAAATTTGAGAAATAGCGATAAGTAGAGACCTGCAAAATTCCCGTTATTTTCTGACTGCACGATGAACTTCACCGTCCTATGTATACTCGAGTCCGGGTCATTTGTTTATTGGCTTCCGCTGAAGTGAGGTGCCAATTCCCTTTTGACTTGTTTGGACGCGACTGGCCCATGCTGTGGTTAACTGTTTCTGATTGGTTCAAATACGTCCGGGAGGCACCAGGAAAGCTGCAGCCCGGTAATAAAACCAATATAATGTATAACGTTTTGAAGTATATTCTGTCCTCGATTGATAACGCAAATTTCGCAGGTCCTTACCGACGAGTTTGCCGACGGATTGAAATTGGCGCATCTGCTGGCGCTTGTTCCTCTCTCTGAGAGAAAGTGAGGAGATTCGGAGGAACTGCAGTAAATATCGGCGGGTGCTAACTCCTGCCTCGCCACTCGCCCCGCCGGCCTTTTCAAAACAAACGAGCGAACCAAAACACATCGCAGGGGCTTGTGAGACGGCTGTTTCCACGAAGCGTATTCTTAGTAAGTTGTGCGTCGGGTCGTGTCCTGTAGCCTTGTAAAAGGCTGACCACGAAAAAGTAAGCACTTTCGAAATCAACCTTAGAAAAAAAATCACGGTCTATGCTTGCATATATTTTAACGGAGCACTGAGTGGCATGCTCCTGGTAAAGTTGGTAACGATAGATGGAAAGCAGTTCCGTATCTTGACGTCGAACAAAAAGTGTTAGGAAATAATTTTTGATCATTTAAATTATTTATTTCGCTTTCCGTTTTTTTTAAATGCACCAGTGTGTAAAAAATTAGCAGATTTATAAAATGTTTACTTTTATAATAGTTCCACAGTTTCACTTGACCGACGCATGAATAAGGTGACGAGGGCGGGACAGTTTTAATTTCACATAAGGCGGAAGAATACACAATGTGCATACAACTAGATACTAAGCGGGCTTTCAAAAGTGCTCAATTTAACGTGAACAGCCTATAGTGGTGCACTGATCCGACTACCCTTCCCCTCTCTCCTCCCTCACACACAGACACTCTTTCTCTCTCCCTCTCTCTGTTTACACTAGCACGGTGCTAAAAGACGTGAAGTCTCTAGGAGTTATTAGACTTCTCGCCTCCCACCTATGCGAACCTGGCTCGATTCCCGGCGGAGTCACAACAAGATTTTCGTATGTTGGAATCTTGCAGGACGATGCCGCTGGTCGGGGATCTACTGTTTCCCCCGCCCTTGCATTCCGGCGTTGCTCCATACTCACCTCACTTCACCCTCATCGGGTCTCTCAAATCCTCGATGCTAAGGGGGCCGCCTACTAGGCGCTTAATTTGTGTTGCAGTGTGTTGGGAGATCCGTTTTTTTTTTTACGAACCTTTTCCACGTGCGCCCAATGTGCTAATTTGTGCAAAGAAAACAAACTTCAGGTGATGCCGGGATGTCGCTTTTAAGACACTGCGCACGTTAGAACCACTATTTGCAAGCCCTCCAACATGCCTAAAAAACAGCATTTCCAGACTGCCGTATGTCAAAATGTGATGACTGGATCTACGTGAAACTCAGATACAATCTTGCATTGAACTTTCGATCAGACTTTCCAACAGTAAAATAATATGGCATGATTTTCTTACAATTCCCGGTAAACTTCCTAAACTGAATTGGAAGATTTTAATCCTCATATCGAATGGGACTAGTACCACACACATCTGGCTATAGGCTGTTCACAGTAAAGTGAGCACTTTCTAAGACCCTGTCCTTTCAGCCAATTTCTAACTTTTTGCCACTTTTTCTTATAAACATTACTGTGTGTCTACTAAGCGTGTGTACAGCTCATCACTCTCAAAAGTTAATGTGCGAGGCTGCAGTAAGATATATTTATTAATCGTTAATGCCTATTGGGTGGGCCTTGAAAAGTGCTCACTTTATCGTGAACAGCCTATACATATATGGAATGTTTAGCGTCGCTACTATACAAAATTGGGAAGTTTCCTCTGCACATTTGACTGCTTCCTTAGAAAATGTAGAACGCTAGCATAAATGTATGGGAAATAACTTTACCATTAGGGTTTTACCACTCTACTTATTCACCCATATGGTTAGAGACGTGTTGAATTTGCGTTATTATTTGGGGACACGTTGAACTTTAAAAACGTGTACCTTTCCAATATGTTTTTCATTGGACCATGCTGGATGTGACACGCCCTGCGGGAACCTCTGCACTAATAAATGAACGCTCCACGATTGTGTGCCCCAATCACATGCTGTTCTGTCAGAAAGGGAGTGAATTTAGAGTTTTGCTGCAGCCAATGTAAAAAAGATTTCGGTTCTAGTGCATATAGTACTGTGGAGTTAAGCCTGATGCCAAAAAATAACGCGAATTTTGCATTTCCCTACATATAGTAAATTTGCAAATAATTCCTTCGAGTGTACCAACGTTAATATAATTCGTACATTCTTATTAAAAGGGCCTCCCACCAAGGCGATTTGGGTTCAATCCCCGGCCGGGTCACTCCGGTTTTTCGCATGCGGGAATCGTGCCGGACGATGCCGTTGGTCGGCGGGTCTTCTCGGGCATCTCCCGTTTTCCCACCCCTTCATTCTGGCGCTGCTCCATACTCAACACCATCACCCCCATCGGTTCTCAAGACCTTGATGTTAAGGGTAATGGTGCATGATAATCGTATATTTATAAAATTTTTGTCACTTGTTTTACAGAGGATTATTCGGAATTTTTGGTTCGACAAGACGCAAATAACAATTTTGGACATCTTATTACATGGTCAAATATTCCCTGTGTTCGTTATTCTCGGAGCTCTGATTGAAAATAAGAAAAAAAATTTCCTTTCATTTCTTCCATCTGTGCTCCGAGGATAATGAAGGTAGTGGAAATCTAACAATGTAAAAAGGCGTTGAAAATTATTATTTACTTCTTGTCAAGCCAAAAAATTTCAATAAAGTCTTTGGAAAACGACTTATATCGAAAATCGGGTAAATATACTGCTTCCGTGTACCATTCCCCTTAAGATCCGTTCAATCTCTTTATTCACTGGGACCACGGTGGCTGAGCGATTAGCACGCTCTCCTCCCAGCAAGGCGAATAGGGTTAACCGGATTTTCGCAAGTGGGAATCGTACCGGACGATACCGTTGTTCGGCGGGTTTTTTCGGGGATCTCACCATATTCACTTTAATCACCCTCATCGACTCTCGATACCTCGCTGTTAAGAGCCGCTCAAATCTCTTCACATTCACTCTTCACTCACTCATTCCTATTAAAATACGTCCACGCTTTGCGAGACAAATTGGAAACGTGGTTAAAGTTTTCAGGTTTGGGCAGGAGAGGCGCTGGATACAAGTCCCGGCCCGGTCACAGAACACGTGAGAATACAGAGTGAAACAGCCTCTTATACCGCGAACATTAGCCGCACGCACCAGCCAATCGTCGTCACTGGCCAGAAACATCTCGGAATACCGTTCGCCAATCAGCGCCTGGTAACCTTTTCGCTACCCGGCCACTCAGCCAATAGGGGACCTTTCGCAGCACGTGCAGTAGCCAGTCAGACTTGTCTGCCTACGATGTTCCGCGATAGCGCCAAGGGTCTCTTTTTTTTTTTAACTGATAGTTTTCCCCACCTCTACCTTATTTATTCATTAAAGTAGTTTTACAGATCACAAAAAAAAAAAAAAAAGTATTTCCACTTCTCAGCAAAGAAAGTTTAAAAATGCCTAAAGTTTGTAGGAGGTCTGTTATAGGCTGTTCACTGTATAATTAGCACTTTTGAAAGACCTGCTTAAGATCTACTTGTATACACGTTGTGTATTCCTCTGCCTTATATACAATTAACGTTACCATGGACCTTAGCACTTTATTCACGTGTTGGTCAAATAAAACTGTGAAATTTTTAAGAAAGGAAATACTTACAAATCTGCTCATTTTTACATTCGATGAATTAAAAAAAAAAAAAAAAAAAAAAAAAAAAAACAGAAATCCAAAGAAATAATTTTAAGTTATCACAAATGGACACCTAACAATTTTTATTAACATTAAGATATGGAACTGCTTTCCACTTATCGTTATCAACTTTACTGGGTGAATGCTACTCAGTGCGCCCATTAAAATATATGCATGTAGAGGCCATGGCATTTTTTCTAAGGTTCATTCCTGAAGTGCTCATTTTATCGTGGACATTGCTTACAAATATACGTATTATATTTTTTACAAGAAAACATTTTTATAGTTACCCTAAATATTTATTTTCGCGACAGGATTTCCAAGAATATTTTTTGCAAAAATACGAAAAACTTAGTGTTTGTTACTAATGCGCTAATTCCTACTGTTATGCGCATATATCAATCCGACACTAAATTAAATAAATTCAGTGCACACAAAATTAAACGTCATAATAATACGATGCTTTCTTATAGGCTATTCGTGATAAAGTGAGCACTTTTTGAAGCCTTCTCATTTGGAATAATAGTCAATAAATACATTTTGTTTTAGCCTTGAACGTTAATTTTCGAGTCCGGTGAAATATATACACTTGGGTTTTACATATATGGCAATATTTATTTTAAAAAGTGGCGAAAGGATAAAAATGGTTGATAGGGCCCCAAAAGTGCTCATTTTATCGTGAACGGTCTGTATATCGCTGCCTACGTAAAGGCTGTTCACGGTAAAGTGAGCACTTTTTGAGGCTCTTTCACCAACCATTAGTCGCTTATAAGTATGTTTCATTGCAGACTCAGACATAACCTTTTGAGTGTGGTGAATGCATATACCGTATTTATCAGTCACACAGCAATGTTGATTTTAAAATGTGGCGGAAAGACAAATATTTGGCTACATGGTAAACTTTTGAAGGGCCTTGAAAAGTGCTCACTTTAACGTGAATAGCCTATAACAAGGGATATTCAAGTGTGCGAGTGTTTAGATAGGCCTATGTGCGTTTACGGGCTGTGATTATTTTTCAAAGGTCAATTTGAAGAGTGGTAAGGTTACCAAGAACCAGCTATAAACATGTTTTCCCTCCTTTGTAACGTTACCCGGTGCGCCAATGTGTATCTGAAGCGCCGTGCCCTGTACCTTCAAAGCAACCCTCTTGTTGATGGCTCCAGACACGACGGAGGCGATACAGTTCACCCACGACAGCTGCTAAGTTGTCCCGTGCACTCCTGCACACTTCCAACCTTCAACGGCGTCTTGAAACGCCCTCCCTCCACAGAGCTTCCGTCGAAAGCCTTCTCTTCCCTGCGGGGACTTCAAGAACACGACGTGGCTTCTCTTTAATTTTCAGCAACTTCGCGAAGCGCCTCCTAAAAACTTCCTTTCCGCTCCTCGTAGTGGCACTTCCGTGAGGAACATTCCGTGTAAAACTGCTCCGTAATGTAATTTCCTCCTAGCCGTTGTGGCATTGAGAACAGAAGTTCTTGACACGTCGTTAAGCGTCTGGTTGGCGAAGAAGACAAAATAAGCTGCATGCAGTTACAGTACCGGCAACTTAAAGACTCGATCTTGTTCACTGAGCCTATAAACTATTAACAACACAACAAAATAAATTATGACTGTATATAATTTAAATTTTTTAAATGTATTTGTTCTAAAATTGTTTAGGTGCTCACCTTACGAGCCATGCCCGTTCGTTATTTTATAGCAGAAAACAATTGCTAATATTAATCAAGAAACTAAGCTAGACATTTTCATGCTTAAACTTTTTTTTTTTTATCAGAGAACGCCTCATAGAGTAGGACCTTAGGAAGAGATGTCAAATTTGTTCCCCACATTATGTTAAAATAAACTATATATGAATAAACTTGAATTATAAAACTAAAAAACCAAAGTAAATGCACTATGATGATGTACGGAGGGAACGAATTGAACGCTAACGTGTAGGTAAAATTCGACAACTGTGTGATCTTCATCGAAACCAAACATTCAAGTTTATTGAATAAATCTGAACGCGGTGAACATCATACAATCACAGAATACTTAAGAATACAGAAGTTGTACTCCTTGTTTCACCTCTGTATTCCTAGGTACTCTGTGGCCTAACTGTCGACGATAAGCTTTAAAATATTATCGAACAGGGGATCACATCTACGAAGTTACAAATTAACCACGCTGCGTATACGTCTATATCGCTTCCAGTATCAGGAACCTATGTGCAGAACTTTCCCTTCACTGCCCCTTTGTATCAAATTCACCCAATTAAACAAAAAAGCCACAAAATCTCTAATACATTAAAATTAACTCTAATGCTATGCACGTAGATTTTACGTGCTAGAAAATATGGAACAGCGAGTGAAGAGGGTGGAGATTTTATTTGAACGGCTCTTAGCATCGAAGTCTTGAGGGTGAAGTGAGGTGAGTATGGAGCAGCGCCGGAATGAAAGGCGGGGGAAACGGGAGATCCCCGAAAAAAACCGCCGACCAGCGGCATCGTCCGGCTCGATTCCTACTTGCGAAAATCTGGAGTGAACCAGCCGGGGATTTAACCCGGTTTGCCTTGGTGGGAGGCGAGCGGGCTAACCGCTCGGCTACCGTGACCTCCCCAAAATATGAAACAGTTAGCATACGACCAGTTCCTCTTGTTATTTTGTATTTTACAAAAGACGAGATCTGCAAGAGTTGATTATTTAATAGGAGACAGAGTTACAGCGATTTAAATTATAGAAAATACTATAAAATATAGTTTACAAAAAATTACTGATGCAAAACATATAACTTTTCAGTTATTTTGAAGTTGAATTCATATGTGTGGCCTTTTCATGACATGAGGCATATGCGAAAACATCCATTTTAGAGACAAAAGAATTTTTTTTTATTCAAGTTTCCCATTGTTAATTATGCAATAGGCCTATAGCATTTAAAAAGTTTCACGACTGAAAAATAACAAAAACATAAACATTTTATTGAGTATGAAAATAAAATATTAAAATTTCATAGTAAACGTTACTTCTTAAAGGATTTTACAATTTTCAGGACCTGGGAAAAATAATGGCTACTGGTCTTGTTCTACAATACCTAGAAAATTATTTGGAGGAATTTCTCAAACTGTACTTACTATGGATCGCATGCTTGTTGAACCTGTGTTACAAATGATACAAAACTATAAGCACTCTACGAATCCTGTTGAACACTGAGGTATTCGATAGCTTCACACGCGCGGTTTTTTTTTTTTTTCAGTTTTGCGTAAACCATGGATTTCTCTCCCTTCAAGGCAACGTGATATAATTTTATGTTGTGCCCGTCGAGCTCACGGTAAAGTGAGCACTTTTGAAATCAACATTTGAAAAATGTCACTGCTGCTACTTGCGTGCATATTAACAGGCATACATTGGTAACAATGGAAGGAAAGTAGTTCCGATTTAAACGTCGAATTAACAGTGTTAGGTAAACACGCGTGAATACTGAAATAATTTATTTTCCTTTACATTTTTTTTAATGCATATAAGTGCAATGTTCAGCAAGTTTGTAAAATGTCTACTTTTAGAATAATTTCACAGTTTCACTTGACTGAAGCAAGAGTAAAGTGATCAGGCCCATGGCAATGTTAATTTTACGTTTGGTGGAAGAATACACAATGTGTGTGCAAGTAGATCTTAAGCAGGACTTTCAAAAGTGCTCAGTTTACCGCGAACAGCTTATGTCTGTCAACCATTTGCAAAAGGAGACAACTCCAAATATTACAAATATTTAGGTATATGCACCATTGGTTACATCTCGCATAGCTTTACCTATACGCCATAAGCATCGGGGTCAAATCATACAATATCCTGTTTAAATTTAACTTTAAAGTTTCTATACGTTTGCAAAAGGGGACAAGTTCCTGTCCGGTTCGGATGTAATAAAGGACAAATACAGTGTATAGTTGTACAGTTACAAAATGTACCAAATCCTTGCATCCTTCAATGACTGACTATTATACAGTTGCAAAATGGGACATATTACATGAAACAGTATTGATAATGACTAGGACAATGTCTTGTATTTTCTGTGTGTTTCCAGTGTTGTGAAGTTATAAATTACGTTTTGTGCTGTTGGTGTTGTGTCAGTTGATTTATTTATTAATAATTGGAATACTGTCCAGTGTTATGAAGGCAATCGTTAGTGTTGATGTTATTTGTGGTCGGTTTAACTGTGTGAAGTGATTTAATACACCATAAGTATTGGTAATGAATCATGTTAGTAATTATAAATAAATACAACGGAATTTAAGTATTGTGTACGATAATGGCAGGTGATAGTGTGCCAGAGGTACAACATGATGGAAGAATGGTTAGGACTGAAGGTGGGAAAGGAAGAAAGAAAAATAATAATGCCATCAACATGGAAAAGAATGTCACTAAAAAGAAACGGTAAACTAAATCGCATAAAAAAATAAAACAATTAGTGATGCACACAACTGTGAGTAATGAGCTACAGTGGTATGACTGTTAGCATAAAAGTTTAAAGACCTTCATAAAGCTGAGTAGCTTGGTGTTAAACCCAACTGAAGGATGTTGTTGTTTAGTGATAGGCTAACAGTTTTCTTATGCACATTTGTCTGGTTGTAGGACCGTAATTATGTGTGTTACTTTCAAAGGAGATGAGGAATTGAAATCAAAATTAACTATTGTTTATCGTTTATTTTGTTTCATTCTGTTACAGGTATTCTGCCAAGGGATTCCCATCCTGCTCTTCATGCCAACATCCCAAGTCCTCTGAACTGACTATGCAAGATGTTCGAAGAGGCCACCAAATGTTTTACGCCACACAGCACAAGGTCAGACAAGACGACATAATTCTTAGGTTTACACAAACTTCTCTAACAAAGAGGAAACGCAACCTTAAAAATTGTTATGAGAAAGACGCGCCAGTAAAATATTACTTACCGAAGAAAGTTGACAACAAACGTTTCTATCAGTGCTCAAAATAGTCAAACGAAGGGCTGAAGGGGTTTGTAAGAGGAACTTCAGTGCTGGAAAAGCACCTGAGTAGAATTGACGGGGTGATGTACGGGGTTCCAAATATGTTGATAAGAAAGCAGCAGTTAGGGCTTTCATAGAAAAGTTGCGGCCTGTTCAGTCACATTACAATCGGGGCAAAAACACCACGAAACAATATCTTCCTACTGAACTGACAATCATGAGCTTGTGGAAAAGTTATTCTTCTGAAACAGCTGAACAACTGCATGTCAAATACGATTACTTTCGTACCATATTCGATAATGAATATAACATAAGTTTTGCTAGCCCAGCAACAGATTGTTGTTCTAGTCCTGTATGCTATCGCCATCAATGGCATTGTGTCTGTCGTTCGACCACCTGTGGAATGTGCATTCTATGTTGACGACTTTTCTATCTTCTGCCGTGCTGCATCTCTGGGCATGGCAGCATGTCAGGTCCATCTTGCCGTTCACCGCCCTAGTGACTGGGCAGGCAACTGTGGATTCCACTTTTCCACCGCCAAGACACAGGTGGTCCATTTCTGTAGAAGACATGGCATTTTTCATTCTCTCGGGGTGCTTTTGTACGGCTCTGTTTTACCTGTTTTTAGTATTGTCAAGTTTCTATGCCTCTTGTTTGACAGTAAACTCACTTGGAGGAATCATATTTAATCTCTGAAGTCTCGCTGTGTAAGGGACTTGAATCTATTGAAAACTTCGAGTGTTCATAATGGGGTGTTGGCACAGTCACCCTTATTCAGCTGTATTGTGCCCTGGTCCGCAGCAAACTAAACTATGGCAGTGTCGTTTAATCTTCTCCTAGGCCATCTGTGCTTAAATTCTTAGTAAGTGTTTGCCATGCTGGTATTCGAATTGTGACTGGGGCTTTTTGGACAAGCCCAGTTGTCAGTCTTTGTGCTGTGGCTGGTGAACCATATTCAGCTTGAGGAAAGACTAGAAAACACCACGGATTTAGATGTAAAAAGAAGCTGACCATACAGTTAAATGTACACAACCAAAAGCTGAACAATTTTACAGATTGTTAAAAACCAAACAAGAGGGTGTGCATAACATTGTGTATGGCTGTCAAAAGAATCAGGTCCTTTCCAAATTTACCTGACCAAAAGACACACTGTTCAAGGAAATTGTACATACACAACTTCACTGTCTGTGTAGTACGTTTAAAGATGCACAAACTGTTGACAATACCTTCATCGATCGTTGGCTTGAAAGTGAGCACAAGAAAGGCTCAAATGAAATAGCTGCTTGCATCTCTCACTGTTTAAATGGAATAAATTTGACAAATATCCAGACTCTTCAGCTTTCTGCTGATGTGCGTGGTGGTCAAAATAAGAACCAGATAGTTTTAAGAATGTTATGCGTGTGGTTCAGTAGTGAGGTGCCTCCAGGTATTACAAACATTGAGTGTATCTACCCTATCGTTGGCCATTCATTTGTACCGCCGGATAGGGTGTTTGGTCATCTTGAGAAACATATTCACAAACAACCTGTGCTAATAGAACCAGAAGAATATATAGAAATCTTCAAACATGAAGGAACTGTGATAAAGTGCCATCAGCTGACGGAGACTGTAATGTGTATGATTGGAAGGATGCTGTGAAATCTGTCATGAAACATCCAAATTCGTATCATTTCTAGTTTTTGCCATCAAAAATATTCATATTAACGAAAAGCAGCACAAGGAAAAAGTATCCTTGTACAAGGTGAAGTGAACTACAACTGTGATCTAGGCGTGGCTAAATCTCTACTCAAACGAGGAACGTCTATCACTAGTCTGAAACCTGTGTTAATTTACACTGGAGTACCTGCCAAAGAAGCAAAAAAAAAAAAAAAAAAGGATGTTGCAACCCTGCTTTGCGCCCATTATGGGGAAGAATGGATTAATCGCCCTACTATTTAGTATTATAAATATGTTATTGAAGATCCCTCTACAAGAGATGATGGTGACAGTGCTCAAGACGTCCAGTCTGATTTTGGTGATATTACTGAAGAAGATCCAAGCAATATAATTTGATATTGCAGAAACATTTTCAAAGGTGAATTAACATCTGTCTTTAAACAGTAATAGTTCAGTAAATATCTTGTTATCTTTGAGTATCTGTATTATTCAGAGTATCTGTATTGTACAATAGCGATGGTTCGGTTACATACATATTTGTTTTCTGTGAGCTAATCTTATTTGTGTCTTCTCTTACACTTTTCGACAGACACCATCCTTCGAGGTGAAAAACAGGACAAGTCCTACAATAGGTTGCAGAATGGGACATGTCCATTTTATTATGTAATTATATAGAACAAATAACATATGTGATGAACAGTATAAACTACGTCACAAAACTGAGGAATTGTTTTACCTTTTTTAAATACTATACATGTTTAGTTATAGGGAATATTTCAAATGATAGAGGTTTTTGGCATTCCTGAACATTGTGTTATTTTTTACTTGTCCCCTTTTGCAAATAGATGACAAATGTGAAGAATGCGACTGCGGATTTTCATCTACACGTTGCTACGGACGGAATCGCGTTGTGCAGCTTAAAGCACGAAATAAGCGGAGCCAAAGTTACTAAATGAAGCATGAAACTGTAGGAGCGAATTATGGAGAGAAAATGAGACGAGTTTAATCGCAAGTGTATCTGCTGCCCTGCAGAATTGCATTCTCGTCAGTGGAAAATATATTCTGAGATGATGAGCGTGAAATACCAAGCGCTCGGCCATAATGAAACAGTAAATTCCACCCCCAGGTGACACCCCCTACCCTTTCATCCCATTATTTCACCCGCGTCGCTATACAATATGTTTCTGTGCAGGAGGGAAGTGTCTTTTCGTTCAAAGAGTATGGACTTGGAGAGCATTTCACTCTCTTAGTGGGCGGGGAGGAAACATTTATAACAGCTTGCGTAAACCACACACGCGAAATATTTCTTTGCCGTCGCACACAGCACAAACCTACACAACTCATTCTCGGTGTTTGATCTTACGCGTTTCGTGTGTATTTTAAGCCACGGGCGTTTATGCACAAAGTCTACCGCGCTTCAGTTAGAAGCAGGGATGGCAAAAACCTCACTAACTAGGTGGCCAGCTGCTGCTTCTAGTCTCAGTGTGTCATGGGTTCGAATGATATCCACGGCAATGAGGACACATTAGCGGCACGTGCTGGTCAAATGCCTTGCCCGAGTTCGAGAGTGACGTGACTTTTCGCGAACGCAAGTAGGAAAAATATAATCCGCATCATTTTCCTCAATTATTATAAGTTTTTTATTATTAACATTTATTGCGAAAATAGTGACCTTCTTAATGCACAGCTCATAACTGTCAAAATACATGAGTTGAGCAGTGTTAGAATGATTATATTACTTTCCAGACGGTGTTTGAATGAATCATCGCCCTTACAAGCACGCACCATGAACCATTCGTGAGTTGTAAAGGAGTAAAAATCACGTACCGTGAGAATTTATGAAACAAACCAACATTTTTGAAGTATTAAGCAATGTTTGCGTGATGACACTAAGATAATCCATGGAGATGCTGTATACAGGTTATTTCTTTATTTTTGTTCAGTAAAAATGCGGCGGCGTCGCGTAATATAATAATGTATTCCCTTGGAGTTATTTCGGTATAAAGATATATCCTTTCGTCACCTCTTACTAAACTCTGCATTTATGAGGAATTGCCTACCTGTCGCTTGAGTTGCGTTGCAGTGTGTTTGAAATCCACGTTTAGTTCATGAACCCACTTAACGTAAAGTCAACAAACTTCAGGGTTACTCCCAGTTCATTTCAAAGGATACATGAATGTAATGTATGTTGCGGCAAAGCTTCGCATAGTAATTATAATTTATTGCAAGAAAATTTCAAACATAAATCCCGCTTTAAAAAGCATGTCTAAATGAAACTCAAGACTAGGTTTGTGTTAAAACATACATATGTAAAAATATTTATAATATCTCAGTTTTAGAACCTATTCAAGGCAGTATCTCGCCTTCAAACATTATTGTGAAAGATATATGGAAGAGAAGACAGTGTGACATGGGTCAAAGGAAATTAAAAAAAAAAAATTGTTGCTCATTGAAGTTGACCCAAGTATACAGCTCCGGTAAAATGGCCGGCGCCGTTATTGCGACCAACGCGTTATTAATCCCGGCGGCCATTAAGGATTTCCTTGGCCGCGGGGAGCCACGGCAATAAAACGTGTAGGTACTGCAGTACTCAGGTGATTAATGCTAACCCGGGGAAATGGGAGTTTCGTGGCGCCCGCGGTTCGCCGATCGGGCTCAATGTCCCCGCACGCCGGTGATTTCTGCGGTCTCGCAGGACGGGTCGATTCTTCTGGGAGAGGAGTGTAGAGTCAGTCGGATGTTGCGTGCGTGTGCCTTCCACTGTCCTCCTTCGCCACAAGCAGCGACGAATGACGGGGGAGGTGTGCGCTAATTAAACGAGGCATGCGCCAGCACAGATGTCAGCACATCAAACAGTGTTGACACCAGCCGGCCGCTAACAGAGTGGAATGGTACGGGCTCACGGGGTTGTTTGCTCGGGAGCGTGGTGAGCATTGTGGGAGCCTCGCGGCGACAAAGAGAAAGCAACCGAGCTGGACGGAAAAGGGGTGGGTCGTGCAGACCTCCCCATCGCCAACACCCCGTCGACGCCCCGACAAACTGCACCCCTTGGCACACCCGCGCTCGTACATCGACGTCGTTTGGTTGCGCCCAGTCGGTGGTTGCGATTTACGCAAAACTCCCCACCCCAAACCTCCTACACCAAAAAAAAAAAAAACTCACCCCCACCTCGCGTCAAAACCGCTCGGCAGCATTGTGACTGCAATTAATTACAGCTGTGCTCGTGAAACTGGAAAGAGAGACGGGAGTTAGGTTGTCATGGCGACGTGAATTTCTGCCCCTCCCCCTCCCTTGTCTCATCCTAGTCGCTCCGTAAATTGAACCTGGCTGCGGATAGGGAGGGTTGTATTAAAGACGTTATCTTTTAAATACCCGCTTTACGATGGTAGTGTAACTGAAGAATGTATATTCACCGAGAAAAAATATTTTATCTCTCGAGATAATGACAAAGGACAGCGAAGACAGCAAAATTCAATCTACTGAATTCTGGGCTTGAAAACTGCCTGTAACACGCTAGCAATTTTAATGAAACAAAAATTTTAAAATTAGTAGATACTACTATTTACGTCTCCAGCTTAGTTTACTGAACATTAAGCTAGTGCCATTTTTCGTGAACTCCATATTTAAAGAACTGAGGAATTATTAAGCATATCGCAGTAATATCAGAGAATAATTTAAAACACATGATTGCTTGTTAGAGACCCGGAAATTTTGCGGATTCATTTAGCAACGAGCTAAACTCCACAATTCTTTGTGAACTCAAGAATCAGTTAATTGTTCATTGGCTGATACTGCTGTTTTACCCCAGACCAGGTAGCACCGGATTGTGTCCTTTTTTTTCTTGCAGGTTAGTTATTGGTTTACGTTCGTCCAGGGCGTGGCTTGCAAACTGCGATCCAATTGGAAAATAAAGTCAAATGTACATGTTTTTGAAGTCTAGCTTGTTCTGAAACGAATTCACTAAATTTCCTGGTTCCTATTTATTGTCCATAGCGTAGCGACCATAAAACGTTTTCGTGTGAGGGAATCCGGCACATCTGGAAAGCGCGTGAGTAGATATAAAAGGGGAATTCGCCCGGATGGCTGGGGGCTGCGCAGCCGCAGCACCACGGCGGCCATATTGGACAACGTCATGCCGAAACCTCCTGCTCTGTCATTCCTCACCAATGGGGAAGGGAAGTAGTTACTGGACCCTCAACTCTGTGAAAAGGTTTCAGCCGCGAGTCAACAAACTTGACCCAGTGAGAGCATCCTCCTACATCGCCCTACCTGCTGCACACATTTAAGCCGAGAAGGCAATTATCAAAACGCAGAACTGCGTAGTACTGAATACGGAGATGCGTAAGACAGCCACAAACAAGTTCGAATAAATCTTCAATGCTACAAATGAGAAAACTCGTGTGCACGGAACAACATGCCAAGCTAAGTCCTCATTTAAATGCCGCACGTTATGAGATGAAAAACTAACTCTTTTTAAACTGAAGCACGAAAATATCCTATTCGATAAACCTATTTATGTGGGATTTGCAGTTCATGACGTGTGCAAAAACCCTCGTGTACATACATATTTCATTACGATGTCACGCAACCAAGGCAGGGTAGTAAGCTGGAGCTGGTCTATATGGGCACGGATTCCTTTGTAGCACAGATAAGGAGAGACGATTTCTCCAGGGACCTTGCCTCAGACCCCACACTCGTGTCCGAGTTCAACACGAGCGCCTACCCACCTGCTCATCTGTGTTATTCGCCTGCCAACAAAAGGGAGATTGGACAACTTATGGATGAGTGTGGTGAGGACGATATGACTGAGTTTGTTGGGTTGAAGGCCAAACTCTACATGTACCAGTGCATTAGCAAGGATGTTAAACGGGCCAAGGGCATCTAAAAATGCGTAGTTAAAAATCATATGACATTTGAAGATGTGGGCAACAGGCATGGGAGTTAAAGATGGCCACCTACAACAGACGACATCGATGGTGATGGAGGATGCGAAAAGCGAGAGAGGGATGGGAGACATGACCTGAGAGAACCGGGGGGGGGGGGGGGGGGGGTGATATGTATCCATTCGGAATGGTTACCATTCCGGAGGAAATTTTGCATCCACACTTGCGCAGAAAAATCCGGAATGGTATCCGTTCCGATTTTATTAGCAAAGCACTTCGTTACTGAATCCTGAAAAGTATGCCGGATTTTTGTACCGACATTCAGGTCCCAAAAATCCTGAAAAATGCCCTCAGTCGGAATCTTTACAATTCCGGTATGTTTTTTTTTTTTTAAGCTGTCATCCACAAACACTTGAAAACTGCCCACTGCCTGAATGGTAATCATTCAGAATTCGAGTGTGAAAATATGTTGACAATATTACAGTAATATTACAAATAGTACAAAAATATGATAAATTTCAAAACACACACACGTTATTTCTCAATGCAAATAGGCTACACACAACAATAATTTTTGGGGAAACTCCAAGCTTCGCTGATGCGTGACGCTTCGCGTCACCACCTAAAAAAAATTGCTGGCGCGCCTTGAATCACTGATTTGGGGATTTACTCCCCTGCTGGTGCTGGGACTCTGGCTCGGTACATGATGTTTGGCTACGCTTGTACAGTATTTTTGAGAGCCGGGGGGCTACGCTTGAAAATCATTTGTGGGGAAGCTTCATTGACAACTAAAACACACACATACCGGAATTGTGAACATTCCGACTGTGGGCACTTTTCAGGATATTTGGGATGTGAATGTTGGTACAAAAATCCAGAATGGTAACCATTCCTACAATGGATACTTTTCAGGATTCAGTAACGCAATGCTTTGCTAATAAAATGTGAACGGTTACCATTCCGGATTTTTCTGCGCAAGTATGGATGCAAAATTTTCGGAATGGTAACCATTCCGAATGGATACTTATCAGCCCTCCCGAGCGGGCACGAGAATATGTGAAAACCCCAAGGGATGGAATGTGGGAGACAGAAGAGAAAACAAAGGAGGCTGGAAAGAATATGAGAAAACTCCATGGGATAGAACCAGCGAGAAAGAGACAGGAAGGAATGAGAGATCATGAGAAAAAATAACATCGGAATGCAAGAGTGTGAAGAGGCGAGATGGAATGAAAGAACAGGAGGCAAAAAAAAGGAAAAAATGAAATTCAAGATGGCCACCATTGGCGAGGAATGACAGAGCTGGAGGTTTCGGCGGGACGTGATCCAAGATGGCAGCCGCGGCTCCACAGCTCCCAGCCATCCGGGTGAATTCCTCTTTTCCATCAACTAGTGTGAAAATGTCAACCTGTGTACATCGGGTGAAGTAAGTATCATACGAATTTGATCATGTCAATCCCACCGTTTTCCGTCACTCTGTGACCAAAAGACCGTTACTTACTACCCACAATATCTTCTCAATCAATATTTCGTTTAGCACCTGAGCAACGATGGAATTTCAAAGACAATACGAACAATATAATATTTTGCTCCGTATAATAGCAGTTTTGTGTACTGCAGCCGTCATGAATGTCCCTTGTTTGTCACATAAAAGTACAAATAAAGATATTCTTTGTTTATGAAACAGCTGTGGCAGCACTTCCAGTGAACTTTGCTATCATACAGAAACTGCAATAAAACAATACGTCTTTCAAATTAAACTCTGAGTTATCATGTCTACAATGATATAGTTTAGGATGTTTTTTTATGTCTCAATTACAGGAACTGCGATCATATGCCGGCCTCGCTCATTAAAAGTACCGCCTCTTTCATTGGTAGGGGCCGCGGTGGCTGAGTGGTTAGCCTGCTCGCCTCCCACCAAGGCGAACCAGGTTCAGGCCTTGGCCGGGCCACTCCCGGATTTCCGCAAGTGAGAATCGTGCCGGACGATGCCGCTGGTCGGCGGGTTTTCTTGGGGATCTCCCGTTTCCCCTGCCCTTGCATTCCGGCGCTGCTACATTCTCACCTCATTTCGCCCTCATCGGCTCTCAAGACCTCGTTGTTAAGAGCCGCCCAAATCTCTCAACCCACCTCAACTCTTTCATTGGTGCTACTCACGTCCTAAACGGTTCATCTCTGCGTGCACTGTTATGAAAGTAGGTATCGTAGCAGCTTATTGCAACGAAGCGCAACTGTAAGGATGAGGCCGTTGGTCTGAAGAATCCCTAGATGCGTCCAGAGGGCGAGGAAAGTACGAGGGCGAAACTGCGATAAGCTAGGGCCCACGTGCCCCCTTAGCCCCGCGTGTAACACACTGCCTTGCCAATCAATATAGACCCTACGCAGCCTTATATATATATATATATTATATATTAACAGTCGTTTAACCTGAGCAGCCCCGAAGGGACAGCTCAGCCTAGCTTAATTGCTAGTATGCTTGGCCCTGCGCTGCAGCTGATTCCAAGGCCGCCTCTGCCGAGAGGTAGAGGTTTGCAGCGTCGTGTGGTTCAATGCTTCAATTGGTGAGAAACCTCCCCGTAATTATAAGTATTTTCTCCCCCCTCCCCTACTTTCGAAAGCTCAGTGCAGTTACAGCATACGGCCGTAGATACGCTCTGCCACAGCCTATGGCTACAGAGACTGGCCGCTGTGAGGTAGCACAGCATTATTTTAGCTACATATGACCATATCTCCCAGAGGACATATGCTACTATAGGTTATATTTAGGACACTATTATAGGTCAATTAGACTACCTTAAAATGTCTTTTCATCCACAGGTCCTTGCCGTATTTTAATGTTCTAGTAGAAACCAGTAAGAGCCAGCCCTGCTGACACTTACTGGCAGCTCACTTACTCTATTTTAGTTTTCAGGTTCATAGAAGCGATCGGGGGGAAGAGGCCCAATAGCGTCACTTCTCCCACCAGAGAGGCGCCCAAACACCTCTCTGGTTATTGTCGGCATCAAGTTAAGAATACACAAAGCTCCCGCCCCCTCTCTGCTATTCTTTCCAACTCTATTAACTAAGAGCATGTTTTCCAAACACTCTGTCTCCTGTAGCATTCTATTATATTTAATTTAATTTAATGCATGAATAATTTTCGAAATTTGTACTTGTCTGTCGCAATGGTTTTTACGTCTCTCTTGACGGTTTTTCCCTTGCTCTTCACAGTTAATACTAGCTCTAAGTACACTTAGAGCCATGGCCCCAAAGTGCAGGCCATGGCTGCCCAATCCCTCTTTGCCACGATGCATGTCTCCTTGCATGATTTTCCCTAGTAGGTGTAAGGGTTTAGCCCTGAGACGCAACAAAATCCCGTCCTACCTTCGGGTCTTAACTTCACATAACACTTAGAATAAGGTGGTTTAGAAAAAAAGTGCGATAAGCCAGAGAGCACTAAAGTTTGTCACACAACATAACCTTCCTTGGGAGGAAACGTATAAGTGAAAGGAGGCAAAGGGAATATGAAACGCCGAGAAGAGCGCAGAGAACTCGAAACAGTTTCCGCTGCAGAAGAAATGCTGTTCTGCATCTTTAGCGTTCAGGGTAACACACCCCAAAAAAATAATTACACATTGTATGCGATGACATTTCCCTCGAATAAGAATATTTATCCTTTATATTTTTTTAATAATTTGATGACACATACAAAACTCTTCTGTTTTGTAGCAACCGTTATAACAAATACTAACTAAGTTGTGCAGACGAAAAAAATTTGCAATGTAAGTTTATTACATGAGCTACTACGTGACACATATGTAATCACCAAATAATAAGCCATATATATATAATGTTAAATGTTAAAAATTTTTGTATATTTATAATCATTTTTTTACGTATGAACTGTTATTAAGTGATTGTCAAGCTGTACCGCACAGTATTTGTCTATGTTGTAATTTTTTTTTTATTCTGTACAACTTAGTTATAATTTGTCATTACAGCTGCAACAAAGAAGAAATTTATATTGGACACCAAATTATATTTAAAAAAAAACAGTGTGACTTTTTTTTGTTTGAGGTAAATGTCATCACATACAATGCGTACGATTTGAACAATGTTTGGTACAACTACGAAATAATTAATTTTTTGGTGTCCGACACCCTTAAAGATTTTCACCGTGCCGGTGGTAAAGTAATGTGACATTGCAATTTTCTTTGTTAGAATAAAGACAAATATCAAGTAAACTTTATACCTACGAGATAGTCATTCCCATTGTTATATTACGTTTCTTCCTCATTTATTTTTGTCAAGAACAAATGGTTCGGGAGACTAGCTTATATAGACCATTACCCTGTGCCGTACATAAAAAAAAAGTTTCGTAATCCTGACGTGACGAGAAAATACGTATATACTAAATGATGATAAGTATAGCTATCTCTGAAATCTCTCGGGAGTGCGGACAAAAAGAATTTTATAATAAGATGTTGCGTTAAAAATTGCTTTGAAAATGAATCCTCGGTTATAAGTCCAGACCAAATTTCCCGCGTAAATGATTTGTGTCCGGAAGTTAACCCTGTTACACAATGAATCTATAAATGCCGTAAAACAAACTACGCACAGATATTTTAATAGGAAATTTTTAATGATCAGTAACACGTATTAGGTATAGTTATAAAATTATATGCCGTTAATTATATTACGGTAGAAAATCATGACAATATTTTGTATCTGTATGTGATTATGTTTGGCGTAGGAACGAAATATCGTTTTATTCCAAGTTTTACGTGCACCGGTATCTGAAAAGTATAATTTAGCTTTTTTTGGGGGCAAGTATGACAAATGGAGCTTATTATAATAACTTGAAGAAAAATAATTTATGTTTTGGTTACGTACTGTTTATATCAACTCCTTATTAATGCCCGTAGGGCTAACTAAAATAATTATAATATTAAAATAATCATTCAATCCGTAAATAAACAGAGATGTAGGGATTCAGGCCAGAGAGTAAAAATGGTAACAGTTTAATGAAATACGATCGTTAAGAGCTGTGTATTTTAGTATTGTACTAACGTGCAAAAGTGATGCCGAATGCACCTTTATAGACATTATATAACGTCAACTGAATATTATATTAACTGGACTCCTTTGCCGCTTGTTTAAAAGCTAAAACCTTTACCTTTCGCATTATATGTAAATGTCACTTTCTTTTCAACAGTTATAAGGTATCTGGAAATCGCATTAAAGCCCTTCTACGACCTTGTGGCAAAACGCCCAAACAGTACTTTATGTTGAGAGTATTTCGACTGATTGGATTCATGTTGCCCAAATAGTAAATTTCCAGAAAAAGGAAACTTGCTGTGTGGCCATTGGCAGTCACGTGGACAGTGAATTAAATTACCGTAAGCTTAGTCTGATTTCTGTGTGTGTGTGTGTGTGTGTCTATATATATATATATATATATATATATATATATATATATATATATATAAGTTAAATCTCTAGTTATATAATATTTTTTTATGTTGCATTTGGTCGACTTTTTACGATTTTTTAATGCTTATTTGCAATTTTTCTAGAATTTTCAGATGTAGTTCACCTGATGCCAAAGTCACTGATCTCCAAGGTGGCAGTCGGAGTAAAAATATAATTTTTTCCCCGACTTTATATTTTTATTTTTATTTTTGTATAATTTTTTTCATGGTTTGTGTTTAAGGTCACCTTGGGTGAAGGTCAAGGTACCGGAGATCCAAGAGGCGGACGGTGTCAATAATATAATTTTTTCTCTATTTTCTAAGATTTGTTTTCCGAATTTTCACGATATTCCTCGATTCGACTTTAAAGTCATCTCAATGTCATTCTTGGTCATGATCGAGATCCTCCCAGATCAAGGTTACCCACATCCGACATGGACGACGCCTTACTAGACTAACAGAGCACTGATTAGCTGATCACTCCTTCTCATGATTCGCTGCGCCAGAACACACTTTTCTATTCTATTAATGTGGATAGACAGGAAGTACTTTTATAGAATTAATTTGTCGTTTACAATTATTCTGTTCTTAACTTCTTACACTAATCAAATGGCCCGGGGGGGGGGGGCATGACCTACTTTAGTCTTCCTACATTTAAATACAATTGCCTAAAAAAAAAAATACATTCACATTACACACTATACGCCACGGGTCTTTATCTATGTGGACGTAGCACCACGCATTATTGTTTACAATGTAATCCTTAAATCATACGACTAGTTCTGTTAATACTGTGTGTAGTATTTTCGAAATTATTTAGGGGATGAGATACGAATGGTAGTTCGATGTATTTAGAATGACAAATTTAGAATACGAGGTCGTGTTCCCTTCTGTATTTCTGCGTATTCGAAATTTATTAACAACCCTGCGTCAACCTGTCCCATTTTTCATTTTACAATTCTAATTCCGAGAACGCTGGACCGACACAGGTAGCCTCATTTTACCAGTAAGAACTGAGTCATGACTAAGTATATCGATAAAAAGTGATAGGCTACCGAGTCCAATTTCGAAAGAAGGAATCGAGTTCAGAGAAAGCACGCTGATCGAGCAAGAGCGAACTATATAATTTGCACTAGTAATAAAGTCGGAGGTGACATACATTTCGATACCACAAAACTTTTCCATACAGCAGCACGAGTATAAAAGACACCAGAACGCGAAGAACAAAATTTGTTTCAATCATAAGCTAAGTGAGTTGCCTAGTGCGGGAACGACTGAAAGTTAAGATTGGATTTTGAATGTTAAAAAATTCTAGCTACCTTCGACACCATCGTTTTCAAACAGAAAACACTTTGTGCCCTTTAAAAAAAAATAACCATTAAACAACAGCCCAAGTAGGAGCAAATTATAGGCTGTTCACGGTAAAATGAGCACTTTTTAAAGCCCTGGTTAAGATCTACTTGTATGCCCGTTGTGTATTCTTCCGCCTTATGTAAGATTAACATTTTCGTGAGCCTCATTACTTTATTCATGCGTCGGTCAAGTGAAGCTGTGAAATTATTTTAAAAGTAAATATACAACAAATCTGCTCATTTTTTACACTTTGATGCATAAAAAATAAACAGAAAGCGAAAGAAATTATTTAAGTAATCAGATATTGTTACCTAACGCTTTTAATACGACGTTAATATACGGAACTACTTCCATACATCGTTACCAACTTTACTGGGCGCATGTCACTCAGGGCACCGGTTGAAATATACGCAGACAGGGGCAGTGACTTTTTTCAAAGGTTAATTTCAAAATTGCTAACTTTATCGTTAACAGCCTTTAATAAAATAAGTACAATGTCTTCTTGCGTCTCTATCCGACTTCGAGGCCGGCGGTTGTGTGGTGCTTAGACCACTCATGGAGGTAATAGATGATGGAGTGGCAACAGCCTATCTTCTCCACGTTTATCAAGTGAAGCCGATTCTTTGTCCGACTTCTTTTAACTGCGCATGCGCAGACCAATTGTTTAAGTCAGCCGCCATATTATGGGTGGAAGAAAGTTACATAGTAAGCAATGTAAAACATGCGCCTTTTTGCCACTACTAGCCCTGTCCTTGTCTTTCATTGTCGTCTGCTGCCCGGCTTCACTTTCGTGTCTCGGCTTCCATTCCATAGAATAATACCTCCACGAGACCACTCGCCTCCCACCTAGGCTAACCGGGATCGATTCCCGGCGGGGTCGGTTCCAGATTTCCCCATGTGGGAATCGCACCCGACGGTGTCACTGGCCGGCGGGGTTTTCTCGGGGTTATCTCGTTTCCCCCGTTCTTGCGTTCCGCTGCTACTCCATACTCGCCTCTCTAACCTAATCGGCTCTCAATACCTCGATATCTAGAGCCGCCCAAATCTTTCCACTATATCCGTATTTTTACAGCTGTTTTCAAGACAAGCACGTTTTATAATCCATTCACAGTTACTTCACACTTTTCTGAAGCCCTGCTGAAGTTCTACTTCCAGGATATTCCTCCGCCTCGTGCAAGCTAAGATTAACTAAGTCTGGAAAATTACACCAGATGACAGCGTACCGTTTTCCTGCGCATTCAATGGTAATGATATTTTGCATGAGAACTATTTATTACTAGACGCTACCAACACACATGTTTTCTCAATGTTTCTATTTGCGTTTGTTATAAAATAAATATTATAATGTATAAATAAAAAAAAGGCTGTACAGATGTGTTCTGTACTTCTTATTTTGTCTAAATATATTCAAAATAAAATATATATAAGATATGTGTGTGATGTGTGCCATGAGAGAATTGTTAACCAATTTTAGATAAGGGTGTCAGAGGAATGATAAACTTCATTAATTAACAGGACATACACTGGACACTGCAATCACAACTATATATCACTACGATAAAAATATTCATTAAACAAGCATCTCCACTACACCAAAAAAGTGACATGAATAAGCATAGACAATGCAATTTTAATGAAGACATTTAAATAAATCAATTATCACACATGGGTCTCTTAACGAACAACTGATGCACCTAAATTATGTTAATGAAGAATAGAAAAGACCTAAACTAACATTTGAAGTTAAAGGACAACACGAAAAAAAACCGGCTGTCAGCTTAAAATCAAATTATAACTTGGCCTTGACAACACCAGATACATTATCATGACCCCCAGAACTTAATTAGGTAAGTTTTCATCTGGTTGCCTCAGTTTCATAAAAAAAAAAATATTTAAATGAGTCCTGATAGCTGTACGTCGGAGGCACTCATGACCTCTAGTTGTTCCAAGCGAGATTCAACAAGAAATAATAAATAAATAAAGCTTTTATTTTCAAGTTCTTTAGCACTGTATCCGTGTAAGGACTTCTCCAATAACTGACATACAATTAAACTTGCAGAAAGAATTATACTGTAGAAGCAGATTTACTCTGACGCTGGCTTACTTCATTCATCTAGGGAGCGATGCAGGAATCCCAGTTTTTTGGCACCTCGAATTCAGAGTATCTCGAGCAGTTCCAGCCGTCCTCGGGTCACCAAATCAAGCACTCCGCTGTCGCACATCCCCGTTGGCAGTTCTCGGTTCCCCGTACATCTCCATCTCCTCGGTGTTCGGCGAAAATCATTTCCTGTAGCTCCAAAAACTCATTTAGCCGTCATCGTGGAGTTTTTTTTTTGTTCCGATATCTTTCTTTGAACGTTCCATCCAACATTCTTTTTCCCTAACTTTCTTTTTCAACAGCTCTCACATCCCAAGTTTTGTTTTTCCAGCACTTGTCTTTACCGAAGTTTTACACATTGAGGAAGTTGTAATAAATCTTTCAATTTTTCCTTTAGACAAGATACTTATTACGTTTACTGTGGAAACAGTTTTGAAATGACAAAAACTTATTCAAAATTATAGTTACCACCTGGAGTGCAAATAAGAATCTGTATCTCATGCAAATTAACTATTATAAGTGCATAAAATGGTATGCAAGCTCAGAGCTTTGAATATCAGCAAACATATGAAACATTTCGTAACTTTACAAGGTAAAACTTCAATTTAACGAAAAATAAGATACGTCTGTGTTTACAGAGGTGTAAAACGGTTGATACATGGCATATTTAAGAAATAACGAAATACATAATACATGGGGTGATTTTTCAAAGGTTTGTGCTAAAACGTCCGAAGAAATCGTAAATGGACTATATGTATGTATGTATGTGTGTATGTATGTGTGTATGTATGTATGTATGTATGTATGTATGTATTATATATATATATATATATATATAATATATATATATATATATATATATATACGATTTAACAACTGGACCCGGATTTTCGCACGTGCCAAACATGGCAAACGTTGCTATTGTTCGGTAGGTTTTATCGAGGTAGTCCCGTTTTCTACCAACACTGCATTCTTCTGCTGCTCCACATCCAGCTCGATCTACCCCTATCGGAGCTAAAGTCCTCAGACACTGAATGCCGCCGAAGTCACACATTCGATTTTACCGAATATAGTCAGTCGGACGTGGTCAGTTGCGAAACCCTGAAACCACCAGCGAAAGTAAACTTGTATGTACTCAAGAACGAGGATTTTAGCTTTTATGCAGTCCTAGGTTTGGTTGCACGAACCAGTCTATGCATTCAAATAGTTAAGATGTCTAAACAGAAAAATTAATGCAGCGGGTTCGAATTTGGTTATGGGTAGAGGCCTGAAAAATTCGCGGATCCATTTCGGGAGAATTCGAAACACGTGTGTTTATACAACTTCAGCCATTGGTCCACGCGGTGTTTGACATCTCCTGGAGAAGGCTGGCCCGGCCGAATCCTCCCCTTCTGCTATGACAGCAGACAACCAATGAGCAGTTGATATCGGCATATTTGTACATATGACTGGAAAGTATAGCCTGCAGGTCATTGAACTCGCAAATTTTTCTGTTCTTTAGTTATGTAAATGCGTGTTAGATATTTAACAGAAGTTGTCTCGAAGCGTAGACGGATGAAATGAAATAAGGTTAATAAATTAAGATAAGTTAAATACGGCTTAAAATCTCTTCGTGCACAATTAAAGTCTTTAGTGCTCGGAAAGCACACACGGTGATGTTACCCACAACGCGTAATCTTTGCGCTACTTTATTAAAAAATATATATCTTCCATTGATGTAGGTATGGAAATGCAGTATACCGAATGGGAATATCGATATCTCTTACTCGCTCCTACCTCACCCACTTCTTCGGCAGGTCGGGCGCCATGGAACCGCGCAACGACAGCAGTGGCAAGAGAAATGCAAAATTCGCGTTATTATTTGAGGACAATTTCAACGTAAAACACTATACCATTGCAACACGTATGTCATTGGACCATGCTTTATTCGACACGCCCCGGGTATTTTTGGGCCAATAAATGAAAACTTCACAATGGTGTGAACCAATCATGTACAGTGCACTGAGAAAGGGCGTGACTTCACGTTTGGGCAACAGCCGGTAAGGGAACAGCGCCGGCTAGAGTATACACAGTGCTGTGAATTTTAGCTTGAGGCCAAAAAAATAACCCGAATTTCGCAGGTCCCTAGCAATGGCCTTTGGCTATTGTGCGAGAAGCAGAAGGTAAATATTCGACCGTACTTTGCACGCAAACCTGTGAAACTCAACTCAACATACGTTAATATGATCTTCGAATGAATAGTGCAATGGAGGTGAATGGCAAGATGGAGATTTTCGAACATTCGAAATTGCGTTGCAGATGTCTGTCATGGAAAAAACATTCTGTCAGTCGTGGGAAAATTACTGTATTTTCTTGTGCGAGTTTCCTCGTTGTGTTTGTTTTATTTGTGAAAGTAGATAACTAGCCTGTGTCTTTTTTGTTGTGTTATCTGTTGGTCGTATATAGTTTATATATTATATATATATATATATATATATATATATATAATATATTATAATAATTTCGCATTTAGCTTGCTGTCCTGTTTTATTTGTCTCGGTTCCTTCATGGAATATTCTGACTTTGTGCCTATATATTCTTGACTACAGCATTCCTGGCTTGTATTCTGTCGTGTCTGGTTAAACTGCTGTGTTTTAGTGAGTTTCTTTGTTGCGTTCTCCTGTTTTGTTCTTACTTATTTTGTCAGTGTTGTCCTAACTTTGTCAGCAGGTTTCTTGCCTGTGTTGGTTTCTATGTGTTATCTGTTGGGCATGTATATACACATGTATTTTTCGTAATTTATTGCTGTTCTGTTTTTTGACTCTATTACCTCTTGGAATTTTCCTGTGTTGTATAGGCCCTACATATATTTATTTTCTCGTCCATAGGTTGTTAGTCTTTTTGTAAGTATTTTTTCATGCTCAGTCCTGTTTTACTCCATGACAGACATCTGCATCGCAATGGCGAATGTCCAAAAATCTCCATCTTCTCATACGTTAATATGCAACCCTCATTAAATACGTTCTTAGTGAGGACGAACTCTCGGAGTATAGCAGAAAGGTTTCCACACATCGAGGCACTTTTTAGCTAGTGCAGAAATGCGATCGCAAAAATTATATTATTCTTCCTTACCACCTGCAATTTTATCAGTTCGAATAATATGTTTCGATTACACCGCTTGAGTACACTATAAATTCGAATCAGTGGGAAACCACTGATTCGCAGTGTAATTCAACTTCTCGAATCAGTGAAAATGGCTCCACTAAGAATTAGTGGAAAACCACTGACCGTCTCAGTGAAAAAATTCACTGACTAAATTAGTGACGTAAAATTATTTTACTGATTGAGCAAGTGACGGCCGACTACAAAATATTGTTTTCTTGAATGTAGCCTAATAATTACATTCAATAAATATATTTACGATAGTTCGTTATTTATATTACGCAATTTACTGTTTTTAAAAAGTTAAAAAAAGTTTCGGGTGTGGTCGGGATTGAACACACCCACCCTTTCCGCTCCAATTTCCAATCCGTTAACTTACGGCCATTTTTAAACGCTGTTTAACTGATCCATCATTCAAAAATAAACCACTGAGTAAACAGTGGATAAAATGACTGATGAATCAGTGGAAAATGTCACTAAATCAATAGGTGAAGGAAATCTGGCATTTACTCACTGATTCATCAGTTAAATTCACTGAAGTGACTGTTGAATCAGTCAGATACATTTGACTGATTGAAACAGTGAAATTCTCACTTATTCATATTTAAAGGCTGTTCACGATAAAGTGAGCACTTTTGAATTCAACCTTAGAAAAATACCACTGCTCCGATCTGCATACATTTTAACGGGCACATAAAGTGACATGTGCCTAGTAAAGTTGGTAACGATGGATGGAAAGTAGTTCCATATCTTAGGCCTTAACTTCGAATAAAAAGGGTTAGGTAACCATTTATGATAACTTAAATTTTTTCCTTTCGCTTTCTGTGTTCTTTAATACATCGAAGTGTAAAAATGAGCAGAACTGTAAAGTATTTACTTTCTTAATAATTTCACAGTTTCATTTGACCTACGCATGAATAAAGTGATGAGGCCCATGACAGTGTTAATTTTACATAAGGCGGAAGAATACACAACGTGTATACAAGTAGATCTTAAGCAGGGCTTTAAAAAATGCTCATTTTAAACGTGAACAACCTATAGAGTGTATATCAGAATTTTTCTTAGCAATATTGTAGACATCTGGTGGTACTTTCTCACAAACATTATTTTACTAGGATGATTTGCAAATTAATTCGATATGCCATTCAGAAAAGCAATGGCAGCCTGGCGTAATGGAGGTGGCAAGTGTTCAAAATTGTTATAATTGTGACTTCGGGACGCTTAAAGCCCTTCTTGTATACACGAAAACCCTGTTATTTGTCGTTATTAGTGTTACATCTGCTTTGACCACGATGCAACAGTATGACTTACGCAAATACAAAAAAAAAACATATATCGAATGCAGACTAAACAGCAAATGTGCAGACCACCAAAAAAAAAAAAAATGAAGCGACAAAGAAACGAAGGGGAAAAAAAAGGGTTCGAAACGTTTCAGTAGATTTTAAATTGAATTTTAAAAGAGTTTCACGGGAAAACAAGGAAAGTATGGGAAACATTTTAGGCACGCCAGCGATATTTGCTGAAAAAGTGGGTTAGAACAAGATGCTCTGGCGAAAGGCTGCATATTTTTAATTTATTGCTCGCGCCCCATGAAAAACCACGCCGAATTTTCCACAACCAACAGAAGGAACACGAAATTAATATAAAATAAGAACGTTCCACAAAAAAAAAAAAAAAAAAAAGGAATTAAAAAAAACAAGTAATTTCGTTAACATTGCCATAAAACACTCTCTCCGTTGTCTACAAAGGTCTGTAAAGAACGCCAATTTACTGCCTTGAGGCTAAACACTGTACATGAAGAAGAGACTCATAGGGGAATAATGCATAAAAAAATAATTTAGCGACACATAAATGTAGGTAGGACCCTAAAGTTTAATTCACGGGTACTCTTTCATTTGGAGACAAGTACAGTCTGAAATGTGAACTTGAAGCGTGTATTACTGATATATATTGTGTGTCACTGAGCATAAAGTTATTGAAATAACATTGTAACTTGTTATACAGGATCGAATAAACATGCCGAATCAACTCGTGGCTGGTTGAAAGAGGAGGAAAACCAGATTAAAGAGTAAAGAAACCGACAATTTGTTTTGAATAACAGCGAAGTAGCCTCTCGAGGAAGTGTCAATCTACAACATGTAAGAATCTATTGAACATAATCTACTGTACATAATGTTTGTATACTCCATTCACTTGCTCGAAGACACACGCTCGGCGAACAAATCATCTCTGCCAACAAGCCTCCTCACTGAAAAATGTATGGTTGCAACTTTATGTGTACAACAAATGTATAAGCCATACACGGTAAAGTAAGCACTTTCGAAAGTCCTCTCATTGGGAATAATAGACAATAAATATATCTTATTCTAACCTTAGACGTAAACTTCAGAGTGCGGTGGAATGTATACACAGTATTTATTATTTACTTGGTAATATTTATTTAAAAAGGTGGTTAAAGGATAAGAAATGGCTAAAGAAAAAAGTCTCAAAAGTGCTCACTTTACCGTGAACAACCTATAGCACTGATGCCTTTATGAATGACTGTAATTCTGAATTTCGCAGATGACAAAAACATCGCCTTCGTATGGCCTCAAACCTGTCATTTGCATACGAAGTCTAAAGGATGGCGAATCACTGCCTTCCACATAGATCCCGGGCCAGTTCCTTTGCTTCGTGCACACGCATTCTCTGAATGGCGGCATTGGGCTCTTGGAACGGGCCTTGTGTCTCATTGGCTACTGCGTGCTGCGAACTGATCACTATTGGCTGGGCTGCCCTCTGGCGGCTAGGTTGCTAGAAGCTGATCGACGAACGGCGTTGCAACATATTGCATGGCCAGTAACGTAATTTTGCTGGCATGTGCGGTTTGGAGTTAGCGGGATGAAGGTTGTTCACGATAAAGTGAGAACTTATGAAATCAGCCCTTAGAAGAAAAAAAAAGTCACTGCCCCTGCCTGCATATATTTTAACGGGCGCACTGAGTGACATGCACCCAGTAATGTTGGTAACGATGGATGGAACGTAATTCCATATCTTAATGTCGAATTAAAAGGGTTAGTTAACCATTTGTGATAATTTGAATTATTTATTTCTCTTTCTGTTTTTTTTAATGCATCAAAGTGTAAAAATGAGCAGTTTTGTAAAATGTTTAGTTTTCTTATAATGTCACAGTTTCTCTTGACCGACGCATGAATAAAGTATTGAGGCCCATGGCAATGTTAATTTTAACTAAGACGGAACTATACACAACCGCCGCCGAACCCTCATACGCCACCGGATGGCCCGTGCGTCGCGAGACCGGGGGGGCTGGACTCCCATAACTCACAGGGTGTTTGTGAAGACAAAATGCACCCCGACACGTACTCAAATCACAGGGTAAGGCGGCGGGGCGCCGTGTAGCTGTGGTTTCTTGGACACAGGACCCGTGTTAAGGCTGTTTAAGTTGTTGCCTATTTTTAACTAAAGTTACGTGTGGTTGTATTCGGCGGGGAGCGAGACTTCCCTCCAGCCTCACGGCTGGAGTGAATGTTAGCGTCGTGATGATGTCTGTCTAATATGTTGGTCTGTTGTTTGCAAGTCTGCTAACTAAACTCGCATTTTTTGAATAGGTACGTCCCTAGTCTACCGGGGGCAGCCCATAGGGTACGTTTCATCGTTTCGATATGTAGTGTAGGAGAGAATTAAAAAATTCATAGACAAATGTGTTTGCGCTGATGGCTCTTATTCAAATATATGATATACCTACTAACATTTACTTTTACTTATACTTATGGCACACTTCTGTTTTGGTGCTGATAGCAATTTAATTTTTTTTTTCGGGACGAGATATGACTCAAAAGTGGGTATGTTATAAAAACTAATTGTAATGTTAATTGTGTGTCATATTTTTCAATTCTGCTACCTGAGAGGAAAAATAATATTTTTTTTTTTCATAATCAAGTAAGAAAAGGGAGGAGGAAGGGGAGCAAAGTTTGATTTCTTGTCCTTCCCCCCCCCCCTTTAATTTCGTTGAGCACTGAGGGTGCAAACCTGAAAGAAAAGTGGTCGTTATTAGTGCATATTCTAGGGGGCCCTTGGTACCATAGTTCAGTCGGATTTCTAGTAAAAGCAAGGCTCCCTCCTTGTGCCTTCTTGGCAGTCAGCTTCTCCCCGACCTGAAACAGACTATCAAGTCGGTGCGCCATTGTGCGTACATGATAATATAAGTATTTTATGGTGTTTTTGAATTTTTTTATTTTTTTTTGTGTTTTTATTTTTTATATTTATATTTTTGTTTTATTTTTTGTATAATACGGTTTTGTCATTCTTTAAATTTTATACATATTTTTACATCTAAATTTTTAAAATGATTTTCTATAATTTTAGTTATTAAACAGTTTGCAAATCTTTTAATCTTAATTCTGCGGCATTTCCCCATACCTCACATCCATATAGCATAGCTGGGAGTATTATTTGTTTATATATTAAAAGTTTTTTGCTTAGTGGGAAGTTATCTGCATTTAAAATGGGGTATAGCAGTTTAAGTTTACCTAGTGCTGCATTTCTTGCGTTATTTATGTGTGGCTGCCAAATTAATCTATGGTCCAATGTTATGCCTAAATATTCTGCAGTTTTAACAAACGGGATATTTCGATTAAACAGTATTAGTTCTTTAGGTGATCTTGGTAACATTTTAGTGATTATCATTGTCTCGGATTTTCCAGGGTTTATTTTAATTCTCCATTTGGTGTATCATTTTTCCAGAGTTGTAAGTTGTCTTTGTAGGGCTGCTAAGGCATATTTTACATTATAATGTTGTTTTATTATTGAAGTGTCATCTGAGTACATCTGAATATTAGCGTCAGTTCTGGTGTCTGTTATAAGGATGTCAGCCGTGTAAATACTGTATAAGAAAGGGGGAGAGGGCTGATCCCTGTGGAACTCCTGCTGTTGCAAATTTAGTACTACAGTCTGCTCCGTCTAGTGTTACGTAAAATCGTCTGTTATTTAAGTAGTGTGCTGGTAAATTTACGTATGTGGCTGGGAAATTATAGTTTATCAGTTTATGTATTAATCCTGGTAGCCAGACTTTGTCAAAAGCTTTTTCTGCATCTAATAATTTTATCGTAATGTATCTTTGTTCTTTATTATTAAATCCATCTGTTATACTTCTACTATTTTAATTAGTGGGTGTATGGTGCCGTGGTGAGCTCTAAAACCATACTTATTATCTGGGATTATTTTGTTTACGTCTACATGAAACTGTAGTCTGTATAAAAGGGCTTTTTCAAAAATTTTGCTCATGCTATTTAGTAAGCTTATAGGCCGGCTGTTTACTCGTTTACTGGAAACCTTTCGAGGTTTTGGTATTGTAATTACTTTAGCTTTCTTCCAGGCCTGTGGGAATCAATATAGTTTAAACATAGAATTATATATTTTTTAATAATAATTCTAGAGCGTTTACAGGTAATTTCTTTAATACTTCATATTTTATTCCGTCTGGTCCACCGGATTTATTATTGGGGCGCGCTTTTATTATTTTTAAAAGTTCCTTTAAAGTGATAGGCTTGTATTCTGAGGTTTCTTTTGTTTTTAAATAGTAATTTATGTCATTATTTACTGATTGTGTGAATTGCTTATCTTGTATATCTTTATTGGGGGAAAATTGATTCTCTAGGCTTTCTGTAATTATGCTGGCTTTATCTCTTTCATTATAAACAAATCCTTGGGGAGTTTCTATTGCTGGCGTGTTAAATTTTTTTACGTTTCCCTGTTAGTGCTTTAGTTAATCGCCACATTTCTCTAGGATATTTAGCCGCGTTTTTGGTGGCCTCGCTCCAGTCTTTAATTTTTAATTCTTCGAGCTTACTTTTAACTTGTGTTTTAAGCCTATTGTACTCGGTTTTACTTGCGGGATTTCTATTTCTTTGCCAGTTATTTCGCACCTGTCTTTTAAGGGCTATTAAGAAGTCTAATTCTGGGTAATTTACTCGTGTACTGACGTTTTTCCAAATATTTAGTATTTTGTTTTAATATTTCTGCTATCGGATCGGAGAATAGTTTTACTTGCACATTTAGTTGCAATTCATCATTAATTTCGGGCGGGGTTTCCATTTTATCTATCAGGTCTTTCTGAAATCCTTCCCAGTCTGTTACTGAACGTTTTATAGTGTGTTTATTATTAGATCTGTTTGTGTTTAGGGTTAATTTTACAAAGACTGGGAGGTGGTCTGAATCTAATTCGTCTAGTACTTCTGATTCTATGTTTGAGTTGGGAATATGAGTTAATACTGTGCCTAATTTATCCGGCCTCTGGCCATTATTAGGTATGTGTGTTGGTTTAGATGGTGGAAAGATAACCTAATTATTATAATCTGCATGTATGCTTAATTTTCTGCTGTTGGTATTATTATTTAAACAGTCCCATTCTTTACTTTTACTGTTAAGATCTCCTGTGATTAAGAAGTGTTCTGTTTCGCCCATAATTTTATATAAGTCTTCATCATTTATTTTTGATTTCGGGGGATAAAATACTGCGGCCATTTGTACGTGAGTATGGTTGTTTTTAATTTTTATAGCTGTGGCTTCAATCTGCTGTAAGTCTGTAATGTTTACTGGGTGGTGATGGATATTATTTTTAATTATTATAGCTGTTCCGCCCCTTTTCCGGTTCCTGTCTAGTCTATATACATTATATCCCGCAAATTTAAGTTTAACTTGGTTATCCAGTCTAGATTCTGTAATAAATGCTATATCAATTCCATATATTGTTAGTTGTTCTAGTTCATATATTTGCGATCTGATCCCGCAAGCATTCTAGTTTAATGGTCTTAGTGTGTGCTCTACTCTAGTGTTAGCCATTACTGTGGGAGAGATGCCAGTGCCGTTAGCAACAGTAATTGCTTGTCCGCAAGGGTTTTCGCTGCCCTGATGGGGCCGAAATATGGTCATAGGTGTGTTATGAGTTCGGCGAAGTGCATGTCGCGTAGAATGTTCGTAAGTTCCTCGGATGTCGTTCATAGTGGCACCTAGGCCTCCATCCAGTTCGGGTGGCTGGTCTGGAGTTGGCAGTAGAGGTGGTCGTCTGTCTGGCTGCTGTCCTGGCATGTTGACTTCCGCTCTAGTTGCCCAAGGGCCGGTCCCAGCCGGTACAGCGCCCGGAGCACCCCGAGAAGGCACCGCCGGCGCCGTTTCCAGCCTGGCTGCTCTCAGCTACGCCCTCCCCGGCCACAACTGGCACCGGCCGAGCCTGAACCGTCACCTCAGGCCGTGTTTGTGTGCACCCCGAGAAGGCACCGCCGGCGCAGCCCTGCTGTTTCCACCCTGGCTGCTCTCAGCTACGCCCTCCCCGGCCACAACTGGCACCGGCCGAGCCTGAACCGTCACCTCAGGCCGTGTTTGTGTGCACCCCGAGAAGGCACCGCCGGCGCAGCCCTGCTGTTTCCAGCCTGGCTGCTCTCAGCTACGCCCTCCCCGGCCACAACTGGCACCGGCCGAGCCTGAACCGTCACCTCAGGCCGTGTTTGTGTGCACCCCGAGAAGGCACCGCCGGCGCAGCCCTGCTGTTTCCACCCTGGCTGCTCTCAGCTACGCCCTCCCCGGCCACAACTGGCACCGGCCGAGCCTGAACCGTCACCTCAGGCCGTGTTTGTGTGCACCCCGAGAAGGCACCGCCGGCGCAGCCCTGCTGTTTCCAGCCTGGCTGCTCTCAGCTACGCCCTCCCCGGCCACAACTGGCACCGGCCGAGCCTGAACCGTCACCTCAGGCCGTGTTTGTGTGCACCCCGAGAAGGCACCGCCGGCGCAGCCCTGCTGTTTCCACCCTGGCTGCTCTCAGCTACGCCCTCCCCGGCCACAACTGGCACCGGCCGAGCCTGAACCGTCACCTCAGGCCGTGTTTGTGTGCACCCCGAGAAGGCACCGCCGGCGCAGCCCTGCTGTTTCCAGCCTGGCTGCTCTCAGCTACGCCCTCCCCGGCCACAACTGGCACCGGCCGAGCCTGAACCGTCACCTCAGGCCGTGTTTGTGTGCACCCCGAGAAGGCACCGCCGGCGCAGCCCTGCTGTTTCCACCCTGGCTGCTCTCAGCTACGCCCTCCCCGGCCACAACTGGCACCGGCCGAGCCTGAACCGTCACCTCAGGCCGTGTTTGTGTGCACCCCGAGAAGGCACCGCCGGCGCAGCCCTGCTGTTTCCAGCCTGGCTGCTCTCAGCTACGCCCTCCCCGGCCACAACTGGCACCGGCCGAGCCTGAACCGTCACCTCAGGCCGTGTTTGTGTGCACCCCGAGAAGGCACCGCCGGCGCAGCCCTGCTGTTTCCACCCTGGCTGCTCTCAGCTACGCCCTCCCCGGCCACAACTGGCACCGGCCGAGCCTGAACCGTCACCTCAGGCCGTGTTTGTGTGCACCCCGAGAAGGCACCGCCGGCGCAGCCCTGCTGTTTCCAGCCTGGCTGCTCTCAGCTACGCCCTCCCCGGCCACAACTGGCACCGGCCGAGCCTGAACCGTCACCTCAGGCCGTGTTTGTGTGCACCCCGAGAAGGCACCGCCGGCGCAGCCCTGCTGTTTCCACCCTGGCTGCTCTCAGCTACGCCCTCCCCGGCCACAACTGGCACCGGCCGAGCCTGAACCGTCACCTCAGGCCGTGTTTGTGTGCACCCCGAGAAGGCACCGCCGGCGCAGCCCTGCTGTTTCCAGCCTGGCTGCTCTCAGCTACGCCCTCCCCGGCCACAACTGGCACCGGCCGAGCCTGAACCGTCACCTCAGGCCGTGTTTGTGTGCACCCCGAGAAGGCACCGCCGGCGCAGCCCTGCTGTTTCCACCCTGGCTGCTCTCAGCTACGCCCTCCCCGGCCACAACTGGCACCGGCCGAGCCTGAACCGTTACCTCAGGCCGTGTTTGTGTGCGCGGGTGTGTTCGCAGTTCCGGGAACTGAGCTGTGTCCGTGATTTGTGTCGCCTGTTGTTGAGTGTACTGCGGACGAGTGTTTTTGTACATGTTTGCTCGACGAACGTTTACTATTGCATTGTATACTCTACAAGACTTGTCCGCAGCGTGATGGCTCTCATCCTTGCAGTTATTACACAGCAGGGGCTTGCCGTCTTTCTGGTTGTCGCTGCATCCTCCGTGCGAGTGCGGGCCTGCACAGTTCACGCACACAGTCGGCAAAGTGCAGTGTTTTTGTGTGCGGCCCCACTGACTGCAGTTGCGGCAGTGTGACACATCTCCGGGACGCGGTTTGTACGGCTCTATCCGGACAGAGTCGCTTGACCCTGAGAAAGTCTTGCTTTGTGTTCTTTATTGCAACTGGCCGAGTGCCAGTGGAGATGTATTTAGGTTTCTCAGGGTGAGCGCAGGGGATTTCCGTGTGCAATTGCGGAGGTCGATGATTTCGAACCCACAAGCTCCCATATCGTCCCTGAGGTCTTCAATTTCGACGTCGCCCTCGGGCAAGCCTTTAATGATGAACCTCTGGGCCTTCTCATCACTGTCGGCGTGTGCGTGTAGTGGTGCAATTCTTTCAGAAGCATCGGGCGTTCTCGTAATATGCCCGTGTGCTGAACGTAAGTTTCAGTTCTCGCCTCCGTGTGAGAGTATTGCGGAAACCAATACTGTTTTGGCAGAGCAGCTTAGCCACTGTTTCCAGTGACCTGCTGTCTGGAATTATTATAGGCACAGGCCTGTATCTTTGTGTGTTTGGTGGGTTTTGTGAAGAGGGACGACTCTCTTCCCTTCCCTCCACCCCCTCCTCGGCCAAGAATTCGAACCTGTTTTTTTTTTTTTTTTTTAGAAAGATTTTTCCTCCCTCCGTCATTTTTTGGTGTTTCGCAGTCTTTCTGGGGAAAAAGAACTCCTCCTCGTCAAGGCCCTGAGGAGAAGAAGTCCGACTTCCAATGTCAGAGTTGCGAGAGTGTTGGGACGGGACACTGTTTCGTCTGCTTCCCCCACCATCGGTTGACCCGCTGTTGACGTTCACAGACCACCACAGTGCTGTCGTCGCCTTCAGACAGGGACTGGCTGGCCTCGCTTACACTCGTGTTTGGGCTAGCGATGTCCTCCAGTCGCCTGCCTTCTACTGTGTCTGTGTTGTTTACTTTCCCGCTGTTCGGACGTGTATCCGCGGCACTTAGTTCCGGGCTCGTACTTGATTTACTGGGTACAGGTAGCTTAGACTGTGCTCGTGGGATTACTGTGTTCTCTTGTGTGTTGTGCGACATTTTGTCTGTGTTTGTACCTTCAGTTTGTCGGCCGACCTTAGTCATGTCTTCAGAAAGATAGAGTAAGGCTAGTCTGCTTAGGATCTACTTGTACGCTCGTTGTGTATTCCTCCGCGTTAAATAAAATTAACATTGCCTGGGCCTCATCACTTTATTCATGCTTCGGTCAAGTAAAAATATGGAATTATTAGAAAAGTAAATATTCTATAAATCTGCTCATTCTTATACTTAGTCGAATCGAAAGAACAGAGAGGAAAATAAATAACTTCAGTTTGCACAAATGGTTACGTAACAGTATTTATTTGACTTTAAGATATGGAACTATTTCCCATCCATCATTACCAACTTCACTTGGCACATGTCACTCAGTGCGCCTATTAAATTATATGCAGGCAGAGGCAGTGACTTTTTTCTGAGGTTGATTTCAAAGGCGCTCAGTTTATCGTGAACAGCCTTTACTTAACTAATATATTATGTATATGATATAAATCACATGACATGTGACTCAGTTGGCAAAATTAATTAGGAACATAGAAACTTGGGCTACCACATTCCGACATTTTCGGATTTTCGGTGCTGTTAATCGTTTGACTACAAATATTTACATTTATGTGGTTGCTAAATAAAACCGTGTACGAAATGGCAAATTTGGGGAATTGGGGGGTTTAGGCTTGTGGAATTTGGACGTTACTTTGTTTGTCACACTTTCAATAAATAGCTTACTCCCAAACATTTTTACACGTCTTGTAAATAACTGATCATATTTCTTTCTAGCCAATATCAATATTCTCATTATTTCTTCGCTCCCTGCAATTAACATTCCAGTTCAAATAACAGAGCGCCTTTTTTTTTTTTATACAACATACGAACTTTTATTTTTAAACGACTTCGTGTAGATCCCCGGTTGTCCATTTTTCACGTGCATGTATTTTGCAGCGTTTCAAGAACAGTAAATACCGCAGTTTCCGCACAACGCGGGAAATTAAAACGTAAACAAACAACAGCAGACGATTTTACGGACCTATTAGGGGATTTAGTGTGCTACTTCACCTCAGTAAATTTTAACCTTAAATCCCCAAATATTTAGGGCCTAAACTTAGTCACGCGGTCGATTTAGTAACTTAAATAATCGTCTCGTAGCCGTTTCGGACACGGAAAGCATACAGAGAGAATGGTATCTAGGGTGATCAACGGGAATGGAGGGTGATGCGATCCCCCAAAAAAGAATAACGAGTCAACCTAATACTCGCGTCCTGCTCCCGGTTGTCCTGCTCCCGTTTCTGCGTTAACCCCGTGGGAACCCAGAACGGACGGCCTTCTGGGTACAGCGTGACTCGTCCTTCGCGGACTGTTGGCTCCACCGACCTCAAGAAACACACACACACACACAGAGCGCACCTGTCTCTCGGCGAAGCGGAGCGTGAGCAACACACAGCGACGCGGTTCCTGCTTCTGGTTTCTCTCTCCCCCCCCCCCCCCTCCTTTTAATAGAAAAACAGCCGCGCGCGGCGCCGGCGACGCAGTCAGCGTCTTCTGGCTAAGAGCGCGCCAGCTCATGTGACGCCTGTCGCGGCGTCCCCGAGAGTTCACTGTGCCGTCCGCGTCGCTGAGCTGTCGCAAACTTGGAAACGAACAAATCGGCTACGTGTGTTCGGATATCCCGCCACAAATAAAACAAACTAAACTAAAACTCCAAACCTGAAGAATTCGCACACTACTGTTCAAAATACGATCGAAATAGTCCCAATTATTTAACCACTTAACATTATATACCGAACATACTCGTTCAAGTCTGACATGTTACAGAATATAGGCTGTTCACGGTCAAAGAAGCACTTTTGAAAGCCCTGCTTAAGATCTACTTGTATGCACGTTGTGTATTATTTCGCCTTATGTAAGATTGACATTGTCATGGGCCTCATCACTTTATTCATGCGTCGGTCAAGTGAAACTGTGAAATTACTAGAAAAGGAAATATTTTTCAAATCTGCTCATCTTTACACTTCGCTGCATTAAATAAATAAATAAATAAATAGAAATAAATAATTTAAATTATCAGAAACAGTTGCACTAACACTTTTTATTCGACGTTAAGAAACGGAACTACTTTCCATTTATCGTTACCAACTTTACTGGGTGCTTGTCGTTGTGAGTAGTAGCAGTACGCTAAATGTTTCAATTTTTGAGATGAACTGCATAACCTAACAAAATACGAACGTAAAAAACGGTACGTGCAGACAAAAAGATTATTACTATGGCGTGTTTAAATAACTATGTATAAATATCTGTATAGTAACTGTCTTTATTCAATACATGTATTAGTTTCTGTGATTGATTCACTTAATGTGTGTCTTTTATACTTTTAAGCTTATAAACTTTTAAATGTTACGGATTTGCAAGCAAACTTTGACGGAATTTTTCTGTTAATATAAGGAATCGCAATGCTTTATGTAAAAAAAAAAAGAATAAACTGTACTCTGTAGATACAAAAACGTTTCCGTATTTCCTACAGTTTCGCTTTTCGGGAACGGACCATTTCAAGTCTGCAAGAAGATTTATTTCACTATCTGTAACCAGTAAAATATAATTTCTGCGGCAGTTCAGTATAGGTTATTCACGGTAAAGTGAACACTTTTGAGACCCTAGCTAATTTTTCATTTCAGCCGTTCTTTATCCTTTAACTACTTTTTCAAGTAAATATGGCCATATAATTAATAAACACAGTGTGTAGATTTCACCGCACTCGGAAGTTAATGTCTAAGGCTAAAATAAAATATACTTGTTGGCTATTATTACAAATGAGAGGGCTTTCAAAAGTGCTCACTTTACCGAGAATAGCCCATAGCATCAGGTAACATCAGTTAGTAACACATAAGATACGCAAGCATTACTAGAAACGGAAAAAGTTACGCATGTCAAATTTGTAGAAACAACATATTTATATTCTTTAACACCCCGGAAAGGTCGTAGGAGAGTTAGTAAAAATTATAGAGATTAAAACGTTTTATTTGTGTTCAAGTCTCGCTCAACGATAAAAATTCCTTTTTTAAAGTTCCTTTTTACACCTGCATAACTAAATGTTGAGTTGAGTTGGGATATTTGGGTGACTCTTAGAAACTTGGTCTCGAGAGCTGCTCAGGGTAACATGAGGTGAGAATGGAGCAGCACCGGAATGCAAGGGCGGAGGGAAACGGGAGATCCCTGAGAAAATCCACCGACTAGAGGCACCTTCCATCACGATGCCTACTTACGAAAATAAAGGTGTGAGTGACCCGGCAGGGGAATGACCCCGGTTTGCCTTGGTGAGGGGCGAGCAGCCTAACCGCTCAGCCACCGCGGCCTCCTTAGCGAAAAGTAAAGTCTATTTTGGAATCTCATTTTGTTTAATAGGAAGTACAGAAAAACTTACAAGAAGTTTCGTAAATTAATGGGAAATCCTGTGAAATTTACGGAAAAGTCCGTCATTAAAAACAATGTGCCCGTAATTTTACGGAGTGTTTGGAAGATTCTTTACCAGTACTTTTTCTGTAAAGTGATTAATTTTTTTTTAAACAGTGTGTAACGTTTATTAATACAGAATGTGTCGAAAACGCAGTGCCTCCAACACGTGTTCCGTTTTTCTTACCCGAGTTTCAGGCATCCCTATACCCCATGTTCTGAGCATGGCCGCAGAATAAGCAGGCATACAGAACCGAAACGTCGTGGCCATCCCTTCCTTGTAGACGTACGCCGTCGTTCAGTACACACGAGGCTCGGGAAGCGGGCACAGTGTCTGAATGGCTGTTACTCTAAGTATACTCAATTCAAAGTTACTTAAGATTTTTCTGAAGCCCTGCTAAAGTTCTACTTTCAGGGTATTCTTCCGCCTCGTGCAAAAAAAGATTAACTAAGTATAAAAAACTACACCAAAGGGACAACATAGAACTATTTCTTACTAGGAATTACTAAGACACCTTTGTTCTCACTGTTTTAATTAATAATAATTTTTAATGGCATTTTATAATTTATAGATTAAATATAAGTAAACTTTCTGTTTAACCAAAAATAAGGTTATTTTACGTTAACAGAAGAATAAATCGCTTGTTATGCATGGCATATTTAAGAAACAACCAAACATTAGCGGTGATTTTTCAAAGGTTTGATTTAAAAAATGTGAATCTGCTTTTGACATGCACTGTTCGCCTATTCACACGAATTTTTAGCATTTGAAATGTCCCTAAAGAAACTTCTTTTTTTTTTTTTTTTAATTTTCTCCATTTGTATATGGTGTGCTCGTACGTGTACACACACGCGCGTGCGCATAGCTAACATACAAACACATTTGAAAATGTAGACAAACTGCATCCCGCAGCTCTCTCGGGGTGGGGGGGGGGATGAGGAACAATTATTTTAATTACGATAGCGGCAAAAAGTTGTTGTGGCTCTTCCCCCGAACTTTGGTGTATTAAGTAAAAGCTTCATTAATAACGGCGTGCGTTAGAAGCGAACGTAAAAACGGGGAATTACTCCGCAGGGAGGGCCACATAGCGTTTATTTCAGGACACGTGAAAAATGTTTCGAAACTTTCTTGCGTAGGACGCTGTGAAGATGTTTATTTCCAGACACCCATGGCTTCTTTTCTGAAAATACGTAAGAGGTGCTTTATGGGATATTTCTCCTCATTAAACATCAAAGTCCTTAAATATTTTATCTAAATTAACCAACAAAAATTTTCATTACTCTATCTAAAGTTTGATTATTGGGATATTTTAGGTTGAGGCGGAGAGAAAATATAGATTCGTGCACGGAACTAATTAATTCTACTCGACGTCTATTTTTAAAAGACGGAACTAACGACTTGGAGAAAAATTCATCGCCCTGCTGGAATAAACAGTAAACGTCTGTAGATCCACTTCCTAGTTTCCTGATAGTCTATTTATATTAATGAAATTAATGTGTGTTGATTAATACGTGAGGATAGTTTTATTTATTTAAAATTCTACCTCCGGATTTAGGCTTAATTTTAATTTAAAACTTGTCAAAATATTTCGCAAAATGAACGTATATCTAAAACTATTTTAAAATAAGTTTTGGTGATACTTTCGTATTATTGGAACAATTTTTGTACTTGTTATATATTTTATTAATGTTTCACAAAACAGTAAATATATGACTGTATTGGGTAGTTACAAAAATATGTCCGTCAGACAGTGGAACGGAAGTTCTAGAATTTTGTCGTATGACTATATTCACTGCTAAGCAACGAATTGTTTGTGACATAAAGTGGCGGTAAAAGTGAATATTATGAGTTTTTTTTTTAACTTTATGTCACAGAATGTTTGGGTATCCAACGTTAACTTAGAATAATCGACTTGGCGTCACTGCATTGATCAAATTATAATTTTATTTTAAATTTCATGTAATAGTTTCTTTCTTTTACTTTCGTTATTCTGAAGCGCGTCTACATAAGGAATTGGCGTAAACGAAGAACAAAGGAATAACCCGTGGGAAGTACTGAGAATTAAAATTAAATCTTTGCTGTCTGAATGTAACAATATGCAAACATACAGTTAAAAAAATCACCCTTGACGGTTATTTGTGCATAAGCACTAACTTTGTTAAGTGTAGTCTCTATGTTTTATTTTTATTCATCATCTTTTGCATTTCGTGAGTTATCACCGAGGGTTAATTTTTTGTAAGCGTTCAAATGATTTTTAATATTTAACTGAGATGCAAGAAAATGGCGGAAAGAGAGTACGAACGCGGCAATATTTACACGGACTGATGCGAGAACCGTCGCAGAGTAGTGATTGGCGCAATCTCATCTTGAATGTGCGCGTAGAAGGAGAAAAATACGACACGCGTTTCCACGCTATTGAGCAACTCCGTGGGTGATATATCACGATTTTTTTTTTTTGTAGAGCAGTAAAAACGCTATCGAGGGACCCACCGACATATTTATACATTTGATTTACAGGTCAAGGAAACGGATGGGAAGCCATGTGAGTATTTTTGATAGTTCCCACGTCGCTCCTCGGCCAAAAATACCAGTCACGTTTCTGAAAGGCGGAGATTCCTCCAGGAATAACGTTCGGGACACAATCGTTTCTTGAAATCGTCAACAGCTTAATAAATCCAAGCTGGAATCGTTGAAAGCGAAACTGCTATCGAAATAGTACACTCTCGGAGTATACAATTCTAAAACTCTGTTTCGGTTCAGAACCGACCACATAACGCAAGGAAGAGTTGTAAAATAACTGTTTCTCTCAGTTTTCACCGTATGTGCGAGTACGGGAATACTAAGTACCCAACAGCATTATCTCGACTTAAAAAAAAGAAAAAGAAAAAAAGAAACGTCATGAGATGCTGGTTTTGAAACTGGTATTTTCTTAAAAAATTACAATCCGGCCTGTTAGCCCACTGGAAGTTCTTGATGCTGTTCTTAATGTCCGAGATGTATGAACTGCACAGGTTTACCAAGATTCCTCATATTAGTACACCATTAAAACAATGCAAAAATTGAATACTTTTGAGCGTTTTCAGATAACGTGTTCCGAATAACCCCTTACGTCAGTTAGTGGCATGACAGATTTTATATTAAAAAAAAAGAAAAAAGTCATGCATTCAAAATAAAAAGACTGTTTACCGTAAAGTAAAAATTTGAAGGAAAAAAAAAACACTTTCCGTAACTATAGGCTATCCACGGTAAAGTGAGCACTTTTTAAGGCCCTGGTAAATTTTTCCTTTCAGACGATTTTTATCTTACCGCCAGTTTTTAATATAAACATTATCATGCGGCTAATAAAACAGTGTATACATTTCACAAATCTCAAAAGTTAACATCCAAGACTGTAATAAAACATATTTATTAGTGATTAATTAATGTTAGAAGGGCCTTAAAAAGTACTCACTTTACCGTGAACAGTCTATACACATATGCTACAGTACACACTGGCATACAGGGTCTCATTTGAGTTCGTAACGAATTAGCAAAAAAAAAAAAAATGCCTTAATACTTGGCGTGGTAATGTGAATGATATATTTAAATTTATAGCCAGTGAAGTTAATGTTTCTTTCTTGAAACAAATTAGAGTATCAATTTGCATATAAATATCACACGTCTAATCCTGACGATGTCACGGCTTTACTTGAATGGAGCATGAATAAAGAGATTAGTACCTTGCCAATGTTAATTCTACATACAGGATACAGTATGAGAGTAAAAGTAGATCATAAGCAAGGCTTGCAAAAGTGCTCAGTTTAACGTGAACATCCTATAACATCATCTGCTTCTTTAATTACTTTCGCTTCTGGATTCCCAACTATTCTGTGGCACAGTAGAGATGTCGTACGTCTGAACTCAGGCCACAAGGCGGCAGTAGTTCGGACGGAGATATCATGTTGGCGGAATGGTTGGACACCGCCTTGGAGCTGAGGGGGTTTTCTCTGGACACTCCCGTTTTCTCCTGCTTCCTAATTCCTCCGCTGCTCCAACCCTGCCTCGTTTCTCTCGTCCGTTCTTCGCCCTCGCCGAAGGGACGGGCCTGGTTCCTTGGGCAAGGAGAACTGCTTCGATTAGGGCCAACTTACTACATAATTCGAAAGCTCTGTAGTTGCTGGTTTGGTCAGCTCCGCGTCCTACACGTGGGGAGGGGGGGGGGTGAAGTGTGGAGCGTCCGTTAACGCTGGTATAGTTAGAATGTGTGGCGATCACAAGCGTCACCTTTGTACAATGAGTTCTGGGTTCGAATCCTAGGCAAGCTACTGCATGTAAGCGTGAACCATCTCCGCTCTGTTCTTCCCTTCCGATTAACAATACAAATAATCGTGTTTTGTATATTTGGAAACGAACCCTGCGTTATCGAAGGGATGAAAGGAAGGCGGCCATTTTCATAACATTGCGGGAATAAACAACGGAAAATTTGGCGGTCATGTGGGCAAAGAAATATGGACGGAGCTACGGCCGAACGCAAGGACTGAGAAATGCGGGAACACCCCGAGGAAACTCCGCCGGTTCACAGTAACATCCACCACGTTTCCCCGCGCACAAAAATAATCGAGAGTGATATCGCAGAGAGGTAATCGAACGTGCACAGCCTTTGAAAGAGGCCGGTAGCTAGCCACAAAACATCTTCGTCTTTCATCGTGATGTGATGCAGGCTGTGGTTAATCTAACCAATTTGAATCCCTGCGTAGGATAAACTTCACAGCCAACTTCGCATTCTTCCGCTGTTTTTAAAATTACTTTGCTATCGGCTTGGCCACTTTATTCGTCCGTCGACCAAGTGAAAAACTTACGTTGTTAGGGATGTAAAACAAGTGATAAATATATAGCAGACCTCGTAACTCCATAACAAACAATTAGCAACGACTATAACTCCAACAGAGCAATGCAGAAATACTATACTAATGTTGTTTCCACTTACATTTTACTCTCACAACTTTCTAATTACCTGATAAAACCACATTTTTATGCTAATAGCTTGAAATTAAAAGTTGACGCAAACAAAACACATAACTCCTTATTACCTAAATTTGTGTTTCTCAGCAAATCACTAAACTCCTATGTTATTTTTAAACATTATTTTTCTTCATACATTTTACTTTCATGCTGGTTTTTATGATAAAATATCGATAGTGGTAATACTTACTATTGAAAATAGAGTTATAAGGCCTCCAAACGATGAAAGCATGTCATATAAACAAAGAAATCAAAACATTGCACAGACAGCACACTTTTGCATGTAAACAGACTGCTACATCTGTGAGTTACTTGTTTTGCAAAAACCAAAATTCCCTCCTAAAATATTCGTGCTTGGTTTTTTCCCTTTTTCTGACCTTTCAAATTTTTTCGAAGTTGCAAGGTTTGACACAATTGTGCAGGCACCACACACCATCTCAATAACATGAAAATCCCAAAATCGAATTTTTTTTTTTGGAGTTACGTGTTAATTAGGCCAACGATAAACTGAACAAAACAAATTCAGTATCCCAAAATATAAAAATCACGTTTTTTTTTAAACGATGATGGTGCATGGAACTACTTCTACATCGATGCAAAATTTACTGGGAGCATCTACAGCAAGAGGGATAGTTAAAATAGCTGCATTTAGAAGCAGGGAATTTTATTTTTATACATTGGTTTCGACAACGCTCAATTAACGACGAACAAGCAACGTGGACAATCAGGGTCTGTTTCTAACGAGGTCACCGAAACAGGCACCTGGGCGACGCAGCGGATGTTTCCGACCACCCGAGAACTTTTTCAGCAGAAATAAGACAGGAGACCGTTCGGGGGCGCAGAAATAGTCTCAGGACTAATTCGGATTGCCGCAATCGTTTTCAAAAATAAAAGCGCCCAGTTTCGCCAAACCGGTCGCCGCCGGCCTCAAGTGAGATTATTGACCGCTCGCGCGCAGACACCAAGGTTTCTGGCGGAGAAAGAAAAAAAAGGCCTCGGCTGTCGCCAGCACGCGACGTGCGGGTCCGAGTCTGTGGACAGAGCCACCGCGCATGTGCCATGTTGGGCATTGGGCAGAGTGCATTCCAAAAACTGAGCGGTTGCTACGCTAAATAGGCATTTCAAAAACAACACTACTTTAACTATTGTGTTGCAAAACTTTCACATAAAAGGGTGTTTTGAAAATGTAATACACTTGATATAGCCGATCTTTACGTAACGAAGAGATATTCTTCTAAATAATAATTTTTTTTATAAAATTTTGGACTTGTTGGATAACATATTTTTCATATATATATATATATATAATTAACCCCGACTTGACAGGTTTCCTTCATAGAACAATAAATGAAAAACTGTAATTATTTAATATTAACTATTGCAATGATACCATAGAGAGAGCATGAGGTCACATGCGTGTTCCACGCTTCCCTTATTAGCATCGTGAGGCCGCGGTGGCCGAGCGGTTAGCCTGCTCGCCTCCCACCAAAGCGAACCGGGCTCAATCCTCTGCCGGGCACCGGATTTTCGCATGTGAGAATCATGCCGGACGATGCCGTTGGTCGGCGGGTTTTCTCGGGTATCTCCCATATCCACCGTCATTTCATTCCGGAGCTGCTCCTTACTCACCTCAATCATCGACATCGGTTCTCAAGAACTCGGTGTTAGGAGCCGTCCAAATCTCTTCACTCGCCCTTATTAGCGACAGCTTATTTTAAAAGCATTCAACACTCGGTGTAGCAAAAGTTAAATACAGGCTCACGATTTTACTGAGCATTTTTGAAATCAACACTTTTAACGGGCGCACTGGCTGGCGTTCGCCCAGTACAGTTGGCAACGACGGAGCGAATCTAGTCCCGCGTTGCAACGCTGGATTAATTGCGCTAGGTCAATATTTGTTGTGAATACTGAAATGATTTATTTGGCTTAGTTTTATTAATTCGTGTAAAATATTAGTTTTTCTAATAATTTCACAGTTTCGGCTGACCGGCGCGTGTTTAAATATGATCAGACCCAAGAATACACAATGTTCATATGTGTAGATCTTAGGCAAGGCTTTCAATAGCACCGAGTTTATCGTGAGCAAAACAACAGCTGTATCCACTACTTTTTTTTTTTGAGAGATGGTTTCGTCGATTCAAATATATAGTCGACAAAACATATCCCGTCAAAATATCTTCAATAGTTCAGATTTAGTTCCCGATTTAATATATATATATATATATATATATATATATATATATATATATATATATATTTTTTTTTGGAAAGTCACGCACAGTAGCCTTAAAACCGACGTAAATAGAAAGGTCACATCGCTGTTGAAACAAATGAATCTGAACCGTTCTTCTGGTAGTTCTCGGGGTTGGGGACGTACGGTATATGCAGAAGAATATCTTCCCGCCTCAACCTGTGGCGTACGGGTTGCGCCAACCGGGGCTACGAACGTCACGGTGACACACTAAGAAAGGGGGGCTCCCCCAAGGACGGGGCGGTGTCCCAACAAGCCCCTCGTCGTGGGGACAGGTGCTCTGGTCCGGGGGCGGCAGCTGGCCGCAGTCGACCAGGACCTGGGTTAATTGGCTCTGCCTTCGCGGTCTCTCCCTGTCTGCGTGGAGCATGTGCCTTGGTGATGGCTGACGGTTGTCCCTGGACAGCCTATGAAGCGGGAAGGAGGGGGGAGAGGGATGTGGGTCAAGCGGCGCAGGCTCAGATGCGCGGGAGAACAAAAATCATCCCGATTGCCACCTGGCGGAATAAAATAGAAACACGTGTAGTTCATTCACGGTTACGTCCAGTGGCGTGTAGTGAGTTTTTTTTATACAGATTAAGCAATATAATAGCCCCAAGTATTTAAGTGTTTCAGATAACATTTGCTAGTGCCGGGCTGTGGTTCGGTATTCGAATTTTCTACTAACAAACGAAACTTCCAACTTTGCGCGAGTTCGATTAATCGCTAGTCACTCCCCTTTGTGGTAATAAATACTAGATAGCAGCACTACGCGTGCACAGTACGGGAGTTGCGAAAACGGTTTCTCGAATCGGAAACGGGAAACTCAGATTTAAATGTGTTTAAATTTCCAGTTAAGGCGAATACTATAAAGGTTCAAACATTTCCAATATGTAAAGGGTAAGCATTGCTTGCCTTGCGTCTATGGAATAAACGCCACTGGTTACTTCCAATTTTTCTGAGGCCCTCCCTGAAGTTCTACTTCCAGGGTATTCCTCCGCCTCGTGCAAACAAAAGCGCAACCAAGTCTAGAGAATTACACCAAGGGACAACGCACCGCATTCGTGCGCACTCAGTGTAACAGCATGTTGCCCGAGAACTATTTATTACTAGGCATTACCAACACACCTATTATCTTCCTGTTTCTGTTGATATTGTAATAGATGAAATTATGAAATTTATAGATGAAATATAAATATAAGTTTAATTTATACAAAAAATAAGGTACTTTTGTTTAAATACGCGTATAAAAGGCTTGTGATACATGGCATGTTTAGGAAATAACTAAACATGCCATACATGGGGTGATTTTTCAAAGGTTTGATTGACAAAGCGTGAAGAAACCACTAATAATACCTAAAGGTTCATTGAGAACTTTTGGAATCATCCTCTGAAAAATGTCACTGCTCCACCCGCATATATTTCAGCGGACACACCGAGTGACATGTGGCCAGCAGAGTTGGTAACGGCGAATGAAAAGTGGTTCTACGCCGTAACGTTGAAATTCAAGTTGTAGGTAAACGTTAGTGAGTACTGAAATTACTTTTTTTTATTATAGTTTTTTTTATTCACATAAGTGCAAAAATGAGCAATTTAATGAAATATTTTCTTTCCTAATAATTACACAGTTTCATTTGACCGCCTCTCGAATAAAGTGATTGTTCATAATGAAAACTTTTCTGCAAAGTTGTGTACCTATGAGTTTGTGAGCTCAAAAATTTATCTAGTAGTGGTCATTGGAGGGTTGTGAGGGGCACGTCAACAAAGGGAGTGACCAAACAATCTAACGGCTTGCATTCCCTGCTACCCGAGTCAGTCCCACTTCAACCTTGTCCTCCGACCAAGGAATGTGCGACCTGCGTGTTCTCGTCGTCTTCGACACCTTAGCTCGCGGCATACACCCTGTACATTGTGGTCGGCCTGGAAACAGGTCATCTAGAGCCTAGCCCCTAGGGGTCAGCGGCCACAGTGTGCAGCACCGATCTAGGCACATTTCTGACAACACTTGCTCGTCAATTGCATACAACACTTCGCGAATCGCTCCAGCCGGTCCCTCCTCCCCCCTCACCCCTTCCCGGGGTATGGAGTCGGACGGGGAAATGTCTGACTCGTGTGGTCTCGTGCGGGTACAGATCACCGAAAAGGATACTGCAATCCTGAAAGTGTTCCCGCACTTGGTTGATGAATTAAAGAACCGATCCAGGGAATTGCTTCATTCAATTCCCTCCAAACTCCCCACAGGCTCAATTCATGCAGCGCAAGATGGCTCCCCCCCCCCCCTTTTACAATCCAAACAACAACAAGAACACAAGGACTTGGAATTCCAGCAACAAAAAATAAAGGGGACAACTAATAAACAGGACACCACCACCCACTGGGAGGACAAACGCCTCCACCATTCGTCGTCTGAGGCGAACAACACGGAAATACCGACTTCGAATCAGTTCGCCCCTTTGAAGGAGCTCACAGACAAGACCTCAGTACAGCCAACTCCCGGCCCTTCAGACCAGCCTCCAGTCAACACCCAGCCGTCTGTCAGCCGAACAACAAATCCAGAGGAAACTCCGAATTGTAGTTCCTGACAGAACAAAATACCACTTGCTACTGTAAAAACTCAGGGCCATCAGCAAAGACGGATTCTCACTGCTTCCAACTCGCAATGGAATTCAAATCCACACAACAAATTTTCATCAGTACGAGGCTACTCGGCAAATGCTCTCAGCCAACTACATCAACTTCTTTACTTTCAGTACTATTTCCGAGCAGCCACAGAAAGTAGTCTTCGACCTCGCTTCCTCATCTGACATGGTCATCTCAAACAGGATATTCAAGGCAGCGACTATAAGGTCCACCACATATATATATTTAGTAAAAAAAAAAAATCACCTGCAACACAGACCCCACGAAATTCACTCTGGAGCCTCAGCCCTTTTTTGTGTGTAACAGCTGCGCAGGACCCAAATCTGCCCCCTCCCTTTACACACACTGACAAAAATTAATGTGATAATAGTTCATCCAAGGCCCTGCCAAAAAAGACCACAAGATGTGACTCAATGCCGCAAGTGTCACGCCTTGGGACACACACGAAACTTCTGTTTCATGCCAGAGGTCTGCCCACACTGCGCCGGCTCGCACCCTGCAGGTGCCTGCCCCTCTGCCAATGTTCAACCCAAATGCGCAAATTGCAATGGAGAACATTCCGCCCTCTCCAAAAAACTGTCCCAAATCCCTGGAACTGGTACAGAAGAGAACACAAACCAGAGAAAGAACATCAACATCCCAGCCAGCTCCTGCACCGTCCAGGAACATGGCGTCGAACTCGAGGCCACGAAACCCACAACTTTCGTAAGCGCAGGCACTTGCTTTCCCGCCCACTCACAACAACACGCACATATGAAACCCTTGCAGATACAACAACAACAACAACAACAACAACACCAACTTCCTCTCGCCCTTTCCCGCAAGGTTCGCTGGGAGAGAGGAAAACCGTAATGCGGGAATTCCGTGAGTTCATGGCTTTCATACAAGCTTGCGACTTTTCATCGCTCCTGGCGCACTTCAGCCCGTACATCAGCCAGGTTTCCAACATAACGGTTAAGCAGGAAGGAATCTGGATACTGCTCGAGGCCATGGCGACGTTTGCTGCCCCTTAAGCCGGATACATGCCATAAAAAATTTCCCTTCTGCCCATGACCAACACTGGAGCGATCGTAACAATATTTACAGCTAAACTACACTTTGCCGAGCGACAAACAGCGTATTTAAATTAATAAAAACACCACTTGATTGCAGCACCTAGTTTTGCAAATAAAAGTTACTTTGTGCCTTCAGCACACGCAAATATATTCATTTGAATTAAGTTTAAATACTATTATTAACTACTGGCCCTTAATTTCTTGATCAACTACATCAATCACTATAAAATCACTTGCATAAAGTAGAACAGTGCATAAAGTAAAACAGCAACATAAAATATGAATTTTTCAAGTAATTTTTTCAACAATTTAAAGGCCAGATGTTAACTTTTAAAGTTTTGCAGCAACATTCTATTATTAAAATCAATCGAATTACAACAACTTAAACTATAATTGCCATACTTTAATTTTCCCGATACAATATAAAAGCTGTTCTCGGTAAATAACGACAGCGCTGCCATCTCTTGTGGAACTCCGACGCCACGCCTCCTAGAATTCCCCCGGCCAATTAGAGCCCTCTGGCCTACTTGCACTCTAACTTCTCACCTATAACTCGGTTTCCAGGCTCTGCTTTCGAATTCCTACGGGTATTATATAAAAAGCATTAATAATTCTTATTATAAACGACTTTAATACAGTTGATTCATGCCCTCAGCGCCAAATACAAAGACAATTCACTTAAAACAAGCCCCGAACCTGGCCGGAATTTTCCGATCGGTCCGGGACAAAATCTCGCCTCGTTTAACAAAACTACTTTGAGTTTTCATCGCACCAGTCTGTCCAGCCCAGTCGTTCGACTCAGTAACATACACTCGTGCATTTAAACATACAATAGTTACTTAATTCACTATGCAGCAACTTTATTACTTTAGTAATTAATTCTCAACACTTATTATTATATTTGACAACAAAAACACTGAAATAATTTTCGCGCAACTTAACTTCACCACACCACAATGAAACCTGTTTATTATTAAGCCTTTGCCACTCCAGTCATGGGAAAACAATTTCTAACCGATTATTTTAACTTCATCTGGAATTAACTTCCGCTTTTCTTACCACACTGTCGCCAGCCCCCGCACAGGGGCTTGCGAAAGCACAACAAAAGTCCTGAACTTCCGCACTGATTAATTCAATTAACTCCACCACTCTCCTTTATCCCATACAGGCAGGGGAAAGGAGAGTAAAGCACAGCTTTGGAAACAGCTCCCAGGCGCTACCCTGGGAATCCTGTACAGTAATGTTTGCTTTGCAGCATTTAGTATTTTTGATGGGTGGAAGGGGGTAGGGAGCTATCTTCTCCTCACCTCCACAATCTAACTGATGACCGTCTGGGTGGCCAAGGTCCCTCACAAGGGACCGATCCACCCCCGGCGCTGAGGGAGTAGCGTCCCAGTGATGTAAAACCGGCGGACGTGAGTCAGTGCCGCGCAGGACTTGACAATGTGCGGAGCGAGGGAGGAAGAACTGGTGGGAGTGCTGGGATGGCGTTCCTGCGCAAGCTATGTAGGGCACGCAGCAGACTCGTGTTTTCCCATGTGTACTGTGATTATATGTACGTGGTATCCAGTGATTGAAGTTGCATCCATGGCGACCTCCACGTTACCCATGCTAACAATCAGCTTCGTTAGCAGGCGAAACCCCTTCGAATTGAAGCAGTGACCAGGCCCATCAAATTGTAAATTTTACGCGTGGTGGAATAATCCACAATGTGCGTACATGTAGATCTTATGCAGTGCTTTCAAAACTGCTCAGTATACCATGAACAGTCTATACGCCTTTTCAATAGAATTATTGTCTTGGGCAGTGGTTTGCCTTCCTTTTCGCTCTGCAGCTCTGGGTTCGAATCCCGGGTGAGGCATGGGTGTTAATTAAAGTTAGGTTATAAGTTAGTCCCCTGCTAAGCTTTCAAGCTTAAAACCGGGGGACGTTAAAAAGCCCTATGCAATACAATTTTCGCTCTGCAAGCCTTCGAAACTATTCAAAACCGAAAGTCTGAGCCCACAATGAATTGTATTTATTGATTATTATGCCCGATGAGACTGCCTCAAAAAGGTATCACGTTACCGTGAACAGCTCATACCTAACACTACCAGTTAGACGCCAATATGTGAAGCTACTTTCCATCCACCATCACCAACTTTACTGGGCAAATAGGCCCCTACCAGACAGTATAGTCATTAAAACATACTCAAGTAGGGTCAGTGACCTTTTTCAAACGTCGATTTAAAAAGTGCTCAACTACCTTTTTCGGACTTTACGGCTAACCCGCAAATTCTATTTATATGTTACAAAACTGCGGTAGTTAATGCACAAAAATATTGTAGGCCAAATCATCTTTCAAGTCATTTGATTTTCACAGGACAATGTTTAGCATAAGCGGATTTCAGTTCTGAATCTCGTGCTGCTTGTAATTTTTCAATGCACGTTAAAGTTATCGGAGTAATTTTGAAACACGCTTTCTGCCGTTAAGAGGAATGGTACACGATTTACATTAATTTTGTTCAAAATTTGTTTTTCAGAGAATTTGTTCAGAATTTTTGGCACGGCAAGACATAAAGAATACTTTCGAACACCTTCTTACATTGATAGATATTCACTACCGTTACTACTATCGGAGAACTGATGGAAGACAAGAAAGAATATATTATTTCTCATCTTCCATCAGTGCTCACAGAATAATAAAGATAGTGAATATTTAACAATGCAAGAAGTTGTAAAATAAATCAATAGTTATGCCTTGTCGTGCCAAAAATTTCGATAAACCCTCTGAAAAACAAGTTATAACGAAAATCGGGCAAATACATTGCTTTCGTGCACCAATAGGGTGGGACTGTAAGGTGTTTTATTGTACTTCTCTAAAGCACTTCTCCTTTTAGTGTGCATTTTGAATTTTGTCACCTAATACATTCAACGCTTCATGGCGTAGATATAAAATTAACCTCTCAACGCTGCGTTGTTGCAGGGTTTCAAGTTGTGATGTTACATAACACAGAAGTGTTTTTATAAAATGTTCGCACGCACAATAGCCGACCTTATCGGATTACCAGAGTTACGACACCCTTTCCTTCCACGGAGTAGATGACCCGAACTCAGCAAGTGGCGTGCTATAAAGTTGATGGCAGCTTTCGTCCCGTTCTGTGTCCCGGAAGAAACGCAGCTTTAAAAGAATAACGACGGCGCATCCTCCATCCTTCTCTCACGGGCGAGGGCGCCTCATTATCACCCTTGGCCCTTGCCCCTCCCCCCGAGCGGAGATGTTTAATCTCCTCCGCCTTTTGTTCCAAAGAGCCCTCTCTTCATGCACTCGTCTCCTTCTAGTCCATTTCAGCCTCCAGCTACATCTCATTCCTCTTACGAAAACTCGCGCACGCCTAGTTATCTTGGTCTTTGTCTATTCGCTTCCGCCCCGTGAATGTGATGGCAACTCCTCATTGTATCCGCCGCTCGTTGACGAACTTTCAGTTCTCGTTACTTTCTGAAATTGCAAGCGAAAACATAACGGTTTCTCGCTACTGAAAACGGGAATGTGTACGTTAAAAGTGGGATGGACCCGCGCTTTTTTTTTTGTGAAATAGTTAATTTGCGCGAATACGCGTAACTCAGTAAATACATTTTCTGCAATTACGACTTTTTGTCAGAAGAGATAAAAACCAATTATCTACGCCACTATTATTATTATTATTATTATTATTTTTTTTTTTTTTTTTTAATTTTAAGTGTATTCTTGGAGAAAAAAATCGTGAAAATGGTTAAAGCTTGCCTATGACGTTCCCTTAAGCGGCAAGAGAAAAATACAAAGATACGAGCGTAGTTTAATCTGTGGGCTTTCATCGCGTGTAATAAAATCCCTATGTTACGGATCTAATTTGCACAGCACAGCACCACGGCGGAAACACTGCACGCCTTGCGCGTAGGAGCGATGAGGCACTAGGCGTGCGTGTTAGTGTCGCCCGTATCGCTCCTTCGCTTCCTTGAGCTTGGGCGGGGGGTTCCCACGGGGGTCCATCCCCCTCTTAGCAGTTTTCCGTAAGCACGTAAGGATGAGAATAGTCCGGGCATATTTTCTGTACGTTTATTATTATCGCGTTTACGCGGATCAAATCACACACAGTAAGTATCCGTGGAATACGTCTTTTTTTCTTTGTCAGGGAAGAACAAGAAATCAATCTTATGTAAGTCTGCAAGGTTATGTTCTTATCATATTAAGTGTATTCAAACAGAAAGAAATCCTGAGTGACGGTATAAACTAATCGTATTTTTAGAGATTGCCTACTCAAGTCTACTTAAGGGATAGGAGAAAAGTAAACCCGTACAGTTGTAGTTATGTATGTGGGCTTTTATCGCGTATATCGACTATTCACGATAAAATTAGCGCTTTTGAAAGCCCTGTTTAAGATCTACCTGTATGGACGTTGTATATTCTTCTGCCTTACGTAAAATTAACATTGTCATGAGCCTCATCACATTATTAATGCGTCGGTCAAGTGAAACTGTGAAATTATTAGAAAAGTAAACATTTTACAAATCTGTTTATTTTTACACTTCAATGTATTAGCGAAAGAAATAATTCAAATTATAAAAAACGGTTACCTAACACTTTTATTCGACGTTAAGATACGGAAATACTTCCCGTCCATCGTTACCAACTTTACTGGGCGCATGTCACTCAGTGCGCCCGTTAAAATATATGCAGGCAGGAGAAGTGACTCTTTTCTAAGGTTGATTTCAAAAGTGCTCACTTTATCGTGAACAGCCTTTAATGAAGTCCCACTGTTACAGATATAATTTGCACAATTGATCCTTCCACCATACGTAAAATTAATACTGCCATGGGCCTAATCACTTTATTGAAGCCTCGGTAATGTAAAACTGTGAAATTATTAGAAAAGTAAATAAGAATTTCAAGTTTGTTTATTCGTGTAAGTTACTTATGCGCGTTAAAAAAAAAAAAGAATAGAAAATAAAATTAATTATTCCAGTACTCACAACTGTTTAATTAGCGCTTTAAAGTGAACATTAAAATGTGGAAAAATTCACTCTCCGTAGTTACCAACTTTACTGGGAGCGTACTGGCCAGATTGCTTATTAAAAATACTGTGTTTGCAGGTAGAGATCAGCCATGACTTGCAGGTTGTTCATCCCAATATCTCAAAATAATAAGCACCTGTAGTTCATTGGTAGCGAGAGTGCTGCAAGTGTGTTATCACTGTGGATACAGTACGGACAAAAATATTACGCCTACTTGATTCGAACACTTGAAAAACAATGCAGTGGAATGTTTTTCCCATAATATGCCAAATAAAAATACATATATATATATATATATATATATATATATATATATATATATATATATATATATATATATATATATATATATATATATTCGTTACAGGACCAGAACATTCACGTCACGTTCAGCCACCAACGAATCATATGCACTAATTGAAATGCGAGCCTGTGCGAAAAAAAGAAAGAGCAAAAATAAAACCTGAAATCGTCGCGTTAGATCGGCAGCACCGGAAACCATTTACTGATCCACACAATGACGATGAGTAGGCCATGTTTCTTCTTGTGGGCATATATCTACCTAAAATTGACTTACATGTCAAATAATATGTTTTTTTTTTCATATAAACTGTTCAAACCAAAAATCCTACCCACGTAATTTATGATAGAGGCTGTTCACGATAAAGTGAGCACTTTTGAAATCAACCTTGGGAAAAATCACTGCCCCTACCTGCAAATATTTTAACGGGCGCCCTGAGTGACATGCGCCCAGTAAAGTTGGTAACGATGGATGGGAAGTATTTCCGTATCTTAAAAGTCGAATAAAAGTGTTAGGTAACCATTTCTGAAAATTTAAATTATTTATTTTGCTTTCTGTTGGTTTTTAATGCGTCGAAGTGTAAAAATGAGCAGATTTGTAACATATTTACTTTTATAATAATTTCACAGTTTCACACGACCGACGCATGAATAAAGTGACTAGGCCTATGACAATGTTAATCTTACATACGGCGGAAGAATACACAACGTGCATACAAGTATACCTTAAGCAGGGCTTTCAGAAGTGCTCATTTTACCGTGAATAGCCTATAGTAGTGTTGGCAGAAAAGCAGTTCGAAGTTGGGGACAATGATAGCGGCCACTGCACACCTCGGACGTGAACTATACTACCCCATTTAACACTCTACGTATAGGCCGTTCACGGTAAAGTGAGCACTTTTTAAGACCCTTCCAACATGCTTTAACCACTAATAAATATATCTTATTGCAGCATCAGGCATTAAACTTTGAACGTGGTGAAATGTATACACTGTGTTTATTCGTCACAGATCAATTTTTATACTAAAAAGCAGCAGGAAGATGGAAATAGGAGGGAAGGAAAAATGCGAAAGGGCCTTAAAAAGTGCTCACTTTACCGTGAATAGCCTACACCAATCATGAAATGTCTACATTACGGTGCCATGTGTCCACTGCCGCAGCTGGTGCACGGCGCAGCCAGTGTTACCAACCGTAGCAGAATTCGGCTACACGCAGCCTAGTTCATATATACAGCTTGTAGAATAATGGGTATAGCTGACTGCCAAAAAAAAAGATAAATCGAGGTTCGCTCTATTGACCTTTTTTTTAAAGGCTGTTCACGATAAAGTGAGCAGTTTTGAAATGAACCTTAGATTAAAGTCACCGCCCCTGTTTGCATATATATTAAAGGGCGCACAGAGTGACACTCGCGCAGTAAAATTTGTAACGATTGAGGGAAAGCAGTGCCATGTCTTAACATAGAATAAAAAGTGTTAGGTAAATATTTGTGATAATTTAAATCATTTCCTTCGCTTTCTGTTTTTTAAAGCACCAAAGTGTAAAAATGAGGCGATTTTAAAATATTTATTTTTCTAATAATTTCATAGTTTCACTTGACTTACGTATGAATAAAGTGATGTGGCCCATGGCAATGTTAATTTTACATAAGGCGGAAGAATACACAACGTTCATAGAAGTGGACACTAAGCAGGTCTTTCAAAAGTGCTCGTTTTACCGTGAACAGCCTATAACTTATATACTCGTATATTTTATCTGTTTTCTCATTTTGCCTTGGGGGCCGCGGTGGTACAGTGGTTAGACTACTCGCCTCCCACCAAGGCGGACCGGGCTCAGTTCCCGGTGGGGTCACCGCCGGATTTAGCATGTGGGAGCCGCGCGGACGATGCCACTGGTCGGCGGGTTTTTCTTGGGGATCTCCCGCTTCTCCCCGTCCTTGCATTCCGGTGCATACTCATCGGCTCTCAAGACCTCGATATTAAAAGCTGCCCAAATATTTTCACTCTTTACTCACTAACTCATTCTCCCGATGAGAGACACCATTAACTCTCCGGCTAGTCAACTCAAAACATTACCATTACTCGGTTTATTTTTCAGGAAGAAGGTTTTCACAGTACGTTAATGCAATAGGTTCTCTCTTTTTTTTTTTTTTTTTTTTTTTTTTTTCAAAACTTTAATTCAATATTTACATTGGTGATATACATTTATATTTTATTATGAATACCAGCGTGCTAATTCTTTAGGTTTTTTGCAGCGTAGCTTAATTTTGTTATTTGCAGCCGCATTTCCTATAGCGGTATTCACAATAAACCAACGCGACTACGGAGGTTTAATAAAAGTATTCACAGCTGAACTACAGGATGTCGCCGGTCATCGCTGGGGCAGACTATGCTGCTATCTAGTATACAAGTTGGCAAATTCGTTTTTTCGTAAACAAAAGACGTACGAAAAACACATATTTTGTTCATGGTCTTGACGGGTGATTATCGCGTATAGTATGTCAATATTTGTATAAGTATCTGATGGTGTGAAAAATACACAGAACTGAAACTCAGGCTTACTGTATCACATAATTACTGAAAATTACAGGCCTACAAATAAAAACTGTTTTATTCAAATTAATATCTAAAACAAGAGCGTTCTAAACAAACTGTGAGGATATTGCTGTTATGGTTATGAGATATGTTCTACTATGCTGGTTAATATCAAGTCTGCCTCTTATCATAAAAAAAAATACTTTAAACCTTCCTAGTAAAATTCAAATAAAATAGAATCAAAATTAGTCAAATAAACACGGATACAACTCTGAGCTTATTTCACAAACAAACGCAAAAGCCTTTAAAATAGAATTAAAACACATATCAATAACTCATTGTCCGAATGAAACATAAGGACATCTGCTTTCAGTAACTAATATTCGTAATCCAAAACGCACTGGAATCGAATCTCACTTATTAAATTAAATTCACAATGCAAAGATGGTAGGCTCAATGTTTACAAAACGTATCTTCTTCTTCTTCTTCTTCTCGTCTGCGTTGGCTCCAACGGCCGTGTCTCTCGTCGCCAAGGACAGAGCTCTGATTGTCTAATGCTCGTCGCGTCGCATCGCTGCACTGCGAACACCGCTCCAAGCCCCTGCCACACTGTCAGATTTCTCCGCCAAACTGCTTCCAATAAGTTTGGGCAAATAAAGTTGGACAGTTATGACGTCATCGCGACGTCATAAACTTCGCCATGTCAGTCTGAGAGAGTCGGGTGGCTCCAGTTTCCAGCAGACATTTGAAAATTGGACAGGTTCCAAAATTTATTTCATGTTCGACGGTCTCGGCCAATCAGAATCGTGCACGACAAAAAATGGACGTAAAGAAACTTAACGAGCACTTGCTGGAAACAAAGTAAGTTATGAAGATAATTAATTTATGTAGAAACTGTCTGGATATGAATGCTATTTTAAGTGAATATTGCACATAATATTACGAACTCAGAGGCATTAATTTCATTGTGCAGGAAACATATCTTATAAATGAAATTTTAATTTAGTAAAGAAACGAAAATAAATTACAATATTATTTACATTTATTCCTGTAATGGACCACACAAAAAAAAAAAGCAAAAATCTCACAATGAAAATAATTTTTAAATAATATTTCAAATTAGATTCTTCAAATAAAAATTTTTTCAAATACATCTTCAAAAACATTCAAGATTATTTTATAAAATATGTTGGAAGGAAAATTTTGATGGCCCTATTTTGTCCTCAAATTAATTGTCAAATACAGTTGAAGACAAAAATGTTACAGTGTGGCGGGGGCTTAACTAACGCATCTGGCCGACTTGTTGGTATTTAGACTGGCAACCCTGGGCGCAAGAAAGTGCCGCGCTCTCAGGGATGTGAGCTGTACTATAAATGCAGTATTTATTCTATAATTTACAGCTTTGTACGCTGTATTATAGTACATTAATTACAGTAAGCAAAATTACTATTATTTATGACCGTGGCCCTAGTATTATGATACTCATTATTCACAGTGCTACGTATTACATAAGTCAACGTAGAGAGTGTAGGCCTACGGCCAAGAAACACTGGCATAAAGGTTTTATAAATACGTTTCAGTATAAGCAATAACAGAAACACCTAATAAGTTGATTACTAACGTATCATTTCTAATATCATCTTTAGTTTAATATGATATACTTATAAATTGTAGAATATTTTTAAAATAGAAAGCTGAAGTTATCTATCAGAAATACAGCGCCTAGTACAGGTGGAATGATTGCCAAAAGAATTTTTGATAACGTACTATAATTTTGTACGAAGTACTATAATTTTCGCAGACTCGTACTACTTTCTTATAGGCTGTTCACGGCAAAATGAGCACTTTTGAAAGCCCTGCTTAAGATGTACTTGTACGCACATTGTGTATTCCTCCGCCGTATGTAAAATTAACATTGCCATGGGCCTCATCACTTTAATCATGCGTCGGTGAAGTGAAACTGTGGAATTATTATAAAAGTAAATATGTCGCAAATCTCCTCATTCTTATACTTAAGCGCATCAAAAATACAGAGAGGAAAATAAATAGTTTCTGTTTACACATATGGTTACCTAACAATATTTATTTGACGTTAAGATATGGAACTATTTTCTCTCCATCGTTACCAACTTTACTGAGCGCATGTAACTCCGTGCGCCTGTTAAAAAATATATGCGTGCAGATGCAGTGACTTTTTTTCTAAGGTTGATTTCGAAAGTGCTCACTTTATCGTGCAAAGCCTTCAACTTTCGGGGTTCACGTTCCTGCCGTTCAGTCTGTATGCCGTTCACGGTAAAGTGAGCACTTTTTTTTTAAGCTGTTTCATCAGGCATAATCACCAATACATGCATTTCATTGTGGCCTTGGACTTTTGGTTTCGGGTGTGGTGAATGTATACACTGTGATTATTACTCACATGGCAGGGTTTACATTAACAAGTGGCGGGAGGATATAAATTGGTTGAAAGAAAAAAAAGTAACTAGGGCTTCAAAAATGCTCACTTCACCGTGAACGGCCTATAGTCGTGGATGCAGGTGCGCCGGGTCGGCCGCCGTCATTTCACCTGCTGGACGACACTACTGCGTCAGTTCTCTAACCGTCGTGGAAACACGCTCCCTTCCAGTTACAAACAAAGGTGAGAGTTTTTGTTGTCAATCCCGGAGGAAATTGTTTGTGCTCGCGGCAAGCGGAAAATTTTCATTTTTTCTTAAGTAAAAATATGCCGAGGGTTTGTAGTATCCCTTCCGTCTTGTATTTATTTTTGTTTCACCGAAGCTTACTTTTCAGATCAAATATTTGAAAACGAAGGCTGTGAGGGCATATCGTAACAGACATTTTTAAGTTCACAATATTATGCCCATTATTTTTTTTTTTTTACGCTTCTGTAACCGTAATAAAGATTAACACGTTATTTTTTTCTCTTTCCGGTCTCGCGCGAGATAATGCAGAGTGAAATCAGTCCAGTCCGGTTTCAGAAATTCTGCGAAGTAGTTCTGTACGTAATAATGTTTGAATTTTAATATTCAGTCTTAAGCAAAATGTTATAAATGGATATAAGTAAAAGCGAGATGGCAAGTGTACTACCACCTTAAAGGCAGAAAGAGGTAATAAATTACAGAAAAAGAGTCCAGATAGAGCAAGATCGCAAAAACGAAAATATTATACAACATAAAATTTGGGACTCAACATTTTGTATTATTCCCCATCCTTAATAGTGCACAATTCGTACTCCCATCAGCGTGCCTAATAATTGTTTTCCACTTCAGATGTGAAATCGCAACAGATATCACGGGATCATTAAAAATATTACCTACCATTCGAAAGCGGTGTTTTGTTGCTTCCAGAAAGTACTAAGTAATCTGATATCTAATAAAAACTTTTGTTTTAAAACAACCACAATTTAAGACTGTGGTTTAGTTTTTTTTTTCTTCTTCTTCTTCCCCCTTCCTCGCCAGTACATTTGTGTTTGTCGCAGGCTGCTCTCCCTCATTTGCGCGTATACAAACAATTTAACTCTTCATTTTATAGAGAGAAAAAAATTCCGGAGGAAGAATCAGAGAGTATTCTTGGGGCCAAGGACAAATTCATGTGCACCTAACATCTATTACTCAGTCTAGTTTATCTTTTCAGCCTATTTTGTACAATGTTACTCTAGTGCCCACTTCCCGAAGCTCCCAGATGATCGATTTGCTCGTTGTACGTGCCCAACGGTCTACTCAGTTCGTTCCGCTTTAAGTTATATTGAGACGGGATGCTAATTGTATATAATGGTATATAAAGCCTGTTCACGATAAAGTGAGCACTTTTGAAATCAACCTTAGAAAATAGTCACTGCTCCTACCTGCATATATTTTAACGAACGCACTGAGTGACATGCGCCCAGTAAAGATGTTAACGTTAGAGGGAAGTTAGTTCCATAATCTTAACGTCAAATAAAATTTGCTAAGTAACAATTTGTGATAACTTGAATTATTACTTCCGCTTTCTGTTTTTTTTATGCATCGAAGTGTAAAAATGAGCAGATTTGTAAAATATTTACTTTTCTAATAAATCCACAGTTTCACTTGACCGACACATGAATAAAGTGGGTAGATCCATGGCAATGTTAATTTTACATAAGGTGTAAGAATACACTACGTGCATAAAAGTAGATCTTATGCAGGGCTTTCGAAAGCGCTCATCTTACCGTGAACATCCTATATCACATGTATAGGCCATTCACAGTTACTTCACTGCACTTTTCTGAAGCCCTGCTAAAGTTCTACTTCCAAAATTTTCCTCCGCCTCATGCGAACGAAGCTTAACCGAGTCTAGAATACCACACCACGAGTCATCGCACCTAATTCCTGCGCACACAGTGCAAGAAAATTTTTGCGTAAGAACTATTTATTACTAGTTATTACCATCACACCTGTTTTCCCGCTGATTGTTATTTGCGTTAATTATAAATTAAATATATAATTTTATATTTCGATTTTGAATAAATTTCTGTTTAACCACAAATAAGGTACGTTTGTGTTAACAGAAGTATAGAACGCTTCTGGCACATTGCATATTTAGGAGACAGCCAAACACGTCACACATGACATGATTTTTTTTAAAGGTAAATTTCAAAAAGTGCGAAGAAACCGCGAATAGAGTCTATCTCGGGATATCATTATTTAATATGGGCATATATGATGGTTTATCGCGGGAAAAGTTGACTACTTGCTAGGATTCAACCGTACTGTACGCATGTCCGACAGTTTTCTTTCGTTATTGGCCGCCATGCATGTGCGAAGCTACTACTGCGTTTTCTCTGGGCCAATGAGGATTCCGATACTACGAGGCAGGACGTTCGCAATTGGTCTGCAAACGGCTTAGCCGAGTCAAACCCTTGGTCATCCAATCATAAAAGAATAAACTAGTTAAGAGTGTTTTAGAAGGTGCGTTGATCCAAACAGTTATCGCGATTTCCCATCATCTCTAAATATGGGTAGTCAGATGCTGTCCGTGGGATGTATAAATAAGCGCTTTTGCTTTTAGCTTCTGATCTTTACCGGTGCCCTTATTAAAATTCAGGATCGCCGAACTGTCGACGCATACACAACCACAAATCTGTCAATCGACGCTGACCGAACCTGGCGTGTAACCACACTCTAAACCTGCATCAGCAAAAATTACCCTGTTTAAATCAGTGAAAGGTGCTTGACGGTCGGAACAGGCATTGCCACATACTTCCATTCATGTACCAGTGAAAAGAGTAACATATTGCTCTTAATTATACCAGCAATGAATTTCACTGATGTGTTATCCACTCCAGCCACTGTTTCATTGTGATGTTAATTTTGACTGACGAGCTGGTTTTGCTACGTTGGCTGGAAGTCAAGGGTCCTGTACACTGAAACGTTTTCTGTGAAATCGTTGTTTGCGCGTAAACGCGTGTCTCGGTAAATAAATGTTCTTGAAATACGAAGTTTTGCCAGAAAGAATAAAAACTATTGTTATGTGATATCTTTTTTAGTTTTAATATATTAAGTGTATTAATGGAGAAAAAAAAAATCGTGAAAGTGGTCAAACATCGCATTTTTAAAACTTGCCTATGAAGTTTCTTTAGGCGGCAAGAAAAAAGTACGATTATACGCAGGTAGTTTGATCTGTATGCTTCCATGGCGTGTAATAAAGTCCCACTGTTACAGTTCTAATTTGCACAGTACAGCGTCGCGACGGACACACTGCACGCCTTGCGCGTAGGAGCGATGAGACACTAGGCATGAGTGTTAGTGTAGCCCGCATCGCTCCCTCGCTTCTTGACCTTGAACGCGCAGGTACACAGCCCTCTTAAGTTCTTATCTTAAAAAAAAAAAATAAAGAAAACAACCAACAGACGAATTAAAATAATAAAATATTTGTTTACGTAAGCTATTTCCTTTTGAAACACAAGCAACGCTTTGACAGCTACAATGCGTGTTAAGTCCTTAATTTGACTGGCAACGTAGCCATCATGGTTGATGATAATCGTAATTTGGGTATATAAAGCAGGGCAAGTGTTCCCATACAATTAGAATAAATAGTGAACTAGTTTTGTTCGTCTGCATGATACCGTCTCTGCGACCAGTGAAAATTGCGTTATATTATTTGTACAACAACGAAATATGTACTTTTGTTTGCGTTTTCCGTTGTCGATATTCGAAATTTCGAGCGGTTGCGTGGCAATGTTACGCAATGTAAGTATCTCGAGTGAGTGAAGAGATTTCGGCGGCTCTTAACAGCGAGGTCTTGAGAGCCGATGAATGTGATTGAAGTGAATACATGGAACGGCGGAAATGAAGGGACGGGGGAAACGGGAGATCCCCGAGAAAACCCGCTGACCAACGGCATCGTCCGGCACGATTCCAACTTGCGAAAATCCGGTGACCCCGGCCGAGGATTGAACCCGGTTCGCCTTGGTGGATGGCCACCGTGGCCCCTGTAAGTATCGTGTATCACAGCTGTGAAATTGTGCCTAGACAAAGTTTGTAGCTCCATTTTATTTAATAATTTAATAACACTGAGATCGAGCATCTATAACTATTTAGTTTTAAGATCTTTCAAGTAAGGGAAGTACATTTATATAAAGAGTTTCAGACATATCACTCAAAATCTGAATCAGTGATTTAAATAAGTAAATTAATTTTACTGGATTTTTAGTTAATGAGCTGTTATCTACTGGCGAATATCGTTGGAATCCACTGGAGTTTTTACCACTGCAGAATACAGATGACGTACATTGTAAAACATTTCCGTATATTTACGGACATTTTTACGGAAATGCTCAGTAAATATACGGAAAAGCAGTCCGTAGTGACGAGAAACGGAGTTATGTGCGTAAATACAAAATATGGAAAATCTCCGTATTTCCTAAAAGTTCTGGTTTCGAACACGAACGATGCCGAGTCCACGAGGAACTTTCTTCGCCCCTGCAACCAGAAACTTATAGTTTCTGCGGCAGTCAAGGTTATCCATGTCACTCAGACCTGTTCTTTCAAACATTAAAAAGTAGCAACAGGCGTATGTGACACTTAGCAACACTTAACATACACTAACTTTAACAGAAATTAAGAGAGTTGTTTATGTGACTAATATATAGAAATTGAAAAGTTATACCAGATTCACCACGTGAGTATTGTAGGCAAGTGGCTAGGGCCATGAACTCGCAATAATTTGGCTCGGATTCAAATCTTGCTTAAGTATAAAAATTTTTAACTTTTTAAATATCATTTTTATTCACGTAGAACACCCACGTAATGGAAATTAAAATAAAATAAATATTGATAATGATTTAAACTAGAAGTAGGCCTACAGAAAACTACCTACAGAATTAACGGAGAGGTTCCGTGAATTTTGCGGAAAGTCCGTTTTTGAAAATCGATGTGTCCGTAATTTTACGCAGAGTTTACGGACACCTCTGGATAAATATTTACCAGCACTTTTCCGTAACATGAAGGAAATTTCTTTAACAGTGTAGACCGATCTCTCTGGCTGCGAACAACCATTCTCCGTATCCAAACATTAAGCTGATTTTCTGCTGCCAGAATTACAACTAGCAAAAACAGCGTGAATTGGATTTGAGGTTAATGATTAGTAAACAAGTGCAGTTATAACGTATTTTATTGATATAAAAAGTGCTTGTCTTTCGAAAATTGATATGTAAGCAAACACGTTCATCACTGCTGACCATGTGCCCTTTGTGGTAGGTCAATGGTATGTACATGCGCAAAAGACGAATAAAGGATATTCACGATAAAGTGAACACTTTTGAAATCAACCTTGGAAAAAAAATCACTGCCCCTACCAGCACATATTTAAACGAGCGCCCTGTGTGACATGCGCCCAGTAAAGTTGGTAACGATGGATGAGAAGTAGTTCTGTATCTTTACGTCGAATAAAGTGTTAGGTAACTTTTTCTGGTCGTTTAAATTATTTCTTTCGCTTTCTGTTTTTTTTTTTTTTACGCATCGAAGTGTAAAAATGGAGCAGATATGTAAAATATTTACTTTTCTAATAATTGAACAGTTTCACTTGACCTACGTATGAATAAAGTGATGAGGCCCATGGCGTTGTTAATCTTGCATACGGCGGAATAATGCACAACGTGCTTGCGAGTAGATCTTAAGCAGGTCTTTCAAAAGTGCTCATTTGACCTAGCGTAACCATAGGTACTGCCACGGTTCTGGCTCTCGGGCGTACAAAACGACTCGGAATGAGCGACAGTCATGTTGTTCCTGGAACGGGTAGTGTGGGGCAGACCTGATGTACAGGGGATGTGGCTTGCAAGCCTAAGCGTACACCCTGAAAGTTAAGAGGCGACGCGGAGAGTACGTGTGAGTTAAAATCGCCAGCTGGCTACTGCCGACAAAGAAGTGTAACAGTGGTGATGACTCTCGCAGATTTGCCACAAGGGGCAGTTCCGACCATTAGACATGCGACATCTAAGCCCAATGTACTGACCAACACGGAAAATGCTATTAAAGGCTGTTCACGGTAAAGTGAGCACTTTTGATACCAACCTTACAAAAAAGTTAGTGCTCCTATATGCATACATTTTAACGGGCGCACTGAGTGACATGCGCCCAGTAAAATTGGTAACGATGGAGGGAAAGTAGTCCCATACCTTATCATCGAATAAGAAGTGTTAGGTAACCATCTGTGGAAACTCAAATTATTTCTTTTACTGTCAACAGTCTAAGGTGGGTGAGCGAAGAGATTTGGGCGGCTCTTATCAACGAGGTTTTGAGAGCCGACGGGGGTGAAGCGAAGTGGGTATGAAGCAGCGCTGGAATGCTAGGGCTGGAGAATCTGGATATCTCCGAGAAAACCCGCTGACCAGCGGCATCGCGCGGCACGTTTCCCACGTGCGAGAATCTTAGGGGGAGGGGCCCCGCCGGGAATCGAGCCCGGTTCGCCTTGGCGGGAGGCGAGTGGTCTAACCACTACACCACCGCGGACCCTTTGTACTTAAAAGGAACAATTTTACGTACTGTCTGTAATGTGTGAAAGTCAGTATTGCACACACTTCGGTCATCATTTTCGGCTTTAAAACAGACGACTTCAACCCGCACTGGGAGGAAAGACATTGCACACTATGAATACGAACACATTTGTTGATGAATACCAACTTGGCGTAATTTGTAACAATCTGTAGCCATCGGGTTGAAGTGTCAGAGCGAATGCTCCTCTAATTGTGGAACTGGTAAATCACTGACACCACGTTTATTAATACACAGTTTATGTTCGAGGTTGTTTGAGTCACAGGGTGTATGACGTCCCGTCCGAAGTCCATCCATAGGAAATCATTATTTCAACCGAAGATACGGGAAATCCCTCGTAACATGGGACAGTTGGCAACCCGTGTAGGGTTGCCAGGTTGGCGGTATATGTCGTCGACCGGGTCAGCCGGAATCACATAGCCCCGACGAGCACAGCACGACACGACAAAAACCGCAATCACGACCATTTTCAATGTGACTGTTCGAATTTACAGCCCGGCAGTTTACTAACGCGACACTAGGAGTAGAATTTTTCGAATCCATTTAGAAGGCGCTGAATTAACTAAGCTAGTTACAAAGGCGGTGGGCAGATCGGAAATTTGGAATACATAATGGTGGCGAAGTTTTATATCTAGTGTATACAAAGGTAAAATTATTATTTATATAAGTTAAAAACAATAATTTTCATTATTTGTTTTCTTTTAAGCTACGTGTTTCCCATCGTAGGAAAAGCTTATCATACAATTTCATTTTAAAAGATTATACACACTGTGGGTCGTGCCGCACGACACGATGAAGAATAGAAATAATATCTTATTCAAAACTGCTGGTCGTACGACAGAATTGTCGGGCTTACGTCAGATCTGTCTTGTACTTAACTGGCTGTTTAGTTTTAAGTGTCGTGTCGTGCTTGCGGTGTCGTGCTGGTCGGGGCTATGTAATTCCGGCATCACTTTACGGAAAACGCCAGCAAAATAGCGTCACTAATGCCCGGTTGCATAAATATTTACCCCGATCCGAGATCGAATGATCTTAGTTCCGAACAAGAATCCAGCTTGATCTTGGTTCCAATGTAAAATTGTTGCACCAACCAAATTTCATGATTCTGGATCTCCGATTTGTCGATCTTGGCTCCAAAGTGAGACATCGAGATTAATTATGATACAAATTTTGCTATTGGTTTGTAATATATGACCTCATGGAAGTAGGTGTATTTTTCAGTATAGATAGAATTAGATGTGCGATGTTTTATCTGTTTTAAGTGAATTATTGTTGTACGAATTTTACTGAATAGTATTCAAGTGCGTATAATGTTGTTTTAATTTCCCAAGTAAACGATCGAACATAGTTCTATATGTTGGCGTATTTTCCAACTACATTTGTAGACGATGGCTGCTGATCTCGGATTGAGATTTCGAACCGTCAATTTCGGTGGTTCGAAATAAACTTCATCTCGATCTCCAGTCCCGCCCCGAAGGTTCGACAGTTTTCTGTGTCTATCTTAGATCCGATCTCGGATCTAGTTTCGAACTACGATGGTGCAACCGGGCATTGGCCAATATGAATCACAGTTTTCCAACGAGCGCGGCGGCTACTCGCCGACCGGGCAGTCCAGCCAAGGAGCATCTCAAAGCACCGGGTAACCAATCAGAACCAACGCCCGTTCCCCGCGTCTCGCGCAGCCAATCATTAAGTGGGTTCGCCCACTTCAAAGTTAACCGACCCGCTATTTCATCTCGGAGTACCTTGTCCCTAGAGATGATGGTTTATCGCGGGAAAAGTTGGCTGCTTGCTACGATTCAACGTACCGTACATTTGTCCGACCGTTTTATTTCATTATGGGCTGTCATGCATGTACGCAGCTACTACTTCATTTCACTGGGCCAATGAGGATTCTGATATTACAAGGCAGAACGTTCGTGATTGGTCTGCAAACAACTTAGCCGAGTCAAACCCTTGGCCATCCAATCATAAAAGAATGAACTAGTTAGAGTGTTATAGAAGGTATGTTGGGCCGAAAAATTTTCGCGATTTTCCATCTGTACTTATCGCCTGTGTGTCAGCGCCCTGACATCAAACCCAGGGAGGTGTGTTTATTGCCACTGCCAATCGGGACAATGAAACGCTGTGTTATAAAGTGATCAGGTCTTAGCTGAGCGGCCTGCCTGATCACACCTTCACATGTTTATCCAGGACACGGGCCGTGATTGCTGAAATTAGTTATGAAATCGCAAACCACAGAAATCCCCTCCACCAGCCTGCAAACGAGGACAACGTAGCCTATATAGGGCAGTGTAGCCCATGGGTAGGGTCTTTAGTTGTCGGGCCGTTGGAACGAGAAGATACTGAAGATGGGTATGTCCGGGCGTCGACTGCCGCCATCTCAATCAAACTCCGGAATCATGAACAAGGTGGCGACTCTCCAATTAGATTTTTCTCAGGATGTGGCTGGTCAAATATTTATAATTTAATACAAATTAATACTCAATTATATTTGTATCGCTGCCCCTGCTCATACTTCATAATGTTTTTGTTGAAATTATCTTGTACAAGCTTAATGTTTAGTAAACCCTTTTAATATAGTGTTCATTACATGACTCTTATTAATAACTTGCATCGCCCTTATAATCCCATTTAAACTATAACCCATGTAGGCAATGACAGACCCCTAAGTTATGAATCTTCATGTGAGGATTCGAGACAACTGCATGGATTTTGTAGTCTCTGGCATGCCCCCTATTCGACGATTCAACGAGACAACGTCTGCTGTTATTATACGCACGTGAAAATGTTTGCTGAAAGTGAAAACGAAGTTTGGACTAATTGAATATTTTTATTCTTATAAACGAACACATTGTCTACCTCTGCCTTGCTTGCTGGTGTGGTTGTGGCCCGGCGTTGCAGTGAAAATTTAATCATTTCTTGGCTTTTGCGCAAGAAGAACGTCGCACGACCTGCTCTTGGAACGACAAGTGTTATTATGGCGCCTGTAGTTTCCGTTCCTGCTGTCGGTGGAGCTGAGCGCTGCGATCGCCTTCCCCTCTTGGCGGAGGGGTGTGCTTGCCATCTGCGCAGAAGGCCGTCGCATTGGCAGCTTTGAATTTCATTCACCGATCAGTACTTATACCCCTCTGGTGTATATTGATTATTGATTGTGGTTATCGCCTTCTACCAAGTGTAACAACGATCGTAGTTCAAATATTGGTATGTAGCTTTTTATTGGTTCCTGCCTTCGCAGGGGCAAATAGTTGATTCTTATTGGGGTTTGGAATTGATCAAATCCTCCAGGCAATAATTGCAATGTAATAGTATATATTCCTTGTCATTTTGCTCGTTCGGGGTCAGACGATTCGGCCTTGGGGGAGCATTATCATTATAACAGTTATGTAATTATTCACGTTAATTTCTTGATAGGCTTCACAAGCAAGTAGGTTATGGCGTCACTTTGACGAAAGGCTAGATGCCCTAACATGGGCTTCTACGATTATTGTTCTTGCAGATAATATTTCTGATGACTCTACTAAGAAAGGGAATTTATATTTTTCTCTTCATAGTTAAGGCTTCTATTTGTGAAGCTGTTGCTTGGTCGCAGGACAAGATGAGAGGAATGGAACTTTAAATTTGTTAATATTGTATTTTGATGGCAGGCGAGTCAACTCCCCTGGAATTTTAAGACGTTTATTATGTTTGTTCTATTGCCATATTTCTTAAATTCGTTGCTGATCATGAAAGAAATTCTCTTGGAAATTTTATGAAAGTTTTATTGAATTTTATCATGCAATCCATATTAAACTACAGGTTAATTTAATGGAAGTTTTTAGGGAATTTTGTCATGCAAGGCCTATTAAACTACAGGTTAATTGAATGGAAGTTTTTAGGGAATTTTGCCATGCAAGGCCTATTAAACTATAGGTTAGGTGAATGCAAGTGTGAAAGCATTTTGTCATGTAAGGCCTAATGCAAGTTTTAGAGAATTTAATCATGAAAGGCCTATTAAAATATGTGTTTTGGCATTGGTCCTATATGGTCATTAAATTGTTCGTACTGAAAATCTAATGTATGTTCATTTATCCCTGATGGATATATTTTTGATAAGTATAAAGGCTTTGCGATTTTAAAGTGCCCTTTTTACGATGTTTTCAATAATTAAAATGGGCTTGTAAGTTTATATACACTTTTCAATGTATGAATCTGAGTTCTAGTAAGGGGAGAGTATTTTGAGTAACGTGTATTCTGATAGAATTTCTACTTAGAAGTTGTAGTATTTTTGAAGAAGTTGTAGGTTTGGCAGAGTGCGTAGCCCTTCAGACCCCTGCTGTTTCCTTGGGTCAAGGAAACAGCAGGGGGCCGGAAGTTAGAATCTATTAATACCAACAGGGGCCACTATGCAATCGATATCGTGCTTACATCTATGGATGGATAGTCGGTTTGTTCCAAAGTAAAACATGTGTTATTCTTAGCGAAATCTTCCCTAGCAGTAATTAGAAAAACATATTTTCCATCAGCCTGAGGTATGCTGCAGTGTTACGGAGCAAGGCATCATAGTAATCCATCAAAGTAGCTATTCACCTGCCATCTTGCGGTGTTTTGTTTTTCATCACGTAAGGGCAGGAAGGTTCATTAATCTGCTAAGTACTGCCGCAATATAAGCAGGGGATTCCCGTTCCCACAGGAAGAGATTCCATCAATATAATGCGCGAGCAATAATAAATGAATTCTAGTTATGCGTACATTTATTGTAAACTAATTTTAATAGGATCCAACTAAAATCCCACATCGTCACAGTTAATGCGAAAGGAAATTGCTGTCGTAATTTTCCTTCGTTTAATATTAACTACTAGAGGTTACCCCGGGACCGTGTTTTCGGTATGGTCACGTGCGTAGAATAGTTACGATGTTACAAATTTATGTTATCATACAAAGACTGAAAAATATAATGAGTAATTAATTCAACGTTGGATATAGTTCTATCCACTAAGCCACTGCGGCCCCACTTGGAATCGCTCTAGCCACTTGGCCACTGCGGCCCCATTTGACATAACTATATCCACTGGGCCGCTGCAGCCACACTTTATATAGTTCTATGCACTAAGCCACTGAGGCCCCACTTGGAATCGCTCTAGCCACTGGGCCACTAAGGCCCCACTTGCTGTGAAATTAACTCAACGTTGAAGCGAGACATTTAGAGTAAAAACAATGATATTCCATTGCCTTCATATCTCTATGAAATAATCTGTATAAACTTTCGTAGGAAAAAATAATTTAAAAATGAGTTTTTAGGGTCAAAAGTAATGATTGGGTAATCTGATCTTTCTGAAATTCGAACATGACCTGTATTTGACCCTGAGGATTCGCTCTGCAAAATTTGAAGAACTTCTGTTGAGTTTCAAAGGACTTAGAAGTATTAAAGATGGTCAGAGATCGTCTCCTTATATAGTAGGATAACTTCACTACAGAAATTCGGAAGATATGACGTGCGTACAAAGTAAAATTAAATGAGCTGAGCTGAGTGCGTAAGTTATTTTTAACGGCGAAGTCACTTAAGTCACTTCCTTAAACTAAGATATCCACGTTTATTTTTTCTTAACTTTGCGAAACGTTCTATATCTACATGTTTCTGACCTTCGTTTTTCCAGTACTTTTTTTTTTTTTTTTTTTTGTTCTTTTGTTCTGTCATGGCTTAGTAAATCTGCTCCACTTGGCAACGTACCAAGCCGTTTTCCTACGAGTAAATTTACTCTTTCACTATCCCAGAACACACCGAGTAGAAGTTTAATTTGGCCTTGGTGATGTCCCACAACCGCAGGGTATCTCTGCTTCATAGCGGAGACAAATTTTTTAAACGAATACCTAATCTTCGCTTAATATCATGGTTTTAACTTACATACCCCAATCAGAATAAAACGTACTCCTTTAGCGAAAAATCCGATATTATGATGTGAGACGTTGTATAAAGTTACGCCGGTTTAATAAACAACAGCGATAACGTACTAATCGTCATTTGAATCATCACGGCGATTATACAATTAATCTTTGCGCAGTATAAGGCAATATTTATTTGATATCTCGAGTATCGTATTCGATGTCTATTTATACAAACCTTCATTTTTGTTCTTTAATTTCGCCTTCTCTTTTATTGAAAAGGTTCGCCATCTTTCTTTCCGCTTCACTCGGAAGGTAAACTTTTTTTTTTCTTTTCAGAAATTTTTATATCGCCCCAGTAAAGGAATGTGAGCATATGCACGTTTTTTTTTTTTTGTCTCGTATGCATGGCTTTCTACAACTCATTTATTCTGTCTGCGTTTAAAACGTATCACGTGGTGCTCCTGTTTTTATTTTAATTTTGTTAATTTTCCGCTATTTCAACTTTTATCTCTTTAACTCCTGACAGTTCCCAACTACCCGTTTTTTTTTTTTTTTTTTTTTTTTTTTTTTTTTTTTTTTTAATATCATAGCGATTAGCATGTTTTCAGCGTAAAATATGGTAGCACGAACTACAGGTTAGTTGATTTTATGCCCACACGGACATAATAATGTTACATCTACATCAGCCGATACCACCATTGAAATTTTCGTCCCCCAAAAAAGCAACGAGAAAATACCGGACGCCACATTTTTGTCAGTTACACACCACAGCTCACAAACACGAACGTAAATTCATACATAAATAACTCTGAACTACGGTTGCCATTCTTATTATTTTCCAATAATAAAGGGGTTTCCTGGGTAAATATCATTTGGTAAAATTAACCGAGTTTTCTATACAGTCCTTTAAAAAAAATTAAAACCTTAAAAAGAAAGTCGGAAGAACACAATCGTTGGATATCGCGCTGGCTCGAGTCCGCTAAAATCGATACTGAAACGCCTTTCGATAGCAAGGGGTAGGTCGATAACATAAAATTCGTCGTGCCTCAAATCGTCTGGCGCGTCATATCATCTCGAACTTGAATCTACGTAGTGTCGTGTGGTGCGCGATTGCTTTAGCGTGGTTTTTATTTTGCGATTTCGTCGCATCGTTACTGATTGGAAAAGTAGAGTTGAAAAAGGAATTACACTGATTACCTTAAATTAAATAAAAATATATATATATGTTTCACACTTTATGAAAAATGTTAGTTTTATTCTGGACGCATGCAGTTCTGTATGAACTAAGATTTTAGCTTTTTTTTTTTTTTTTCGCAATTATTTGTATTCTTGGATTTATCTCAGGTGCAATACGTTTCAATGGTTGAAATTGGACGGTTGTACGTTGGACGAACTGTCAACGAAAATTTGCTCTACAAGATCGCCAACCAAAGCTGATATTTCAGTTTCCACACTGCAGTTTTAAAAACTGTTCACGATCAAACGAGCACTCTTGAAATCAACCTTATAAAAAAGGCACTGCAACCGCCACCATATATTTTAACGGATGCACTGAGTGTCATGCGCCCAGTAAAGTTGGTAATGATTGATAGAAAGTATTTCTATATCTTAATGTCGAATAAAAAGTGTGAGGTAACCATTTCTGATAACTAAAATTATTTCTTTCGCTTTCTGAATTTTTTTTTTTTTTTTTTTTTTTCTAAATGCATCGAAGTGTAAAATTTACCAGATTTGTAACATATTTACTTTTCAAATAATTCCACAGTTTTACCTGACCGACGCATGAATAAAGTGATGAGGCCCATGCCAATGTTAATTTTACTTAAGGAGGAAACATACATAAAGTGTATACAAGTAGATATCAAGCAGGGCTTTCAAATGGGCTCGTTTGACCACGAACAGCCTATATCCCTGTTATTCTCAAGCGCTGAGAGATATAAATAGTAAGCAATCACTTACAACTTATATTTGGGTAATTTAGTGTAAGTTAATCTGGGTAAGGTTTACACCATTTGCAAACCAAAATTTGAAAATGGCATGCTTATCCAGGGATTATTGGGACTCGAATTTGGAACGTCATCCGAAGGGCGTGCGACATCAACCACGATGTTCACCACATTCTTCATTTTTTTATTTTTTTTTTTAAGATATTTAATCTACTTCCGTTAAATTTGTTTAAAATAAGAGCATATATAGAACTGACGAACAGAACTTTCTGGGAATACACCTCCTATGGGCAACCTCAGCTTACCATGAAGTTGTCAGAAAGATAATAGTATTTTAGGAACAATTAAATGAAATTCCACTCGATATGAGACGGGTTATAAAAATGATCATAACGTGTTTATCCCCTATTTATTTGTGTGTATGGGCGTTTCACGGTAAAGTGAGCACTTTTGACGCCCTAGTTACTTTTTCCTTTCAGCCAGTTTTTATCTTTTAACCACATTTTGAAATAAATATTCCCATGTAAGTAATAAAGACAGTGTGTATATTCCACAGCACTCTGAATTTAATGTCTAAGGCGACAATAAAATATATTTATTGACTATTATTCGAAATGAGAAGGTTTTCAAAAATGCTCACATTACCGTGAATAGCCTATACTATAAACAGCGAATTGTTTCTCCTTCCATACGAGTGGATAGGTTTGGGCACCTCTTAATATCGGGGTCTTGAAAGCCGACGCGAGTGAAGTGAGGTGAGTATGGATCGACGCCGAAATGCAAGGGTGGGGTGAAACGGGAGATCACAGAGAAAAACCGCCGACTGGCGGCATCGTCCGACGCGTAAATCCGGGCTGTGACCCCGACGGGAATCGAGCCCGGTTCGCCTGGGTGGGAGGCAGGTGCTCTAGCCGCTGCACCAACGCGGCCCCATACTCGATACTACAGATTTGACATGTTCCAGACCTTGTCATTGTTGGTTTTCAGCAAAACAGAAAAGAAGATCCTGGGCAATCCACACACGGTTCAATGTTTGACTCTTGTTTTGTCAAAAATATTTCTATTAAGAATGGACGGAATGAAGTGTTTCCCAAAGAGAATTGGAATTTAAACATTGATGACAAATTTTTCGATAAGCTGTATATTGCTTTCACTGATTTTAGAAATTCAAAGACTGAAGTAGATACCCCTTATCGTAATAATGAACTACGCTTCAACTCTGGGTCATTTATTGAGAGAAGACCATTGTATGTTATTGATTGTTCTTACAGAAAAACCACTATTGAAAAAGATCGAACTAATATGAAACTTACAGTTGATTTTAATAAGCCAATATTGAATTCAACTATTTGTAATGTGGTACTAGTAAGGCAAAGAAACCTAATTTATGATGTTAAAAGTGAAAGAATTACCGAAGTCCAATAGTGCGCAAACATGCATGGTTATTAGTTTTTAATGAATGGTTATCCATTAAAAAAATTTACTGTTATATAATTTTTCATAGTATCACTCTTTTTCAATTTCGTAGGGCCCCCATGGTAGTGTATTAATGCCATCTTTAAGAATAAATCTTTTATCATCTTGGGAACTCAATCGTATAGAGTTCCATGTTTGTTACTTTTACTAACATTCATACTTTTGTACACCACTTTTTTACCAAACCAACACTTTTTGTAGTCACCAAAACCAATCTCATTTCTGGCTACAGTGTTTTTCACACCATTTGCTCATTTCTTTACACCACCTTCCACATTTATTGCATACATTTTCGATTTCAATCCAATAAATTCATCCATTATTTTTCCATTACATTCATCTTTCATTTTACAAATAATCTTTTTGTTAACTAACGGTATACAAAATGGATTATCTTTCTTATAGTCAGAACTATCAAAATGATCAACCATTTTTTTCATGTCACAGTAGAAGTCTGATGTTTATATATAATAGATGTATGAATCAGTATCTTGGTAGCACAGTTTAATATTTTTACCATACTTTGGTTTCATTATATTATAGTGAACATCGTACGTTAAGACTTACGATAAATCAAGTATACTCATTCCAACATAAATGGGTTTGTTAAAGCACAGTTTTGTTTTAATCATATGAACTGCAGCCAAAGAGTTAGTAAATATAGTTCTATATTTAAAGTTTGGTTTAGCCACTAGTTTATCCATTTGCTTAGAACTTGTGCACATCCATATATCCACTCTGTTTCTAATATTTTCCATTGTTTTTCCAAAAACACGAATGTTAATTATTTTGTAGAAATCTTTTTCAAAGTCATTTGTAGACTTTGTTCGCATATTTGTGTTTAGATCAATAAAGGACTTAAGCCAATCTAATCGATCAAACTCCAGAACTCTATGAATCTTTTTCAACTTCATTCCGAGAGATATATATTGCTTAAGATTTACATAATGTAATACATATTTTTTTTTAAATTATATAGAGTAGTTAAGAGTTTGGGATTTTTTTAACGTTCTGGTATTTTATTCTCTGGTGCCAATGGCAGATCTCTGTGGAGATCGTGTATTTTATGTGGGTATTCCAAATCAACTTCCAATATATAACCTTTTCTAGAATGATCTCGTATTTTTGTTACATCTATATTTGTATTTATCCACATAAACCCACCATAGGGTAAATACTGGCTCATAGCCCATCCATATAAGTTATTGGCTTCCAGATATTATGATAAAAGGTTTCCTTTGTACTATCATAAGCATTCATATATTTATTATTTGCTTTAGCATATCGCTTAAAACATAGTGAAATTCCACCACAAACACATTTTTCTATCATCAAAATCATGTCATAATCTGTTAATAATTCTAGTTCTATTTTAGTATGTTTGAGTATAGCATCCCATGCTAACCCTGGGACCATGAAATACCCTGCTGGATCTAGCTTATATGTTTCGAGACATACATTTCTCAAATTTTCCATTATATCAGACAACATCAATACATGAGATTTGTTATAGAGTTCTGTGTACTCTCTTAGAGATTTTATGTTGAATTTTTCCCACACCTTTCTCGCTAATTCGTAATCTTCGTCTGTAATGTCACAGTTATTGAGTTTGTTGTAAAATGCATCTTTGGATGGAAGTGATGTCTCACAAAATATTTCAGCACAATCCATGCAGTCATATGGAAAAACACCTTTTCTTATAACAAAGTCAATAAGTTCATTGGGAAAATGCTTACATGTTTCTCGGAATTGGCTTCTGGAAAGGTTGCTAGAGAGTTTATCGATACTACTAGCCATAAATTTAAATGAGTCACTAAATCTAAGATTTACACTTTCACATGCTTCGTAAAAGAAATATATTTTTCTTCGTTGTTGGGAATTAGATCAATCTTATTTTCATCGATGCCAAGATTTCTTATGAATAAACGTGTGTCATAACCAGATAGATTGTGTATAAACACTGGGAGAAATCATTGATTTCTATACGATAAGTTACAATCTCTGTGTGCAGCTCCCCTAAATTTCCCCGTAAGATGATCATGATCTCTCACAGAATCACCATTCAAAGACTTTTCACATATATGACAATGGGTAGCTGTATCATAAACAATTTGTTCTTTCTGAGTTAGTGGAAGCATTGGTTTTTCATTTGTGTATATATCACCAATATACTTTGCTTCTTTCATTAGCATTTTAACTAATACAGTAGATGCACCAGAGCCTTCATAAGTTACTGGTGGTTTATAGTATCCGTATTCGTATTTTACATTGTAGCAGAACCTAATAGGCTCGTGTTTTTGGCATGGTTTCGTGTAGGATTCGTCTGGTTTGGTTGGCAAGTTTCAATTTTAGTCAACAAACATTCAAAATCAGCATATATCACAAATGGAACTCTCAAAGAATGATTTTTGTTTTTAAATATTAATATGTCATTTTATTCCTTTAGATGGTAGTTCAACTCTAACACCATTGTGATCTCAGCAGTCTTGTTCGTGTTGTTTTAGCTTACTTACAGAGTAGAAATGTTGCAAACATCTATCGCATATATACATATATTTTTTTTTTGCGACCATCATTTTATACTTGTGATGCGATAAGTCTCGAAAGACTTTTATACAACAGTAGTGGTCGTTCTTTTCGTCTTTTATATAGCGTAGATTAATGTGCTTATCAGTTTTATTTTTTGTTCTTTTTAATGCTATCAAATTTCATTGGAAATTCCAAACCCTTAAGTACATCATCAAACTCATGTTCACTCTTTGGGGATTTCTTTGTACTTGATGCAATGCAGTTAGAAGAGACAACAAAAAAAATTTTGATCATTATTCTTAACATTAATTACCGCCTGCTTATCTTTGATTTTTTCTGGGAGATCAACATAAGAACTGCCCTTGAATGGTACATATTTATTTATTCGCACTTCTAGTTTAAATATTCTGTTGAGTACCCACTGAGATCCCTTTGCTTCGAAAGCCCCCATCTCAGCTATGATTTTCGATATGCTGTTGTCATAATATTCTTCCAGATTAGTCGATTTCAGTATAATTTCGTTCTTTGTTTTAAAGGAGCTTTCTACATATTCAATATTCTCACCAATTTCCCTTTTGTGCTCAGTGAATTTCATGTTCACTTTAAGTGATTTTAAATGTTTATTAATTAGCCCTGTGACAGTTTCTTTTACATTGTTTAGGAAATGATTTGGGTCTTTGTATGCATTCACATTCTTTACAGCATAAGTCTTGATCCTACTTCCAAATGCTGTTTCGATTTCTCCTACACTGAATCAGAGTGTGTACTTATGAATTTTACTTTTCAAGTGACTTCTTATGAGAGATGGTTTGTAAAAGTGATTACAAGTTTCACACTTGACATACTTCTCTTGAGGTTTCTTCTTCTTTCTTTTCACAAAAATATCTTTCTTAAATTTATATTATTTCCAAACATTACCAGTTGCGTTAGCCTTTTTCATTGCCATGGTCGTCATCATATTAGACGTCAGTTGATTTTTATTTGTTCTCATTTATTATATAAAATATTTTATTTTTTACAGTTTCAAATATTTTAAGCCACTTTTTTTTTGCAGTTTTGCTCAACCGCACCTTTTTACGCGTATTTTTGCAGATGCACTTGTAACGCAAAGTTCAATGCAACTCTTTTTATAAAGACTACGATCTAACCAAACACATCTTTTTGAGTCACTTTTTTGCGGCTGTGCTCAAACGCAATTTTTTGAGTCACTTTTTTTGCAACTGCTCCCAAACGCAACTTTTTGAGTCACTTTTTTTTTTGCGGTTGTGCTCAAATGCAACTTTTTGAGCCACTTTTTTTGCGGTTGTGCCCGAATCGGCATTTCTATACTGCTCACAACAAAGTGATCACTTTAGAAATGAACCTTAGAAAAAAGTCACTCCCCCTGTGGGCATATATTTTAATGGGCGCACTGAGTGACATTCGCCCAGTAAAGTTAGTGACGATGGATTGGAAGTAGTCCCACATCTTAACGTCGAATAAAAAGTATTAGGTAACCATTTTTGTAACATAAAATTATTTCGTTCTCTTTTTGTTTTTCTAATGCATGGAAGTGTAAAAATGAGCAGATTTACAAAATATTTACTTTTTCGATTATTTTCATAGTTTCACTTCACCGACGCATGAATAAAGCGATGAGACCCATGGCAATGTTAGTTTCACATAAGGCGGAATAATACAAAATTTGCATACAAGTAGATCTTAAGAAGTGCTTTCAATAGTGTTCATTTTGTCGTGGAAAGCGTATAGTAGCATGGCTCAGGAGTCAGTTACCCACAGGGAAGATCATTAGGCACTGAATCTCTCAGAGTGCAGCACCGGTCAAATATAACCTTCCTGTGCAACATTCTGACGATTGTTTGCAATGGGCATGAAAGGGTTAATATAATTTGCAAAACTTGCCCTGTGTGTTTAAGAAAACACACTTTCTTATTAGATATGAAAATATGTTTATTTTAAATGTCAGAATGCTATCAGCAACCCACTAAAAGTCAGTATTTCAGTCAACACTATTTCTGCAGCATTATGATTGTTGCTTTACGAATGTTTGTGGTAGTAGTCGCAATAAACATATTGATGTTCAGACCACGTCGCTCCAAGGAATGCACTACAACTTAACAACGCGACAATGCCACAGAGTAGACACATACACAGCGGCGGCGTGTGGGGAACTGTTGCAAGGTAAGCTGTATTATGCTCTGCGCTATACCTAGTCGTATGCTTGTTTACACAACGACCACTCAAACGCAGTAGTGCAATTGACGTCACAGCACATGTGTAATTGGTAGGGACCTGCAAAATTCGCGTTGTTATATCCTTTAAACTTCAAACACGCGTACCTTTGCAATATGTTTCTCATTGGACAATACTTTATTTGACACGTCCTGGGTAACTCTGCGCCAATAAATGAACACTTCAAGATTGTGTAGTCCAATCACGGGCACTTAATTCAGCAAGGTAGTAACTTCACAGCTATGCAGCAGCCAATGAAAAAACGACGCCAGCTCGATTACATAAAGCAGTGTGAAGTTTAACTTGATACCAATTAATTATGCGAATTTTGCAGGTCTCTAGTAATGGGTGCCTCGCCGCTCTCTCGTGAGTGGCCGCAGTACATTCAGTTTCTCCCGGCTCCGCTCTGCTTACTGGTTCCTGCTGCGTGCTCCGAGTGTGTACAGCACTGAGCAAATACCAGCGTGGACCTTTGATGTGAGCGTCCCCGTTCTCTGATTGGCTGCGCGAAGCCGTGGGAACGGACCGCGTCTGATTGGCTATCTGCTTGCTTTGAAAGGTTCTCGATTGTAAAATCCGTATTAAACCATATTTTAAGATTTCTGGATGGTTATGTCATTTGCTTCAGAATGGAGGCTTCTAATTATTGTGTTTCAGTCGTGGGGGAAGAACATGGTGATTTACAAGATGCAGCCATTTTTTATATCAATATACAGTGGAAGAACAAACAAAGAGTTAAACTTAAAATTGTTTTCCCATAAAATGAGCATAATTTGACCAATAAGATTTTCCCCTTGTGGTCATCAAATGTGAAATTATTAGAAAAGTAGTTATTTTACATGTGTGTTCTTCCTTACACCAAAGCCCATCAAAAAGAAAGAAACCAAAATAAATCATTTTAATATTCACAAATGCTTACCTATCGATTCTAATTCAACTTTAACCCATTCAGACCCAGTGTACACAATTGTGTGTACATTACTCACGTGTAGGAAATTTTTGATCTGTACTGTACACCGTGAAGCTCAGTGACCAATGATCTTATCTGTGGGTACACCACTCACCATAAAATATTTTGTTTGCAACACCTGGAACCGTAAACTAAAGTGGGTCTGAAAGGGTTAAGACGTGGAACTACTTTCTTCCCGTCGTTGTCGAATTTTTCTGGGCCGTTGCCGGTCAGTGAATCCGTTAAAATACACGCACGAAGGGGCGGTAGCATTTTTCAAACGTTGATTTCAAAAGTTGTCAAATAACCGTGAAGAACCTATACGTACTCTGCGACAATGTCGAGCATGCGGAATGGCAACGAGCGCCAGGAGTCGTACAGAAGTAGCTATTGATTTTATCCGAGGACATTTATTTTCACTGGCTCTGGCAAGGACACATCCACGAACGGCATAAGCTAGTAGGGATGAAATATTTTTTTGAAGTATTGCTCAACGCAACTTCCTTTCCGGACACACACGGCGTTAAGTTTAAGCAGACGCATGAAGAGATATCAGACCGTTGTTGTCTTTATTTATATCGTCACTTCCCCTTAACATCCTCCCTTAAACCAGCCCCTTTCTAATCCTCCCCCTCCCAAATAAGGATTTAAATATAGTAATTTTTTTCGCAGAACTATTATTTTGGCTGAAGGGACAATAACGCGTGTGATAAGCATGAATATAGGCTGTTCACGGTAAGTGAGCACATTTTAAGGCCCTTCTAAATTTTTTCCTTTCGTCCAATTTACATCTTCCTGTTGCCTATTAATATAAACATTGCAATGCCACCAATAAACACAGTGTATACATTTAACCACAATCAAAATTTAATGCATGAGGCTGCAATAATATATATTTATTAGAGGTTAATGCCTAATGGGAAGGCCTTAAAAAGTGCTCATTTTATCGTGAACAGCCTATAATAGCAGACACGAAAAAAAAAAAAAAAAAAGATGCCCTAACAAAGTCGCATTTTCAAAAAAATTATCTCAAACCTTTGTAATTTGGGGGGGGGGGGGGGAATGTATACCTCTAAAATGGCGTCCAACTCTACCTCTTAAACAATGTGATCCTGGTTCTATCCGAGGACGATTAAAGTCAGTATCTTTCCTCGCGAAGGAAATACGCGGGAAGTTGCCAATGGCCGGTGTGGCTGTAAGGGGGGTTTTGCCCTTTCCACACTGACGCGTCCAGTCGCTGGTCGATAGTGGTCATCAGCGTATTTCCTACTGGTGAACGTTGACACTTAGAGCATTCAAATGCCACGCTCACATCGTGGAGTAACCCGAAATCCGTATTTGACCTTTACTGTAAGATAATTTGTCGTGTTTCCAGGATGAAAATACTATTAAATCCGGTGTAATTGTACTTGTATTACAATCAAGATTCTGTTCGACTTCACCCATTGCACGTTAAAGTTGTCAAACTGGACCATGGAAAGAAAACCAATGCAACAAAAGAATAAAGTATAACTTTCGACCACAATCGCGGCACAAAACAATATCGCGGAAATTTTTCAGTTTTCAACCGAAGTGATAAAAATAACCTCTCTATCATTTCGTTGTGATATTTAGTTTCGCTGGTGGTTTATGGAACAAGTTATAACAAAATGTCACTACCCCGAGTTGAAATAAAGCAAATCAGTATAGGTAGTATAGGCTATTCACGGTAAAATGAGAACTTTTGAAAGCCCTGCTTAAGATCTATTTGTATGCACGTCGTGTATTCTTCCGCTTTATGTGAGATTAACAATGCCATGGGTCTCATCACTTTATTCATGCGTCGGTTAAACGAAACTGTGAAATTATAAGAAAAGTAAATATTTAATAAATCGAATCATTTTTACACTTCGATGCATTTAAAAAACACAGAAAACAAAATAAATAATTTAAGTTATCAGAAATGGTTACCTAACACTTTTAGTTCGACGTTAAGATACGGAACTACTTCGTATCAATCGTTACTAACTTTACTGGGCGCATACCACTCAGTGCGCCCGTTAAAACCTATGCAGGTAGAGGCAGTGATTTTTTTCTAATGTTGATTTCAAAAGTGCTCATTTGATCGTGAACAGTCTTAGGCACGTTTGTGTAAGAATCGTAAAGCAGGGTGCGCGCTTGTTTGGCTCGGTTCGAAACGGAACTCACCAATGTCTGCGCACTTGAGTGGGTGGAGAGATTCGGGCGGCAGCGAGGCCTTGAGAGCCGATGAGGGTGAACTGAAGTGAAGTGAGCATGGAGCGGCGGCGCCGTGATGAGGGGTTGGCGGAGGAAACGGGAGATCCCCGAGAGAAAAAAAAAACGCCAACCAGCGGCATCGTCCGCCACAATTCCCACTTGCGAAAATCCGGAGTGGATCGGCAGGAGATAGAGCCCGGTTCGCCTTGGTGGGAGGTGAGCAGTCTAACCGCAAACAGAGTACGATGCAACAGAAACCGGCCTAAATACTAACAATTATATTACAAATATACAACAATGGTACGAAAGTAAAGGCAATATAATTTATAGTATGTTGAAAGTAATAACATGACACTGTCAAGTTAAAGAATATATATGTAAAATAAATAAAATAGAAGACGACAGTTGTCAATGTTAAAAAGGAGCTCAGACGGTATACCATATTCTGTACTAGTGTGACATGTTTAAAGAAGAAAGGAAATAATTATAACAGAAATTTAAACCTTTTAATGACAAATGGCCATTACAAAAACATAATATATATGACAAGGAAATTGTAGAAATAATAAATGAAAGTATTAGTATAATATAAGTTTTGATAAAAACTATGAATGATTATTTAACTGAATAGTCTAGGAAGCGGACGAGTGTGCTGGATCTAAGGGAATTATTGAGTGAGTGTTTTGTGTTTGTCTAGTGTTTAATAGTTTTAATTAAATAAAAATTATAAATAACTCTCTCTTTTAGATAAGAAACAGAATTTTCAGTAAATATTAAAAATATAAAAGCTCCAAACACGAAAAAGTTATAAAGAAGAACACAAGATCTGAAATGAATACAAGAAGAATTGAAGAAAATATGGAGAAAAATAGAAGAACAAGAAGGAGGAAGAGAAGAAAAAGAAGAGGAAAGAAAATGGGGAGAACAGAGAAAGAAAGTAGAAGAACAACATAAGAGAGAAAAAGAGGAGGAGAAGCAGCAAGAAGGAGAAGAAGAAAGACAAGAGCTGAAACGGATGAAAGAAGAACGGAAGGAACTGCGAAGAAAATGTAAATGAGGGAAATATGTGATTTGTGATAGTATGATAGTTAATGTCTGCGTATAAAAAAAGGGGGCGGAGCTCCATTCCCTCGTCCGCCGGGAAACGAAGGCCTGGGTGTCCAGAAGGGGTACTTCGATGTCCTGGACGATGCTTAGGTTGGAGCAGAATGTTGGGCAAGGGGGAAAAATAAAAAGAACAAAATAGAATAGTACAGATAGGGAGGGGGCTGGGGGCCTTCGGGTTCGTGGGCGGGGCCATTCGACCGTTGGGTGCTATGTCGGACCGACCGAAAGGCTAGTTAGCTGTGTGCAGGCCTGACGGCGTCTGGTCGCGCGGGTGGATTCGTGGGAATCCCGGTCCCTGAGCGGCGAAACGGGGGGCGGCCGAAAGGATACCCGTCCGGGAGCTATCTCGGTCGGGGCAGAATAGCTCACAACCTTCTTAGGAAGTGTGAATGATGCTTTTGAATATAAATAGAATTTGCAGCTTAAATTACGGGCACCCAAACAAACAGTCGTCCTCCCACCAAAAAGAAGTGAATTTATATAACTTATATACTGTGTGTTAAATTGTAGTAGTTATTATAGAATTGAACACCCTGGATGGCTGAACAGCTAAGTAGGGATAATTAAATAAATTTAAAAAAAAAAGTCTAACCGCTCGGCTACCGTGGCCTTCTCTCATCTGGAATAATAGTCAATAAATATATTTTTATTATAGTACTGTATAAATACTACATATTTTATTCTATCGTTAACTTTCGAGTCCGGTGAAATATATACACTCTGTTTATTACTTACATGGCAATATATTTAGAAAAAAGTGGTGGAAGGATTAAAAAATGGCTGTTAGGAAATAAGTAATTAGGGCCTGAAAAACACTCAATTTACCGAGAACAGCTTACAACTATAGTATAATCTCGTTCAATCGGCCCTCTTTAACCAACTTAGTGGGACAAATAAAAAAACGAAGCAACTAAAAAAGTACAAATAAACATTTTAGAAAATAAAAACAGGTATTTCGTGCGAGGATTACAGCAAAGTTACTGCTTAAACTAGTGTGCACAATCGTACTTTACCTGTACAGCGAGCGCGTGTTTGCTGGGACTGTACGTGCATGTTTATTATGTGCGATAACGTGTTTGTAATATGTAAATGTGTTTCAAACGTGGAGGGTTCAATATAAAGGAAATGTTCTGTAAATAAGTTGTTCTGTAATGATTTTTCCCCGCATTCTCCGGCTAACCCGGATTTTCGTTATCCCGGGTCAGCAGCGGTCTCGCGTTTTGATCCGACATAACGAGGTTCTCGGAGCCGCGGTGGGTGAGCGGTTAGCCTGCTCGCCTCCAACCAAGGCGAGCTGGGTTCAGTTCCCGGCTCGGTCACCCCCAGTTTTTCGTTTGTGTGAATCGTGCCGGACGACGCCACTGGTCGGCGGGTTTTCTCGGGGATATTCCGTTTCTCCCGCACTTTCATTCCGGCGCTGCTCCATTCTCATCTCAATGAGCCTCATCGGATCTCAAGACCGCGTTGTTAAGAGTCTCCCAAATATCTTCACTCACTCACTCACTTAACAAAGTTCTAATGCAATTAATATGATAAGACGAACGCATATTGCTTTATTATTTATATTGAGGATTGCAATTATAAAAGATACATAGATAAATATATTTTATTGAATTAAGATCGCCATGCTGTACGAAACTGGCCATGCCCAGGTACACTAAACAGTCAGGAGCGTATGGTGAACTGTTGCTAGGTAAACTGACGTTAACTCCGTCCTGTACCCTGTTACTTGCTAGTTTACAGTTCCGCCAGTAAAACGTAGTTCGGCAGCTGACACCGCAGGACGCGTGTAACGGGTTAGGAAAATTTCGCGAGTTCAATGACCTGTAGGCTGAACTCCACAGTCCTGTGTACACTCGAGCCTCAGATATTTGTTCATTGGTTGCTGCCCCATAGAGTAGCCAGTGTTACTACACACCTGGTGGTATGGCACTCGCTACTTGTTGCCTTGCAAGTGTGTTATTGGCTCAGAGACGCCCAGGGCGTGTCTAATGAACTGTAATCCAATTACAAAGGTTACTTCAGTGTACATGTGTTGGACGTATATCTTGTCATGAAATGAATTCGCGAAATTTTCCCAGCCCTAGTAATGGGTCCCTCGCTGCTCGCTTGTGAGTGGTCGGAATGCACTCAGCTCCATAGGCTGCACGGTGGTTACTGGCTCCTGCTGCGTGCATAGAGAAAGTACTGAAGTGAGCAAGTACCACCTTACCTTGCAAACACTTCACCACACGCCATTGGTAACAATACTGCGTTCTGTCTAGCACAAAAATAATTTCTGCGCAACCCAATGCTGTAAGTTCCAAAACTTAAACAAGTACACCCTGAGACGATGTGAAAGTTAATCTCGTGCTTTCAATCACACGCGGAATTAATTTGTTACTGCAGAGCTTTGTAAAGGTCTTATAGCCGTAGCAGGTGGCTGAGGGTAAATTGTGGTTTTGGGGGTGGAATGAGGGAGGAGAAGTGAAATCCCGTTCACCGCACATTATGGACGCGTGCTGGTTAGGGGATCACCCCAAGAGGAAAAGACGTATAGGGGGTGGGAGGGGGTGAGTTCAAAGGCAGGCGGCTCCTGAGGGAGGCTGCAGTAGAGATGTGTTTCACACCTGGTGCGCAGCGCCAAGAGCAGTCTTCTCTCTCTCTCTCTCTCTCTCTCTCTCTCTCTCTCTCTCTCTCTCTCTCTCTCTCTCTCTCTATCTCTCTCTCTCTCTCTCCCCCCCTCTACTCACGTTCTCTTCACCCCTGCAGTCCAGTGTGTTACCAACTCAGTAGATTTTCCACCAGATGTGGATTTCAACTCGTACCTAGTGGGCGAAATGTACTATATAATAAGGAGACGATCTCTGTCTGTCTGTCAGTCCGTCTTTAATACTTCTTAGATCCTTGAAATTCAACGGAAGTTCTTCAAATTTTGCAAAGCTAATCCTCAGAGCAAAATGCAGGCCAAGTTCGAATTTAAGTTGGATCAGATTATGCAATCATTACCTCTTACCTTAAAAACTCATTTTTAATTTTTTTCCTATGAAAATTTTGTATTAATGCAATGTCATTATCAATGGAATGTCATTTTTGTTTACTTTAAATATCTCGCTTCAATGTTGAGTTAATTAAGTGGGGCCACAGTGGCTCGGTGGATAGAGCGATTCCAAGTGGGGCCTTAATGGCTCAGTGGATAGAACTATGTTAAGTGGGACCGCAGTGGCTTAGTGGATAGAACTATATCGAGTGGGGCCACAGTTTACAAGTGGATAGATTTATATCAATCTTGAGTTAATTTCACAAAATTTTATTATTACCTACATATATCTATGCAATATATTTTTTTTCTTTTTTTTTTTTCAGTCTTTATATGATAACCAAAATTTGAAACATTGTATCTACTCTAGGCACGTAAAAATACTAAACAAAAATGTCACGGGTTGGATCCCTAGTTGTTATATAGTGGTCAGTGGATAATCTAGTGCGACCTTTTAGAATTGCCTGTGGATGGTGTGAAGCAGTTTTCTAGAATGAAAAAAAAAAAAATGCTACTAAGAGGAATCTCCAAAATTTCAGCAAGACGCATGGTAAAGAGGTAAATATTTTTAGCATACTTTTGTGATTGCTAACCATGAATTGGTGACACAACTTTTGTGATACCCGAGAATATTCTGCAAACTGCTAGCATTATGAAAATTTTACAGGATGTCATCCTGGAAGCGATAAATTATCTTCAAACGTTCAGTGTGAAGATGCTGTTAAGTGGATAAGGAGCGATAATATTTGAGAACTCTAATAGGACTCATTTAAATTTTAATTATTTACTTTTATTTCGAAATTCTTTGAATTTATCGACATTCAGCGTGTTTACATTTATTTGCGATAAGTTGAAAACTGGAAGAAAAAAAATTTAAATGTGGGGAAAATATGGAAAATTGCTACTGGGATATCAGTTACTTAAGATGTGTATTTAAAATATTTTAGATTGCAGTATCATTTTCGTAAGTTATATAAAATGTACTGATATTGTTTACGTTATTCCAAGGACGGTTATTTAAATTTCCGTAAGCTAATGGATACAGCGGGATTTTCACTTGCGACTAAGTGAAATTGTAGTAGTTGGCAACAATGCCCTCCATATACGTAGTATAGAGTAGGGGACTTGGGGGGGGGGGGGATAGAGACCCACCACTGCGCTACCCACAGGAAATGTGCCACCGCCAGGGAGGAAATGAGAAAGGAAGTTTAGCGCGCTAAAAAAATCAAAACGCGCCTGCACCGCGCGGGAATCGTGGAAGCAATGACTCACCCGCGTTGGGCAAATCCCCCGCAGATCGCATTATACAAAGGAAATTAGATAAAGCCTTAACGTAATAACATTATACTACAGCCTCGCCTTCCCGCCTGACGATGCCACAGCATAGTCTTGTAACTTCAGTTACAGTCCATTCACGGTTACTTCCTGAAGCCCTGTTAAGTTACTCTTTCAGGATATTCCTCCGCCTCATGCACAGATAAAGCTTAACTGAATCTAGAAAATTACACCGAAAGGACAACACACCGCATATGTGTGTACCCAATTTAATAATATTTTACATGACAACTTTTTCTTACTAGGCATAACCTATAAATTTATTTCATGGTTTTTATATTAATTTCAAATGAAATATAATTTATAGATACAATATAAGTAGAAGTTGAATTTAACCAAAAAATAAGAGTGTAGAGTGGAGAGATTTGGACGACTCTTAACATCGAGGTCTCAAGAGCCGATGAGGGTGAAACGAGGTTAAAACGGAGCACCACCGGAATGAGAGGGTGTAGGAATCTGGAGACCCATGAGAAAACCCGCCGACCAGTGCCAGGAATCGAGCCCGGTTTGCCTCGGTGGGAACAGGGTAGTCTGACAACTACTACACCACGCCCCTCCCCCCCCCCCCAAAAAAAAAAGAACGCTCGCGATACGTGAAATATTTAGAAAACAGCCGAACACGACATACACGAAGTGATTTTTCAGAAAATTCATTAAAAAAAAGTGTGAAGATAACAGCGAGTAGACTATAATCAAGTCAAAGGCTATTCCCGATAAAGTGAGCACTTTTGACATCATACTTAGAAAAATGTCACTGCTCCTACCTGCATTGTATTTCTCGGGCGCACTGAGTGACATGCTCCCAGTAAAGTTGATATCGCTGGAGGGAAAGTAGTTACATATATGAACGTCAAATAATAAAGTATTAGGTAACCATTTGTAACAACTTAAATTATTTATTTCGCTTCCTGTTATTTTTAATAAATCGAAGTGTAAATTGAGCAGATTTGTAAACTATTTACTTTTCTAATAATTTCACAGTTTCACTTGACCAACGTCTGAATAAAGTGATCAGGCCCCATCCATGACAATGTTAATTTTACATAAGGCGGAAGAATACACAATGTCCATTCAAGAAGATCTTCAGTACGGTCCGTTCACTGTTTCTTAGGACGTTTTAACACAGACCTTTAAAAAATCACCCCATGTATTCCATATTTAGTTATTTCCTAAACATGCCACATATCAAGCTTTTTATACCTCTGTAAACACAGACGCATCTTATTTTTCATTACATTAAAGTTTTATCTATATTTTATTTATACATTATAATATTACTTTTATAATAAACACGAATAGAAACAGTGTGAAAAAACGTGTGTTGGCAGCGCCTAGTAATAAATAGTTCTCGTGCAAAATATAATTACAACTGAGTGAGCTGGAAAGCGGTGCGTTGTCCTCTGGTGTCATTTTCCAGACTTAGTTGAGCTTAGCTTACACGAGGAGGAGGAATATCTTGGAAGTAGAACTTTCAGAAAAGTATGAAGTAACCGTGAATAGGTTATAGAGGTTTGAAAAGAGATCCGTTTATTGCGAACAGCCTACGTTTCACGTCTGTATCCTTCAGTATTCTGTGGCTCAACATCTCGTTGTGGTTGTTAAAGATGAAAGCGGAAGATCAGACAGCCAGGGTCGGGGAAAGAAGCAGCCATGGTCGGTAGTGAGAAACCATCGTTTGACTGGAGTGTTTTTAGTAAACCACCGAGAAAAAAAAACGCAATCAGGATGGCCGAACAGGGATTCGAACCCGGATACTCGCGAATCCAAGTGCATTGTGCGTTCACTGTACCATTTTTAACGATCTGTAGTTCCGTCTGCTCGGAAACCGAGCGTGATGCGTTAGTAGAGACCAGCAAAAATTCGCGTTATTATTTGAGGACTGTTTAAACTTAAAGCACTTATACCATTGCAAAGCGTTTGTCATTGGACCAAGCTTTATTCGACACGCCTCGGGTATTTCTGCGCCAATAAATGAACGCTTCACAACCGTGTGCCTCAATCATGTACAGTTCACTGAGAAAGGGCGTGACTTCATATTTGGACAACAGCCAATAATGGAACGACGCCGGCTCAAGTATACACAGTGCTGTGAACATTAGCTTGAAGCCAAAAAATAACGCGAATTTTGCAGGTCCCTATGCAATTGTGATCGTCACAAACAAGACCACAGTATAACACAATACCTACTTGTTTTCACATTAGCTGTATTAAATATCAGTTTGCTCCCGCAAGTACAATTTTATTGTTGCACGTTATTTGACTACTTCTTGAGAACTACTTTAAACGTTTTATCAGAAAGGCTGCAGTATAACATGCATTAAAGAAGATGTAATATAAATTTGAGTGGAAATCTTATGACAATCTTGTGCTATCTTCTTTTTAACGTGCAAGTCTCGTTATAAAGTTTCAAATTTAGAAGCACAGTTCGGGTTTGTGTGAGCGAGCGGAAAATGCGGAACCAAATGCCATGTCATTTTTAAAATCACCTTTGTCTTCTGAAGTTGTGGAGGAAGTTTCTAAAATAAAGCCTTTGAAGATTCCAGCCTATTTTTCTTGAATATTTCAAGTAAGTTGATTACACGAACTTGTGAAATTTTCCGTTTTAATTTCATCGCCCAGAACACCTGCCGCACAGTGACTATTTATTTCTTCCAGAGGAAATTGTGGCTCGAAATTAAAAACACGCCTTTCAAAAATATCAGCGAATTTTGATGCGCTTCATCTCGGAGTGGTTTTTATTAAGAGAAGAAATATGAAATAGGACTTCCTGTAACAGATGAATCCTTTCAAAGGCCGTGATTGGTCTCCCACTCTCGTGTCTACTGTGGGATGAACCGAAAACGTACGTTATGGAAAAATCTTGCATTATTTTTCTGAACGAAGACCTTTTCTGTGGCTTCATCCAATCATAACATTGATAAGGGAATCTGTAGAAACGCGCTGGCCTCGAAGATGCGGTGAGAAATCAGCACCGTACGCCTACTCAGAATATAATATTAAATCGGTTCGCAGTTTTCATAATTCTCCAGCCCACACTTTCAATGAAATTTATAGTATTTCCTAATGACTAGTGCAAAAACAATTGTAACATTCTTTCATATTATCAGTTTTCCTAAACAGTTTCAGATCAACTTTAATTCACGGTTTCAGATGTTGCAAGCAAAAAAGATGTTATGATGCATGCTGAACCTATTTATGTCCGACACAGCACTTATTTTGTTGTCGTAGCTAATGAGCTGTAGGCTCGTCTACAGTCATATGAACCAATTATCGCCTAGACCAGTAAGACGGTTTGCGAATCATTTACCTACGCGTAAAATCATTGGCCATTGAGCTTCGTAGTGTGCAGTACAGACTAGAAATTATCTACACGTCCCCCCGCAGTGTACACAACTGTGTACACTGGGTCTGAATGGGTTAAACTATCATTTACACATTTTATTGAGTGCTGCTTTCCAGTACGCACCACGCAGTGACATGTCATTTGCGTGCGTGTTTGAGCGTTATTAAAAAATTTTCAAACAAATACGATGATCAGGAAAATTTGACAGAAGATACTTTATCGCTCCCTCGTGGGCCTGCCACAATTCCTAGTTAATATTTCTAGACCTTTCGGTTTTATGACGTGTTTTCTGACAAACCTGTCTTATTCGCAAAGTATCATAAGTACGAAATAAGATAAATAAAACTTAGATCCAAAGCCAGTAAAAATTTTGTTTCTATTTTTCTTTTAAATCCTAAATCGAACGTAACTTCAGTTTGTCGAACGTAATTATTACACTACTCTACATTATTCGAAATACTGTAAAAGCGAAACTACGTGATCGATAGACTTCAAAGAAAAACCGAATTTTTTTTTTAGATTGGATACGCTTTACCTTGGGAATGAGCCTCGAATATTAAAGTTATATTGTCTGTTATTATATAGCATACGATGCACATCTCTGAAATAAAACACGCACCACAAAAACGTATCTTTAATCATTGGCTTGAAGTTCTATTTAAGTTATTCGATTGCTAACGTGAATTTTCTACGTTTTCCTTTTGTGCGGCCATCGCCGATAAACTCAATATTTCTTGGTCTTCGGAGAGAACATCAAAATACGAGAATGCCCTAAGGGAGACATTAAAAACAGCAATTTAAAAATAATACGTGAATGTAATTTTTCGCACATCAGGCATACGGTGGCAAATTGTTTTAAATTAGTATACTGGTGTGATCGAGCAATTTTGTGAATAGTAACATTAAAGAGAGGTATAATGGATGCTCGTAATTTAGTAATGAGACGGATATGTGCAGTTACGCGTACGGTACATCTCGTGTATAATTAATATTGCATCATACACATGTTCGTCCTCTCAGCAGCCATGATATCCGTATCATTTCACGTGTGACGTTTACCACCTGTCTGGTGTTGTGTTACTTTGTTTTGAAATTGATGTACATGTCCAGGGAAGCTGTGCTATTTAGGGATGGGAGCTGGAGCCCTAGCCTCTCCGCGACCATTAATACACTAATACACCAAACGAATTTTAAATAAATTTTGCATAAAATATAATTACGCTATCCTCATTGCTCATATTGCATTTGAAATAAGACTGTTCGGTTATTCACTATACAAAATATTATAAACGAAATACATCAATTTCAAAGTAATTTTAAAAAATATGCGTTAAAAATCGCTTCGAATTAGCTCATTTTCTCTGAAGTTAAAAAATATTAGTTCTCCTAGACAATATTTCCGAACCAAATTAGTTTCTAAGAAAAGACTAAACGTTCGTTTAGGGTTTTCCATGATCTCATAAGAAATTATCACTAAAAAGTCAGAGAAAAAATACTATCTTGAGTAGTGTTTTTTAAAACACATTTATATATTTGGCCATATAATATATAGCTAAAGACTTGGAAGCACAACATTTTTAAATACCATAGATGTTACATAACATTTTAATATATATATTTGGTTTCATGTAGACAGGACGAGTGGTAGTTTTCGAAGGACAATTGAACTATTGGAATAATCGTAAATTTGGCTTAGGATGTGCTGCTTATGTGTGGTGGCGTATTCTGCAGCTACCAGGAGTGGAAACCTGCCATGAATGTAAACGAGTCCGTTATGCATTGAAGGTGGCGTCCAAATGTTTTCTGACACCCGCAAACTCGAATGAACTGGCTAATGGTGAATGACTATGAGGACTGTACTGTGTAGGGCAATATTTTCTCGCATCAGCTGCCACATTACTGCATATTTCTAACTGCTTTCGACAAAATGTTTCACTTTATTACATACAGAAATCTTATTTCGGAAAATGTGTTGGCACAAAAAACTACGTTATCCGTAAGGTTTGGCAAAATTGAAATAATATGGCCAGAATTATCAGACCATCATTTTTGTCGCCGTACAAATGTTACGGCCAAAATTGATTAACATAATCATTTAATGGCTGCGTATTCGTCATGTTGAAGTACATATACAATATAGTTCTGCTACATATTTCCTATTATATCAGTAAAAAAAAAAAGGATTGACCTGACTAGATATGTGTATGCAGGGTGATTAAGTTTCACATTTAATGAAAAATTTTCATTCGATTTCAAGTGGAACATGAAAAAACTGAGAAGACTGTAGCATACTACATTAGCAAATTGGTGCAGTGGCTGCAATAGTCACAGTTAAGAGCACGTGATTTTTTTTACAATATTTAAATTTGTAATTATTTTAATTAAACATAATTGAAAATTTTACAAATGTGTAGTTTTGGAAGTCTCGCTGAAGGTCAGGGAATTGGAAGCTAGCTCAACAATTATTGCCACAACACAGTCAATTTTTTGTCACCATTTCACCGCTGGATATTTCATTTTTCAACTATTTTTAGGTTGGAACTCGTGGAGTTTCGGATTCCCGTATCTAACGTACATGGATCACGCACGCTGATATTTCACAAGAACATCTCGAAGCGTTTCGTTGCACGAAGAACAAACTTGATGACTATCGAGAATAAACAAACATGGAATTAAGGCCGTATCACAAACAAAATCTCATCGCAACCAGAGAGTCATCTCACACACAACAGTCCGCAAAGGCATTTAGTAATAACGGTGCTAGCAATAATGTTCTCGTAGGTTGAGATAACCCTGAACCACAGACGCCGACATCTGCACAATGCAACACGCCACAAACACGAATATTTCCTTCTATGAAATTTACATTATGAGAACAAATCTTGTATGAAATATATAGGTATACAATACAATCAAGGGCACGATTTTTTTTTTTTTTTTTTTTTTTTAATTTTTAACTCCAGATATTTAAAAAAAAAAAACAGCTAACAGAGAAAATGTTCCCAACGTGGCATCGTGTCGACAAAGTAGGTTAAATATTGGGAAGAGGTTTGGCTAAGCTGTAAGTTTCACGTTGCCAATACGTCAACCGTAATAGAATTAGACTCAAGTCCGTGCAAAAAATATCGCAAGTAGTTAAGATTTAGGTCTGAAGAATAGTACAACCGACAAATTTGTTTTAGTTTACTTATTGAACTATGATGTTTGGGGAACTCCACTCTGAGAGAAAAAGATTTGTTAGCGGCTACAAAAACTGCTTGGTGGAAAAAAAAAAAAAAAAAAAAAAAACCCAGATTGTGGTGCCTAATTACACATATAGATCATCTACTAGTATTACAGCTATGTGGTGATCCGTAACATATTTGTTTATTGAAAATACGTTTATTGGTTGCCACGAAATATTTTTTTCGGCAGTAACAGCATTATGTTATCCACAGTAAAACATTTTACTCCGACTGCAAAACCACATCCGTTATATTCTGCGCGTGCGCTCTGGAGTATTTGAAGTGGCCACCTTCTGTCTGGCCACGACGCCATATTTGTCTGTGTTCGATTATTTGGCATCAGGTACTAACTAATTCATGACGGGTATTCTTATGTAATGGCTGTTCACGATAAAGTGAGCACTTTTGAAAAGAACCTTAGAAAAAAGTCACTGCCCCTGCCTGCGTATAATTTTGCGGGCGCACTGAGTGACGTTAGCCCAGTAAAGTTGGTAACGACGAATGGAGAGTAGTTCCATATCTTAACGACGAATCAAAAGTGACACGTAAACATTTGTGATAACGGAAATTATTCCTTTCACTTTTTTTTTTTTAATGTATCGGAAGTATAAAATATAAGAGGATTTGCTTGATATTTAATTTTGTAACAATTTCGAATTTTCACCTGACCAACGCTGGAATAAAGTAACAAGACCCATGGAAACATTAATTTTACATACGGCGGAAGAAGACGGAACGTGCATACAAGTAGATCTTAAGCAGGGATTTCGAAAGTGCTCGTTTTACCGCGAACAGCCTGTACTTACGAACGGATTAGGCCTACATAATTTCTTTATTCCCAGCAAGTAAATGTTACACGTTGTAAAGGCTGTGCTGAGGCCTCGAGGGGAAGCAGCCGCGATGCGGTGTTTTGGGAGACGATAATTAAACAGGAGGCCGGCAGGAAGAGCTGATCTTCTACCAGCAGGTGCGTTTATAAGGATGGTGTTACAAGCCACCCCTTCCCCCCCACCCTCCCCAACCCAACCCTTTCCCACGAGGCGCATGACCGCTTCCCAGGACGAGGTTTGGCGGAGCGTCCGTCGAACGGCATCAACATATCAGATTCAGTGGTGGGCGCAAAACCCAAATGAGAGTTTTGTATAACGTTCTGTAGGTTGTGGGCAGGTTAATATTCGGGAGAGAATCGGTACTGTTAACAGTCTGCTGAGCCAAGAGTTGTATTTGAGTCGATAAATGCAATATTTTATAAAACATTATATAGTGTCTCAAGCTTTGTTGCTATAGGCTGTTCACGGTAAAATGAGCACACTTTTGAAAGCCCTGCTTAAGATCTACTTGTATGCACGATGCGTATTCTTCCGCCTTATGTAAAATTAACATAGTCATGGGCTTCATCACTTTATTCATGAGTCGGTTAAGTGAAACTGCGAAATTATTAGCAAAGTAAACATCTGTGTACATACAATTTGGTAATAAAAAAAAAAAAAAAAATGCCACTTGAAAATAAGGAATGCATATGATTTTATGTGGAAATACTAGGGACAGTATTAGATATGTGTCGTTCAGATTTATTTCCATATATGTAAACTTGATGTTCTCGTAGCTGCTTCGTAGAATTCTCGTTCACTTTTTGTGCCTCCTTTAGTTTGTAACTGTTGAGTTAATTCCTTCTGCACCTTACCAAGCACAGTTTTGTACATTTATTTTCAGCGAATCTAGAAAAAATCATGGTTTCCGCATAGAAAAAAGTCCTGCATTGCAATAGTACAATGAATCCACCCAGCTGCTTGAGTAAAAATTTTTTAATCGACTTTTGATTTTATTAAAATGAGATACAAGAAAAATGTATTATATTAAAATAGCTAAAATTTCATACCTAATGGAATTCACTTTGTCAATTTATCATATCATAGTATCTGCTCAGATAAGAAAAAAAGGCTTAATAAAATGTATATTATTTGTTTTATATGTTCGTAAGCACCACGAGTACTAACTACATCAAATTATCGTATCTTCAAAGTACTTAGGTGTTTAAAGATAATTACAAATAATTAAATAAAAACGTTGTTTTCACAAGTTAATAAGTTATAAAACTGCAGATACAATAAAACTTTCATGTAATTCAGATGCCAAATATAGATACAGTGAATAAAATAGGAGTCTCTTCCACTAAAACAATACAATTACCATATATATATAATATACAATGCAAATGGACTCTTTGAAAGACAGTGAATAAGCAGAAGCTTAATGTCTCAATTTCGACTAAATTGTCAGACAGCACATCTTTGCTCAGCATGACAGCGATGACAACAGTTAGTCTTAGCTTGTTTTAGGCGTTTATGTTATATATATGTAATATTCTGAGTTTTTGTGACGAAATAACTCTGCAATGGTGTACTTCCGTAACGATAATTTACTTAATTACTTGTGGCCATCCAAACAGCATTCAAAGAGCGCCAAGAGTAAAGGCGGGTATAGGCTGTTCACGGTAAAGTGAGCACTTTTGAAGCCCTACTTACGTTTTCCTTTCAGCCAGATTTTAACATTTCACCACCTTGTTAAATATATATATATATAATTTTAGCATACGATAACTATATATATATTTATATTCCACCGCACTCTGAAGTTAACGTCTGCTAAAATAAAATATATTTATTGACTCTTATTCCGAATGAGAGGGCTTTAAAAAGTGCTCACTTTACCGCGAACAGCCTATACCTCACAGTTTCTCTTGCACAAATTATTTTTTTGTTCGTTGCAACTCAGAAAGAGTTTCCCTGAGTGCAACCGTCACTGCTTTAAATTTTTAAACTGAGTTTGGAGTTTCGAATACACAATAATCGATGATAAAAAAAAAACTGGCATCGTTTAGGTGCGATACTTCGCCATTTAAAACAGCCTGCGCGTGAGAGCCGAGTTATTCTCACTGCCCTTGTGACATGGAATTTTATTTCCTCTCCGCGGTGGCAGAATCGGTTTTTTTTTTTTTTTTCCCGCCCCTTTTGGATGGACAGTCGCAAATGTGCTAAAGCCTGATTTATAGTCGACACAAACACGTAACTAAAGCGATTACTTCTATTTGCACCAAGTCCCTTACGCAAAACACGACGGATCGCGCGCTGCAAATGAAGGCGACAATCCTCTCTGTAAATTCGCGTTGCGTTGGGGGGGGGGGGGGGACCGACAAAATTCCATTCGATTTTTCAGGAAACTTATTTAGTTTGCTAGATCTTTTGATACGAGCTGTAATATCCCAGCGCGTAGCAGATTAGGACAGGCTCTTGAAGTAAATACACTCAGAAAATTGTGTATGTGTGTGTGTTAGGTGTGTTTTAGGTGTGTTGGTTATTGGGTGTGTGCGCGCGCGTCTGCGCACTGTATGAGTGTATGTTCTGAAAGCCCGTTTGCATGTGGCGAAAACGTTTACACACAGATCAAGTTGTTGACCTAGAATTATATTTAATACATAAATATATTACTTTGTTGCTATTTAATTGTTACTGTACCGCGTGGCTCTAAATCGATTGAAAAAAAAAAAAAGCTAGCTGAATGCTGTGATAATGTTGTATACGCAGGTTCAAAATTCTGCTTAGTTGTTCACCCCAGACATCTTCCGAACCCCTGAAGGTATCGAAATTTTGATTTCGAACTAGTAAGTGGCACTGCAAATGCTAACTATACCCAAAAATATATTTATATCTAACTTTTGTTTAAAAAAATGAATGATCTATTATTTGTTGACTACACATATGTCACGTGTTAGCGTACACCTCTGTTGATATCTGTTATTATTGCTGAAGCAAAACATATATATATATATTTGACATCAAATTATTCAAAAAATATAAAAGTATAAAATTTATTTAATTCCAGGAAAATGGCATCACATATAATGCATACAAGTTGAAGAAGGTTTGGTACAATAATAAAATAATTAATTTTTGTATATTCGTAACAGTGAGTGTTGGGTACTATAGCCTGTTCTCGTTAAAGTGAGCACTTTTGAGGCCCTAGTTACTTTTTTTCCTTTAAACCATTCTTTTTCCCTTTAACCAGATTTTAAAATAAATATTCCCTTGTAAGTAATCAACATAGCGTACATACTCCACTGCACCCGGAAGTTAACGTCTAAGGATAAAATAAAATATGCTTATTGACTTCTGGTCCAATTGACAGGGCTTTGAAAAGTGCTCACTTTACCGTGAATACCCTACAAAGGCTATTCACGATAAAGCGAGTACTTTTGAAATCAACCTTTGAAAAATGTCACTGCCACTACCTGCATATATTTTAACGGGCGCCCTGAGTGACATGCGCCCAGTAAAGTTGGTAACGATGGAAGGGAAAGTAGTTCCATATCTTAACGTCGAACAAAATTTGTTAGTTAATCATTTGCGATGATTCAAATTATTTTTCTCGCTTTCTGTATTTTTTTTAATGCATTGAAATGTAGAAATGAGCAGATTTGTACAATATTTACTTTTATAATTATTTCACAATTCCACTTGACCGACGCATGAATAAAGCGACGCGGCCCACGGCAATGTTAATTTTACATAAGGCGGAATAACACACAGCGTGCACACAAGTAGATCTTAAGCAGGGCTTTCTAAAGTGCTCACTTCGCGGTGGACAGCCTATAGCAGGGATTGGCTCTTCTCCGAGCCAGCAGGGGAGAGTACAAAGAACGCGGCGGCACTCTGTGAAGTGCTGTCTGGTGTCCAATCTGGACGTGCGATCGCGTCCTCCACCACTGCTTTCAGTCGGCGCGCGGTACCTAGAGCTCTGCCTGCCTGTAGGCGCCCGCCACACACCAGTATTTGCTGACGTCGGTGTCCGAGGCCTGTGGTGGTTGAAAGGTGGTATGGGGGAGGGAGGGAGGGGACTGTCAAGTGTGTGAAGTTTGCGCGGAGGGTTGACAGGACGACTGGCATACCTGCGTCAACCCCTGCGAAGGCGTGAGGCGCTGGTATGCGACCGTGGGCAGTGTAGCGCACAGGCGGCGTATCGGAGCAGAATTACCCCTGTTAATATGCCACCAAATCGGGATCACGATATTCGAAATCTCTTTTTGAGGGTACACAATGAAAACCACGACTACATTACTTCATACACTGGAGCACCTCCGCTTCAAGAACCCGTTTTTTCTTTTTTTTTGACGCGAATACATCTTTCAAATCGACCCGACACATCGGGCACCAGTTCGGGAATGGCGCAGTAACGTAGTATAAAGTAGTCCATTCCGACACTCTAACTTAGGCCGTGGTTACACGAGTGCTGTCAAACACATTCGGTAACCATGTCTGAACAAGTGTAAAAACAGAACGTGTTTTCGCGGTCGCGCGCCCGAAACAGAATGACACTAATGGCAATTCTAACCCCAACAAACATGGAACTTAAAATGTATGACATTTAATAATAATGTCCTCCGACATTTATCACCACTGATCTTATTAATTGTTATGAAACCTACACTTTTACTGTAATCGCATAATGGGTGGGTATTAGTACATTCAACCTTTAACTTAAGTTAATTCAACAAGTGCAGGAATTCCCGCCAAATACAGCAATATTTATTACACTGCTTGTTTACTCAGAAACAGCCAATAGGGGCGCAGCAGAGAAGAGAAGTCGTTCGAAACTACTTATGAAAACTGTTCACTTTGAACGAGAAACAACTGCGACCGGAACTCGCTCGAAGGTACTGTAACCTCTTCAATAGCTGAACTTGTATCAGTGAAGTAGTTCTGCATTCCGTGTAACCGCCGCCTTATTGAACAATAACACGGTTGAACTAAAAACGATTTCGTTCCACCGCGTGTATACACGACTAAGTTGCGAGCAGAACGAATTATCTCATCTACATCGTTCGATATAAGCCACAAAAGCCATGTCACAATTCTTTATAGGCTATTCACGGTAAAATGAGCACTTTGAAAAAAAGCCCTGTTTAAGATCTGCTTGTATGCACGTTGTGTATTCTTCCTCCTTATGTAAAATTAACAATGCCATGGGATTCATCACCTTATTCATGCGTCGCTGAAGAGAAACTGTAGAATTATTAGAAAAGTAAATATTTTTCAAATTTGCTCATTTTCACACTCCGGTGCATTAAAGAGACACAAAGCGAAAGGAATATAACATACAGTAAGTTATCACAAATTTTTTATTCGACGTCAAGATATGGACCTACTTCCCATTCATCGTTACCAACTTTACTGGGCGCATGTTACGCAGTGCGCCCGTTAAAATATACGCAGGCAGAGGCAGTGATTTTTTTCTAAGGTAGATTCAAAAGGTCTTCTATTTATCGCGAACAACCTTTATATGCTTTCTTTTCATCACCACACTGAGCAACAGGTTTCGTTGAATCAAACAAACATTGTATTGCGCAACCAAATTAATTGTGTTGATGTTGAAACCAAAGTAGTATGTTGTTCCTATTTGGCTGCCACAAACAAAGATTTGGTTGGTGCAACTGAAGATTTGTTTGGGTCTACATAAATAAAACAGTTTCAGTTAATATAATGAAAACGTGTTAAATGTGAGTAAAGAGATTTGGGCGGCTCTTAACAGCGAGGTCTTGAGAGCCGACGAGAGTGATTGAAGTGAATATGGGGCGGCACCGGAATGAAGGGGCGGGGGAAACGGGAGATCCCCGAGAAAACCCGCCGACAAACGGCATCGTCCGGCACTTGCGAAAATTCGGTGACCCGGTCGGGGATTGAACCCGGTTCGTCTTGGTGGGAATCCAGCGTGCTAACCGCTAAGAAACCGTGGCCCCAAAAAGTGGTAACCCAACCGACATTCGAACTCGGGTCGTCTGCGCCCGATGCGCGATGCCCTAGTAACAACAGTTGAAGTGACCAGTGGTCAAATAGGAATGCCTTATAATACTTACATGTCTAACACGGGACAACGTACGCAAATAAATATTTCAAGTTTTACCGCTTTACTTTTTAGTTTCCTGTTGAAATTGTTTCATTGGGGTATTTATACTATTATCAAGCACCAATACATGCACTAACAAATACTGTCACTATCCTGGTTGTCACTAAAAGTGCAAACAAACTCTCGAGCTGTATTTTCCAACGAAGGAAATCAAATATGATCCATTCACGGTTGCACTGAGTGAAACGCACCCAGTAAAGTTGGTAATGATAGAGGGAAAGCAGTTCCTTATCTTAACGTCAAATAAAAAGTGTTGGGTAACTATTTCCGATAACTTAAAGTATTAATTTTGCTTTCCGGTTTTTTTAAATGCATCGAAGCGTTAAAATGAACAGATTTGTAAAATACTTACTTTCCTAATTATTTCACAGTTTCACTTGAACGACGAATGAATAAAGTGATGAGACCCATGGCAATATTAATTTTACATAAGGCGGAAGGATACATAGAGTGCAAACAAGTAGATCTTAAGCAGGGCTTTCAAAAGTTCTCAGTTTACCGTGAACGGCCTATGGCGAAATTCAGGTACCATAAACAATGGCTTTCAGTTTTCGACGAAATCGCGTCTCAGGTGTCTGCGGAGATTAATCACGTTAAGCTGCGTTACAGCGAAACTTCAACCAGCCCTTCCTCGCTAAATGATCCACAACCGTTTACTCGACCTCCGGTCGATGTAATTAGTTACCATCTCGGTTAACGACGAGCTAACCCTCGCCCGACCCAGGGCTGCGTTAAAACCGACCACGAGCACAACAGACGGCCTTCCGGGCGATAACACGACAAGTCTGCTGGATCAAACGACTATCGATGCTTTGCTGTTTATCGTGATGTATCGTGGTGTAGCTGTGTCACGGGCGCGATTTCTTCACCCTTTTTTAATCAAACCTTTGAAATACCTCCCCATGTATGAAGTATCTGGTTATTTCCAACATATGCCATGTATCACAAGCGTTTTATACTCGCTCGTGTTCGTAAAAGTTACTTTTTTTCTGTTAAATTTAAACGTTATTCGTAATTTGCCAATAAATTACAATGCTTCATTTATATAATATGAATTAAAAACAGTGAAAAAACACGCGTGTTTGCAGCATCTAGTGAGAAATATTTCTTATAGCCTGTTCACGGTCAAGTGAGCACTTTTTAAGGCCCTTCTAAATTTTTCCTTTCACCCTACTGTTTTTTAAAGTAAACAATGCGATGTGACCAGTAAACACAGTGTATACATTTCATTGCTTAAAAAAATAGCGTCTGAGGCTGCAATAAGATACATTAATTAGTGGTTAATGACTGTTGGAAGGCCTTAAAAAGTGCTCCCTTTACCGTGAATAGCCTATATATAAAATACTGTTAAACTGAGTGCACACGAACTCCGTGCGTTGTCCTTTGGTGTAATTTTCCAGACTTAGTTAAGCTTAGTTTTGCACGAGGCGGAGGAATATCCTGGAAGTAAAACTTTAGCAGGGCTTCAGGAACGTCTGGAGTAACCATGAATGGATTATAGACCAGATTCAGGCCGGCGACCTCTAGTTTTATAGCTCGGTGTGCTAATAGTTTCACCTTCAGAACCTCCTGTGTTTACTGAAACGTGACTGAGCTGTGGATACTCCGTCGCGAATAGCCACTCGACATTACTTCACCCGAAAGAGAGTCGTGTAAAAATGCCAGCTTGTTGAATTTTGAATTCATAGCTTACAACGATAACCTCTCCCAGGTCCACAAACAGCTGGCCATTTCCTTTCTGTTGTTAGGCAACTTGTAGTATTTTCGTGCGGAATTCTTTACAGGCCTTGCTTTTATTTTCCAAGGTTGCATTCTTTCATTGTTTCTAGTTTACTTAATTTTTGTGAGAAATTATTTATAAAGCAACCTGATAGTATTACTATGATTTATGCTACTTATCGTGGACATAATCTTGTCGTCAGTTATGAAGAAACACGTAGTCACAATCTAACGCTAAGAATTTATTGTAAAATCGTATGCATACTAAAACTAAGTATAGGCTGTTCACGGTAAAATGAGTACTTTTTAAGGCCCTTCTAATTTTTTCCTTTCATCCTATTTCCATCTTCTTGCTGCTTTCTAATATAAACATTGCAATGTGACGAATAAACTCACTGTATACATTTCACCATCCTCAAAATTTAATGTCTGATGCTGCAATAAGATATATTTCTTAGCGGTTAAAGCCTGTTGGGAGGGCCTTAAAAAGTGCTCACTTTACCGTGAACAGCCTTTAAATACTACAGTCGAATTTTGCAGGTTAAATAAGAAAAATATAAGTTGCTTGAATATTAATTCCGCAAACGCGCTGGAAAGCCCATGACGAAATAAAGCAACATGTTTAATAATCGTGCGTGCTTATTTGGGTTTTTACAAAATTTATGTAAATTTTAATTCTGAGTGTGGATAGAAACAATTTTACTTTAGCGAAAAACGTTTCAGTTGGGACCAAATTTTAAAATTACGTATTATTTTTTGTATTCAGGATGTTGAAAATCTGACAGTGAAAACTATTTTCTGTGTGGAATGGAGTAAACTTTTTCAGAAAGAAGGTTCCCACGTAAGGAGATTCCTTCTTAATAAGCCCATCATTCTCACACCTGTGAAATTCAACAGCTTACTCTAAATCTGAATCAGTGAGAATTTCACTGTTTCAATCAGTCAAACGTACCTGACTGATACAACAGTCACTTCAATGAATTTAACTGACGAACCAGTGAAAAAAATGCCATATTTCCTTCACTGATTCATTCAGTGACATTTCCCACTGATTCGTCAGTCATTTTTTCCACATTGTTCTAGATATATATGTCCCCGAGGACATATGCTAATATAGGCTATACTTAGGATATTATCGTAGGTCAATTAGGCTAGCTTTATATGTCTTTTCATCCACAGGTCCTTACCGTCTTTTAATGTCCTAGTAAAAACCAGTAAGAGCCAGCCCTGCTGACACTTACTGGCAGCTCACTTACTCTCCTTTAGTTTTCAGGTTCATTGAAGAGACCCAATAGCGTCACTTCTCCCACCAGAGAGGCGCCCAAACACCTCTCTGGTTATTGCCGGCATCAAGTTAAGAATAAACAAAGCTCCCGCCCCCTCTCTGCTATTCTTTCCAACTCTATTAACTAAGAGCATGTTTTCCATACACTCTGTCTCCTGTAGCATTCTATTTAGTTTAATTTGATGAATGCAATGATTTTTGAATTTTTACTTTTCTGTCACAAGGGATTTTACGTCTCTCTTGACGGTTTTTCCCTTGCTCTTCACAGTTAATACTAGCTCTAAGTACACTTAGGGATGTAGTCATGGCCCCAAAGTGCAGGACATGGCTGCCCAATCCCTCTTTGCCGCGATGCATGTCTCCTTGGATGATTTTCCTTCCTAGCAGGCGTAAGGGGTTCGCCCTGAGACGCAATAAAATCTCGCCCTACCTTCGGGCCGTAACCTCACATAACCGATGATTCGTGCCTGTTTCCTCGTAGCGGAGCTATTTTCCCAGCTGTCGCCGGCGGGACACTCCCTCCCCAGAAAGTGGGCGACACACTGTCCCACTGGGACACGAGGCGACATGTGTGTTGCAGCCGACGGATTACCCGGAAGCGATGTGCTGAAAGCTAAATCCACCAAGTCTCAAAGCGAGACTTCGCCACGCTCTGTACACATGGGCTCGAGGAAGCATGACCACCTCACTTTTTTTTTTTTTTTACGTAAACACCGGGACAGAAATTTTGGGCACGCGTGAAATTTTTTACACCCAGAATATTAGCCACCGCGGGACTGAAATATCCTGACTTTGTTTTCGGAAGATTTATTTCGAGGCCACGGGAAATATCAGGCTTGCACCAGTTATCCAGTTTTTTTTTTTTTTTTTTTCGCGAGGCCAGTAATAGGTTTTGACCCACCTTAACACTGAAGTCATCGACGTACCGAGTGCCTTAAATAACTTGTGTACGGGGCTTTTGTATTTGTGTCTCTTGGAGAACCTCCAGCGCGTGTGAATTTATTTTTGCTTGTTAACCCAGAAATCCGCAATTTCGCTTGGAGAGTTGCAGTGGTTTCTGCTCGGAACAAGTTGTTCGGCAAATGTGTTCGCCACTCAGGGGCACCAAGAGAAGTCCAAGTCCAATTTGAGATTGTTCGTTGAAGATGCCTGCTACGTCGGACTTGTGTGAGTGAAGCGGGTTTACCAACACAATTTAAGAAACATGCCACGTCGGAAAACTTGTTTCCGTTTTGTATTTTCGTTTCTAATGCGGGTTTTCCACAGTGAAAAGTTTTAAAAGCGTCATTTGCACAATATTTTTAGTAACAGGTACAGATTATTTAAAGTAATATATGGACTTACAAGATATCTTTATCGTAAATATTACTCCAAAACATGGTAGCGTTTCACATGAAAGTCATAAAGGCGAAGGTGCCGCGGCGGTGTAGTGGGTAGACGACTCGCCTCCCACCAAGGCAAATCGAGTTCGTTTCTCGGCGGGGTCACTCCCAGATTTTCGCACGCGGGAATCGTACCGGACGATGTCGTTGGTCGGCGGGTTTTCTCGGAGATCTCCCGGCTCCCCGCCCCTACATTTCAGCGCTGCTCCATACTCACCTCGCTTCACCCTCGTCGACTCTCAAGACCTCGATGTTAAGAGCCGGCCAAATCTCTCCACTACGCTCCACTCACAAAGGCGAACTGCTGAGGAAAATGCTGCATGTCAGTTAAGTGCCTTGCGCGTAAAGGCGATGAAAGCATGTGTCGTGTGTGTCTGCGTCAGCCTTACAGCTTCCTCGTTTCTACACACTATTATACGCGTGTATACGCTTAGTGAGAGAGCAGAACTGGCAATGTTTTCCCCTATACATTAATTGTAGCGTTCCTACATTTGCTCAGGACACAGTCAAACGCATAGGGAAGTTCCCAACTTTGTACAGTAGCGATGGCAAACATTCATACAGGTATCTGCAGCTTGATGTATGGTATTATTACCATACAGTGTATAGGTTATAAACTTCCATTACAGTTTAGGAAGTTTACCAGTAATTTTTTACAGTGTAGGACTCTGACTCCCGAAGTACGTCCTTTAATATACTCTTAGGATGTCGAGGCGATCGCTTGACAGAAAGTTCGGGATGTCATTTAAAACTGCGTAGTTTCTGATTGTCTGATAAAGAACCTTATTTCCTTTGATAGGCGAAGAATACAAAGTTATATGGAATATCAAGTCAATGCACAGGGTTTGAAATTCTTCTAAGGGTTACTGATGTACAGGGACGCCAACTTGTAAAAAATATCGAGGGTGCTGAAAATAAGCGGTAGGGGGGGAGGTTAAAAAAAAAATTCAAGCACCATATTTAAAAGTAGAAAGTAGTGTGGCTTAAGGCCAAAAATAAGCTGGATGATATGCAGCGCCTTCGTGTTACTACGCTAGAAAACATTGCTCGCAGCGCAAACTTGTACCTAAAATATAAATAGCGACATTATATTAAGGGTTTTAAGTTATGAAATGTTAGTGAAGTACCCCGCAATCAGCGCCTATGCTGATGCATACGTCCACGCGTCCACTGCCAAGAGGTTTCGATCATAGACTGAAGATGAGGTAGACCGATCTCGCTGGCTGCGCACAACCAATCCCCGTGTCCCAACATTGAACTGCTTTTCTGCCAACACGTCTAGCAAAAACGGGGTGGTTTGGATTTTATGTTAGAAAAATGATATGTAAACAAGTGCTTAGAGATGTTTTTATACTTCATCTAACCAGTTTGCAATGTTTTTCGATTAAATCAAAAAATGTTAAAGTTATTTTGTTAATATAATAGTGCTTGTCATTTAAAAATTAAGATGTAAACAAACACGTTCATCACTGTTGACCATGTGACTCTGACAGTTGTGTAGGATTGGGGTAGGTCAATGTTGTGCACATGGGCAGAATACGAATAAGCGGTCTACCTCATATTTAGTCTATGGTTTCGATGCTCGTATCCACTGACGAGAATATCGCGTGTTTAGCTCTGCTACGCGTCGTATTTGTCGTTACTCACCTATTTATTGAGTTTTACCCATGGATGTATTAGCCTATGGAGTGGAAGCCGAGACAAGAAAGTGAAGCCGGGCAGCAGACGATAAATAAAGACAAGGACAGGGCTAGTAGTGGCAAAAAGGTGCATGTTTTACATTGCTTACTATGTAACTTTCTTCCACCCATAATATGGCGGCTGACGTAAACAATCGGTCTGCGCATGCGCAGTTGAAAGAAGTCAGACAAGGCATCGGCTTCACTTGATAAACGTGGAGAAGATAGGCTGTTGCCACTCCATAATCTATTACCTCCATGGTTTTACCATTATTCTTAATGGTTTAGTGAGTTTTTTTCCCGGCATTAATTCAACATTCTTTCCATGAAAACGCCTGTATGACAGTTGCTGAATAAAATATGCACTTTTTAAAGTTATTCATCAGTACTTGTTAATACAAAATAACCTCCCGCATTTGAAATGTTAAATTGCTATAAATAAGTGGACGTTTTGCTATTTTGAAAGCTCACCAAAACTAAAATTTTCTAATATATTTAAAAAGCCTAGAAATTTTGTTTGCCATCATTTGAAGCCAATTAAAAAGGTAGTAATAAAATGCGGCAACAGTAAATAATTCGAACGCCTTCACTTAATTCAATGCACCTCATTCGCTGAAACAAGCGCATTGACTAAAACCCGTGAAGACTCTGGAAGTAGTGGGAACATCCCTGCAGTTCAGAAACAGTATCTAATGAATTTTAAATAACGATCTCACACATTTAGGGACCATTATACAATTGATGACTGAACATGTTCGCCGAAATCCCGTGTAAGATAAATTTAATTGCAAAAGCCTACAGCCCATGAAATATTAAAAACTGTTCACAGTAAAATGATCACCTTTGTAATCAACATTTGAAAGAAGTCCCTGGTACTAACTGCATTTATTGTAACGGACATTCCCACTGACATGCTTCTGTTAGGTTGGCAATGGAGAAGAAGAAGTACTAGTAGTTACAGGTCTTTCACGGTAAAGTGAGCACTTTTGAAAGCTCTCTCATTTTTTATAATACACAATAAGTATATTTAATTTTAGCCTTAGACGTTAACTTTCAAAAGCGGTGGAACATACACACTGTTTTTATTTCTTACATGGAAATGTTTACTTAAAAATGTTTTTGAAGGATAAAAAAATTACTCAAATGAAAAAGTAACTAGGGCCCCAAAAGTGCTCACTTTAGCGTGAACAGCCTATATATGTTTCAGCACACGTTGGTTTTATTTAAGTTTTAATTTATTTAAGTTAGTTTGAGTTTCCTCAGTGCACATATGAGTAAGAAAATTGGCACATTAGTAACATATTTATGTACACTCCTATAGGATATTCACGGGCATTTTTAAGGCCCTTCCAACAGGCATTTACCACTAATAAATATATTTAATTGCAGCCTCAGATGTTTACATTTGAGGGCGGTGAAATGTATACACTGTGTTTATTAGCCACATACGTATTTTATATTAAAAATAGTTTGCAATATAAAAATTGATTCAAATAAAATTACCATGGCCTTAAAAAGTGCTGACTTTACCGTGAACAGCCTATAACAATTTTACGTTTTCACTTGGTCGGCGGATGAATAAAAAGATTGAGTCCATCATAATATTAAAGCTACGCTTGGCAGAAGGATACAAAACAGGCAGAAAAATATATCCTAAACAGGGCTTTTTAAAGTACTTAATTCACAATAAGCAGCGTATGTCAACTTTATTCGGAAAGCGAAGTATGTACTGCATTCGCGAAAGTTCTAGTGTTTGCAGTGCACTCAACCCTAGGAACTGTATGCATCCTCTGCTTCATATCGCTCAGATGCACATTTGACTACGACCGTGCTGATTTAAGTCTCTCGTGTTTAGTGAAAACACCAAAGCCTGTAATTACGGTTCATACATTTATTCCTAACTTGAATGGGCGAACTGAGTTCAGAGTTTTGATAATAAACATTTCTTTTTAATGGAATGGAGAAGAAGAAGTACTAGTAGTTACAGGTCTTTCACGATAAAGTAAGCACTTTTGAAATCAACCTCAGAAAAAAGTCACAGCACCAACCTGCATGTATTTTAACAGGCGCACTGAGTGACGTGTGCCCAGTAAAGTTGGCAACCATGTATGGAAAGTAGTTCCATATTTTAACGCCGAATAAAAATGTCATGTAACCATTTGTGATGACTTAAATTATTTCTTTGGCTTTCTGTTTTTTTTTAATGCATCGAATGTAAGAATTACCAGATTTGAAAAAATATTTCCTTTTCTAATAATTGTGCAGACTCACCTGACCGACGCATGAATAAAGTGATGAAGTCTATGGCAATGTTAATTTTACTCAAGGCGGAAGAAAACATAACGTGCGTACAAGTAGATCTTAAGCAGGGCTTCCAATAGTGCTCATTTGATCGTGAACAGCCTATACATGTGCTTTATACTTAAAAAACAAACCCTTGGGAGGTTAACATTGCTTTCATTTTATTGGAAAGGAAGTTCAGTTTTGATTTAATGACGAACAGCCCATTTTAAGTTGTTCAGAGAAGTTGTAAGAAGGCAAGTGACATGTATATGAAAGTAGTTAAATGTTGTTAATTATAAGTTATTTGTTGTGCTTGAAGGAATACCTGTACGATTTTGCAATAATACATAACTGACTAGAAATACTGAAGTGTATAAAACCAACAAAGAAAGCTGGAAATATTAAATTGACTGGAAAATTAACACAACACAACCAAATTATCTTATAGTATGCATACGACCAACACAATAAATATACAAATGTGACATTTTCAAATGCGTGAAAAAGTAATTGAAATTATAAGTCAAATAGTAAGAGCGAAAACACAACATTACGGTATTCTAGTGTGGTTGCTCTTGACGTTTTTGGATTGCTAAGACTGGTCTATTAGGCCGAGGCCCAATATATGCGCTAATAATTAGTTTTAACCTAACCTTCTTGTATAAAACATTTTTGAATACAGAACAATACTCTTTGAAGTAAAACATACTGCTATTTTTCGAGATGCTTTAGTAAAACTAAGTACTGAGTATTATAGCTCAAGTTCGCAAATACGTCGACAACCGGAAAATTGCTGGTAATACATCTGTACAGGCCTGTGCAAATATCGGTTAGCTGGAGATGAATAACCTAGTGATTGGCACGTTTTTTATTTGTGTTGTGATACGTGCTTCCCAGAGTTTAGGTAAACATTTGGCGTAACTCAAATTGCGACGTCAGTGCAGATCATTCGTTATCGAATACGTACAAAATTATAACAGCATTTGAAGTTTTATTGTTTAAATAAAATTAAATGTATCATTTCATTCTTTACTGGTGTTGAACGATTTCATAGGAACATCCTACTTCAGTAGAGATTCGTGTCTGTATTTCTTTTAAACATCTGTTAAAAATAATTGGTATACAATACCAACCAGTTTCATGCTGTAGTTTACATGGAAACGCTCTAGAAAAATATTTAAAAAAATTGGAGGTACACGAGTCTTCTTTGTAGATTATTTATTTTCAGTTTTTTTTTTACCATGAATAATAAAATATATAATATAATAAAACAATATAAAGATGTGACATCTGCATTATACACGTAATAGGAATGCGTAAAAAGCAATGAAAAAAGAACTATAGGCTGTTCACTGTAAAATGAGCACTTTTGAAAGCTCTGCTTACGCTCTACTTGTGTATTCCTCCGCCTTATGTAAAATTGACATTGCCATGGGCCTCATTACTTTATTCATGTTTCGGTCAAGTGAAACTGTGAAACTATTAAGAAAGTAAATACGTTAAAATATATGCAGGCAGGGGCAGTAACTTTTTCTAAGAATGATTTCAAAAGTTCTCATTTTAGCGTGAACAGCCTATTCCTCTTTTCTAGCCCAGCGTATACGAAACTGGAAAGATATGTGATGCAGAGAAGCCATTTCCTATGTTACTCCAAAGTTGAAGCCTACTTCAGTTTGTGTACGCAAAACATGTACATACAGCAAATAAGTAGTCAACAGATTTGATTTTCATATAATTGTTCCAATTATATGCATGTGATTTGAAATAAACGGGAAATCGATTTGCAAATACCATTAAGTTATTTTGCCCGTGCTAGCAGCAACAGTTTTTTTTTTATTCATTAAATGTTCATGAATTATTTTAATTAAATTCTTGTGCTTCATTGAACTACAGGAATATGATTTTATTTATTTTTGGAATTACGCTGTAAAGGCGAATTAAAAGTATACCACTGTCTCATAACCTAACTTTAACCCGAGGGGCGTATCATGCGACGACTAACAGACTGACGTAAATATAAAAATAATACATGGAGACCTACAGCAATAACGTTACACATATCTAAGTCTTATCCGAGATTCCAACTCACAACCTTCGTTCCAATAAGGCAAAATTACAACCAACCACGTCACGAAGGGGTTGGCATAAAACGAGTGACAAATCAATTATTGCATTCTATAGCCGTTTGAAACACTATACTACACCATGGATAGTGTTTTCGCTTACATTTACCTGCGTCTAAATACTATTTGCATCTGTATTACGAAATATATTGCCGGGTAACATGATATAATTAAAATGCTGCAGCTACCATAGTAACTGTGATGTCACCTAGCGAACGTGATGGATATGAGATATCGTAACAGATATTTATTGATGGTTAACAGGGAGTCACTTTATTAGTTATGTGGTATTTTCGAGTAATTTACAGCTGCAACTAGCACAAAGTGCGTATCCTTAGACAACAAAACAGACGTAATTTCCGTGCATAACGACAAGAAATTAACCTAATAAAGGTGGTCTTTACAAGATTTAATTTACAAATGAATCTGACTTTTTTTTTTAGTGAAACAGAACTTATTTCACTTATTTCAATTATTAACTTTTATTATGAACTTTTATTTTTATTATTTATCAATGCTTTATTAGAAGAGTTTTACAAATCTGTTGTTAAATTTCCAGAGCAAATAAAATCTCGGGCATTCTCTTGGAATGCATATATCTACAAGTAGTAGGCCTACGTGTGTATGAAGGTGTGTTTATAATCATATATATATATATATATATATATATATATATATATAATATGCCTTTTCAGGTTTGATCTGCATCGGTTAGAAATAAAATAATATTGAGTAATTTATAATTTCTTACTGCATCGATATGTCTTTGTCTTCATATCATAACATACAAAACAACAAAATTTACTTCAATATTAATACTAACCACATCCACTATGAAGTCTCATTTCCCAGTCAACTCAGATAATTGTTAGTTATCTCTTACCCTACCTCATTCTTGTAGACGATGTCTGCTCAAATTTTCTGGTACATTTTATTCGCATTTTTACATGCTTTTTTTTTTTTTTTTTTTTTCCCCGCGGATAAGATTAACGTCGTTTACCAGGATATATATATAACCCATTTTCACCCATTGTCTTTAAATTTAAAACAATATTAATTTTGTTTCCCACTAGCTTCCTACTGCTAAAACTTGTTAATTACGAGCCAGTATTTACACTTCACTCCAGGTTCCCCCTCGAACACAGACAAGATGTTTCTGTTTAGGGTACTTGCTTTCGACGAATTTAAAAGGAGGGACAACCTCAACATACAGGATTACGTAGAAAATGAACCTGGATGTGTGCAACACTGGCTTAACTGTCGTACATTCCGACACAAGAGTGTTGTAGGCAGGTTCAAAGTGTCGAATGTAGAGTCCAAGCGGGGCATACGAAAAGGAACAAAAACACCTTTTCCTCTACAGTTTATAGTTTAAACTATTTATTAAACGAATGTTAACAGTTTCGCTTGTATGATCAAAGATATATTTACGGAATGTCTGACAATTATTTACAACGAAGTTCTGAGCACCAATATTTGCTCACCTGTTTTTAAATCGCACTCATACTAAATCATTATGTTCTGCACACCATACAGAGTGTATTATATGCAATTTGATCTGGATGAAATCTAGGAGCATAGCCTAGTATGCTCTAGAATTCGGGAAATTAAGACTTTTGAGTGTTCTACCATGAAAACTATAGTAATTTGACAACTAATAACTGCATTAAGGAAGCACTTTTAGAAACCTCTTTCAGATAACCAAATAAAAAAATGTGAAATATCGCCTTAACGACGTTTATTAATATAGTTATTATTTGAAAACCACATATATTAATATGTACAACTCTGTATAAGTGAATTCCAAATGAGAGAATAGTGTGCAGAAGTCCGAAACACGTCGGGCAAGTTGGGAGAGTCCATTGTGGCTGCGCGAAGGGGTGGGGTTGTTCAGTTCAGTAGTGACCAAGGGGTGTTCGCAGGATAGGGAATAACAGGTCCCTTATTTTTCCAGGCCCTCTCCAGGCATACCATCAGTTTAGTGAAATATTTTGATACTCATTAAAGCAATTACAAATTGTTTTGTGGTTGTTACACTGCGGCAGCTTAAGTATTTTATACATTTTTAAAAAATTATGCATTCTCATAGGTTTACGCAAAAAAAAATTTTGCCTCTTAATTTTTATTGTTACCTGGCCGTATTGTTGTTGTTGACGATAGCGTAACGACAGGATAAGTTTGAATTTCTGAAATACGTTGTAATTCTTGGCAGAACATCGTAATCTTCTGATCCCACACATAATTCATTTTATTCCACTGTTGAAGGTGGTGCACAAGTGTTCAAATGTCCTCAATATATAGAACAGTACGTGTTATTATAATAATATTTGTACTGCAGTTTTAAGAAGTTCAAGGTATATCCACCAGGAGCACTGTAAGTACTCAGTAGCGCCAACTTCTTAGTTCGAAGTGATGCAGTAGTTGTGCCGACTAAGTTGGTATGCGTGGAGAGGGAAAAAGAAAATTAGCGACCGCTCAATAACATTCCTGTTGCCGCTCTGGTATATTACCTTATTTACTCTGTGGTAGTGGCAGTGGCCGAATGCAGTTGGGCGAGAGCTGCTTCGCGTGTGTATATATTACCTGTCCAGAAAACAAACACAAGTTGCGCAGCGCGGTATTGAACAGCGCGGTTACTAGAAAGCGATGCCATCAGAGTGGTGTGTGTATAGCGTAGGCAGCGTTACGTGGTTTCCCTCCCTCCAGCGACGAGCGTCTGGGAGAGCCCTCCCCTACGGCGCCTACCCTACGCCACCTCCTTCAAAGCCGCGAGAAAATAACTTTCCATTTGAACTTTACTCCAAAGGCCATTCAACACGCACAAACATTTTATGGAAGTCAATTTATTGAATTCAACTTATTGGATACATAAAGTGAGTGAAGAGATTGGGGACGGCTTTTAACATTGAGGCCTTGAGAGCCGATGAGGGTGATTGAGGTGAGTATGGAGCAGCGCCGGAATGAAAGGGAGGGAGAAAGGGAGATCCCTGAGAAAACCCGCGACCAACGGCATCGTCCGGCACAGTGACCCGACTGGGGAGATACATAAAGTGTTCACAGACACTTCATTGGTTTGTATTCAATAGAAACTGAATTATTACTCCGAAGTTTTGAAAGGCTCTTCACACAAGTGGCAACTTAAATTTTATTCTCAAATATTTTAATTTAAAAAAATTATATTCTATTTCAAACCTCTACAAATCATGCAATACGCGAAAATAATTTGACAATATCAAAACACACTATTTTTTTCCTAAGAATAAATGTTTACTTCACACGAAATAAATACATGCTTACATATTTCAAGCATAAAAGGACATAAATTACTGTACTAAGACACTACACTTTATATTTATATTCTTTTAGTGAGTCTGACTGCTAGTTAAAAAATCCGATACGAGAAAATATAGAACGTGTTCTAAACGAAAATTTTTGGAAAAATGTTAGTCGTTCACTGGCTTGAATGAAAAATGGCCGCGATTATGACGTTCAAGTGACACCATCCTGTATTTAAGGAATTTAATTCAATTAATTCGAAGAAAATTTGAAGTGAACTTTGAACATGTTAAATAAAGGGTGTTATTTCTTCTAGGCATTTGAAATAAAATTAAATTTATGTAACGTTTCTGTGAACTGGATATTTTTCAGATCCCCAATAAAATGCTCAGAAAGTTAAAAACCCAGTAAAAAAAAAAAAAAAGACCTTATAAAAAGTACGCATGTTGAGAAGGTATGAGTGGAATATCAGTTACAGTGTTAGCGAGATTGCACAAGATTGTTTAGGATGTTAGTCACTATCTTGTCCATCGACGTTTACGTGATAAAATAAGCTACACGAATTGTGTGCATGTGTTTACACTTTTTTTTCTTCGTTGTATCGGATGCTCAATCGTTTTGATATTTATTCTTATTAAGCCCAGCCTTTCATCTGAGCCACCTAACCCACGTCAATAACGATGAGAGTGTAAATACCTTCTGTACAGTTTCCCCCACAGTTCAAAACAGTTGAAGACTGTTCGCGATAAAGTGAGCACGTTTGAAATCAACCTTAGGAAAAAGTCACTGCTCCTACATGCATATATTTTAACGGGCACACTGAATGGCATGCGTCCAGTAATGTTGGTAACGATGGATTGGAAAGTAGTTCCACACCATAAACGTCGAATAAAAAGTGTGAGGTAACCATTTGTGATAACTTAAATTATTTACTTCGATTTCTGTTTTTGAATTCATCGAAGCGTGAAAATGAGCAGATTTGTAAATTATTTATTTTTCTAATAATTTCATAGTTTCACTTGACCGACGCATGAATAAAGTGATGAGGCCCATGGCAATGTCGATTTTACATAAGGCGGAAGAATACACAACGTGCATACAAGTATATCTCAAGCAGGGCTTTAAAAAATGCTCATTTTGCCGTGAATAGCCTATAGTAAAAAATATTAACTTGTAATGTGCGCAATACGCCATATCTCGAGTAACACAGGCATTTTTACAATCTGTTAAATAGTCACTATAGTCCATTCACGGTTACTTCCAACTTTTCTGAAGCCCTGCTAAGTTCTGCTTTAATGATATTCCTTCGCCTTGCTCAAACAAAACTTAACAGTGTCTTGGAAACTACACCAAAGGAACAACGCACCGTATTCGTGCGCACTGAGTGTAATAATTTTCTACGTAAGAACTATTTCTTACGTGACATTACCAATACACCTATTTTCAGTCTGATGTTATTCAGATTAATTATAAATGATAGGGCTATACTGTAATTTATAAATAAAACATAAGCATAATTTTGATTTTACCAAAAATAAGGCAATTTTATGCTAATACAAATATAAAAACCTTGTAATACGTGGTATGCAGTATTTAGGCAAGAACCAAGAACATCATACTTGGGGTGTTTTTTCAAAGGTCTGATTAAAAAAGCGCGAGAAACTCGCAAATAGAGTATAATTGAAGCACTATCAATAGAGACACTGTTAAAACTCGTAAGATAGACATAAATATGGTCGAAAATTGTGAAATACAACAGCATTGTTTGGTATTTTTAGACTGTAATTTAAACAAAACATTTGCCACTTGAAACACAAAAACCACATGGTAATGTTTTTGTTTACATGCAACGGGCGGATAAGGTACTTGTAAGCATAACAAGCAGGATCTCAGGAATGATTGAAGTAACAGTGAATGGATTATACACAGTAGTTATTTGATATGATACAAAAATTTTCCAGACTAAGACTATTTGCAGTTTTCTTTGCGCGTGCATCACGATGTGTCCATTTTTTTTTTATTTGTAGGCATCACCGATTTTACATGAAATCACACGTCTCTTCTGCCGAAACAAAATCGAACGTGTACCGTAAACAAGGCCCGCGCACGTTTTTGTCTGACGAATAGCGTTCTAAAGCGTTTTCATGATTTTCTTCGATAAAGTGTGTTACGATTTACACGCGCGCTGTAGAAAGAGCAGCACTGTTGCTCGTAAACTGTTCCCTAACGAGTCGTTTAACGACCCCGCGCATCGCTTACGTTTTGTGTCTTCAACATCCATCAACATTCCCCGCGAGGAGCGCGAAATTCACGAGTCAAGGCCGCTCGGTCAGACCAGAGGTGACTTTATAAATACGAACGAACTCCTCAGGTTTGTTTGATTTTCACACGCCGGGCCTGGCAAGAAACTGGAAGCGGTTGGGAAGCCGCCAAAGGTGAAAGCACTAAGTTAGTTCGCCTTCCAATAATTCTTTTTACTGTCGATTATTTGTATCCCACTGCTTTGTGCCAGCAGGTGATCGCGGTCACTTAGCGCGCCAGGCTTTACGGCTCAAGCATACCCGTTGCTTGAAATGCGTTGCAGTGTGCTTGAAATACACGTTCCCCTGCGAAACTCTTAAGAGTGGGATGGACCCTCGTATTTTCTGTGAAACAGTTGTTCGCGCGTATACGCGTGTCTCAGTAAACAAATGTTCTGCAAATACGACTTTGTGTCAGAAAAGAAAACTATTATCTGTTCCCCATTATTTTTATTATTGTCATATTAAGTGTATTCTCGGAGGAAAAAAATCCGTGAAAATCGCCAAATATCGCATTTTTAAAGCTTTGCCTAATGCAGTTTCCTTAACTGGCAAGAGAAAAGTACAAAGATACGGGTGCAGTTTAATCTGTGGTCTTTCATCCCGTATAATAAAGTCCCACTGTTACGGATCTGATTTGCACAGTACAGCGTCACGACGGAAATACTGCACGCCCTGCGCGTAGGAGCGATGAGGCGCTAGGAGTGCGTGTTAGTGTCGCCCGTATCGCTCCTTCGCTTCTTGACCTTGGACGCGAGTGTCCAACGGGCTGAAGAACACATACTTCAGACAAGGCCTCTATTGAGTGCTTTCAAGACGTCATGTGCCGTTGTAAAATTTTTGTAAAAATGTTGCAGCACAATGTGTTTCAGATTTTACCTAATCTCGAAAATTTAATTTTTCTTGTCTAAGTAATTGTGTCAGTATGTTGGTAAAGTCTAGGCCGATACTGTTTTATTCCAACTTTAGGGCAGTTGTGTTGTTCCAGAAATTTTACTTCAGTCTGGTATTCATGCATTATACAAAATTAAAGGCTGTTCACGATAAAGTGAGGATTTTAAAAATCAACCTTAGAAAAAAGTCACTGCCCCTAACTGCATTTATTTTTAACAGGCGCGCTGAATGACATGCGCCCAGTTAAGTTGGTGATTTTTAGTTTTACATAAGACGGAAGAATACATAACGTGCATACAAGTAGATCTTAAGCAGGGCTTTCAAAAATACTCATTTTACCGTGAACATGCTATAACTTCGCTGCCAAGCCTGGCAGGAAACGTTTGCTGGTTGCAGAAAGCTCAGCCTGCAAACATGATGTTAGTTGACACACTAGCGTTTCTGACGCGAGAGACGCTTCGCGCTCTAGGTTCTACCATTTATTTGACAAATTTTTGATAGCTCTTACACTTACACGATTTAAAATAAAACAATACTTAATAAATAATTTTAGAATTCATAAATGTTTACTTAACACTTTTAATTTAATGTTAAGAAATGTAACTATTTTCACAGTGTCGTTAAGGGCTGTTCGCGGTAATGTGAGCACTTTTGAGGCCCTATTTGCTTTTATCTTCAGGCATTTTTTAAAAAATCCTTTAACCAAATTTTTAAATATAAATATTGCCATGTAAGTAATAAACACAGTGTGTATATTCCACTGTACTAAGACGTTAACGTCTAAGGCTAAAATAAAAATATATTTATTGACTATTATTCGAAATGACAGGGCTTTAAAAAAATTCTCACTTTACAGGGCCACCCTTTTTTTTTTGCGAAAAGTTTTACGTAGAGTCTAGACTTCAATTATGTGCACACTTGCAGTGTTCGTTTGACTATTGGCCGCTTGAATATTTGTGTGGAGATAGTCTGTTATACGATTGAGGCAATCAGAATTAACTTTCTCCACTACAGACCGTCCGTTATTCGTGGGCAGACAGATAAGACGCAAATACTCCATTCACGGTTACTTCCTACTTTTCTGAAGCCCTGCTTAAGTTATACTTCCAGGATATTTTCTCCGCCTCATTTAACAAACAAAGCTTAGAAAAGTACACCTGAAGGCCAACGTATCGCATTGGGGTGCACTCAGTGTAATAATATTTTGCAAAAAAAAAAAAAACTATTTCTTACTAGCCATTACCAACATACCTATTTTGTCACTTTCTTTATTCGCAGTTATAGGAAAATTTCGCGAGTTCAATGACCTGTAGGCTCCTGTGTATAATCAAGCCTAAGATTTTTGTTAATTAGCTGCTGCCCCACAGAGTAGTCAGTGTTAATCAGCACCTGGCACTATGGCACTCGCTACTTGTATCCTTGCAAGTCTGCTATTGGATCAGAGTCGTCCAGGGCGTGTCTAATAAACTGTTATCCAATTGCAAAGGTGACTTCAGTGCACACGTGTTTGTCTTGTCCTGAAATGAATACGCGAAATTTTTCTATCCGTATTTATTCATAATAGTTATAAATCTCATAAACTATAATTTACAGATAAAACATAAGTATAATTTAAATTTAATCAAAAATAAAGTACTTCAGTGTTTACAGAAGTATAGAACGCTTGTGAAAAATGGCATATTTAAGAAACAACAAAATAAATCGTACATGGGGTGATTTTTCAAAGGTTTGATTAAAAAAAGTGCGAAGAAACCGCGAATAAGCCATAACATTTCAAACGCTCAAATCACGAAAGTGGTTCCGAACTGAAGTGCGTTGTAACACAACATGTTTCGCAATCTTTTTCGCGAGAAACAGGTGCCCCCACCTATAGTGCGTGTGTGAGTGTGTGTGACGGCGTGGCCTTCGGGACCCCGGGAGGGGAGGGGGGTGGGCGAGGTGAGTAACCTGCAGGACACACGTGGTGGCAGAGAGAAGCGCCAGACCTACTTGGCGCTGCCCGGCCGTGGACCACTGCCAGGCGGCGTCGTGGTGAGGCCGTCAGACCTTCCCTTCGCCCCCTCTCACACACTTTTTTTTTCACCAAACACAGCCTCCCAGCCACCAGCATAAAACTCCCCGTACCCCCCTCCCCCCCCCCCCCCGACTCAACCTGTTCGAGCGCTCATCACAACTCGCTGTGTTCCGCCGTACAGAACCGAGCATAACATATTGAAATGGCACCAGTACCCAACTGAAGGCCATAACTGGTCCTAGTTACTAGAATTTAGAATAAATATGGAAAATAGTCGAAACATATAATTTGCCGCGTAGTAAAAAAAATTAAAAACAAGTTAAATTTAGAAATTACAGAGGCTTAAAATTATATTTTGTTATAATCTAAAAATATATATATATAAACAAAAGTTACGTTATAGTTAGGGATAGGAAAATCTCGCGAATTTATTTCAGGACCAGATATACGTCCAACACATGTACACTGAAGTAACCTTTGTAATTGGATCACAGTTCATTAGACACGCCCTGGGCGTCTCTGAGCCAATAACACACTTGCAAGGCAACAAGTAGCGAGTGCCATACCACCAGGTGTGTAGTAACACTGGCTACTCTATGGGGCAGCAACCAATGAACGAACACCTGAGGCTCGAGTGTACACAGGACTGTGGAGTCTAGCCTACAGGTCATTGAACTCGCGAAATTTTCATATCCCTAGTTGTAGTTTAAATTTGTCAAAAGTTAAGATTCCTCTGCCTCCCCACCTAGATGGACCCCGGGTTCGATTCCCCGGTGGGCTCGCTCCCGGATTTTCGCAAGTGAGAATCGTGCCGGACGATTCCGTTCACCGGCGGGTTTTCTTGAATACCACCCGTTTCCTCGCCCTTGCATTCCAGCCCTGCTCCATTCTCCCCTCATTTCACCCTCATCGGCTCTCAAGACCTCTTTGCTAAGAGCAGCACAAATCTTTCAAAATTATTTATATTGGCACTCCAAAATTACGTATCACTAGAGACCTGCAAAATTCGCGTTCTTATTTGAGGACAGTTAAAACATAAACCACTTATACCATTGCAATGCGTTTGTCATTGAACTATGCTTAGGCACCTGAAAAATTCGCGTTATTTTCTGGCAGCCAACTATAATTCACTGTCTTATATATATTCGAGTCTCAGTGCCATTTGTTTATTGGCTTCTGCAGCATTGGTGACCCATTTTCCCTTTGGCTTCATAGGACGTGAGTTGGCCAGGCTTTCGTAAGTTGCTTGCTATTGGTCGAAAGTCGTCCAGGGCGCGCCTAAACAGACTGTAGGCCAATGACAAACACTATACAAAAGCATAAGTGTTTGAAGTCTAGTCTCTCCTGAAATAATAAGCGCGAATTTTGCATGCCTCTAACCATGCTTTATTCGACAAAGCCCGGGTATCTCTGCGCCAATAAATGAACACTTCACAATCGTGTACCCCAATCACGTTCAGTTCACTGAGAAAGGGCGTGACTTCACATTTGCATTACAGCCAATAAGGAAACAACGCCGGCTAGAGTATACACAGTACTGTGAATTCTAGCTTGAAGCCAAAAATAACGCGAATGTTGCAGGTCCCTACGTATCACTAATTGAAGTGCCTATGCCGATTGGTTGAGCTGCCTCTGGCAGGTAAGTTACTAGGAGCTGATTGGCGGCGTCCCGACATGTTGGGGGCAAGTGAAGCCATTGTGTAGGGTGTGTGGGGCTGGAGTTCGCGGTACAAGCGGTTGTTTCATCTCTGTATTCTCCAGCACTCTGTGACAGCAGTTATAGATGGGATAATTCCGCGTTCTCAGTGAGCCGCAGGTTAGCCAGCACGGCACTTTGTATAATCCAGCCTCAGATATTTCTGCATTGGCTGTAGCCCCATTGCGTATCCATTAGTAGAAGCTGTTCACGATAAAGTGAGCACTTTTGAAATAAACCTTAGGAAAAAGCCGCTGCCCCTACCTGCATATATTTTAACGAGTACACTGCGTGACATGCGCCCAGTAAAGTTGGTAACGATGGAGGGAAAGTTTTTCCATATCTCGACGTCAAATAAAAAGTGTTAAGTAAACATTTGTGTTAAGTTAAATTATTCCTTTCGCTTTCTGTGATTTATTAAGCATCGAAGTGTAAAAATGAGCAGATTTTAAAATGTTTACTTTTCTAATAATTTCACAGTGTCACTTGCCCGACACAATAATAAAGTGATGAGGCCCTTGACAATGTTAATTTTACATAAGGCGGAAGAATACACAACATGCATACAAGTAGATCTTAAGCAGGGCTTTCAAAAGTGCTCATTTAACTGTGAACAGCCTATACCCCGTATCTGTTTCATGCCATAGTATTCAGTCCTCGTTTACTTGTTGATTTGTGATTGGCTCAGAGTCATCCAAGGCGTGTCGAACCGTGCTTCAATTGGGGAGCAGTTCAAATTTACACCTATTTGAATTACAGCTTGTCCTCATATGAAGTCGCGGAACTATCCCATCCTAAGTAATAGCAGTGTTCTCCCTGGGTCGCAGATAATGTTTTCTAAGACGCATTCAGCTGATTGCCCACCCGCCCAGAATATTAACACAAAAAAAATTATATTAAGAATTTTGTGATTCATTACTTATAAACTAAATTTTAACGACATTTATAATAGCTGTTTTCTGATCACTGAAAATTATTGCCTCTCTGATGTTTCCTAATTATTGCTCAGTGTGCACTGCAACATAATTCATGTCCTGACCGATGTTAGGCATATATCAAACATTTGTCTCCACAAACTTTTCCGCTTTATAGTTAGGCTACTTTTGTAGGGCCGGAATTCAATTTGCATAATTCTGTCTGGCCAAACTCGCTAAACATTAAAGAAATTTTAGAAATGCTCCAATATACAGAAAGGGTTGCTGGAAACTAAGCCATCTTTTTTTTTTTTTTTTTTTTCCCCAGAAAAATATGGGGACGTGCATGATGCATCGGTGACGTCACAAGCTTTCGACGTTCTACGCCCAACTTTGTTTGAAGCAGTTTGACTGAGAAATCTGACAGTGTGGGAAGGGTTTTGGAGACCATACACAGTAATGTCCAGTAACGAGCGACTGAAAACGAGACTTGTTTTTCCCGTGCTAGTTAACGAATTGTCTTAAACATGCTAGTTTTTCCGCTTTTTAACGAAATAGTTCTCATATGTGTATTTCGCTAAACAAACCTAAGAAAACAATTTCTTTCAAATGTTGTACTCTGTTGAAAAATATTGTCATTCAAAACTAAAACAAATTACAATTTTTTTTTTTTTAGGAAAAATAATTAGCTATCAATCATTCTCAATAAATTGACACGCAAAATGTGTATTTGCATTGCACAAGTAATATTTTTGCAAAGGAATACTATTTCATAACATTTTTAAAAACTCCCCACGTCACTTGTAAAACAGATTATGCGTGACTCATCCAACCGTTTTGGAAAATTTAGTACTGCGCCAGGTTAAAAAAAAAAGAACCGAATAGCTTCCTCTAGTCCATAAAAATGCGTTCCAGCTGCAAAAACGTGTTTTGTTTTTACACACTAAACATTTTGCATACTATCTGAACTTTATATTTGTTTAAAAGTTCACATTTAATGTTTTTTTTTATACCAATAACTGAAAACACAGATTATTGTGAATATGAATGATTAACTCGAAACTAATTTGCTAGAAATAAATCGACGATACGAATGCAGATATCGTTAAAATATATTAAATGCAATTTCAACTTGATAAAAGCCGTTAGTTGTCCGCTCTACTAAACCAAGCTGTACTCACCCAGCGTATTATATATGTATTCCCATTTGTTGCCGAAAAAATGCTTGGTTAAATATGAACCACTACAAAACAGGCTTGCCACTAAGAATATTTTTGTTTTAGGCTATCTCTATATTATTGTCAATGATAATCTTGCATTGTCGTTAAAGTAGTTCGGCAGTAATTCGTTGTGGTAAAGTAAGTTAGTGTATTTTGAAGTTCAATCATTATGTCGATTATTTATGTAGATCTTCATGTAGTGACTAAGCATTTAGTAAGTTTCGTCACGTACTAAATCTCCTAAGCACGAAAAAAAAAAGAAGAAATCACGTAACCCTTTTCTTTGGTATACAGAACTATTTCTTTAGACAAGCTCAAGAAATCATTTTCTTTGCTATAAAGAAACGTTATACTGCCATAAAACAAAAATGTGCAAAGAAAAATTTTTTATAACAACAAACGTAAATTTCTTTAACCCTCCCATGAAAGCAAGATTTAGTTACTGCAAACAAACCATCATCAAAGAAACGTTGTACTCTGCTATACAAAAAAATCCGCACGTATTTTTTTTTACAGTGATTTGATTGATACGTCAGCCAGTATTTTAATTTACTGACACTCATTCAATATTTCACTGATTTATTTCACACATTCGTGATCGAGGGGTAAAGAGACTAGAGCGTTTCACGGTCGATCTTAATCTCGGTGATCAAATAAAACGTAGCGATTATCGCCAAAAGAAAAATGGAAATATCAATATAATTTCGGAGCGCAAAAATAGGACATCCATTTCATAAAATCCCCTTTTTTACTGACGTCAGTGCAGCAGATGATTTTATTTTATTTTTTAAATAGTTTTCGTATATTTCCGAGGGTCGTGATTTCCAAGTTCGAGATGCAGTCCACTTGTATGCCACGAGCTTAATTGCCCTTGATCAATAGACTGAAGTTATTACACCAGTCGTTCGTGCTGCTGTTACAAAATTACTTAAACTAAAAAATAAGTCCGCCCTGTTTGTCGTAATGTCTCAGATTAAGCGCAATCGTTCCAAAAGGAAGATGAATGTGCTATTGATAAAATACGAGAATTTCGTTCGTTCCTTAAATCGGTAGCATACAGTAAATTCTGAAATTATGTTTTACCCATAATTAACTACACTCTAAACCCAAGTCAGTAATATTAGCCAGTGAATTACTATAGACCATTCAGGGTTCTTGGTGCAGTTGTACCATAGACTAAAGATGAGGTAGACCGCTTATTCGTCTTCTGCTCATGTACCCAACATTGACCTACCCCAATCCTACACAAATGTCAAAGTCACATGGTCAACACGAATGATGAACGAGTTTGTTTATATGGTAAGTTTCAAATTACAATTACTATTGCATTCATAAAAAAAATTACCAATTCGAATTTAATCAAACTGCATTACAAATTGGTTAGGGTAATTATAAAAACATCTCAAAGCGCTTGTTTAATAAGCAGTACTTTAACCTCAAATCCAACTCACGGCGTTTTTGTTACCAGTATTGGCAGAAAAGCAGCTCAGTGTTGGGACATGGAGATTGTTTGTGTGTAGCCAGTGAGATCGGTCTACCTCATATTAAGTCTATGAGCTGTACATGGCACTGATGCAAACGATTATCAGCGAGGATTCCCCACACTGTACCTGAGTCACGGGTAATCCTCCGTGTAGAATCAGGAAGATCAACTGCCATGGCAGCAGATACATCAACAGGCCTCTCCTCTCGTAGGCCGCCTGATGCGACGACGTCTGTTTCATATCGGTTGCAGTATCCCGGTTGTGCGCACGTGAGATGCAAGATGCTGGAAGACTTTGTACGAGCGATGGGCACGCTGTGGGCATCTCTCTGAGTACAAACGGGCACAGCAGCTCTGCAGTTACGATGATACTCTCCTGGTATCGCCAGTATGTCAAATGCTTCCTTGTTTGTAAACGGCATTCAATTCCGACAGAACACCACAGACAGCCCCACACACACAAAAGTAATGGGTGCAAAGTACAACGAATGACTGTCTCTGAATGAACGAACTTTCGATTGTCCGTTAACGTGCATGCAAAACCTGCAGTGGCTGTACGTGGTAGGACTTATATGCTTACTGCGTTGTGGTACGTCATTCTCCACTTTTCCTCGGAAACAGTCTACTAATACCTACTGAATGAGTCCGTGCAGTATGGCACAAAGGTCACTGCTAGTTTTAAAACGAGTCTCAACCTCCAACCGAAAATGCCGCAATGGTACACTGTTTAACTCGTCCAATTTGCATCGGTTGTGCGTAAACTAAGCATGAAAAAAAAAAAAAAAACCCAGCTTAGTTTTTTTTTTTTTTTTTTTTTTTTTTTTAAGATGATCTCTACGACGATAACTTATAACTTACGACCCCCGTTCACATTTGAACGCTCACTCCCCTGTACCCCTACTTCCGGAATGTTCTGGCAAACGGAATTATTACCAGTCGATGCTTCATATGTATATAATAAAAGTTTTTTTTTTTTTTCGCGAACCCCCAGTGTCATGTTGTTTCCCCGAAAAAAAGGGATGGCAACATGGGTGGTGTGAATCACGCGGTAAATAAATATAAATATATATATATATATATATATATTAGTGTACCCGTCGGTATATATCAATGTATTTAATTTACTGAAGGAAAATTCTGTTAATAAGAACATAAATATGCGTCCACTGCCTACTTGGAACAGGAAATAATAATTTCTGAGAGCATTTATCGTTCCGAGAACGTACTTACATACATAGCTGAGACTAAGCGAGAAAAGCACATGACACGTCGTGAAATATTGAATGTTATTATATCCATACATATTCATACAAACTAAATTGAGAACAATATGTTATGAATACCGAATAAACAACCATTAACTAAAGAAATTATATTAATTTTTTTATTGTTTGCGACATCGTAATGAAACGCATTCTTCGGAAATGATCGAAATTTGTTAGGCCCTATATAATATTATTGTATATTAGTAAAACATGTTTATACTTAATAAATATTTGGACATTTTATGTGCTCACGTATGCATGTTCTAGTAATGTAAATTCCATGTAATTTTAATGAACGCTATAATTTTAATACGTCAAGTCTATTAGGTGTGTTCGTAACAACGTGTAATTTCTCGTTTTGTGCTAACACCATGCATTAGCTGTAAGTAAGGAGTATTTCGGGAACCTTTTCGTACTAAAGTGCACACGCTCTTCTTTTTTCATAGAGAGTTATAGCGAGAGTTATAGTTCTCGAAGTTTTTACGTTGAATCTGAACTCATCTTGTCGGCTAAATATTCAGGTTATGAACTCTAAAATATCCTTGTTAGAACATCCGACTTTTTTTACTAGCACGGTTAGTTGATATGTCCCCCCCCCCCCCCCCTTCAATTCTATTTCCCGTTTTAAACTCCGCTGTGTGTATATATAAGCGGAACTTACATTAAAAGTAATATATTTTTACGAGAGGAAGTTTTACCGCACAAAGAAGTACACACTAGGACATTGCATTAACAGTTGCTTTGTTTTCACGATATTGAAGAATTATTTTCAGACTGCCGAAAATGTTTCGTTAATGACTGGACATTTTTTGTAAACTTTGTTTGCATTTTTCTCTCATTATGCTATGTTTCTTCACCACGAATAAAATTAATATTGCCACTAATTAAATTGATAACACAATCAATCATCAAGTGACAGTGAGGAATTGTAGGAATGCTTAACTTGGTGTTCTTAACCAAAAATATCGATTTTATTGGCCACATACTATATTCACAAACTGCATTTTTATTATGTTTACGCCCCAGTGCAGAACTTACACGGGTCTTAATAAAACTTCACAATGTAGGGTGGTATAATATTTCCTACAAGTGTGTTCTATGAATATAAAAATGCAGTGGTTGACCGTCAATCACGATTTAAACCGCACGCGCGTAATTTGTATTATATTAGTATAAAACAACATCGTATTAATTACGGTTCACCTTGAAAACATTTTCTGAACGTAGTTCCTTAAGTTTATTTTACCAACCTCATGGCCGTAGCTTGCGTAAGGATGTGTTAGTGCGAGGACGAAAAGTGCAGAAGATGGACCTTCGCGATAAAATATTTTTTACAAAGATTTCTTAAAAAAAAAAAATAGTTTCAAAAATGGGTTGTGGCTGTGTTGTGGACACGGCCGTTTGTTTTGTGTGAATACGCCTACGTTGACGCGCTCGGACGTGTTGTTTTTTTTTTACGTTCCCGACACAGATTGACTCCATTATATGGGGTTTTATGGGTATCATTGGATTGCTTTTGAGATGATTTCCCGACCATATACGATTTCTGTATTTCGACTTGGCTTTTTGATGAGTATAGGCAGACATTGTGTTAAGTTTTATTATTTTTTTACATTAAACTCATATCACACGCAATAGATTGATATTGACAAGAGCGCTCAATTGAAACTTTAAACGAGCGTTGTATCTTCTTTTAGTCGCAAGTTATACTACACGGAATTTATGAGACGCGGCGAAACGAACTCAAAATTACCCCTCCCCCTCCCACCGTGCACGATGCTTCGCAGTCCTCACTCAACGTAACATATTATTTGACCCTTTGGCAATCGAGTGGTGTAATTTAATTTTGAATGTAGACTACAGATTCGGAGCCGCAATGCCAAACTGTATCCCCCGACTTTGTTATCGGATTTTCTGGATTTCCTCCCACTATGGTTGTAAATTTAAAGACGTGTTCACGTCAAAAATTTTCTTGTAACGCTACAGGTAAGATATTGTACGTTCGTGGAGTGACGGGCGCGCCCCAGTGCAGGCAGCCACGCGCTATTCGACGACGTTCAGTAAACACGTGGCCTGGCGCCTGGAGTGCAGGCGACCATGCACTACGGCGACCGCGAACTTATTGCCTGTATTACGTGCATCCCTACTCTGCGACTCAAACTTCCGCCTCGTGTACGTAACAAGCCCTCGGTGATGTCGCGGGTAGACCACTCACAACCCACCGCGGCGAACTGGGTTCGATTCCCAAAACATCATGTCCGGACATCCACATTTAGAAGACGTGGTGGACGCTGTCGTCGATCGTTAGGTTTCCTGGAGACGTCCTTGTTTCCCATACTAGTGCATTCCATCTCTGCACATTTTTTTCTGGTATATAGTAGCCAATATTATTTTTGTAACACTACAAGGGTATTAGACCAAAACTTACTACATTTGTGCTCCTGGGTATTTTCACAAGAAGTGTATGTTTATATTTCTAAAAAATTTAATTAATTCAACATGTTTCAGACACACACGCACGCACATACGGTGTGTGTATATATTATAAATTAAATACATAGAATTTAATTATTAATTCAACATGCTTCAGAGACACACACATGCACACACGGTATGTATGTGTATATATATATATATATATATATATATATATATATATATATATATATATATATATATATATATACACACATACCGCGTGTGAATGTGTGTGTGTCTGAAACATGTTGAATTAATAATTAAATTTTATACGTTTAATTAATTAATTTTATATATATATATACAGTGACACCGCCGTATCTGATGTTGTTCGCCGGGTCGTCTCGTGCAGTCCTATGTGCGAGGCGACATCTGGTGTCCTTGCCAGGAAGCGATATTCGATGGACGTGGACTGCCTGTGATTGTTTTTTGTTTTTTTATTACAGTTGGAATATATGTGTTCACTTTTGAGTTGGTCGATTGAATTTTATTTCTTAATACCGAAGCAGTTGCTATCGATGAAGAAAAGTTAGTTGGTTTTATTCTAATACCAAGAATTATTATGATTAAAAGCTGCTATGCATATTAAACATAAGAAGCCGTCTCAGAAAACCTGTAAGTGATCTACATTTGTTTTGGTGGCTAGTTTCGGTAAAGCGTATTTCGCAGTTCGAGTTTCTACACAATTCTGTAAATACAAAAATCACTTCCAATTTTGGTTCCAAAAATCTATCAATCCTACTCTGGCATTATCAATAACGAACCTAAAGCTAGTCGTGCATCAAATTACCAATTCATCAAGTACACTTATCAATTAAATCATTATTCAATACTCATCTCAATTACGGGATCTCCTTGAGGATGTACCGTCAATATATATATATACACACACAAACATGTGTGTGTATGTATGTTTGTATGTGTGTGTGTACGGTGGAGGGGGAGGGCGGTGGTTCGCACATAGTACCTGAAACGACCTACACATTTTGTGAGCAATGAGGCGGTGTTCCGTTTGGTGTGGAGCGCACTTTATTTGGGGAGGGGTTTCTCTTCTGTAAGCGCTTCACACAACCGCACGACGCGAGACACTTCAGCACTTACTGTCGCCAACGCTACCCTGGATCTGACCCAAAGATTGGTCGCGACATCCCACCCTTCGGACCTCCACGGTCCAGTCTCCAGACATAGCGCGATAATGAACATTTGGAAAGAGTCTAATCTTTTTACGGACGACGAGCAAAATAATTATTGCATTTTTCAACATGTCGGGGACTCCTAACCACGTAGGATCTGCCCCTTGTTGACAGAGTCACTGGTTTAAAGTTACATTAGGGAATGAGATTAATTCGCGCGACGCTTGACGTACATGGCAAAATTTTTTAATATTTTGTACGTCATACAACCAAATATCTTTCGAAAATAGTTGCCAAAAAAGTTTTTTTTTTTTTTGTAAATCTGCATGTGAAATATATTTGTGTTGCAAACTCAACGTAAGCATTTACGCTGTAGGAACTTCTCCTAAAAAAATTCGTGAAGAATACATTTTGTTTTAAATCGTCCATCTTTAAAAATAACGCTATGAGGCGAATATTCCTGAACATGGGGTGCCCCATTAAAGGGGAATGGTGCATGAAAGCAGTACATTTAACCTATTTTCGATATAAGTCGTTTTCCAAAGGGTTTATCGAAATTTTTTGGCTCGACAAGACGTAAATAATAATTCTCAACACTTTTTTAATTTGTTAGATTCTCACAGTCTTCGTTATTTTCGGAACGCTGACGAAGGAAAAGAAAGGCTTTTTTTTCTTATCTTCAATCAGAGCTCCGAGAATAACGAACGCAGAGAATATTTAACCGTGTACTAAGGTGTACAAAATTGTTATTTACGTCTTGCCGAACCAAAAATTTCAAATAATGCCCTGTAAAACAAATTGTGACAACAAATTATATAAATACACGATTCCCCGTCAAGTTTCGCAGCTGACAGTGGGTAGGCGGTGCCCTCGAGGGAATGAGTGTGACACAGACGTCTGCCGAGGGCGCGGTTAGTGAGCTCGCAAGTAGAGCTGTCAGCGTCTGCCGTGGCCACTCGCCTACTTCCAACAGCCGCTGACGGACAAGTGTTTGGCTCGCGCCCTGCCGCAACGGCAGTGCGCATCTCCCGCACTGCATGTATCTGGGGCGACAGCGTAGTGCTACAAACCGCGATCCAGAATAAACGGGAAGCAGCGACCCGCCAGATAGAGGCGCGAATTTGCCCCTCATCGCGTGGGTTGCTCCCCGCGTGCGGGCGAATGCCGACACCAGAAACAGCTCCTCGCGAAGAGAAGTATTACTTGAAGGTTGTTCACGATAAAGTGAGCATTATTGAAAGTCATGCATAAGGAGGTCTACTTGTATGCACATTGTGCATTCTTACATCACATGTACGATTTACGTTACCACGGTCCTGCACTGAAAGAAAATCGAACAAAATATTTGTTTGTATAGGGCCAAATATATATTTAGTTGCCGTAACAAAATATTTTGTTGAGCAAACAAATTTGAAAAGTAACAAAACTACTTTTGTTCATCTAACTAAATATATGTTTGAATAAACAAAATCTCTGTGCTAGGCCAAAAAATTTATACTGTCAATTAAATATTTTGTTGAATCAACTGTATAAATTTTCATTTGACTGCAATCGTTCGAAAATATAGCTCCAGAGTTTGTTTGTATTTTTTTTTTGTGACTATTAGGATAGGAACCGTGTTTTTTAGTGCACCCATTCATGCTTAACAATCGTATAAACTCGCTGATAAAACAATGCAACAAGAAACAGACAAGTAAAGCTGAAAAACTTTAAATATTTGTTTGCACATATTGCCCAATATTTGCAGTATATCTATTTGAAAGCTATCCGGTGTCATCAGTTGTCACGTTAGCTGAGGTTGCTCACGCGTAGCGCTGGACGCAGGTGATCTCGGTTCGAAACGTAGTCGAACTTGCAAGTATTTTTTTTTTTACATCGACCCAATCTGTTTAATGCACGCGTAGCCAAACAAATCTTTAGTTTCACCAACCAAATATTTCAGTTTTGAGACAACGAAATAAGAACAACAAAAATAATTTGGTTTCAGCAATAAAATAGTTCATTGCCCCTATACAGACAAATAATTTGGTTTCACCAAACAAATCTTGTTTTATTCGACGAAACCTTTTTCTCGGAGTGATCACTTTGTTCATGCGCCAGTCAAATGGAATTGGAAGTTTTTAGAAAGGCAAATATTTTACAAATGTTTCATTTTTACACGTATTTAAAAAAAAAAGTAATATAAAATATTTCAATATTCACACATTCTTACTTAACACTTGTAATTTAACGCCGAAACATGGAACTACTTTCTCTCCATCGTTGCCAACTTTTCTTGGCGCATGACAATCAGTTTTTCATGTGTGTGTGTCAATTAATTATTAAGGACGCTGAAATCTGCGAGTTTAATAAATAATTCATATTTTGCTGTCTGTCAAGACGTCTTCTGTGTCTGGAAACTTTGGAACAGGTTCCAATACCTATAAGCGAGTCAATTTTCAAGCATTATGTTCAAATTGCCATTGTAATTAAATATTTAAGTTTAAAAAAAGGGAAAATTTCATTTGCGAAATGCGAGAAAATGCCAGATGTAAAAAAAAAAAATAATTCTTTAGGCTACATGTCAGCGGTAATGAAATTTGCCGAAATCGAAAGCCAGCCATTTACCCCGTGAGCGTAAAAAATTCAAGCGAACGACTTCCGGGGTTCATTGCGTCGGTAACAACAGAGCACAAACGATTTTGGTCGATCATTCTAGATTTCACGGACGATAACTTCTGAACGAGAAAATTCCTTTTCTCGGGTATAATGCCTGTAACTCGAGCATGATGTTTCCTCGAGGTGCTTGACGAGGTCTGAGAGAGGTGACGCGTTTAGAACCTCCTCCTCTCCCCCCCCCCTCGCCCCGGAGTGGAAACTACAGGTCCTCGAACCAACCAGAGCATGCAATCACTGATTATCGCAGGGGCAGGGGTCGCGATACGGGAACGATCGCCCGGCAAGTGCTCGGTAATTGACTATGGCTCCCGACGACTGAACCGAAATGTGGGTTAATGAAAATGTAATTGTGATAAGAGGTAGTGGATAGGAGGAGAGGGTAGGGGGGGGGGAGTCGCGAGTACTGCTTTTTGGAGCCGCGAAGCTAGGAGAACAGAGTGCATTAGTCGCTGGTGGTAGGTCGAGGGGGTCGGGCGAGGAAATCCACTCGCCTGCAGCTAGACGGCGGCTCGAGTGGCGAGAATGCGTGTATGCCAGCAAAACGTTCTCGTTTGCCAGCAGCTTTCCATTGAATGTCTTCCCGCAGGAAACCCGCTACCCGTAGGCGCTGAGTGTGCCGCTGTTGGCAATTAATTAACGAGACGAGGTCCGCGCGATGGCAACATGCATTTCCGTCTCGGGGTTTTAATTGTTTAATTATTATCGCTGCGCAACGCTGCTTTCGCGGGTGAAGTACTCAGCGCGGTCTGCTCGTTTTATTTCTGCTGCTCTCGGCGAATGCGGAACCACTCTAGTTCCGTAGCGGAAAACAATGGACATTCGCTTGGAAGAATGGACGAGTTCCCCCCCCCCCCCCCGAATGGCAAACGGAAGCGGTTTTCTGCAAACTGCAGCAACTGAAGGGGGAATAAACGGAACTCATTCGGCGATCAACACGTGAAAATCGAATTCCGTTTTTGTTTAAATGTAGAACACGTTCAACATAAAACAATTTTTCTCGGTTTTACGGGATTGCATCAAAATTATCCGGTGTGTAGTAATATACAGATGAGTCGCAAACCTAACAACCTGAAATTCGTAGGTTTGTCTCCAACTTTAGTTACAAGCGTTATATGGTAATTTGTGACGTAAAGGCAGTTCACGATGAAGTGAGCATTTTTTAAGGCCCTTATAAATTTTTCCTTTCATACAATTTCGACCTTCCTGCTGTTTTTTTTTAAATATAAACATTGCAATGTGATCAATAAACACAGTGTATACATTTCACAACCATCAAAATTTAATGCCTGAGGCTGCAATAAGATATATTTATTAGCGGTTAATGCCTGTTGGGAGGGCCTTAAAAAGTGCTCACTTTATCGTGAACAGCTTATACGAATGTTTAGGCAATGTTTTCAATACCGTTCAGAAAAATTTAGTAAGAAATATTAAAATTTCCTATTTGTTTCGAATTTTTTAAATCATTATTAGTGATTCGAATTGATATAAGCTATTCGCGTTAAAGTATGCACTTTTGAAAGCCTTCTCATTTGTAAAAACAGTCAGTAAATATGTTTTATTTCAACCCTGGACGTAACTTCCTAGTGCGGTGGAATGTACACACACTTTATTAATTACGTTGCAATATTTATCTAGAAAGATGTTTAAAGGGTAAAAGAGGGCCGAAAGAAAAAAAAAAAAAAGCAACTAGGGCCACAAAAGTGTTCACTTTACCGCGAACAGCCTATAAGAAATAGTACTCGTATGGTCTCAGAACTCTGATAATAAGTGAAACTTTCAACATACCTTTGAGCGTTGGAGTGAACTTTCGGAAGACGTACACGTAACGCAGGCAAAATTTATCAAAATCAGCCATCTCGTGTGCAAGTTATGTGCAACGAGTTTTGCTAACATAAATTGTTTCTCCACGCCCGCTTCTTGAAGGCGAGCATTCTGCACTTGAGTCGCGGGACTGCAACCTCACCGTTTCTAGGTTGTCGTGTCGTGAATTCTCTCAAAACTTAAGCAAGATATTTGACAAAATGTTTTTTGCATACGATTTTTAGTCAAGCTCCGGAAATGAGAAACACGCGGCAATGAAATTAATACAAACCCCTTTATATAGCGACGAGTAACTTTGCAGGTGGGAATTCTTTCGTCCTTTACTGTCTGTTGTATTTGTACCGTTGGATTAATCATATTTGCATGAAAAATATAAATTATAGTTTCATTTAATGCCTAGATAGGGCGATCGAGTGTTAAGTTTATTTTGTGCGACAATAATACTGTCTTCAACAAAGGTGGAAGTATTTTGGTTTGGCTGTTTTCTAGTTCAATTTCCAATCAACACTGAAACGCCTTATAGATTAGCAAATGTTCACACACTCGTATAGAAGTTTGTATAAGACGCAGGGAACCTCTAGACGTTTTGTACATCAATATCAGCATGCAGATATTTTCTCTCTATTTTGTCCTTTTTTGTATTTTAATTGCAATTTCCTCAAAATATTTAATACAATTTTAATACTATGTTCCCCGTTATAATTGGGACAGAAATAATTTTATGTATAGTAATATTGACTTGTTATATTACACACATATAAACCTAATGATAGAGTAGGCCTACTAAAATGGAAGATTTATGAACAAACGTAATTATTATTATTTACGAGGAATTTATTTCTCCTAAAAAAATTTTCATTTTGTTTAACTTCTAAATCAGGGAAGCTGTAGGACTCTGCAGTTATTTAAAGAGTGTCCTTTTGAACACCATGCATTTAAATATAGTTTCTGTTTGTAGTACATAGAAAAATCCATCATATTCAATCTTACAAATTTATTTGAAATTTTGTACTCTTTAATAATTAATTTTACCAAATTATTAAGTACGTAGACAGAATTCAATGCTTATCAAAATACTCTGGAAAACTACTAATTAACCTCAGGAGCTAAAGCTTGTTATAGTTCATTTCATATAAGTGGTCTCAAATTTGACAGTTCTATGAAAGTAGTGCCAATGGCATCTGGGTGGCTATGTATCCTTCAGCCACAGTTGAACTGTCATTGAAGGTGGCTGTTCGTAAACAAACACCATGTGACTGCCAGTTTTTGTAACCAAACAACATATGACTGACTATTTTTGTAAAAAAAACTGCATGTGCCTCCTCCCAAATGACTTTTAGAAGTTGTGAAGGGCTGTTCAAACAGTTGCAAGTTGGCAACAATCCCATTTTTTTAGTTTATAAACATTTTATGTAAATGACTAACAGCCCATGTAATAAGTCTATAAATTGATAATGTTTTACATTGCAAGAAATTTGTAACCAGGATGCACGAAAATGAAATTGTATTTTGACTGTCAAATGCATGAAAGATATTTTACTGTTTTTGAATACACTCTTAATATATTGACAAATAATCTTGTCATAGTTACCTGAAGTAAGTTCTTGTAAACATAAAAATTTAGCATGGTTTTCACGAACACCAAATACCAAGATCCCCCCCCCCAAAGGAATGCACAAATACCGAAATACCACCCCCCTCCCTCACCATCTTTTCGAATACAGTATACATTCTTACATACAGGCTATGCCTGATATTGTAATAAAAGTACATAATTCAGCTTTGTAGTATGATATGACAACAAACTCTGTACAGCCTGATACTTTTATGGTGGTTATAATTCACAGGATGTAGGTAGCCAAAATAATATTAAGCAAATGTTACTTAATTTCAATAATTTTAATAACTCTCATTTAGTAACTCAAATGTTAAGTATTGCAGGTCTACATACAAAATACTTTAATAACTTTTCTAAAATACCTACGTGTTCAGATTGTCATTCTGCGAATAAAAACTTTGGTATCAACAACGAAGTTCAGTCGCACAACCTCCCTCCTCAAAATTGTGAATACAGCCCTAGGCTTGTCCTAGGGTACCTAATGAAAAACTGTATTTCAGTTCAGAGATCTTACAAAGTGCTCTAGAGAAGCAGAAGTGGCCTACAGAAACAATATATCAAATGAACATCTTACTTACACACTAAAAAGATGCTCCACCTACCTAAGATTGAAGACATCATAAAGTTCATTTTCCTTAGCGGTAAATTCTGGAATGTCGCAGTTCCTGCTGATGCATGGGACACTTCTTTATTATGATGTTGGAACACTCTCGTTGGGTGCTTAAATTGAAAGAATTTTGTTTGATAAGTATGTTGTAATTTACTTGATATCAAAAAGTTGTATTTTTAATGTAAATCCTGTTATGTGAATTATTCTTCCGTTACTATTACAATACTCTTAACACCGCATATTAAAACATATGAGCACTTTTAATTTGAAAAACAAAAATGTGCAAAAAGTTTATGAAAGACTCCAACGTAGTAACCTATATGCCATTATGTTACTTTCAAATACAGCCTTTAAAAACAGGGAAAACCTTTAAATTTATTTACTAACAAGTATCCCTGCGTCACAAGCTGGCAAATTTTATATACGTTGTAAAAAAATAAAGTAATACATCTTACAAGTTTGTATGGCCAAAACTCTTTTCATTTTGAAACCCTCCAGAACCAGAGCGTTAGAGTTTCAATCAATAATAACACAAAGAACTGTTCATAGCAATGAAATGTGGGCCCAATTAGGGTATCATCTTTATTTTATTTCGAGGGGAAAAGGAAAAAGTGAGCAGAGCGTGGGGGGTGGGGGTGGAGGGGCTTTAGTTTATAGTCTTTCACGAGACGGGATTATTTCCATGTTCTTACGAAGCCGGAATCGCATAGCCCCAACGCGCACGACACGACGGTCAACAGGCAATGAAATACAAAATAGATTGTCGTAAGCCCGACCAATTCTGTCGTCCGACCAGCAATTTTGGATTAGAAATGATTTATATTCTTCGTTGTGTCGTGCGGCACGATGCACATAATGTGCAACATTGCAAAATGAAATTGTATTGCAAGCTGTCCCTACAATGGCAAATACGCAGCTTAAAATAAAATAAATTGAAAACTACTGTATTGAACTCTTAAATAATAATTTCACTTTCGTATGCATTAGCGATACCAATTTGTCACCATTATGTATTACAAATTTCCCTCTTGTTCACCAACTTTGAAACTAACTTAGACTTCGGCGCCATCTAAATAGTTAGGTTAAATGTCAAGATTGTGGTGTCGGTTGTGCTGTAAATTCAAGTAGTCGCATTGACGTGTGTCGTGGTTGCGTTTTTGGTCGTGTCGTGCTGTGTTGGTCGGGGCTATGTGATTCCGGTATGGGTGTGTGGCATTTTGAGTTGCATGTTGTTTATTATAACTTTAATGAAAATACAAAACGCGATACATACGTCGCTGTTCGTATTCGTACAGATGCAGCAATATATACACGCACACACTCTGGCCGAAATTAACCTCACGTTCGAATTTACGATGTAGCCAAACAAATATTATTCACTCACCACAAAAGTGTGGAAAGTGCGGCACTTTTCAGGCCACGTGCATTTCAATAATTATAGTAACGGTTTACAAATTCGTTTACAAAACACGCAAACTTACTGTTGTAACCTCTTGAATACGTGTTTTTGTACGGCAATCCTTGCGAGTTTACTTCACTAAAATCACGCTTGTTCGCCACTAGAATTAAATAATTTATTTGCAAATTCATTCAGTAAAATCGACACTGCGCACGTTTCCTAATACAAACAAACTTAAACTTATATACGAAAATTATACGTGTCACTTGATTGTGGAAGGCGGTAAGGAAAATGGCGGAACGAGCAGTTATAACGACGTGCCGATTAATATTACATTTCACTCGACAAAACGCACTACAACGGTACCTACAACCAACTATGTTTGGAGAAAGCAAACAAAAAAATAATTAACTACCGATAAAATATTCCGACAACACCAATAAGATATTCGTATAATAAAAACGATGAGAAAAAACGCGCTCGCACAACTTCCTTCGCCGGGCTGGAAATATAAACATGGCTAGCCATTGGCTGGAAACGTTTACTGTTCGTACGTGTCGACATACTCTGTCATAAATGCTGAAAATCTTTTTAAAGTCCCGTTACTAATAATCAAGAAAATTTATTATTGCTTTAGAAACATAATTTAAACCATAAATGTTGTAAGTATAATTAAAATTTTAAATTACAACTTTTAGTTCCGAGTATTATTTTCTTTCAAAGACATCATCTATATAGCCAACCTAACAACACGGATCCCGCAGCAGTTCATCAGCTGATACAATACTGTAGGAGCGAGAGCATTAACTGTTTACATAGTGTGTAAGTTGGTCACATTGTCTGTCAAGTTTGAGACCACTTATATGAAATTGACTATATCGCCGTTTTTCTTTATTATCGAATTGTGTATGGAGTTGGTGATTATTTGGAAGCCGTTATTTTTAAAAATCTGTGCATAGAAAACATTTTTTTGGTCAATTATGACTTTAAATTTAAATTGCTAAAACATAAGTGGTAATTTTTTTTACAAACCTCGAACATTAAAATTATTTGGCCAATTATGATTTTAAATTTAAATTGCTAAAACAAAAATTGTAATTTTATTTTACAAACCTTGATCATTAAAATTGATGCGAATGTCGGGGAGATTAGTTTTAATTGTCCAATGACCGTAAGTTAACACGTTCACGAACAAATGTATCATTAAAAAAAAAATTTATACGTGTAAAACGTAAATAATGAATCATTTGTTCTGTATTTTTGGTCACTAAACCACAAAGAAATATTGGCATTGCTGGAACTCAAAAAATTACATTTGCTATTTATTACGCCGTTAACGCTCTTTAAGTAAGCGAGTGTTCTATTTTTCTGAAATATCCAGTTGAAATACAGGATGCGGGCCTGAAATACGCGTATCGTGCAACTCCCCGTATTTATAAAATACAAAATCGTCTTCAGCTACGTGTAATCACGGAACTGGTCAACGTTTTCGGGTGTAAGATAAGGCTTTCTTCCTCTTAAAAAAAAAGTTGCACGTAGGTAAATGAGTAACTAAATATAGATTGCAGCAAAAAATATGAGTTCATTATGTGAATGTTATCGCGAAATTTGTTTAAATTTTCTGCAAAAATAGCATATTGTTATTGTTATTTAAAATGTTGTAATAAACAATAACAGTTTTATATAAATGTATCACAATTTAACTCGCATGACATTAATTTACAAGGTTCGAAAAAATATATTTTTCCTCCAGGCAATAAGGTTTTTTTTTCCTTCAGAAAGTTACATTAAAATTAGCATGCTATTGACAAAGAGGTTCGGGTGTAAATCAAACGAGTGATAGCTGACTTCCCCCGCCTGCAACTGATGCAGATGCATTGGGTGCAGCCCAACAAAAGACTCTTCAAAAGAATTTTCATTGTTAAACTACAGAAATATTTCACATTGTGTTTATTAGTTAGTAGGCACTACCAACAAACAAAATAAATTGATGTAGGCCTACTTTGATTATCACCCCACGAATTTGGTTTCTACTGTCATATCAAAAAAAAATTTTTTTGTGCAGCACGTTGGAGTCCAGGGACCATATCCTGTAAATTTAGCTTATCCTTAAAGACATCCATTGCGAGAATATTTATAGTAACGACAATAAAACGATAGTGTTTATCGCATGTCTACGAGATATCGCATAGAACTGGCAACACTGCGGGATATGTTGTGAAATCTACTGCTTTCGCTTACTGTATTTCAGAGGGTCTTGTGTCACACACTATGTCAGTCAATTTTTTGGTCAATTTTAAGTTCTAAATGGTTTTGTTTCTTAATACATTTGCGAATAACACATGTAATGTAAATTTACTTAGTCTTATAATACTACCTGTTCATATGTCATTATTTAATTTTGAGCAACACGAGATATCAGCATTAAAGCCAAGACCGACCGTCGTCTCTATTGTCGTTAACAAAATATTAGGGTATTCTTTCTCAATGTTTTCCAGACACCGTATATAGGCGTGGTAACGTAATAGAATCTAGCATTGCTCCTCCTCGGGGCCTTTTAATATGTTTTTTTTTTCTCTGCAGTATGTCTGCTTCTATTAACCTTAATAGGTCAGCCATTTTATTTTTAGTGTCTTTCTTAAAGACACCTTGTTGGCCTGTCTTTATATAAAGACAGGCCAACAAGGTGTTTATATAAAGACAGCCAGAAGGCATTCGATAGACCGTTACGGTAACATTTTGAGTAACAAAATAACATTTCGCGTTATAAAATGCCATTCTGCCTCATTAAGATGTAGTAGTTGCGGGATAATTATATTCATATAAAGACAGAAAAAATTTACGGAATTATGCCCGCACGGGAAAAAATTTTTGTACGTTTTACAAACAATTTCTTGGATAATAAATAGTTTCCAAAAAGGTATTTGCAAGCACAGCAAGTAAAGTATTGTATATTTACTACACTGAGCTACATTAAACATATCAAATTAGTTATATACCGTATGTCAACAGGGAGCCGCGGTGGTGTAGTGGTTAGACAACTTGCCTCCCATCTAGGTGAACAAGGCTCGATTCCCAGCAGGATCGCCCCCTGGATTTTTGCTCGTGGGAATCGTGACGGACGATGACGTTTGTCGGCGGATTTTCTCGGGGATCTCCCGTTTCCTTCGCCCTTGCACTCTGGCGCTACTCCATATTCACCTCGCCTCACCTTCATCGGCTTTCAAGGCCTCGTGAAGAGCCACCCAAATCTGTCCTCTCCACATAGTCTATATTTTTTCACATTACATATTATTGTGAACTTTGTTCAATACACTTTAGTGTTGCAAAAATTATCTTCGTAAATAGTTTCCGAACGCAAATATTGAAAAAATACAAAAATTACTACTATATATTGTATTGTAAAGATCTTTTTAACGTCCCTCGTGCTTGAAAGCTTAGCAGGGGACGGTTACAGGCACACTTATAACTTAACTTGAATTAACACCAGTGCCTAGAGATGATGGTCTAGCGCGGGAAAAGTTGTCTGTTTGCTAGGATTCAACGTACTGTAGACATGTCTGACAGTTTTCTTTCCTTATTGGCTGTCGTGCATGTATGAAGCTACTACCCCACTTCACGACGCCAATGACGATTCTGATACTATAAGGCAAAACGTTCGTGATTGGTCTGCAAACAACTTAGCCACATCAAAACCTTGTTCATCCAATCACGAAAGAATAACCTAGTTAGAGTGTTATTGAAGTAACGTTGGCTCAGAAATTATTCGCGATTTCCCATCATCTCTACCCATGCCTTATTAACCCGGGGGTTCGAACCCAGAGGCTCCCGCACCCCAGATCGGTGGCGCACCAACCGACTGCGCCACGGGAGGTCGCCTTCTACTTTATTGGTAGCATGTCATGGGGGAGGCGGGTGTTACCGAAGTTCGCGGGAAAGTACTGCAAGGAAGCATTCCCCGGGGTATTTCACCCCTGCTTGCCCTCTTATCGCAGCGCAGTGCGTTGAGGTCGCCACGTCAGTTTATCTGGAGGGTTGACAGTCGCCCATTGTTGGTCCTTCACAGCAAGGGATATCACTTTGGTAGGAGTCACGTCGCGCATGAGAGCACATCTCACGCTCGAATTTCCACTTCCTTCCCCCCTCCGCGGACTCTTCCGCTACCCTTACCGTTGAATATGAAGAGAGAGAGAAAAAAAAAACACGGTTCTACCCTACCCCGTGGCAGATCCGAGAATAGCGCGTTTGTTAGAGCACGTAGCAGGCAAGTAAAGGATGTTCACGGTAAAGTGAGCACTCTTCAAGTCAACCTTTGAAAAATATCACTTGCGTATCTTTTCACGGGCGCACTGTCTGGTATACGCCCAGTAGAGTTGGCAACAACGGAGGGGGGAGTAGTTCCATGACTTAACGTTAAACTGAAAGTGTTAAATAAACGTGACAATGAAATATTTTCTATTACTTTCTGTTTTTTAAATGCGTGTTAAAGTGTAAGAATAAGAACTTTTATAAAACGTTTGGTATTATAATTATCTCACAGTTGCCCTTGACCGAGCATGAATAAAGTGATCAGGCCCAAGGCAATATTAGTTTTACATATGGTGGGAGAATACACCATGTGCGTACAAGTAGATCCTGAGGCAGGGCTTTCAAACGCGCTCAGTTTACCGCGAACAGAGTATATGCAGAAACGAAATGGCGTGGCGTTTCTAATGACGTGCGCATATCCATTCCTCAGTCATCTGCGCGAGGCTCTGGGGACGTGCCTGGTGTCTGATTACCTACTGCGTGTTGCTAAGAGATCTCCATTGGCCAGACTGCCGGTCCGCAAGGAGGTTATCTGGCTCTGATTGGTGAAGGTCGTTCCGACAAGTTGTTCAGTGATCGCCGTTTTGACGACGTGTGCAGTTGGAATTTCGCGGGATAAGAGTTTGTTTCACGCCTCGAATCTTAAGTACTATAGACTTCGAGGTAAAATAAGCATTTTTGAAAGCCTTGCTTTAGATCTAATTGTATGCATGTTGTGTATTCCTCCGCCTTATGTGAAATTAACACTGCCACGGGTCTCATCACTTTATCCATGCGCCGGTCAAGTGAAACTGTGAAATTATTATAAAAGTAAACATTTTACAAATATGCTCATTTTTGAACTTCGGTGCATAAAAAAAAAACAGGAAACAAAAGAAACGATTTCGGGTATCACAAATGGGTACCTAACACTTTTTATTCGACGTTAAGTTATGGAACTACTTTGCCTCCATCGTTATCGTGACCAACTTTACTGGGCGCTTGTCTCTCAGTGCGCCTGTTAAAATATGTGCAGGCAGGGGGCAGTGACTTTTTCCCTAACGTTGATTTCAAAAGTGCTCACTTTATCGTGAACAGTCTTTATGCAGTTAAGGACTTTATTAAAGAAGACACGGAGCGACGGGTTGGATTAGTTACCCGGTGGCTGCACAAAGGTGCCACGAGCGCACGCGCGGGAATGGCCGGTAACGTTTGACGATGCGGACTGGTACAATGGTTTTGCTAGTCGAATGTTGTTCTCTTTAGAATGTGCTGGCATTCTACATTTCCCTACGCGCCCGATCCCATTGGGCATTGCACGAGGATTCCTAAACATCAGTACGCACAGCAGGCCAGCACTTATAATTTCCCAGACGTTCAAATGTCGTGTCTTGTCACCTTTTCATGAGCTCTCTTGTCGTACCGGGCAGGCTTAATAACATCCCGTATCAATAATTAGGGACCTGTGAAGTGCGCGTTATTTTTTGGCTTCAAGTTAAAATTCACAGTACTGTGTATACTCTAGCCGGTGTCGTTCCCTTATTGACTGTTGCCCAAATGTGAAGTCTCGCCCTTTCTCAGTGAACTCTACATAATTGGGGCGCACGATTGTGGAGTTTTCATTTATTGGCGCAGAGATAGGAGGTGTGTCCAATAAAGCATGGTCCAATGACAAACGCATTGCACTGGTATATGTGTTTTAAGTTGAAACTGTCCTCAAATAATAACGCGAATTTTGTAGGTCTCTACCGACAATGTCTATCGCCAGATTTTAATCAGCTGCAGTTGAATGCAGTCTGTTAAAGGCTGTTCACTATAAAGTGAGCACTTTTGAAATCAACCTTAGAAAAAAAGCCACTGCTCCTATCTGCATGTTATTTTAACGGGCACACTGAGTGACATGCGCCCAGTAAAGTTGGTAATGATGGATGGGAAACAGTTCAATATCTTAACCTCAAATAAATAGTTGTAGGTAACCATTTGTGCAAAGTAACGTTATTTCTTTTCCTCTCTGTTTTTTTCGATGCGTCTAAGTATAAGATTGAACAGATTTGTGACATATTTACTTTTCTAATAATTCCACAGTTTCACGTGATCGACGCATGAATAAAGTGATGAGGCTCATGATAACGTTAATTTTACATATGGTGGATAAATACGCAACGTGCGTACAAGTAGTTCTTAAACAGGGCTCTCAAAAGTGCTCATTTGACCGTGAATAGCCTATAGAAAGGGGTACGCCCTTTCCAATCGAAGTGGGTTGGCGAGGATACCACGTTACCTGTAAACAACAACGTATAGGGTTGAACCTGTCCGTGTCGCCTTGATGGAGCCGAGGTTTATCCAACCTCTACGAATTTGCTATCTGAGAACGGAAGACGGCTGACCTCGTCGCTGTAGCACAGGGGATGATGATCCTGGGGAGGAGGGTGGATGGTGGAAGGGGGGAGGGGAGCAGTCGGCGTCATCATGGTACATGATCTCCACCGAGAAGTAACTCACATTGGCATGAGACTAAAAACTGCAATGAAATAATAAAATTGTGGTTTAAAATACTTATTTAATTCACTAATTTAATACACTATTGCACACGTAAGTCTACGCTCGCGCCTGCTCTAGCACCACCTGGCGACTGACCATATCTCCCACCACATGATTATCTATACCTGGTTCGCAGTCCATTGAACTCTTTTGATGATGACCTTCGGGAAAAAAAATTTACTCCGTAACTGTGTACACAAAAAAGTTAGTAAAATCATATACAAACTCCTGGGCCTTGTAGAGCGGACACAGCAATAGAAAACCATGGCAAAGAACGCACATCTCTACAAGTAAGTCCACGTGTAGAGTCGTATTCACGAGACCTCTGTAGAGCCGGAAGAAGATCTGTACGCTATAAAAGAGATTCAGCACACATTAAATATCGTTGGGCGACAGTATCGGAACACGATTTTCCGGTACAATTCAACAAACCATATCAGTTCGTGTAAATGCAAAACAAGCAGCTTCTTAAAACTGGCAGTGTCTTGGCACCATAATCCTTGATAAACGTCGCAATATGCATCTTTCCCTCTTGGCTGTTACTGTTATCCCAGTCTGCAAACGTTCGTAAGTTCATGCTCTTGATAATAACCGTCTTCCCACACCATAGCTGCTTGTGTCAATCATCTAAAGCCGACAACAAACTTTATTAGTTCTGCTGTGATCACCATACGTGCGCAAAAAAAAAAAACATTGGGCCATACTGTGCAGTAATTATGACAGCAAAGAAAGAAAATTAGTGCAATATTTTAACGTCCCTTTAAAACGGTAATGTTTCAATTGATAGCATTGCAAAATGATTTATTCATGCGCTTTGGGATAATAATTGGTGTAATAATAACATAATGATTTCTATTAATTTCTCCGTGTCAATCGGACGTCGGCTCAAACATACCAGGCATTAGGTTCTTGGCAAAGCGAGCAGTTTTTATACGTGGCGGAAGAATACACAGGACTTTGAAAGAAGAAAATATCCAGGCGTTCAATTAACCACGAGCAACCAAATCTGTGGAAATGCGCGGCAAACTTGATCCCGCTGCAGCTAAGTTAGCAGCGAATTAGGAAAAGTAGTTCCAAGTCTAGCGCCGCGTTAACATTTAAATGTTTAAATTTGAGGCCTCCTAGTTATAGTTGTTGCGTTTCCTTTCTGTTTGTTCGATGTTCATAAGAGATATGTTACTCATACTAGTAGCACGTGTAATGTCCCTGACAATTCCACAAGTAGGCCTACGCTTGTTCGGCGCACGAATAAAGTGAGAAGGCCCATGTCAGTGTTGATTTTGCATATGGTGGAAGGCCACTAAACGGGAAAAGAAATAGTTTCTATGCAGGGATGCCAAACGCGTTCACATAACCGTTAACAACCTATAGCAATAATATCGTTCATGTTGTCTGGGTTCTCCGTCCGGCATCGCAAAATCCAGTGGACATATTTTGATGTTTTCGCAAGTAAGTAGCTCTGAATCCAACTTAAATAGATAGGTTTAGCTAAATTAACAGAGGCCCGAGCAGTTAAAATCCAAACTATTAAACCGGGACTGATTTTAAGCTAGTACAATTTCTTCGCTTATCTCATATTTTTACGGACGGACGTGTGGGGCGAAAATACTTTGTTTGATTCCAGTATGCCACAGACAAAATTAAGAAACGCATTCAAATTTTGCACGTGCATAGCTGCGTTTTTTTTTCTTCTCCGCAACAACCTAGGGGAAAATGTATAAAATATTATATTTCCGAGTGGACGAAGAATGGACAGGTTCGCTTAGACTATGCGACGCACAACAATTTTAAATGTCTGTTATATTTATATTTTAGTGTCTAATGCACTAACACGATTACAAATTAAAAAAAAAAGTCCAGAAGAGTTAAGTGGCTTTGTATTGATGATAGTATGACAAAACTAGCTAAATCATTGACACGGCGGTATTTTGTGATTTTCAGTCCCACGTTTCATGCACGAGTTTTCATACTTGTGTCGATCACAAGTCAGTTTCAGAATTAGGTGGTTCTTTAATATCGCGAGTTCAAAATCCTGTTCTTATTATTATCTGGTTATCAGTGGGGACGATAGTTTTATACAAAGAGATAACTACAGTATGTGACACGTGGCAAATAACTGCTGAAAATGTTTGGTACGGAAATGACATTTTAACTTTGGGATATATTGTGCGGTTATTAAATTTCTGCTCAGAAATACTTAACTCTACTTGGTTTTATGTACATTTATTTTTAATTTAATTTATTGTAATATTTTTAATATTCATAATTACTGCGGAGCGTTGTTAATATGGTACTTCATAACTGATGTAAAATTGTTATTAGAGCGATGTTCACAAAAGATCAAAGAATACGAGAAACTCACAACACTTCAACGTCGTCAAGTTGGGATATTTTATTTAATTGTATTGTTCCATTTTAATTCAAACTACGAGTGCCTCATATTCGTCTGATGGCTTCTGCCCGATCTGCCTTTTAATTCCCTGGAAGTCGATTAACGCATTAAATCGAAGGAGAAACTCAATGCTTATCTCGTTTCCGAGGTCGCATCGACTCGTAAAGAAAGTCTCGTTCCAATTCCAGCAATTCGCTTCGGACCGCCCTTGCTAGTCGCAGTCGTCTATATGAAACCTCCTCCTCGACGACTGGTGGTCGGGCAGCGTGCCAGCGCTTCAGCGTTCAGTTAGCAGAATCCCGTCGTTCGCATTGGCCATCCCTCCCACTGAGTAGGTTTGTTTCCGGAACCGCGTCACCAGCCCCCTCTCTCTTCATCCTTGTCGACAAACCCGCCGCAGTCCTCATCACTCTGTTGGCAGAGCGGGGATTAGATGATTACGCCGTCGAGGGGAAGGGATTTCATGTGGCGACATTTCACGCGGAGCTCAAGCAATTACGGCATGGAAAAATAATTGCCTTTGAAATGGCGGGGATTGAAACACTGGCCCGCATTCCCCTACCCCCTACCCCCCCACAATCACTTACTGTCTGCCTCGGAAAACGCTACCCCTTTGATTCAATTATTCCGCTCTGCGGGCGTTGGAGAAACAATTAGAGGCGAAGACTGGCATTAAGTGTGTCCCCCCCCCCCCACAGCAATAACTACCCGTTCTGTGGACGCGGAAACGACCCCAAATCTCATTACAACATCGCGCACAATGAGACCTTATAAGCTGTTCACAGTTGACTGAACGCTTTCGAAACCGACGTTTGAAAAATGTCGCAACCCCTATAGGCTCTTCAAAGTAAAGTGAGCACTTTTGAGCCCCTAGTTACTTTTTCCTTTCAGCCATTTTATATCCTTACCCCAGCTTTAAAAAAAAATGTTTGCCATATAAGTAATGAACACAGTGCGTATATTCCACCGCACTAGGAAGTTAACGTCTATGGCTAAAATAAAATATATTTACTAACCATTATCCCAAATGAGAGGGCTTTCAAAAGTGCTCACTTTACCGTGAACAGCCTATAGCTGAATTTCCAGCAAATTAGATACGTAAAAGTTAGATATTATTACACGTGATGAAAGCCAGTGGATATGAAAAACTACAGCTGCCTTTTTGAACTTTTCTCTTCTGCCTTAAGGAAAAAGTGTAAGAAAGCCATAACAAATGTTTTTATCAATTCAAAATTTTTGTTTCTCTGAAAATATTATATAACAAAAGTAAAAAGTTATGGCTGTATATAATAGTTTTTTACCTTTCCTGAAAAAAAAAAAAAAGCATCCGTATGCCCAGACCATGCATTTGCTGAGATACGCGGCAGGCCTGCGATTTTAACGGATTTTATTCGTTTTTTACGGATTTTTAACACACCAAAAAAAATCCAAACTTTTTCTTTTCTTATTTCGAGCACTTTGCTCAAAGTGGCTGCTGGTTTCACTGAGGCATTTGTTTGAAAGAGTCTTACAACGGAGGTGAATAACTATGCAAAATATTTGGAGTAAGCAATTGCTTCAAAATATTTTGCTTATTTTTCACTGGCGCGGGTATACAGTTGTCTACATATGTCTGTTACTGGCTGTATGGTCACATGCAAAGGCCAAGGCCATTACTGAAAAAGAACCTTTGCCGCAAATTGCCGTTTTTAAACATGCAATCCGAATTTGGTGAATGCGTTTTGCGTTTGGCTTTGATATCACAATGGCGAGGAAACGAAAATTACTGCCGGTAGAGTAATTGAATAAACAAAAGTATAAATGTGAGTGGAAAAAATAATTACCATGGTTTGTACATTCCAAAAAACAACAACTTTAAATATGAAAACATCTTTCATATCCAATTTTTTTCTGTAATTTATGATTCTTTTAATTCCAAGGATCTTACAGGATTTGACCCGATTCGACGACTTTACAGAATTTTTATATACCGGAACCAGGATTTCAGCTATAGGGCTGGTGGCAGCTCTGGTATAGGCGCAAACACTCTTAACAGACAATATTTTGCTACGGAGTGCTGTTAAGGTAGTACTTTCAAAAGAGTTCCATTTACTGAGACCACCTGGCTCCGTGCCTTATAAAACTTCACCGAGACGGAGCGGAGTTGAGAGATTTGGACCGCTCTTAACAGCGAGGTCTTGAGAGCCGACGAGGGGTGAATCGAGGTGAGCGTGGAGCAACGCAGGAATGCAGAGGTCCCCGAGAAAACCCGCCGACCAGCGGCACCGTCCGGCACGATTCCCACGCGCGCAAATCCGGGAATCGAACCCGGTTTGCCTTGGTGAGAGGTGGCCCCGCGCATCGATGTCGCGAAGTCACTTCGCCGCTGTCCCAAGTCCACAGAAATGGCACTAACGCGCCCTGTAACGCCCTCTTCAGGCAAGAGAACATGACATCGCACGCCCTTACTCGAACCCTTGGTAACTTTTCGGCGCTCTACCTTTTGAAATGTTTCATTTGCAAGTGTTCACAATTTTTCAAGGTCGCGGAAAACGCTCATCCACTGTCACGAAGACGAAAGAAACTCGCCACGAGTAAAATTCGACACATCATAAATCGCGACGTAAATGTACAAGAGCGTCCGTATTCACAAACGGACAGTTTGCCAGGAAGGGAACAAGTTAGACACGAAGTGATAAAAGGTGGAAAATGGCATGTGATACTGATTTCGGACACAGACTTAGTTTGAAGCTGCAAATTCCAAACAAGCCACGCTTTCATTGCTAACACAGAAACAGTAGGTCGAAACACAGCTACTAAATGCAAAACTAAGAAATCGGGAGGTCTATCGGCTAAGCTCTGGACAGAACGCATACGAAAAAGCACGAGTATTAATTAATCAAGGGGACCTACATACACCTAGGTTATCATTGTCCAGGTGTCCTAGCATTTATTAGGTTTTATCTCACTGTTCATCCAGTGGGAAACTTGCATACGTGTTCTCAGGGTTTGACTTCCAACATCTTTTACGAGTGGCGACGTTTCAGTTTCTCAAACCCAGCAAGTGGAACAGGGTAGTAACTGTGCAGCGATAGCGAGAAGCCACACAATTGTCGTATAATTGAATATACACTATGAGCGAAATTATTTTATTGAAAATGTAACCATAAGAAAGAAAAAGCAAAAGATTGTTAGCTTTTTTTTTTCTAGGTTAAAAATGTTTAAGAAGGAATGAATTTCACTTTTTATTTTTGCTGTTGGCAACGCCTGTGACTTGAGGAAATACAGACCCGACACGGTCTGTGCTCTACGTCTATGCGTGGACACCGTAGAAACTGCGGCGACGGCTTAGTGCTTCATGAGTAGCGCTGCGAATCATTGCGACATATCGATTATAGGCCGTTCACGGTAAAGTGAGCACTTTTGACACACTAGTTACCTTTTCATTTCAGCCATATTTTATCCTTTAGACACCTTTTGAAATAAATATTGCCATGTAGGTAATAAACACAGTGTGTATATTCCATCGCACTTCGAAGTTATCGTCTAAGGCTAAAATAAAATATATTTATTGACTATTATTCCAAATGAGAAGACTTTAAACAGTACTCAATTTACCGTGAATAGCCTACACGAAACAATATTTCTAAAATATCGTAGCTGCGATACGGTCGAATTACCAACCCCATATTCCAGTATAGCAATACGAAATACTTGCGATATATAAATATGAGCAATATTCGCGATATATCGCCGTTGATATTTTCAGTACTCTCTGAGAGCGATATATCGCACCGATACCGATACGGTCGACATGTTTCGTAACAATATTGAAGAGTGGATATCGCAGCCAGCCTTAATGACGAGGCTGCCAGAGGCATGATACGAAGAGGGGAAAGAGGTCCACAGTGGTGTGGTGGTTAGACTACTCGCCTCGCACCTAGGCGAACCAGGTTCGATTCCCGGCGGGGCTGCTCCCGGAATCGTGCCGGACGATCCCGCTGGTCGGCGTATTTCCTTGAGGATCTCCCGTTTCCCCTGCCCCTTCATTCCAGTGCTGCTCCAAGCAAGGGTTACCATATATGTGGTACTCAAAAAGAGGGTATGTTCAGGTAACTAGCATTAAAAAAGAGGACCCTTTTCTAGAAAACGACACGAAAAAAAGTGGACACACAATTTTACAATGCAAATATAAAATATCAGTATATCATGTCGCAGGTCAGCTGTATATTACAATGTCACAACATTGTACTCAAAAATCTGTTCCATATAGCTTTTTAAGTAATACAAAATATATATTTTTTGCAACCAGATAAAGTGATAACTATGTTCACTCTGAATATGAATGTCGATTTCATTCGGTTTGTAAGTGCTACAGAATATTTTGCGGACAAATAATAAGTATTCACACAAAACACAGTTGCACATAAGTACTGTACAGGTATTTTTTTTTTAATTGGCAGTTAATCGCCCTCGCACAGCTCAGGTTAAGATATGTTTAGATTTTATTTCTTTAACAATTTTATTTGCTCTTATGCGTTTCTATTTCCTAGCAAATAATAATGACATTTGAAATAGATTAGGCATTCCTCAGCTTTAGACATGTTTAAAAAAAAACACTTGGAAAAATATAGGATTGTGGCTAAAGACAACACACACACACACAGATATATATATATACACACACTCCAAAAAGTTTACATTTTTGCAAGAATTTCATTGGCACCATTACCAAACGTTTAACGACATATAAAGACCCACAAAGAAGAAGCACAACTTCGCTGTCTTTCACCTTTATTGGGAAAGAGGACATTTCGATTTTTTTTATAAAACCCGGCCGGCCGGACAATTTACGAGGCCTCAAAAAGAGGACATGTCCGGGTAAAAGAGGACGTCTGGTAACTCTACTCCAAGCTCATCTCACTTCACCCGCGTCGGCTCTCAAAACCTCGATGGTATGGGGAATCAGTTCCCGCCACCTTAAATTTATCCATATTTCGCCACAACTTACATTTAAGTTGGTTCAACGACATTTTTTTCGTACGACATAGCATGAATAATTCCTTCTCGAGCTTTACCAAGTTGTCATGTTTTCACTGCCTTTATGAATTTTCAACTAATAACCGCTGGGAAGAAGTAAGTTATTTTTTCCTGCAGGCGAATACAGCAGTTAAACTAACCACAATAATCAAGCAATACCAACTTCAGAAGATGTATAAAGGGATGCCTTCTGTCGTGTCGTTATGTAAAATTCTATGTAAAATCTACAATTCAAGTTTTTGCGAAAATTATAAATGCCCAAGATGGCGGGGACTGACCCACCTTAAGGGGGAATTATCCTTGCAATCTTGGATTTACGTATTTTCCTCATTAACTTAATTTTCGGTGTCAATATTTAAAAACCGAGCTAGTCAAGACACAGAGAACATTTTAACAGTTATTTCGAACTCCCACTTATTTTTCTTACACGATTAGTTTCACGTCTGTAACCGTAATCAAACATTACCTAATTATTCAATAATTTCAGTCCCACGTGGGAAAATACAGGTATGTTTGAAACCCTACAAAAAATTTCGTTAAGTAATTTTCTATGTAATGTCTTGCTTTGATTTTTTTATTCCATTTTCATTACGAAGATTTATAAGAAAATTCGAAGATGGAGTGGATACTAGCCCCCTTTTAAGAGCCGCCCAAACTTCTTCACTCACGAATAGTGGTAGTAGAGATGGTGTTATAAGGGGGGGGGGGGAGTGTGTAATACAACTGAGCCCTAGTGCCCTATCTGATAGCCTCGGGGACAAACATGCCCACTAATTGCTTGTAAATCCCGCGCATGGCGGGTGAAGCCGCATGGGAAGGAGTGCTCGACCACGCGTGTTTGACGGCCCGGAGGCCCTGCCTGTTACATTAATGTACCAGCGAGTTCAGAATGCACGACCCATGTACACTGCAGATGAAACTGCCTATTACCTCCTGCCTATCTCTCCATAATACTTCCGCTACTACTCCTGTCTCTATCCTTTCTCCTCGTTCCTCTCTTACTCGGAGACTAGGCAGGTACGCACATGGGAAATACTGAACACTAGGGCTACTGAATAAAAGAGGGAATGCTACAATACTCATTTATTACAACTCTACGTGATATAAAAAACAATACGTGAAACACTACTACAGAATGACTCTCTCCTCACAATACTACTTCACGTTACTCCCTCAGACAAACACTTGACAGGTTCCCCGAGGATGCAACACCGATGAACAACTATACTGCCATGAACTGATATACACGAATGTTGGTAATTTATAAGAATACTAGAATATAGCTTCGCACTATGCCCTAGCCTAGCCACGTGATTATTACTCTTTAATTGCGGGGTCTCGATAAAGGGAATGCCACTCTACCGCCTATCCGGACTTATGCTCACCAGTAAGACTTCACACTGACGCTAACGTTGTCGCCTCACACATCGTCGTCTGCCAGTGGGGGGGGGGGGGAAGGGGGGCGTACTCTTTCTTCACTGGGTCAACCAGACTTGTTATCAAAACAGGGGGCCGCCACTGGAACCTATAGTGCACCGTACCTAAGCTTGTCGCGTTCGGGTCCCCTGGAGCCCGCTACACAATGCTTTCCGGCTTATTTCCCTCTATGATCGAACGACGTCACGCGCTAAAACAGACAAACGACAGATTAATATATATTAAGGTGGCCGCCTGGTTGAAGGAATTCTGCACGCCTGAGGCCCAGAAGCGTGGGAGCGCTAGAGGCGACCGAGACACGCGCATCAACTCTCTCGTCGCCTCTACGCGCAAAGCATTAAGCCGGCGTGCAGTCTTGCCGTCGATAACGCGCGTGTAGGGGACTTTCAGAAGAGACGCTGCCATGTTATGATGTAATAATAAACATAAAGGTTTGATGCACGTCCCTATGTCTTGTACTGGAATGTTCATATCTAAAAATGACCGGGAAACACCAGTTTGAGCTATCACGAAAACATGCTTTAGAGAGAAATGGAGAAACTGAGAAACGTAAAGAGACGCGTAATGTTTCTTAATTACTGTTCGGAAGCAGACCTCACTCAGACACGTTGGACGGTTTTTTTTTTTAATAAAACGTTTCTGGTTTTACCTTTGTCCACTTTAGCTTAGCAGACCCACTCCCAGCATTGAACGAAGTTCCTATAGAGGATTTATTTTATGTTTCAGTATTATGGTATATATATATATACCATAATTTTTAGATATGAACATTCCAGTACAAGACGTGTATATATATATATATATATATATATATATATATATATATATATATATATATATATATATATATATATATACATATACATATATACATATACATATATACATATACATATACATATATACACACACACATACATACACACACGTCGTACAGTCAGGGTAGGAAGAAAATCGAGCATAGCCTGTGTCAAAGAACCGTTGTCTGATTTCGGGGAAAACATTGCGAACAGAATTCAGGATGGACGTGTCGGGAATCGAACCTGGCCTGCGTCTAGGCATTCTGCGCATTCGAAAATCGAAACGTGCACGCTGTAAGGTCGACTGTTGCTCACTGACTACTCACTCGGCTCATCGCCTCTACGCGTAAAGCTGGTTCCACAGTACTGCGGTGCGACGCGTTTGCGACGAGCTAGGTATACATACTGTTTCACAATTGGGTGATGGTCAGTCGGCGACGGACTCCGTCTGAGATGGTGCTGCTATCCATTTCAAGGGTGAAAATTACATTTTCACGAATGTTACAAAAGGCGCGCGAAAAACATTGCCACTATCTATTAAGTAAGTTGGTAGAAAATATGTTAGACAGTGCGTGAACGCGTTGTGAGATGAAAACTAGTGAGGATGAGAGACGTAGTAAGATGAAGGAGAATTAAATTTTTCGTTAATGAACGATTTTTATGACATTGTCCACATGTATAAGATGCTTCGTCTTCTATTTTGTACATCCATGCAGCAACAATAAAAATACAAACGTAAAGACGGCGGCGTGAACACAATCGCCGTTTTCAAAGCGTAAACAAATAATTCATATTCTTCTTCTTCTTCTTCTTCTCCGTCGCAGGCTATCGCCGAAAATCGCAACGGCAGAATTGCGCGCTGCGACGGAATCTACATTATACTGATTGGCTACAGTTCATCGCAGCGCATCGCATCGCAGTGCATCGCTGTATTGTGGAACCAGCTTAAAGCGATTTTTACAATAGAGCGTTGCGACGCGTCGCGTCGAGTATCAGCCAATCAGAGCCTTGATGCTAGAGTCGAGCGTCGAGAACGTTGCACGAGCGACGATCATTGGTTTTGACCGCTCGTCGCGAGCGTCGGGGAATAAGAAGAATAACATTACTGTACTTCATAATAAATGAACTGGCTAGAAGCTGAGATAAAGAACAAATGAAAATATACGTTACAAACGTTTTGCAAAGATATTAATTGGAGTCCAATTTATATCAATTTTACCTACCTTTTTCCGATGCCTGAAGAGTCGTTCATGTCCAACAACATTATTTTTAATTTTAATATAATACTTTTATTAAATAAAAGTGTATATAACTAAATGCATTGCGAGCTTCCTTGTAGCATAACACATGGCAGCACGATCTGTGTCGCAGGCGGCCGGCGTCAGACCATCGCTCTGTTGTGAGTACGCAAATACGATCGTCGCTGGCGAAACGCCGCATCGCGACGCTGTATTGTGAAAATCGCTTAAGGCGCTCAACTGGAAGGGGCCGTGGTTGACACAGTGGCTAGAGCAATCGTCTCTCACCAAGCCGGAACTGGTTCGGTTCCCGAATAAAGCAATCAGACCGATGATAATGTTAATATGGCGGAAGAGTACACGATATTCATACAAGTAGGTCTTAAGTCGAGCACTACGACTTCCGAAAGTGTTCAATTCACCATGCACAACCTTTACCTAATTTTGCTGTTAACTAAGGCAGTACTACGTCAAGCCCGGCTAGCTCAGTCGGTAGAGCATGAGACTCTTAATCTCAGGGTCGTGGGTTCGAGCCCCACGCTGGGCGGCATGTTTTAATGAACTGTGCTTAATTTATTTGATCGCGTCGCTTGATTTACTACTGAAAAACCTAAATGTGTCTAAAATGCATTTTACATAGGAACAAGTTGCAAATGGTGAAGATGATTAAAAATATTCTTGCTCAAATTACCCTAAAAAAAAAGCATGTACATTGCAGCAACTGTTAAGTAAAGGTCATTTCACACAATAGAATTTGGCTTCAAATTAACTTCAATTTGTATCAAATTTAATTGATTGAACTTTGTATAATGTCACATGGACGTAAAGTGGCAATAATTTTCTCCTTCGCATCATATAATGCGATACATACAATATATTATATTCCTTTTGTATCGTACATTTGATTTGTGCAGGATATTTGTAAATAATGTTTTATACCTTTAAATAGTACTCTCGTTGTTCTGCAATTATGCCACAATATCCTTTAATAACGTCAGAATAATTGACTGGATAATTGACAGAATAAATTTGACTGGAAGCTAAAAAATTAAATCAAGAAAATATAAAATCTGAAAACGATAAACTTTGAAGGAATTCGGGGCATTGGATGATGCGCAGGACAGGATGGCCGCGACTTTACGTCCATGTGACGTCATACACAATTCAATCAATTTAATCGATACAAACTGAAGTTAATTTGGAGCCAAATCTGAATGTATTAAATGACTTTTAATAAATAGTTGCGTAATCTACATACTATTTATTAAAGGCAATATAAAGAATATTTTTAAAATCACATTCACCATTTGCTATTTCTTTTATACGTTAAATGGATTTTCAGCATATTCGTGATTCTTACTACGAGAACTGATACAACGTTCGATTGTATTAGAACGTACTTTATTAAAATTTCACCGCCCAGCGTGGGACTCGAACCCACGACCTTGAGATTAAGTCCCATGCTCTACCGACCGAGCTAGCCGGGCTTGACGCATTGACTTTCTAGTAACTGGTAATATGACACAAGTATCGGCTGTTTCCTGTAAACTGAGCACATTCGTAAGGCCTGCTTAACACCTACCTTGTACGCACATTGTGTATTCTTTCAAAGCTGTGACGGCGTCCCAATACAACCCCATTTTAACAGGTCACAACGAACTACGCTGTTCGTTTCCACGGAAGATAACCGCCTACCTCTACATGGCAATATTGCAATTCAGCCTAAAATTGCTGTCAGCTTACCTGGTTCTTCAATGTCTGGACGTACTGGGGCGGCTACAACGACGCGTGATTCGTCACGCCACAATTTTTCTGCCCGGCCCAGCGCGATAGAATTCTGCAGCTTTCATCGACACACTCGGCGCACTTGGTGGCAGACTCGATTCTGTTTTGGTAGTTGATTTGATCGCCACCGCTGGTGGATGGCAGCGCCACCTTTACGGGTGCGGCTATTCGCTCCAGCCGGGCACTGGCGGTGTCTGCACCCCATGGCTGCGCATGCACGCGGGGGTACCAACTTTGGAAAAATATTGCTGCCCACAAGGTTACTTCCTTCAAGTTCGTCTGGTCACCGGAAGTGTGTCGCCGTGGTGGTGACGTAGATTGCCATAAATGGACATGTTTACTGGAATTCGTAGCCAAATCAAGATCCCTATATAAGGCCTAAATGAACAGTTTTTTCCCAATAAGGCCATGTGATCTTCTATTGGCCGATTCTTTTTTTTTTTTTTTTTTTGTTATTTGTCTTTCATTGACCATAATAAAGGCGTATAAATAGGAGTGCATGAGCTCAGTTCGGGGTCGATCTTCGCCCCGAAGGAGCTCCACCTGCACTGAGTTAAGTAACCCAAAACTTAATACGTAATGTTGTAACTTTAAACTTATGCCTCATGGCTGGGTTAGATCAGGCACACTTGGTGCCCTTATAATTCAAGTAGGCGTCATGATGACGGAATTTATCATGAGCATACTTTGAATTTGGCATTTTGGCAAAATATAAAATGTAAATCAACATCAAAGTTGCCTACCAAAACTTTTAGAATAAGGTTTTTTTAAAAGACATTTTAATGTTTTCCCTGGAGCTAATGAAGATATATGTGTAAATTAGAAAACTAATGCGCAGTTTTCTCAGATGTTGGCCTAAGTTTGGCCATACGGCCAGTAATTTCTAGTAAGTGTTTTGAGAAGTTCCAAATATAAACGGAATTTAGTAAAATAATAATTAATTCTAGCTCTCCGAAACTTTTGGCCGCTGTTCAGCCATGGAGCTAATTATTGACTTATTTCAAGTATCCATTTACTAAGGAATTAGCTAAACATTTAAAATGTTAGTAATTAACATTATCAAATAAAGAGACTTTTATGGCTGGCCTCTGTTGGCTATGTTAAGTCATAATATTAGACAACCAAATAAATTTTTAATGCTATCCATAACCTGTGAGTTTGGCTACACAATAGATATTATTTTTGTGACAAAATTAACTTTGGAAATTAAAATAGTTCAAACTGTTATTGATGTCATAAATGGAAATTGTATTTTAAAGGCCAAATAATCTTATTTGTGGGTTCTTGTAAAATCAAATAAATTCTGAGGAAACATTATATTTGTTATTGCGTATAACTAAAATTTTTCTATGTGGGCCAAAATAATTTGTATTTAGTCTGGCCATTATTTATAATTGTTGCACTCTTCTGCATTAACGTTGGCATAACAAATTATATGCATTGGCCGAAATAATGTTTGTAAATGTAAAAGGCCTGAGGCAAACTCAAAATATCTTTGTATCCAGGTTTTCCTTGAACGAGAAAGGGAAAATTTAACTGCTACTGTGAAAAAACATATAGTCAATTTTTAAAATAAAATGCTGTATGCTATTTTCTGAATGAATAAATTTAAAAAAAACTCAATATTTTATGTGTTCTTTGTTTATGTCATAAGTTCTCAATATATATTGCACTTTATGCCCTGTTCAAGGAGGGTTTCTTCTAAAACTATTGGAAATTTTAATATTTTCTGGAAATCCAATTTTGTTGCGTCTATAAGTTCAAGGGTGAAGCAAATGCAAAATCAATACTACCATTTACCTGATCACATTATTCGTGCGTCGGTCAGGTGATACTATGAATTTACTAGAAAATTTAATATTTTACAAATTTGCTTATTCTTACACTTATTCTTGAAGTAGCTAATAGCTAGAGCCACGAGTAATTCGCGAATTCATTTGGAGGCGAGATAGACTCCAAACACTTGTTCTTTTATACTACTGTTGTGATTGGACGGCAGTTGCTTAGACACGCTACGTTTAACTGACAGCCAGTAACAAGCAGGAGGCAGTAGTGTGAGTGAGTGTTTAACAGTCCTGTACGAAGGCCTAACTTGAGCACAGCAACCAATAAGCAAACTATAATGTCTCGCGTGTATAGAGTGCTGTCCAGCCTAGCTTGCTGGCAACTCAATACGCGAAATATTCGGGGATCTACTAATAGCATTTATTTTATTTCAATGTGAATTATCTTTTTTTTTTTTTACGAGTGAGTTAGTTCTTATTTTTTATTACTTGTACGTCCGAAAACATCAAGATTGTGATTTGGACATACCGTGATGTGAAAAACATGGAGTCCCTTATATTTTTTTGCGAGATAATATTTCTGCGAGTAATTAAAATATGTTAAAAGTATTTGTCACAATTATAAAATAATAAAACTTTTGTGACTAGCGTCTTTAATATTGCCAGAGGATTTCCTTCTCTTTTGGTATCCGCTTCGCCAGCCGGGCGTGCAAATCCGCCTGTGTATTCCCACGTCCAACATCACCGCCCCCTGCCAAACCTCCCTCACATCCCTAACATCTCCTTCTCTCTCTCTCTCTCTCTCTCTCTCTCTCTCTCTCTCTCTCTCTCTCTCTCGCTATGTGTTTGCGTGAGTGCTGTGTGCAGACATGTCCCCTGAAGCGGACCATCGGTGGCACATTTCGCAACGAGTCTCGCCACCGAGGCGTGGTTGTCTGTCCGCTCGAGCGTCAGAACCACCTCTCGCTGTACTTTTCTCCAACCCTGAAGTGGTGTAGGGGAAGGGAGCGGAGGTGACAACGCGGCAGATGCGCCAATAATACCCACGGTCTGCTGACCCTGGCTGTTCACGACGATGCTGCGTCTGGCGAACACAGTTGCACGGTATATGTACTTGAAGTACTATTTTTTTTTTAAAGCTAGGGGGAATTTTTTCTACGTGTTTTATTACACCAGATCCCTGTATATAAACGATGTATATTTTAATATGTTCACGTACTCTCGTAGAAAAATGAATACACTCGTCGCCATAAAAATTTGGTGACAGCTGAGGATTTTACGTGAATACATTTGTGTTGGCAGGTAATATATTCTTTGTGACGTGGAAATGAAATGAAAGTAACGAAGCAGATACTTGGCTTTATTGCTTTAATCGACACGCATTGACGGGATATTTCGTTTGGCATCAAATTCAGCGCGCTAGCACATCGCAATCGCGAGATATAGGACTACATCCGGAAATTTTAGCCCACGCCCAAAATTGCCCGCCAGTCGCCGTGCATATCGGCCGCGCCAACTTATGGTCATGCTCGCATCGTAGTCGTATACCCGATCGAACGAGACCACGCTTACTTGAATCGTGTTTTATAGTGATACGTTAACAATGTCGGAATGGATCACTCTGCAAACTTTACATCGATGTCTCCATCATGGTACCCCGTGTGTCGGCTTGACTTTAAATATGTGTTCACGTCACAGTTGCGCAACCTATACAAACAATTCAGTAACTGCTAGATTCAGTAAATAGGTACCTCACACTGAGAAAAATAAATAGTTTAAACAAACAAACCAGAAAGGTTGACATTTATATTGTTGTTTAAAACCACGTATGATTAAATCAGTTGTTGGATAATTGAAGGAATTATAGTTATTTATTTATTTATTTAGACAATATCATTTTGTTGAAATATAAAATAATATCAAACATATATTTGCTTGATCATACCATATATTTTGTGTTTGTTATGTTTAACTATTTATCTATTTTAATGTAATCAAGCCTTTTTTTTTAAATCCATATACATGTTTGCTGTAGCAAAATTACTTAGTTGAGTCAACTATATATTTACCAAACGTCATGGATATGGTAGATGCAACCATATGAAGCGTGTGAAATTGAACAACTAAGTTGGTTGGTAGTGTGTGCCGCGTTTTTTTTTTTGGCATGTCTGTGTTTCAAAATGGCTGACGAAGAGACAAGATCGGTTCTGCGCTTATGGTGTTTCGAAAAATTATCACCAGGGCAGTGCCATCGCTTTTCGCGTGGCGTATAAAACAAACTTCTCAAATGAGTTTGTGGCGTATAACAGGCGGTCCGAGGAGACGTATGAACAAGTGATGAAGTTTGAAAGAGTCTGGAAAATAGGACTGCCAGAGGCAGGGTGTGCGGTACGTCTATTTGGTTGTTTTACAGATATTGTGTTGGAAGCAGTGGACGCGTGAAGGTACCTGCACCTGACGGATCAATTCCGGATGATCCCGACAGGACAGTAGGAGGGATGACATTTTGACTGTCAGACACGGGCATCCCAGAGTCGGTAGCTTTCATGACAACCATCCAGCAACGTGCATCAGTTCCACTAGAGCAATGTATCTCTACCTTCTACGTGTTCTGGCAGTTACACCTCGAATCCTTCGCCTTCGTTTCCAGTGATGTCAGCAAGAGTTCATTCTATCTTTCCTTCACGCAGCGAGTAATTCGCTTCCCATGTCAGGGACACCTCACAACAGTACCTGGCCTTCATTGGAGCATGACCCCTGGGGAGGGCAGTGGTGTTAGCCAAGACGAACTTGGGATCTAAGGACTAACAAATTATTGTCTTTATTGACCAGTCACTAGATACCTGAAAAATTTGCGGATTCATTTCGGGACAAGCTAAAATTTAAAACACGTGTGTTAATCACACTTCAGCCATTTGTCCACACGGTGCTTGACACCTCCTGGAGAAGGCTGGCTCAATCGTTGCCTAGCACTGTGACAGCAGACAATCAATGTGCAGTTGATATCAGCACATTTGTACGTAAGACTGTAGAGTGTAGCCTGCATGTCATTGAACTCGCGGATTTTTCAGATCTCTACCAATCACGCATTTCTTTGGAAATGGATAATACCCATGCCGAGTTTGGAAGACTGCAAGTGAACGTCACAATCCCTGCTTCACTTCAAAATGGTACACAGCCTCTACTACTGGCGTGATGTCACTGGTGTCCATCGTACACGAGGGTTGCACGCTACTAGTAGTAATGTGGTGATCAATGCACACATTGCGGAGTTTTCAAGAAATCATGCAGCATCGTGTGTTACCTTTCTTGGCTGAATGCCCAGGTGCGGGTTTCCAACAAGTTAATGCTCGCTCACAAACAGCTATGGTTTCCCCAAAGATTTTACTTATTGTTCCAACATTACTATTGGCTGCCTGTTCACCTGATTTTGTCGTCCATCGAACATTTGTGGAACCGGAGGGACGCCAGCTTCCTACATGTCTGACGGTTCGTGTTCTGATACATAATTTGAATTTTGTGGACAATTCTACTAAAGGCTGTTCATGATAAAGTGAGCACTAAAGAAATTAACTTTAGAAAAAAGTCAATGTCCCTGCCTGCATATATTTAACGTAAGCACTGAGTGACATGCACCCAGTAAAGTTGGTAACGATGGCTGGAAAGTAGTTCCATATTTTAACATCGAATAAAAAGTGTTTGGTAACCATTGATAACTTAAAATTATTTCTCGCGATTTCTGTTTTTATAATGCATTGAAGTGTAAAAATAAGAAGATCTGTAAAGGATTTAATTTCTTAATAACTTCACAGTTTCACTTGACCGACGCATGAGTAAAGAGATGAGGCCCATAGCAATGTTAATTTTACTTTAAGGTGGAGGAATACACAACGTACATACGAGTGGATCTTAAGCAGTTGGACAGAACATTATCCTAACGCTATGGCTATATTGGGCACCGCCTACATGACTTACACTATGTTACAGTATGTTTGAAATCCGCAATTTTTTTTTTTTTTTTTTTTTGCGAAACCACTACACGTGTCCCTATTATACCGACGAAGAGAAAAAAATACGCTTCAGACGAGATACGAGCAATACTCTAAATACGTAATGCACATTATAAGTGCTATTTAACAGCCCTCCGTCATCGCAAAAACAGGCTTCTTCACACTGCTTTATCTCGTAAACCACTGGTTGGAAACATGCAAAACAATAATACGGACCCGCACTGAACTTTTCTTCGGACTTCTTGCAACTCTTTAATTTTCATTTATCGCAAAAGTTGAACAAATATTTTCCTCACGCCAGGTGGTTGTGTTAAATAGTGCAAGATAAAACCTAACAAAATGCTTAGCAGGGTTGCCAGATTATTTTTGGTAAAGCCTCCATGTTATTGCATTGTTGTCGCGCTGTGTTACATAAGTTTTTCTACATATCCCACAAAAGTCGACAGTTACATTAAAATTAAAAATATTTTCAATTAGTGTATATTATATTTAATAATTATTTAAATTGAATTAGACTTCACTGACATTAAAATATTCCGTTAACTTTAAGCTTTGAAATAAGTCAGTAATATAATTTTAAAAATAAAAACAGTTTAAGTACATCTAGATTCGTCATATTGATAGTAATAATTCAAATAAGTTTCACAGATACTTTTTTTTTTTTTTCCGTGAGTAAGATGGCAGTGTCTGGATTAGATGCGAATTCATGATGTAAAAAGCAACAGTGCGCTAATTTCATTAAGCCAGAAGCTCTTCAAACATATAACATTAAATTGTACGTCCACCTCTGCATACCGGAAAATTTACACCTTATTTTTCTGTATTTGCGTATTTACCCCATTTTCCCGTTTATCGCACTCACTTATGCAGTGGTCGCTGGTGGCTGTGAGCGATAGCCACACTGTTAAAAAAAAATTTCCTTCATTTTACGGAAAATTGTTGGTAAAAATTTATCCAGAGGTGTCCGTAGACTATGCGGAAAATTACGCACACATTGATTTTCAAAAAAGGTCTTTCCATTAAATTTACGGAACCTCTCCGTTAATTCCATACTTAGTTTTCTGTAGGCCTGCTTTTAGGTTAAATCATTATTAATATATATTTTTATTTTTATTTTTATTATGTTTGTGTTCAACTGTGTATAAAAACATAATTAAAAAGTAAAAATATATATATATATACTTAGGAAAGATTTGAATCCGAGTCAAATTATTGTAAGTTCACGACCCTAGCCACTTGCCTACAATACTCACGTGGTGAATCTGGTATAACTTTTGAATTTCTATATATTAGTCACATAAACAACTCTCTTAGTTTCTGTTAAAGTTAGTGGCTTAAGTGTTGCTAAGTGTTACATAACGCCTGTTGTTGATTTTTAATGTTTGAAAGAACAGGTCTTAGTGACATGGATAACCTTAACTGCCGCAAAAACGATAATTTTCTTGTTACAGTGACGAAGAAAGCTTCGTGTAGAATCGGCATTGTTCGTGTTCGAAACCCCAAGTTAGAGGAAAAATTGAGATTTTCCGTATTTTGTATTTACGCACTTAACTTCGTTTTTTTTTTTGTCACTACGTATTGCGTTTCCGTATATTTACTGCGCATTTTTGTAAAAAGTCCGTAAATATACGGAAAATGTTAACAGTGCAACAAACACGTAAACCTCTACAGATAACCTACGCAATGTGACAGGTGGACAGGATAAGCAACCCCTATAAGTTGAAGCGAAAAGTTTGGCAAAGACCACTGTGATCGTGAGATCAATACTTGCGCCGAACACACAATGACGTATGATTTACACTTATAACTACTTTACTTTCGTTGCTTGTAAGTAGCTCAAAATACGCTATTTCTATACGAAATGTCATTCAAATTGTGATAGTTGCATTGTTTAAATTTTTGGTAGGAAATTTTTCCGTGAAGTTGCTCAATCGGCGACATATCGCTCAGTGCAGAATATTAAAAAACTCACTCCCCCACGTGGAGGGAGGCGCCAGTAATGGAGTGGGGGAGGCGCCAGTAATGAATTGTGGCAGCAGCCATATGGACTCGGAATGGAAACCAAAATGGAAAACTCCATCTGTGCAGTCAACATGCATAGAGTTTTCAGCTCTCGCTGTATCCGGACATTGGCCTGTCAGATACTGCCCATATATATATATATATATATATATATATATATATATATATATATATATATATATATATATATATATATATATATATATATACATATATATATATATATATTATTTACTCACGTCTGATATATCATCTAACGTTCAAACAAATGTCTAATTCCTAAAGATGGCAGAGATTGTTATTGCAAAATGACTTATTGGTGCAGCTGTTTAAAGCTATTAAGTAACAACGTAGACAGTATAATTCACTACTGCATTTCCCATAAAATTCTCAGTGATGTGTCTGTTGCAAAACTAATTTTTTGATTCGCTTACCTAAACAGGATATATATATATCCCTTTCTCTTTTCTTCGTATTCGCTTCTGTTTAGGTAAGCGAATCAAAAAATTAGTTTTGCAACAGACACATCACTGAGAATTTTATGGGAAATGCAGTAGTGAATTATACTGTCTACGTTGTTACTTAATAGCTTTAAACAGCTGCACCAATAAGTCATTTTGCAATAACAATCTCTGCCATCTTTAGGAATTAGACATTTGTTTGAACGTTAGATGATATATCAGACGTGAGTAAATAATGTAGTCTAAAGTCATGTACTTGAAACAATCAATATGCTAACTTCTTGAAGTACGTATTTTGAATGTAATCTCATTTACGAATATATTTTCCATACGAAAGCGATTCATAGTATAGAAACCATTTTGATTCTCCATTTGCAACAGCGAAGTTTGGCTGCTCAGAAAAAAAAACACTTAAAATATTTCATTGCCATAGATGATACTTAATATTTTCGATGCTTACGTCAAAAATCATTTTTTCTTAATGAAACTAATCGTGGTTAAAAGAATCCACTTTATATCCCAATAATTAAATACGCCTCCAGTGTGTCTTATGAGATGACTGCCTTAAATCATAACGAGTGTACGTGGACATGAAACCAACGCACAAACTCGCTTACTAAACGTCGCCGCCATTGAAAATAAGTGTTTCTATTTGGAAAAAAAGATCTGTGTTAGTGTCTTACCAATGCATCTACTGGGCAGGGCCAGAAATTTTTCGCGTGAATATTTCGGGCATACGTACATTAAAAATTACTTTTTTTTTTTTTTTTTTTTTTTTTTTTTTTATTGCGAAAATCGTTCCGAGAAAGGCCTGCGCGCAATTTTTCTTAGATCTCGTATATTCCAGGTGAACGCTGTTAGATCTACACTTTTTCTTTTATCTGGAAAATTGCTAGCATAAGTATTTTAGGAAACACTGTAGTTTATACCGTTTGAAAGGAATGAGAAATTTGCCAAAAGAAACATGAAAAATTCAGTTAGCTGTGGGAGCAGAAATCGCTGGGTCAGCGAGTCCAACCGAGTTGATTAAATTGTTTCGTTTTTATTCTCAGGCTTTCACATTTTTTTCCTCCGCCGCCACATCCCACCCTCTGCCACAGCCCGAAGGACCTGGTAAGGGCTCGAAGGAACGTATACACGCGGTAGCAGGAGGGCTTGAGTGTTTACCCAACTTGCTGCCGTTCCCTGGACCCGCAGCGCCGCGGAGTGCAAGCAAACACTTCTGGTCGATACTGAATGACACCAGGCCGTGAGGCCGTACATGTTTATAAATGCGGTCCACTGCTCGCCACAACTACAGGCTGTTCAAGGTACAGTGAGGACTTGGCCTGGTTACTTCTTCCCTTCTGCCATTTTTTTTTTAAATCTTTATCCACCTTTTAAAATAAATAATGCAATGCAAGTATTAAACGCAAATTGTGCATTCCATCACACTCGGAAGTTAACGTCTAAGGTTACAACAAAATATATTCATTAACTATTATTCCACATGAGAGGGCTTTCAAAAGTGCTCACTTTACCGTAAATAGCATATACACGTATAACTACAGTATAAGCTATTCACGGTTAAGTGAGCAATTTTGAAGCCTTATCATTTGGAATAATAGTCCATAAATATATTTTACTGTAGCCTTAGACGTTAAGGGTGTTTGATCCCGAAAAAATTAATAATTTTATTTGTGTATTAAACATAGTTAAACTTGTACACATTGTGATGACGTTTTCCTCGAATAAAAAAAATTCCACTTTATATTTTTTGAATAATTTGATGTCAAATTCAATTTTTTTTTCTGTTTTGCTGGAGTCATAGTGACAAAAAATAAGTAGTACAAATGAAAAAAATTAAATGTGAACTAATGCCCTGGGCTATCGCGTGACATACCGTATATGTAATCACCAAATAACAGTTCATACATTTGAAAAAAAAGTTTAAAATATGAAAGATTTCTTTAAATTTAACAATTGTCTTCATATATGTGGCTTGTTATTTGGTGATTGCATTTATGTCACGCGGTAGCTCATGCCATTAGTTTACTTTGTACATTTTTTCATCTGTACAACACAGATAGTATTTGTCACTATGACTCCAGGAAAAAAAAAAAAAAAAAAAAAAAAAAAAAGGAATTTGACATCGAATTATTCAAAAAATACTAAGTGTAAAATTTATTTATTGGAGGAAAATGCAATCATATATAATGTGTGCAAGTTGAACAATGTTTGGTAAAAAAAAATACAATTATTTTTTTTTTGGGATCCAACACACATAACTTTTCGAGTCCGGTGAAATTTATTCTCAGTATATTACTTACATGGCATATTTATTTTTAAAAAGTAGTAGAGGTAGGGTGAAAATGACTGATTGGCAAAAAGTAACTAGGGCCTAAAAAATGCTCACTTTACCATGAACAGCCTGTATCACAGTGGCATACAGACTGGCAGCTGAGTTGGCATCGAATTGATAAGAAAAGTTCTACATAGAAATAGTGAACCCGAGAGCAAGGGCTGAGAATCCACCGCCATATTGGATTCCGCCATCTTGTTTCCAGCCACCATTTTGTTTTCGCTCGCCATATTGTTTCGACTTGTCCTTCGATCAACTTTCGTCTGCTAGGGGCACTGTTGTAACTCTCGTTCGGTCGCCATGTTGGTCCTAGAGTTGGCGGCTAGGGTGTAATAAATGTAAATTCACAGCTGCTGAATTCTAAGGTTGTTTGAGACATAGTTAACAATACAATTTTTAAACGTAGAACAACGAAAAACGACGTCCAATGTAGAACTCGAACCCACGACCCTAAGATTCAGTCTCTCGTGCTGAACCGAATGCGCTAGCCAGTTCATTCAATCACTTCCGATACATTATTTATTGAAAGAACTGTAGCAATACTATGTACACATACTTATGGCTATCGATTTAAATTACGGAGAATTGCTTTCCGCAGTTCGCGTCGTATGGAAACTTTTACTAAGGACAGAGATAAATCTAGGTTGAGAAGTTATTTACTACCCACATTCATACTTAGTGATAAAGATCTGTAAGAGGATTGTTTGTATGCAAACATCTTTCTCCGTCAAACTACCGTCTCCAAACGAAGACCTAGATAAGCTACTGTTTAAGAAAACAATTTTCAACAGACATTTTATTTTTTCAAATTAGTATGTTAATTTTTCCAGTGATCTAAATAAGGCTTGCGATCACTTATTAATACCAATTTGTATACGTTGTCTAAATGTTATAACCTTATTGCATTCGGATGAAGCGTCCCTATGGTATCAATGTGCTGAAAATCACTTAGTTTGGCCGATGTAAGAGCTGTTATTTAAACTGTAATATGTTTCATATGGACATTTGAACAAACTTTATGTATTCCCCTCATTTTAAACAATTCTATTTTTACAAATAAAACATAAATAAATACAAATTTAAAAAAAACCAATCCATTAAAATGCATACAGAAATATTAGCCAAACCGCGGTGCGCTATTTTGAAAATTAAAGTAAATCCAATTTTTTCAGAAAAAAAAAAAAAAAACAATACTACACAGCATTAGCAAAATGGGAAATTTATTGCTATAGTTTCTGAATGACCCAGACACAGAAAGTCCGACAGATTTGTTAAAAAATATATTATAAAAAATTGTAGAATCGTTTTATCAAATAAATAAATTAACCAAATGCTATCAATTTTACGATAAATTTGTGCTTTTGTAGTATGTTAACTTAATCATGTAATTATTTTGTCGGCATGCGCAGTTATAAATGTAAAAATTTTATATTACTGTAAAAAAAATCTTATTTTATGTGAAAAATATATTAAACTGATTATTCGGGAAGCCATAATGGTACAAATTATGTCGATAGCAGTAAAAATCATTATACTGAGAAGCTGTAGTTACTGTTATTTATAACGTATGTTATTTTTTCAGGTAACTGTAATTAGTGTTGGAGATTAAATTCCGACAAATGATCATATTTATAATCATGCGAAGTAACTGAAGAGAAATTTGTTTGAAGCCTAGTTAACCCGAAAACCCTTACAAACACGTGAACACGCAATTATTAGCCATCGTAGGTACCTACAACCTAGTCAGAAAATTATATCGTTTGTATAAGCGTCCAATCGCACTGCATCACTCTTTTATATACCGTTCACGGTTACTTCCAACTTATTTGAATCCGTGATAAAGCTCTACTTTCAGAGTATCCCGCCGCCTAATGCAGACAAAGCTTAACAGGATGTAGAAAATCACACTAAAGGGACGACGCACCGTATTTGTGCGTACTCAGTTTAATAATATTTTGCATAAGAACTATTTATTATTAGGCGTTACCAACATATCTATTTTCTCTCTGTTATTGTTCATATCAATTGTGAGCGAAATGTTAATACTTTCTAGATAAAATTTAAGTAAAAGTCTAAATTCATTAAAAATAAAGTACTTTTATATTAACAAGTATAAAACGCTTGTGAGACATGTCATTTAAGAAAGACTCAAACGTTTCATATAGGCTATTCACGGTAAAGGGAGCACTTTTTGAAGCACTCTCATGTGGAATGACACCCAATATTTAATTGCAGCCTTAAACGTTAACTTTCAAGTCCAGTGAAATATATACATTGTGTTTATTACTTGCATGACAATATTTATTTTAAAAAGTGGCGGAAGGATAAAAAAAATGGCTGAAAGGAAAAAAGTAACTAGGGTTTCAAAAGCGCTCACTTTACCATGAACAGCCTATACACCGGGTAATTGTTCAAAGGTTTGATTCGAAAAGTGCGAAGAAGCCGCGAATAGACTGTACATGTATGTAAAGGGGTCATTTTCGTGGTGACGCTCGGCCATCAACTACCGCTTCATACACACAGTGGTCTGTCCCAGCCAAGCTTCATTGAACGCGTAATCATTGAAGTTATTGTTATCCGAGCGTGTGCTCCACAGAGGACAGCTGTGACAGAGCTATCTGCGCGATTGCCAGGTCAGTGTGACAGCACTGCCAGATGTGCAAAGCCGCGCGTGTGGGATGCGATTGTCCGCTGGGTATAGCTTTCGGAAACGCGCAATAACGACACGTATAAATCACCTTTAACAATCTTGATGTTCTTCCTTATGATCTGTACAGTGTGTTCACGGTAAACTGAGCACTTTTGGGAACTCTGCTTTGGATCTACTTTTATACACATCATGCATTCTTCCATACTATGTAGAACTAACATTGCAATGGGCACGATCACTTTATTCTTGCGTTCGGCCGATTGAAATTGCGGAATTATTATAAAAGCAAACCTTTAACAAAATTATTCATTCTTACACTTATATGTTTAAAAAGAAAGTAGACACAAACGTTTACCTGTAACACGTTCAAATCAACGTTGCGACATGGAACTATTTCTTTCCGTCTTTACCAAACTTACTAGGCGCATGGCGGTCAGTGTTCCCGTTAAAATATATGCGAGTTTATAAAACATATTTCTCAAAAGTTGTTTTCAATCAAAAGTGCTCAATTAACCAACGTTCCCGAACTGGCATTTAAGAAAGCGTAGACCTACAACGATGTAGCTATTCGTCAGAAAAATTATTAAGCCTTGTCAAATAAGCATATTGGCTAGGTGAATGGAAGTTAGGGGTGAGTTAGATGCGTAATCGTGTAAAATCAAAGAATTTAACAATCGTTATCATACCTATATTTATTGTAATATACAGGACTATAAAAAACAGTTACACGTCTAACTAACAACTTCTAACTCATTTTAGTTAACTTTCCATACTGATTTCGGATTTTCCGCTTTGAAGAAAATATTGTGTTGGTTTATTGCGACACCTCAAATAAGTTTTGGAGTAAACGTTAAATAAAAAAAAATGTCTTTTACAATACAACAGAACAGCAAATACGGGCAGCTTATAAAAAGTAGTAGCTCATATTGCTAGTTGGTACTGTTCATTAATTTATTCCTGAAATAGATCATCAAATGTGAAACAAACTACAGAGGAGCAATGCGCCATTAACGTATTCCCGCCCGGAAGATATTGCCTGCAGTGCCTACGGGAATATCAATCTCCAATATATGCATATATCTACAATATGTTTTCTGCCACTCTAGCGTATGCGATTCCCACTATACATATTTTACCACAACATTGGAGTATAAAGTTAAACTTAACGTTATTCAGGATAGGTATTAAAGAAACTTTGATTTTGGAATTTTTTTGCAACCAAGCTATTCTTCCAGACTATCTGGATAGAGTAATTATAAGGAGGCGCCATTTCCTAACTCCGGAAGAAGCTAATGGAACATCGTGTTTTAGAGCGATGGGGTACGTAAACCAACATACATTTTTTTTTAAGGCAAAATAATTCTTACTTATTGCGTATTGTAGGAGTCAAGTTACGCTTATTCGCATATACAGCATTGCAGTTAACACATGCGCACACTGTTAAAAATTTCCGTATATTTACGGAATGTTTATCGAAAATGTACAGTGCATTTACGGAAGGGCAATCCGTAATGACTAAAAACGGAGTTAAGTCCGTAAATACAAAATACGGGAAGTCTCCGTATTCCCTTTGGCTTCGAGTTACGGGGACGAAAGATGTCGATTCTACGCGAAGCTTTCTTCGCTACTGTAACAAGAAAATTATCGTTTCTGCGGAAGTTAAGGTTATCCACGCGACTATGGCCTATTGTTTCAAACATTAAAAAATAGCATCAGGTGTCTGTAACATTTGGCAACACTAAAAATACAATATATTTAATAGGAACTCAATTTTTGCTTTTGTCTTTTTTGAATACAAATATAAAAGTTATACCATAACTTTAAAGTGAGAGTTGTAGGTGAGAACACCTGCCCTCATAGCTCAGGGGTAGGGTGGCAGACATGCATCCGGAGGGTCGCGTGTTAGCGTCCCGGTGCATACGACGCGGCAGATTTTCAGTTTGCTTTTAGCGCTGGGAATTTTTCAACAAGTCGGTCTTACTCGAGCTCAACAAAACACCACTACAACGACAACAATAATGGCAAAGGGAAAGAATGGCTTGAGTCGTGGACTGGGATTCTTTTTTGACTCGGGTTCAAACCTCGTTTAAGTACAAATTTTTTAACTTTTTTTATATCATTCTTTATACACGGTAGAACACCCACATGGCGAAAATTAAAGACATTTTCACTATCTCTTTTTATTTTAAACGGAAAGTACAAAAAACTAAATTGGAAATTAACGGAGAGGTTCCGCGAGATTTACGGAAAGTCCGTTTCTGAAAATCAATGTGTCCATAATTTTACGGAGAGTTTGCGGACACTTCTGGATAAATTTTTACGAGCAATTTTCCGTAAAATGAATGAATTATTTTTTTTTAACAGTGTAGGTATTGTAGCTGATGGCAAACGGACAGTTACTATCTTAATATTAAGTGTGTTTCAAGATTTGGGTCGCCCACACTCCGTGTATCACAAGGCAAAATTATTTCCCGATAAGCGTTGAACGCTGTTCCGCCATCCTCGGTTGTAATTTGAAAAGTTAGTTGTTTTGAAAACTCCGACGCCCTCGCCGTCCCGTGAGCACTCGCAGGGCTACTCAGGCGCCCTCGAAGTTGGCGGCAGTTAATTCATTTTGCAAGCCCCTGTAAACAAAGTTCACGGCGCAGTTATTCCAGGCTCGTTGTGTGCGAATATGAAGCCGGACTGGAGTCTGTTTGGAAGTTCCCGCTGTGAAACAGACGGCGTGGGAGCAACGCGTCGTTTACTTAGCCCCCGGCCTGGAAGATATTGCTTGCAGTGCCTGCGGAAATCTCCACTGGGGACGATACAGCAAGTTACAGCCAGGGTAAAAGTATTTTTACTTCTCTGGCCCCCATCGTCCAGCGTATTATCATACTGATCGAACAGAAAACTTCAACTTTACCTTAGGGCAAGGTAAGGCGAAGTATCAAACCTTCTCATAATGATGGGAATTTCCGTTTTTGTGCTTCATTTGCGGGATTTCTTCATTTGGCCGCGTCGGAGTAAAATGTTTACTTTATGCACCAACTCAACACAATATAATTCTTACGACATATTTGATGTGATTATGCACAGAATGACGCAGTTGTTAAACTATTTTGTAGAATCACATAAGTAGTCGAGATTTTTATACCGACTACATTATAAAGTCTGGCGTCTTTCAATACACAGTCAAAAAATAAAAAAAAACTAAATACAATGAACTTCAGCTTATAAGATGGAGACGACACTATCTGAACTCTGCATGCTTAGGAAACCTATTGTGTCATCGTGGCTGTCACATCACACAGGCTTTTCACAGGACGCTACCGTATGTATAATTATTTCTTATGCAGCTAAGCTACTTCAATGGTAACCAATCTTAGTGAATAATTTTCGCAAGTTAACGGAAATCGTTTCCGGAACCATCCAATACACAGAAACGTTAACCGTAGCGACGAAAAAATTATACATCTCTATTTTTAAAAAAATATAGAACTAATCAGCAATGAATGTAGCTTCGGGTATTGGGCACGAACAATGCCGATGATATACGAAGTACGTTCCCCGCCGCTGTGACCCACAAATGGTATATTTACGGCCACAGTTTGAACACCCGAGCGAATGTAGTAAGTTAGCGCAAACCACGTGTAAAAAGTGCAACGTTTCAAACACTCCCAACAACACGAAAACTTAAACATTTTTCGGGCGTCACTTAAAAATAAAAATATAAATAAAAGTAATATTACTGTGTGCTCCGGTGCTCCGTACTTATGTAAGTAAAATAAGTAGAAACTGTTTTGTCTTCGTGTTTAAATTCTGCACCAAAATAAAAATAATTTGTTTCCGTAGTTCAGCCCATGCGTAAAGATAATAGAGGAGATTTTTTTTTTATCACCACCACTTGAGAGACAAAGGCAATAAAAACCTCTGCAATTTCACATGGAAAGTAACTTACAGAGAAGTGGAGAGATTTGGGCGGCTCTTAACATCGAGGTCTTGAGAGCCGATGTGGGTGAAGTGAAGTGAGTAGGGAGCAACGCTGCAATTGCGGGGGCGGGGAAAACGAGGGATCCCCGAGAAAACCCGCTGACAAACCGCATCGTCTGGCTCGATTCTCGTGTGCGGAAATCCGGGCGCTGCCCCGCCGGGAATCGAAAATGGTTCGCCTTTGTGGGAGACGAGTAGTCTGACCACTGGCCCACCGCGCCCCCCCCCCCCCCCTTACAGATAAAACGAAGTGATTGTACAGGGTTTTCATTATAAAGTGAGCACTTTTGAAATCAACCTTAGAAAAAAAGTCACTGCTCCCGCATGCATACATTTTAATGGGCGCACGGAGTGACATTAAATTTTAGCCTTAGCGTTAACTTCCGAGTGCCGTGGAATATACACACTGTGTTATTTCTTAGAGGCAACATTTATTTAAAAAGGTGGTTAAAGGATAAGAAACGGCTTAAAGGAAAAAGTTACTAGGACCTCACAAGTGCTCACTTTACCGTGAACAGTGTGTAGCGTGTTACGCGTCCATTAATGGCCCACGTGCGTTGTAAATATTCTATACATCACTCAATATCATATTCTGGCTAACCACACCGCCAATCTTTTCGTTCAAAACTCTCAGTTTGACTTAGTCTTTAATGCATTTACTTCGCAGTATTCGCGGTAACACTTAAACAATTTCTTTTTATGAAATAAGACAGCATAAGACTGCTGTTTCCCAGCGACTTAAGTAATAACTGATATATTTCTATAAGGAGGAAATATTTTTTCATAACTGAGTTAGGTACGCCGCATTCCCCTTTAACAACATTTAATCCTTAAATTGTTAGCAGTTTTCTTAATTTTCGCTTTCTACCCTTCAATTTTTCCATCCTAATAAATAGCTAAGAGTAAATACAACAGCACAAGCATAAGCATTAAATATCATTACTATTGTAACTATATAATTTGTTGCGATTTAATTAAGATAAGACATTGAAGAAAGAGGTAGAAAGAATTAATAATCGTCGAATTTACAGCATTTAAAACATGTATTATGAATTTATTCTAAAGTCGCCAACCCTTCTGATAAGTTACAAATACGATCTGCATCATTAATGAGAGAAAGAAATGTAAGTTAACAGGGATATATTTGTATGTAAAACTGTTTAAATATCCGGGAACTCTACTACGATTTTATGATATGTACGGCCCCATTCTTTGGTTTTGCAGTATTAATTTAACGCTAACATTCTGCATTTCTATGTTTGCTGTTCACAGAGTAGCGACTAAGAATTGCAAGTTAAGTCTTACATTAAAACAAGTCATAATTGCGCTAACCATTTTGTGTGCATTGGAAAAAGTTGTATATTTTTTTATGATTGTTAGTGGGAATTTCTACGTTCCTCATTACGAACAAATACTTCACAACGCCAGGAATGACAACGGAGAAAAGTTATAATTATATATTTCTATGTATCTTTATGTATGTACTAGCATGCATTCATTTATTTAAGGCAAAGCACACACACTATTTTGCAGAATAATCTGGGCGAATGTCCAGCCTGGCAGCTTTTCGCAATGCTGCAGTTCTTGCTCGCATGCTCTGGGTGCAATTAAGATAAAAAAATCTGCTTAACCGGACGTTAATTAGGTTGGTTAAACACTCCTAAAGCATTGAAAAAAGCCCATTATAATTTAATAATTAAATTAAATCTTGTTTGAAATTATACCCCGCTATATTAATGTTTAAATTGGTTCTGTATTTAGGTAGATCGATGTCTGTTGTAGCACCCACTGATGTAAACTGTTCTGTGACTGGTTGCAGGTTATGTTTGTTTACAAGAGTTGTGGCTATACAGGAACACGAGCATCCCATATCGAACGATGCATCATATGACCTGCCCACAAGCCGGACAATGACGCGCAACATTGATGTTTGCACGTATCTTGTGCGACATTCGTCCTTGCCGGTCGACGGGGCTTGTATGTTAGTGTTTTCAAGAGTTGTGGCTATACAGGAACACGCACGAGCATCCCATATCGAACGATGCATCATATGACCTGCCCACAAGCCGGACAATGACGCGCAACATTGATGTTTGCACGTATCTCGTGCGACATTCGTCCTTGCCGGTCGACGGGGCTTGTATGTTAGTGTTTTGGACAACGGATCTGTCGCTCAGTTTCTACTTTTCATCACCACAACCGTTTTCCGTGTTTCTGTTGTTGCTGACATGTTGTATGTTGTTATTACTTGTTATCGGGATGGGTATTTTTACTTCCGCTAAGCCGAAACGTCTTTTGAATTTTTTTAATCTTTCATTTATATTTATGTTGAAATTCTGTGTTTGATTCGGAAAAAGCAGGCATTCCCTGGCTCGATGACCCTGATAGAAACACAAGGCGCATGCCATGGCTGCCAACGACTGCAGTCCGATGAAGGCCATGCATGTGCTGACGTCACAATCACGCTGACGTGTGCATTCCATGGGCACAACCTCAGCTTGCCCTGCCGCTTTCATGCTGCCTACCATCTCGGCTTTCACAGGCGCCATGTTATGGTGATGTGATGCAGTGTCCTTGTGTACAGTGTCGGGATTCCCCTGTTTGTTCTGTGACCTGCAATTTTGGTTCGTTGAAGGTGATACATGATGACCTAGTTTCATTGGTATCGAGTTTGGCAAGCTTCTTAGTAATTTTAATTTCCTGTCCCTGAGTGTGTAGAAAATTTACTGGTCGTGAGTTGAATTTGCCAATTTCCAGATATGACAGCCTTGGTATCCTTTCACAAAAGAGCGCCTCACAGGCATTAATTACACGTCTTACCTTTACTTCTGGTTTCACATTTTCCTTAACCTTATTATATTTTTTGCTCTCATCCATTTATTCTCTGGTTATGCTTGTATGGCTTCTGCAATTTATTTGGGAGGATCTGTTTCCACTATGGCACGATTTTGTGCGATTTCCCTTTACGGTACTTAAGGGAACGGCCTGTCTGTAACTGTGATTGTTTGTTTGGTGCACCTTACATCCTAATTAGTCTGCGGAGGTGGTGCTTATTGCCCCCTCATGTAGGAGTTTTTTTGTTCATTATAATTTTGATGTTGAATTGTACTTTGTTCTTGTTTGCTTGTAATTTTGGCCATTGTTGTTTCGTGAGGGATAAACAAGGAAGTTGTTCGTTTTCTGAAATTTACCTTTTTTTGGTGGTCTTTTGTTGTTTTGTTGGGTATTGTAAAACTTTGGTGGCATTTGCACGTATTCTTTAATGATGGTCACTGGTTGTTTGTTATGCCCATATTTTATTGTATTTTACGCACTGAGGAGTCTGTACATTGTGTTGTATTTGTTTATTTCTGTAGTTAGAAGGCTTTTGGTTCTGGAGCATGAGGTTCGCAATTTCCTCCAATTTTACCATTTCGGCCCTTAGTGAATCTCTTTCTGAGTGGCTATGTTGCCCTGTAATTGTTTGAATATATTGAAACAATCCTACCTCTACCCTTTGTATGTTTGTAAGGAGGTCGTCAATTTTGTCATTTTTGAGGACTACTATCTTGTCCGCGATGGACATGAGGAGTGATCGCCACACAATATACTAATCAATTCTGTGTCTGTGACTGAAGGGTTGTATTTTCGCCTGTAGAATAATAAGTTTTCAATATGCCTTTGAGCGCTTTCGTACAGTTTTTCCTCGCTGGTGTTAGGAAAGTTTTTCTCATTTTTGAAATGGCATCGTTCCAAATGGCTTGGCCCACATGACTTTGTAGATAATTTTCCAATATGTGGTTGGCTGAACCTGTGACATAATATTTCAGTCTACGTAATTTCTCAGTATCATACAAGTTGTTATTTTCGGTAGCGTGGTTGTATTGTTCCAGGAATTCTGACCATTTATCACTACCATCGTCCGAAAATGTATTGACTGCCATGGGAAGTTGTACCATCGCGTTAATTGGTGGAGTGTTGGCCATGTTGTTTTCTTGTGTCTGTAGTGTAAAAGCTAAAGGTGAATTCTGGTTTGTGTCTTCGATTATGATTTCGTTTAAGTTCGAGTATTCGTGTTCTGTTGTTGTGTCGATTTTTACTGGTGTTAAGTAATTTATGTCCTGTTGTTCTGTATTTACTTGTGGGGGGGGGGATGGCAAAAGTCCGCTATGTGTGATTTTGCTAATGAGGCTACGTGTCAATCATGTTGATGTTGAGTCAAATTTTTCTACTATATCAGAATTCTCTGTTAATAATTTTTCTGCCGACACTATGAATTGCTGGAATTTTTCTGTACTTGTTGTGTTTTACTTTTGAAATTTCTTTTGTGTTTCTCTTAGTCAATAGTGGCGTGTTTCAAAATATTCCTAGCTGTTTTGGCAAGAGAAATGTTGGGTTTATCTGACATGTAATGTGTTTGTAAATTGCCTCTGTAACACTCAACAATAAAGCAAGCTTTCTACAGTCTACTTTATCCACATTAGCTACACTTTTGTGGAAATTTGCAATAAGCAAAAGTTAAAATATGGTCCAAAGAGCGGATCTGTTTTTTACGCATGCATTCATTTATTTAAGGCAAAGCACACACACTATTTTACAGAATAATCTGGGCGAATGTCCAGCCTGGCAGCTTTTCGCAATGCTGCAGTTCTTGCTCGCATGCTCTGGTGCACCCACAATATTCTGCTGGCTGACACAACATGCACTGCCGAGAATGAGTGCTTACAATTTTTCAAACGTTTACTCCGTCGGATACGTTGACCTGCTCTACTCGAGGGAATTTAAACCCTGAAGGAAGGTGGATGGCACTACACGTTTTTACGAATATCTCTACCTTATTTATGCAATTTAATTTAATTTAATTTTAAAGAGAGGGCGGGAGAGCCGAGTGCCTCCACCATTTGCGGTGACCTGTCCTGAGGATGAATCAGGCCACGCATTAACAAGGGAGGAACAAGGTTAGCTAAACGGGTAATCACTCAGATACAAAATACTACTTTTATTAAAGGCTAATTTTACAATCACGCCACAAGTAGATGTCTCAATGCCCAAATAGGTTCTACAGCAATGCAGTTACAAGTAGCAAATATATTTCGACGGTTACGTTTCACAAGGGGCGCTGATGCCCTTAATCAAGCTCAAGGTATCGTAACGATAATAAGGCGAACTATGCTCAGAGGGAGCTTAAAGCCATCACAAATCCCAGGCCCTAGCGTGCCTTAAGTCGCCCTACCAGGGATTTGATAATTACCCTCTTTACTATCGCAGTCTCACAGCAGTTCGTTCCACTGCGGGCTCGTCAGGCGTCGAAGGCGAACCACGGGATGCGGTCCTCTCGTCTCGTTGTCCTAGGGCAGAGCCTCCGGCAGCGGCAGGCAATATGGCTCCCAGAGCCACCATCGCTCTGAACTTATATAGTACCTTCCTGACGTCGCGCTCAATCTCCCGGTATGTGTTATTTAAAACAAATCTCGGCTGGCCGAGGTCACTCTGCGCCTTGTCTTAGCGCGACGCTGATAAACCCTCGCAGGAGCCAGCCACAGCAGTAAGTAATAAACACAATGTGTATAGTCTGCCACAGTCAGACGTAAACATCTAAGGCTAAAATAACATTTATTTGTTGACTATTATTTTTAATAAGAGGGTTTTCAAAAGTGCTCACTTTACCATGAATATCCTATACCTGTAAAACAAGGTTGGAGAATGGAGCATTCATATTACGAACTCTAGGTTGACACGAATTAAGGCCCTTTCTAATGGAAGAGAACATACATACTACGTTTTATGACCCATTATAAATACCAAGGGAGATACGCGTCCTTGAGTATCGAGAATTTGAAATGTCTAATTCAAAATAACATAAAGGTTAAATTGATCGTTTCGCACCAAGGAATCACTGCATGCTAATTTAAACGTGATAATTTGTATGCCCATCTTATTATCTTGACCTCAGGCCAGAGTTTCGATTTGGTGTATATTTATAAGTCACCCAATATTTACTTAGTGAAGGGAATATATTAACCACAGAAGTTCCAAGGATGTCAGATCACTTCTCAATGAAACATTATTTATAAAGTTGCTGTTTAACTTCAAGTGGTTTCTAGTATTCTAAACACAAAATCTCTTGTAATGTATTATTTTTAAGTGCCAATGACTACTTTAATACCCTATTGAATATCCCCGGCCGGGTCACTCCGGATTTTCGCATGAGGGAATCGTGCCGGACGATGTAGTTGGTCAGCGAGTTTATTCGAGGATCTCTAATTTCCCCCGCCCTTTCATTCCGGCTCTGCCCCACACTCACCTCAATCACCCTTATCGGCTCTCAAGACCCCGATGTTAAGAGCCACCCAAATATCTTCACTTCACCCTCCCCCTCCTACTTTTGAATAAGTAATGCTGTGTTGCTGTTTCATTTTGTATAAGTGTTATTTCCCGGAGTTCTGAATAATTGTAAATTGATCACTATCCTCTTCCCTTGAGCAGCAATATAAAAAATGCTACTTTGAAATGTTCTAATTAGCACTGACACACCAAATCACGTGCCCTCGAACAAACTTAAAAAAATTCCGTTAAGCCTTATGGTTATAATAGGTAAGTATGGCCTAGACTCAAGCCCTGTTTGATGACTTTACGGCCAATAGTTTCTACAATACACATTTGGTTTCTCTTGAAATGCCTGTTCACTGTCAGATGTTTCGTACTTAGTACTTAAAACATATTATGTTAGCGCACTAATTGTGAACGTAAGCGAAACGTTGATAAGTTTGCCTACTTTAAGTTGGTAGTACCTATTGCTTTCAACATAAATGTGTTTGCATTGGCCATTTGTTAAATAGTCTGTTCGCGGTTTCTTCACATTTTTAAATCAAAGGGTCAAAAAATTACCACAAGTATGACCTGTTTGGTTGCTTCCTAAATATGTCCCATATCACAAGCGTCTCCTGTTAAATTGACTTCTTACTTATACTTTGTTCATAATATAATTTTTCACTTATAATCAATACGAATTAAAACAGTGAGAAAATGTTTTTTTTTTTTATGCCTAGTAAGTAAAAGTTCTCATGCAAAATATTATTTAACTTAGTTCGCAAGAATGCGGTGCGTTGTCACTCTGGTGAAATTTTCTATTCTTGGTTAAGCTTTCTTTGCACTAGGCGGAGGAATATCCTGAAAGTAGAACTTCAGCAGGGCTTCATAAAAGTTGGGAGTAACCGTGACTATGTTATAAGCTTAAATACTTTCCCGTAAGTGTGATGGTCCCTACGACTTTGGACTGAGTCCGAATTCGCCTGAAGTACATACTTATGAGTACCTGTCCCCGGAAGTGACGTCGTGAGTGCTGTCCGAATTGCAAGTGAATTATGCAAGCATACACGTAAACGAAGAGATGTATACTTCTCGCGCATATTTGCGGAGGAATATGTGCCGTCATTTTGAGAAGCAATTTGTAGGTTACAATTGATTTCCAGCATAATTATTTAATTTGAAGTTTAATAGGGCAGCATTACTACTTTGTAGGTATAGAATTTTGAACTGAGTTAATAATTATCGAAAAAAGTTCTAAACAATAAATTCTTATTAGGCCTACAGAAGCTAAGATAAATTAAGCAATCAAAATTGCAAACTCACGTATAATAATACAGGATAACATATGCTATGTAAATCAAATTGAAATATTATTTAATACTTGGTTTAACCCCTGAAACTTTCGTCAATCATCAAATTATTAGTCCGAATACACGCACGATAATCGTGGTTAGCTGGCAAAGCCAACAAGACTACCTGTCCGAATTCATCAAGTTCGGTGCTAAGGGTAAGTGAAGTATGGAAGGATGCAAGTATATACCTGAATTCGGACACGGCCTTGGTAACACTATTTTCTGCATATTTTTTAACAACCTGGGCGTGGATGTGCGCGGAATCCCTACAAGCTGAAAGCAGACTGGTGGAAGTATTGTTGTTTGCAGCGAGCAGGTAATCAACAGCTTACAATAACGCGTGGTGTTGCAGGCGAGGAAAGCAGCGCGGGTCCTACCAACTTCTAGGAAATGAACTTACTTCAGTCTGCTGTTTTGTAATCGTTTCCTCGTTAGCCGTGTGCAGGAGGCAAGCGCGGAGAGGTGTAAGAGGGTTGACTCATTAGGGAAGTTTCTCCTTTGCTTACGAGCAAATTGAGTCTCGTCTAAACCCCTGAGCACTGCTTGCTCGCCTTCTACGTCCGGTCGCATATTTCAAGTCGTCAGGGACAGCAGCGCTTTGACTCGGAACTAAAAGCCGCTCTTCTCCCTCAGAGAACAAAGTCTTTCCCAGGGCGTGTTCCAAGTTTCGAAATCACGGGTACGATTAAACAACACTTCGAAGTTTCAGCTTTCCATTTTTCCAGCCCAACTTCTTGGATAAAGGCTGTTCACGATAAAGAGAGCACTTTCGAAATCTACCTTAGAAGAAAATTAATTCTCTTACATGCATAATGATTTAACGGGCTCCCCTGAGTAACATGCGCCCAGTTAAATTGGTAATGATGGATGGGGAAGTAGTTCTGTATCTTAACGTCAAATAAAAAGTGTTACGTAACCATTTGTAATAACTTAAATTTATTTATTTCGCTTACTGTTTTTTTTTAACGCACCGAAGTGTAAAAATAGCAGTTTTGTAAAATATTTACTTTTTAAATAATTTCATAGTTTCACTTGACCGATGCATGAATAAAGTGATGAGGCCAATGGCAACGTTATTCTTACATACACTACCTATATATAAGTAGATCTTAATCAGGGCTTACAAAAGTGCTCATTTTATCGTGAATAGCCTATACACTGTGATGATCATCATTACGTCAGATGATTAGCTAAAGGCGATTTAACAAATATCCAGTTGGAGTAATTTATGTTTATATGTTGTCTTAAACGTTGAGTCGTAATGACTGCCTCGGAATATACATAATTAGTTGCCTAGAGTTGACGCTTATTAGATGACTTCATTTTCAAAAGAGCCTACCACAACTATTTCAGCGTGCACGTATGAAAAATCACAAGCATAAGTACAGAGCTCAAGTGTTAGTAGTGAAAAAAAAAAATTATCTTAGTGTGATATTAGTAGCCTCTCCAACTCGTATGACACGTTTCGGAGGGGGGGGGGGGCGGTGGCTGAGCGGTTAGCCTGCTCGTCCCCCACCAAGGCGACACCGGTTCAATCCCCGGCCGGGTCACTCCGGACTTTCGCATGTGGGAATCGTGTCGGACGATGGCGTTGATCGGCGGGTTTTCTCGGGGATCTCCCGCTTCCCTCGCCCGTTCATTCCGGTGCTGCTCCATACTCATCTCAATCACCCTCATCGGCTCTCAAGACCTTGATGTTAAGAGCCGTCCAAAATCTCATCTTCGCTGACATTTCGGTGGATCCTCCGCAGAATATATGCATGGTAAACGGGAAGTTTTTACTTCAGACCACGCACGCTTGATACAACGTTAGCATATCCGTCGTGCAGTTGGGGAGTTGTGATTTCAAACCCGGCCATCTTCAATGGATGAGGATTTCCACTGTTGTCATTTCCATTCCAAACGAATGCTGATGCAATTTTTTAACAAGAACTTTCACAGATTTGTTAACTAACTTACATGATTTCCATTTACCTTACCATACAATGTAAAATACTTTGTGTTGTGTACAGTTAAACGCATTTGTAAAAAAAAAAAAAAGTACAGTAATATACCCTAACGTTACAAGGGTCGTATTTGTAATATATTTATAAAAATGTTTTTACTGGCCAGGAATCGTTATGCGGCAACGTCATTGCATTCTGTGATATGTATTGTTCATTAAGAAAATTAATGTGTTTACAAATGGCGTGCTATTGAATAGTAATGATTAAAAGTACGAAAGTGTTCTTGGAAGTTTTCTCGAGTGTACAAAACTTCTTCGCCGTTAAAATAAATTTTCTATGAAATACAGGCTCATGCGATCATGCGCCAATGTATATTCTCCTTCGCCTGGTGATTTTTGTAACCAACCAAACATCCTGTAATATTGTATAGATACTGTATATAGTGCCAATAGCTTGCGTCCCGACGCAAACATTCTTAGAAGTAAAGCGCACAATTAGTAAACGGCAATTGAGAACCTAGGTATTCCTCATGTAGACTGTCAATGTCAGTTTGACAAGCAGTGGTTCTCTAGATCACTAACATCAGATATTCCCGACAGATGACCTTATTGTATTCTTCTCCAAGTTAATGTACATTGCTACATATGTCATGGTTATTATTTGAAAGATATATTCAAATTCCTTTATATCTTATTTATTTATAACAGTTGTTTACGGTAAAACAACAAATATAACATTCTTTTTAAATTTGTCAACAACGTACGTTGAGATATAACCTTATAGTTTGTAGTATTACAAATGCATGTCTTCTCGATATTCTTAATGCAGTATTGCATTTTTTTTTTACAAGAAACTCTATTTGTTGTTATACAAAACATTCTCTTATCGATAGGGCTTCCAAGAATCAATCTTGAAAACGAATAAAAATTTACACTGTACAAAATGAAATAAACATTATTACTGTTTTATTAGATGATTGCTGTATCATATCTGACAAGGCCGTAATTGAGGGACGTCTACGAGTTAAAGCTGACGAGCTATGCGAACATGAGGGATCCGATCGATTATGAAAAATCAATAACGGCCGATTCAACTGGAAAATGGATAATAATGAAGAAGGCAGACAGAGAACAAATTAATGCTATTCGAGTGTCTACATGACTGTTCAATGTAGCCTTCTAACGAATACTGCAAAACGTGACAGAGTGTTTAATGAGCACATAAAAATTATTTTCAGAGGGAATTTTTTCTTCCAAAGCTAACTAGTTTATTCGAGTAATCACTTTACCTTTTGTATAATATTTCCTGTTTTATCTCCCAGTACGTATTTTACACATGAGTTATTTTATATTACAATTATTATATATGTACGCAAAAATCAAGCGAGTTGCAACGATTATAAATTCGCAATCAAATACAAATGTTGCCAATTTAAAAAAAAATGCTTTTGATGAGCAGGTTTTGTTCAATGGATGTTATTGACGTGGCCAAAAGCAAAGTTGGTTTACGTTTGTCAATGTCACTGTAAACTCAAATTTCGAAGCATATGACCTGTATTGGTACAGATGACAATATTTATGCAAGTTATAAAAAGGAGCAATTAATTGTGTATTTCAGTACTGTTTATAGCATATTAAAAATAATGTACACGACTTTTCGCTTTACCGGATTATTTGGCGTATTTTATTAGAAAAATACATTTCGGTCCGAAAAGCCTCGAGCTTCTGTTTCGCCAAGGTATGAGTGTTTTAAGCGTATGTTTCATTTTTATTTTTAGGTGTAAGTATAATTTAGCTTGATTTGCAATACAGTAGGTCAATGTTAAATGAGTATATTAAAAGTTAACAATTTAAGTAAATGTAAACATGGGGCTAATACCTTCATTACTACTACTACTACTACTACTACTACTACTACTACTACTACTACTACTACTACTACTACCACTACTTGATAAGCCAGCAGTTTTTTATTTTTAAGCCTACTTAGTGAGATTATAATATAGTAGGGACGTCTTTGTTTTATTGGCAGTGCATTCATCAAGTTTGCTATTCGAAAGTAAATTAAAACAATTAATTTCATACGGTATAATAATTGGACAGTGCATTCAAAATAGTGTTCACGTACATCATTTTTATCACCTCATAAGGTGTACTTTTATGCATTACCACTAGCATTATCAGATTTTTAAAATGTACGTTTCCTTCCATCACTCTCCACAATTTATACTACTATCAAGCTGATAGATGTGTATAGATAAATTTTGGAGAAACTACAATTTTGTGACGACAGGCAAATAAATATTTCTCAAATTTCGAAAATTTCAACAACTGTAATAAACGGCAATAAGTGTCCATTTTTTTAAGAGCACATTTCTGTCAATTAGTGAATATTTCGTTTAAAAAGAAACCTAAATTTAAAAACCAAAATTAAAAAATTGTTTTATTGTATACAATGATAAAACCAAAGGAAACTGTCTTGTGCGGGACTAGCCGAATGAAAGGATAGGGCTTTACCTGATTTTTTTTTCGTACCTCTACCACATTTCACGACATCACTTCTGAAAAAAAAAACTCTTTGTGCCCTTTGAAGAGAAACACCGCGTTACAAAAAAGGAAGTATGAATAAATTAATAAGCGTTAGTGTTTTCTATATTTTTGTTGAGTCTTTAAATCCTAATTTACCCGCAGTTTTCAGAGTATTGAAATGTTTACAAACAAGCTTCTTGTAGAGGCGCGGCCCGAGCACAAGATGAACGAAGTATTTTTTCTCTGGAAGCAATATTTTGAAAAGTATCTGAGACACGCATAAAAAGGTTATGAACTATTAGTGAACACATGTTTATTTTTAACCACGCAGTAGTTCATGAAACAATTGTTTCCGTACAGTCAGCTGAGTTGAAATTTTTGACTATTACTCTAATTTACAATTTATACACTTGAAAGATGGGTAAATTTTTTTAAGACGGCAGCACAACATTTAAATCTAATTGAAAACTTATTTTATAATGTTACATTTTACGGAGAATATACAGGTAATCATGAAAGATGTAAGTAAAGTCTGTGGTTTGACAACAGGTATTAACCGCAAACAAATATAACTTATTGCAGCATCAGGCATTAAATTTTGATGGTGGGGAAATGTATACACTGTGTTTATCGGTCACATGACAATGTTTATATTAAAAAGGAGGAGGATGGAAATTGGATGAAAGGAAGAATTTATAAGGGCCTTAAAAAGTGTTCACTTTATCGTGAACAGCCTATAATATAAATATCTGTGTGGCATTTCCAGCTTTGCCTGTGTCTCCTCTCCATAGAGAACGAGTTCTCAACTCTTTCGTCGCTTCTGCTTGCAGCGCATCACTGTTCGTCTGGTTTCAGCAAAAAATGTGGAAAGGGCCACCTGTGTAATTAATGTTGTTTGGTTGAGATTGATGTCTTCGTACCATTGTTTACTATTGGTGGCCATTATACAGTGCGCTGAAGCCGGCCCTGGCGTCTCTAGAAGTGGTGCGCGGAAGGGGCGCTGACTCGTATATACAGGACTAAAAACTTGGGGGGGGGGGGGGCGCACTAGAAGTAGTTGGTGATCTGGAACTCTGGGAGAATTTATGAGTATGAATGAATTTGTTCGTATGGCTATGTATTGTTTTTGTGAATATGTAGGAGCAGTATCTGCACCTTAGGGGTGAATTAGTGACGGCAATACCCTCGGCCCATATATGGGTGTTTGTAAGAGAAAGAGCACTACTTGCACTCCTTGTGGGTGTATGGTGAGGCAATACCCTCGGCCCATATATGGGTGTTTGTAAGAAAGAGAGCACTACTTACACTCCTTGTGGGTGTATGGTGAATCAATACCCCCGGCTCTTGGTGGTAGCAAGGTGGTTCGTGGGTGTACATGTGTTTAAGAATTACCTGCACGTTGGTGTATTGGTGAGGGCAATACCCTCAGTTCATGTACATGGTTGTGTTTGTGAGTGAGCACTACCTACACCCTATGGATGTACTGGTGAGGGCAATACCCTCAGTTCATGTACATGGTTGTGTTTGTGAGTGAGCACTACCTACACCCTATTGGTGTACTGGTGAGGGCAATACTCTCGGTTCATATATATGGTTGTGTTTGTGAGTGATCACTACCTACACCCTATGGGTGTACTGGTGAGGGCAATACCCTCGGTACATGTATATGGTTATGTTTGTGAGTGAGCACAACCTACACCCTGTGGATGCACTTGTGAGTGCAATACCCTCGGTTCATGTATATGGTTATGTGAGTGAGTGAGCACAACCTACACCCTATGGATTCACTGGTGAGGGCAATACCCTTGGTTCATATATTTGGTTGTGTTTGTGAGTGAGCACTACCTACACCCTATGGATGTACTGGTGAGGGCAATACCCTCGGTTCATGTACATGGTTGTGTTTGTGAGTGAGCACTACCTACACCCTATTGGTGTACTGGTGAGGGCAATACTCTCGGTTCATGTATATGGTTATGTTTGTGAGTGAGCACTACATACACTCACTCTATGTGTGTACTGGTGAGGGTAATACCCTCGGATTTAATGTTTTGGTGTGAAATGATGACTGTGTAAGAAACATCAGAATAGATTTTGAATTTTGATCGGGAGCCCCTTGTTTTGGAGACAAAAAGCCTCGGGGACATGCATTAAAATATTGCGGTATTAATTGTATTTTTTTTCTAGTGTATGTTTCCAGAAGAAAGGTTTTTGCGAGAAATACTGGATATTTTGAAATATGTTTTATAGAATCTTAAATTAAATATATTGCGAATGATTGTTTTGAGAATAAATTGTAAATCAAATTGTTGTATATATGTAAATTGGAAAGGCCTAACGAAAGATGAGAAGCTGTTGCCAACAATTAAAATGGACAAATCATAAAATGTTTGCTATGCCATTTGTGTGTACACGCATACATTCTGGCCCGCAAAGATAGTAACAATCAAATTACTCTATTTTTTAAAGGTTTGTTGCTTAATGCTTCCCATCCCGTCTTATTCCTGGATGGTCCTAGAGGCAGGCAGGCGGAGTTTGGGTGAGAAGTTGCGGTGGTTTGAGAACTGTCACATATTATTCAAGCCATGGAAGAAAGGGAGTAACATCCATAGACTAAATATGAGGTAGACCTCTTATTCGTCTTCTGCGCATGTACCTACCCCAATGCTACACAACTCCTACACAACTGTCAAAGTCACATGGTCAACAGTGATGTACGTGTTTGTTTATGTCTTAATATTTAAATGACAAGCACTATTATAATAATAAAATAGTTTTAATATAATATAACTGCATTACAAATTGGTTAGACGAAGTATACGAACAACTCAAAACACATTTATAGTAAACAGTGTTCTAACCTATAGGCAGCAAAGCAGTTCAATGCTGGGACACGGAGATAGGTTGTGCGCAGCCAGTGAGATCGGTCTACCTCATCTTTAGTCAATGTTAGCATCCCATAGACATAGTGAAAAAATATTTGATATGAGACCAAGTTGATCTGCTTTTCCATTTATATTCAGGTATCTTTTAAATAAATCGTGGGGATACTAGACATAAATAACAATGAGGAAAAGTAGATCACTTCTTTGTAAATAGAAATTAAGACTCGGAGGAAAAGAAATCGAGTAATCCGACTTCTTTTTATATGCAGATGAGCGACGGAAAAAACATTTTGCCAGCAAGTTTTTTAATTGTTTGTTCTTGTGAAGCATGGAGTAAACAAAGGAAGGCTGTATAAGATAAAGTGGGGAGAAAAAATGGTATTATTAACTACAACGTTGAGATTGAAAGGGCTGTATGCGTAGTAGGCCTACTTCCATTCGTTCTCAAAATTTTATTTCCTTTTAGAAGTGGAAGTTGATAGATCAAGTTACGGCAACTTTATCTTGGTAGTGAATTAAAACAAAGACTCCGTGAATAATAAGATAAACTACTTGAAAAACATATTTCGTTAGCTAATTTCTGGATCTTTGGTTGCGTAGGTCTTCATGATTTCCCCACCAATACAAGGATATTAAGTGTCTCGTAATTTTATTTTAAACAATGGAATATTGTTGAATAAATATCACTTCTTATTTTCCCTTTGATTTTGCGGTGGCCGGATGTTAGAGATGGGTAAACGGCAAGCATGAAGGTATCGATCTCGCCCGACAGCAAAGCTGGGCTGGGCTGGCGCAGCATTCTGTGGTAATTCACGTATAGGCTGTTCACGATAAAGTGATGGCTTTTTAAGGCCCTGCCAACAGGCATTAAACGCTAATAAATATATATATTATCGCAGCCTCGGGCATTAAATTTTGATGGTGGTGAAATGTACACTTTGTGTTTGTTGGTCACCTTGCAATGTTTATATTAAAAATCAGTAGGAAGAAGGAAATCGGATGAAAGGAAACATTTATAAGGGCCTTAAAAAGTGCTCACTTTACCGTGAACAGCCTATACTCTATAGGACGCGTGCGTGAAACCTGCGCCATCCTGCCCCGCGAACATTACCCTCACGCGGGCGTTCCGTCTATCGTGGATGCTGCGTCGTGATACCTGTTTCGACATCAGTTGGGAAGTTTAGGAATTCACAGTTGGCACTCCTGTCACGATTCCTATTTCTGACATAATGATTGTAGTCCTACATTCCCTAACTCGCTTCCTAAGGATGGAACACGACCGTAAATGCGGAGATAAGCGACAGGCTTATTATTAATAAGCTGTCCCCGTTGTTGTGGTCCTTTGGGTGAGGATGCTAGGATGAAAATTACTATAGATTTAAAAAAAATAAACACAGTCCGGTAAAGCGCAGTGAAAGAAATGCGATCTTCAAGAGTCTACACGTGAAGGAGCTGGAATACCAGTATCATCTTTATGATTAATTTCATTTAGTGACATGCATGAGCAAAATCATTTCGTATTTGTATTTTTCAAGTGAAAATTTGTTTATTTTACTCTAACTGTTCTTTTCCATAATAGTTCGCAGATTATTCACAATTAATTACAATAAGAAAACGAACTTTTTTAATAGACGCTTGGGGTTTTTTAATGCAAAATAATCTAATTTAAAGTGTAATTTAAGAATGCAGAGGCCTGAGTTAAACAGCTTTGCTGCGAAAATTCTGGCAATGTAATGTTGTAATAATGAAATGATTACTAGTTTCAAAGAAGGAAGGTGGGGATTACTGTCAGAATTTAACTACACGTAACGAACACAACCAAGTTTTGAATAAACATTTATTTTATTTGCTAGTATATTTACTGTCAGCCTAGCTTTCAACCAAACCTTCACTTCTTGTTGCAGAAGTGGACGCGGTGGTGTAGTGGTTAGACCATTCACCTCCCACCTCAGCGAACGGGGTAGAATTCCCGGCTGGGTTTCCCTCGAATTTTCGCATGTAGGAATCGTGCCGGACGATGCTGCTGGCCGGTGGGTTTTCTCGGAGGTCTTCCGTTTCCCCTCGCCACTGCATTCCAGGCGCCGCTCCACGCTCTCCTCGTTTCATTCTCATCGGCTCTCAAGACTTCGATGGTAAAAGAGTTGCCCAGATCTCTTCGCTCACACTCTTGTTGCTGCGAAGCGAGTCAAAACATTCTCAAATAGAGGAAAATAAAAATCAGTTTGAATGTTACTGGAAGAAACAATAATTGCACAAGTAGATCACAGATGTAATTTAAATTATAGGCTATTCACGGTAAACTAAGCTCTTTTGAACCCCTGCTTAAAATCTACTTGCATGCACGTTGTGAACTCTTGCACTTTAAGTAAAATTACCATTGCCACACGCATCATCACTTTATTCACGCGTAGGTCAAGTGAAACTGTGAAACTATTAGAAAAGCAAATATTTAACAAGTCTTATTTTTACACTTCGTAGCGTAAAAAAAAAAAAAAACGTAAAGCGAAATAAATAATTTAAGTTATAAGAAACGGATACCTAACCCCTTTTATTCGACGTTAATATACGGAACTACTCCCCATCCAGAGTTACCAACTTTACTTGGCGCATGTCACTCAGGGCGCTCCTTAAAAAATATGCAGGTAGGAACAGTGACTTTTTTTTCTGAAGGTTGGTTTCAAAAGTGCTCATTTTATCGTGAACGGCCTTTACATGTTGCGTATTATTTCGTTCTTCTCCATTTATACGTAGAGGGACAACGGGAATAGCTGCAAATGATTATGTAATGCAGGCGACCTTGCAATGCGCCACTGTTTATCTGTCATGGGCAAGAGTATTTTAACAGGCTCGTGCTACTGACAGGTGTATAAGCGACCCGTCACAAGCTGCAAGGGAAGGAAAATGTACTTCTCAGAACAAAGCGTCGCGGCTAAAGAAGCGTTACAAAGAGTTTTAATGAATGTTCGCAAACCTTGTTTACTTTCCCACGGATCCTTTAATTTCACACGCTTGTGTTTGGAATAGAAACAGGGCCCGGTAATACAAATTGAGCGCATACAAATTAAACTCTTTATTCGTAGCCCAACACTGTAAAACTTTAAAATAAAAATTTTGAAATACCTTTAAAAGTCGTTATGAATTTCCTTTGTGCAAACTTGCTGCAATTAAAATTCATTATTACTTTGACTGTAAGCCTTGAGAAAAGAGACTTCACTGGTTCGGTGCATTAAAAACAATTTCGTCATTTTAATTATTTTTACTTTTCCATGTCAACTACTGTAGTTTCAATGAAAATTATGCATTTCGTTTAAAATTATCTCCTCAAGTGCAACAAAAATTCTTTTGCAGCTGATAAAGAATCTTCAGATGGTTTCTTTACACCCTTACACGTAATTTACAATGTTATAAATTTTACATAATTGATGAGTCCTAGTGTAATTGGTTATGTAGGCCTACATAAAAACCACGATATGCAAAATATCTTTACTTAGATGATAGCAGTAGAAATGTTACCATTATCGGCAAGTTTTGTCTATGCAATAAACAACTTAGCTCGTAGTTTACGAAACGAATTTGAAATACGTTCAACTAAAAGCATTTCACGATAAACTGAGCACTTTTGAACGCCCTTCTTAGGATCCACTCGTATGCGCTTTGTGTATTCTTACACGTGTAACATTTACATTGCCGTGGGCCTGATCAATCACTTTGTTCATGCCTCGGTCAGATGAAACTATGGAATTGTTAGAAAAGTAAATATTTTACAAATGTGCTAATTTCTACACTTGTCAGCATTGAAAAATAGAAAACAAAAGAAATAATTTCAGTGTTCATAAATGTTTACCCAGCACTTTCAATTCAACGTTGACGCTTAAAACTAGTTTCGCTCCTTCGTTATGGGCTGTTCACGGTAAATTGAGCACTTTTAGAACACTTGTTACGTTTTTCTTTCGGCGAATTTATTTCCTTCTACCACTTGTTAATGCAAACACTGTCAAATGGGTAATAAACACAGTACATACGTTTCATAATGACTGAAACCATAAGTCCTAGGTCGCAATGAAATGTATTTATTAGTTATTATGTGTGGTGAGACTGTTCCAAAATATGCTCAATTTACAGTGAACAGACTATACCAATTTTGCTGGACGCACTTCAGTTAGTATTCCCGTTAAAATACACGTAGGTAGGGGTCGTGGAATTTTCCAGAAGTTGATTTCTACGTTTCTTAAATAACCGTGAACAACCTATACATGTGTCAGACAATGGCAGCAGCTTCCACGCCATTTTTAGGACGAGCTCTAAAGACTACATTAACTTACATTAAAGGCGTCGCCTACATATCGTTTGAATTGCGTTGCAGTGTGTTTCAAATCCGTGTTTTTTTTTTACCCACCCCTTAAAAGTGTCCCTATTATACCAATGTACGAAAAAAAAAACACACACACTTCAGACGAGGTACGTATAATCCATTCACGGTTACTTCACGCTTTTCTGAAGCCCTGCTTAGTTCTACTTCCGGGATATTCCTCCGCCTCGTGCAAACTAAGCTTAACTAAGTCTAGATAATTACACCAAATGACAACGCACCAAATTCGTGCGCACTCAGTTTTAATGATATTTTGCGTCATGAGAATTATTTCTTACTAGGCGCTACCAACAAACGTGCTTTCTAGCTGTTTTTATTCGTATTCAGTATGAATAAAATATTGTAATTAATAAATCAAATATATAGGTAAAACTTCGATTTAACAAGAAATAAGATACTTTTATTTTAATAGAGGTATAAAACGCTTGTGGTACATGACATATTTAGGAAATAACTATACACGTCACACATGAGGTGATTTTTGAAAGGTTTGAAGAAACCGCGAATAGACTATATAATTCAGTACGCCACGCACATTATAAAGGCTATTCCCAAGCCCTCCAACATAGCCAGAAATAGCTTTTTTCACACTGCTGTATATCGTGAAATACTGGCTGTAAACATAGTGAACTTTCGTAGAGACCCTCATCGAACTTTTCTACAGACTTTCCACCAGTAAAACGATAAGGGTCACCGCTCACCGTCCTACAGGCACACGCGACACTACGAGAACACTGCAAGCCAGTTCAGGGCCTTGCGCGTAGGGACGAACGGACGCGAGGCGCGCGTGTCCGCGTAGTCCTTATCGCCCCGGCCCTTGGAAAAGCGGGAGTCCCGTTTCCCAGTCGACCATGGCGAAGGTGCCGTAACCTAGGAATACGACGTGTTGCGTGGCGGAAGGAGATGGCGAGACAATGTTTATGCCGTCCACGGTAAAGTGAGCACGTTTGAGGCCCTGGTTACTTTTTCCTTTCAGCCATTTTTTTTTTCTCCTCTCTGGCCACATTTTTAAACCAATACTGTCATGCTAGTAATAAACACAGCGTGTACATTCCACTGCACTCGGAAGTAAAATATATTTATAATATAAATACGTTTATTGACTATTATTCCAAATGAGAGGGCTTTCAAAAGTGCTCATTATGCCGTGCGTGGATAGCCTTGTAAGCGAAATGCGTTGTTTTTCTGTCGCTGCGTGTCACGTCGCCACATCTTCGTCTTGCTCCACTTCGATCCCTCGGCTTCAGTGTTAGAGCCGGTGCAGCTGAAAGGCATGCGCACGGAAGATATATTTGTCGAGTAGATACTGACGAGTAAACATTCGAGGCATGATTCACGAGGTTTAAAATGCCGAACACCCACATTTCTGGGTTAAATCTCTGCAACGATTAAAAATAATCATTATTCTCTAATATGCATTAATGTTTTGTACAAAAATTATTTAAAAAGTTAGACATTTTATATTTTCTTTCGGTTTTCTTTCTTTTTGCTCTACTAATTTGGTCGCCTTAGAGGACATGGCTGCACTGGTAATAACTCATTAATTACAATCGTCAACATTAATAGCCTACATTTAAACAAAATCGTCACGTATCTTTACTTACATTAATAATAAATCATTGTTACTTTATCGTACGGCACCTGAGGATTTTTGAGTATTGCTGACTTTAAAAAAAAAAAAAAACGTTTACCTTACAGAATTTCGACAGAAGTTGCACGAGTACTTGGAGAATAAATTTAAAACAAAATACACTTTTTATGTGATTTTAAGATTAATATCACAGGCATAAAATATTTTGAAAATAGAGCTGAAATTTCAAATGCTGAACTGAGAGAAAATCGAACAAAATATTTGTTTGTATAGGGCCAAATCTATATTTAGTTTCCCTAACAAAATATATTGTTGAGCAACCAAAATTCGAAAAGCAACAAAATTACTTTTGTTGGTCTAACAAAATATATGTTTGCTTAAACAAAACCTCTGTGCTGGGCCAAAAAAAAATTAGACTGTCAACAAAATATTTTGTTGAATCAACTGTACATATTTGTTTGGCCAATCATTTGACTGTCTTCGTTCGAAAATACAGCTAGGGAGTTTGTTTGTATATTTGTTGACAATTTGGATAGTAACCGTGCTTGTTAGTGTATCTATTGTTGCTTAACAATCTTATAAACACATTAATAAAACAGTGCAACAAGAAACTGACAAGTAAAGCTGTAAAATTTTTAAAATTTGTTTGCACAACATGCCCAATATTTGCAGTATATAAAAAGCTTTCCGGTGTTATCAGTTGTCATATTAGCTGGGTTTACTAAGGCGTAGCGCTTGAACGCAGATGATCTAGGGTCGAACTTTACATTTTTTTATATCGGCCCAAACCGTTTAATGTACGTGTAGCCAAAAAAAAATATTTAGTTGAACCAACAAAATCTTACAGTTTGGGGCAACCAAATGAGAACAAAATAATTTGGTTTCAACAACGAAATATTTCATTGCCCTATACAAACAAATAATTTTGTTGCACCAAACAAATCTGGTTTGATTCAACAAAACCTTTTTCTGAGTGTGTAGTTATATTTTGTTGTGATTGTTGCATTATAAGGTACTATAATAATTATTATATTAAGAAAAGATGCGAATTAAGGACTTATTAAAACGTTTTATGAATTTACAAATGTTATACTAATATAATGGGCAGGTAACATCAGTTCGGATAAACCATAACAAATACTATTCACCTGGGACAAGCCCACGATTTTTGTAATGCGAATCTGATAAGCTTACGTTATGAACAAGTATCGCTAACTATTTATTACATGGCATTTTCAAGTTCTACGACTGCCTCCCACCGTAATTTATTTTAAATGCTTTTTTTTTCTTGAGGTTTGGAGCTTTGATAGGCTTAGACGTCTGCCCTCCGTTCCCTTTGATCGATTTTGGCTATCAGGAAATAGCTGTTTTAAAATACGTGTGCCGTAAGTGAAAGGTCGAGCTAATTTCATTTTGATAAATTCTTGGTTTTTCCAAAGCAACTGTTTCAAACTGCATGCGCTGTTAATGAAAGTTTGAGAAAATGCGTGAATTGTATATAAAGGGTACTAGTCAAAGGGCATATGGATTTATATTTTTTATGTTAATGCCATCAGCCTGTATTCAGTAACGTTTTTTTTTTTTTTTTTAATAATGCTGTTGATATTCATTTCGTGATCTGTTGTCTATTTGTGCATCGTCACAATATTATTAAGCTGAGTGCACACGAATGCGAAGCGTTGCCCCTTTGGTGTGATTTTCTAGACTTAGTTAAGCTTCGTTTTGCATAAGCGGAGGAATATCCTTAAAGCATAACTTTAACTGGGTTTCAGATAAGTTGGAATTAACCAGGAATGGACAGTAGTAGCGTTATCCATTCGTAAACGAGAGTTGCAGAAACTCCAACAAACCAGAACACTGCGAGAACTGGGCACAGATTCCTTGCCGTGTACACCACATGTCACAAGTATCCTGCATTTGGAAAATGCGCATGAGCGTAAACATCGTAGAATAATGGGTTAAACTTGGTCAATTCCTTACAATTAAAATATATTTCGGGAAACTTTGTGGCCCTTGCTACGCCCTGCAGTACAGGGCGACACGAAGTTCTACTTTCACAAAACACAATGACCCTAAAGTCGTACCATAAGGAAAAAAACTGTTAATGGCGAATGGGCTTAAATTTATCCAAATTCACTAACAAAACACGAGTTCTGGGAAGATTAATTTATATTTTGAATCACAAAATCATCCAAAACTACTACAATTTCAAGCATTGCAAAAATACACCATATAGGTCTACATTTTTTAAGCTTTGGGAAAAACTACATTACATATCACACCTCTATAATATCTAATACTGACTGGATCATTTATAATACACTGGAATGCTCTAAAATCACCATTACTAAAGCTGTCTAACATTGCAGACAAAATTTGTAATTTTTACCCATAAAATACATAAAATAGTAGCCTCTTCTAAACATCTCACTTTCTGGAATTTTCCATTTCTACGCGCTGATAATAAAAGTACCATAACTAAACAGCCTTAAAATGTGACTTTCTGGAATAAACGTATCACGACATAATTTGTGTAAATTTACAATGACTCATTAGAGTACTTGAGTTCCAAAACGAATGCTTTTCTTTATCTCTTAACATTCTTTGAGACTAAAACCTTTCTTATACCGTTGGAAGTTGTTTTAAAACCTATAACAATTTTCTGGACATTTAATTCCTTTAGTAAATTGCATGTATTTACTTTCACATGTTTTGATTTGATGTGATGTAACATCTAAGTTACCAGGCTGACTCATGTCTCAAAATTTTGCTATACAGTCAATTGAAAATTAAACATCGTAACAATGTATTATTTTTAAGGAAAATCACAAACAGCCTTGCTTGAAAATACTTAATTTTCAATATATTATCTTATTCCTTGAATTGCCATCAAAGTCGAATAAAAAAACTACTTGAAAATAATTCCACCAGCAAAAGGGTTTCAAAACCCATCTCTACTAGCTTGGCCTGAAGGGCCCTACATATTTTGAAGCATTACTTACCTGATGCCTGTTCAGGTCCCCAACAGCTGAGCCTCTGACGACCAGTCGGCTGCGGGGATTATTTATTACAAAAACATTACAAGGGAAAACACCCCACAACAATCTCCATTGGTTAAAAAATAAAAAATCATGGCACATTCCAGAAAAACATATGGTTTCCAATAATGCATGCGCATGTGGCACGACCTTTATTATTGAACCACGCGCGGCGTTATGCACGCCAGCGACTTCAGCGCTCCAAGGCGGGAAATCCGCGAACCAACACTGCTGCTGCCGTGTACTATGGCCAAGGCTCTCCAAGGGCCGGTTGCAACGATCGTGGTTCTAAACTCTATCTGAGATCATATCTAAGATCGACACAGAAAACTGTTGCACCATGAGAGTTCAGAGCTGGACTGGAGATCGAGATTAAGTTCATTTCAAACCACCGAAATTGGCGGTTCGTAATCTCGATTTGAGATCAGCAGCATCGCCGACGAATTTAGTTTGAAAATACGCAAACAGATAGAACTACGTTCGATTATTTTCTTGGGAAATGAAAACAACATTGTACGCAACTTGAATATTATTCAGTAAAATTCGCACAGCATTTGTTCACTTAAAACAGATAGAACATTGCACATCTAGTTCTATCTATAGTGAAAAATACGCCTACTTCTATGACGTCATATATTACGTAAGAATAGCAAAATTTGTCTCATACTTAATCTCGATCTCTCACTTTGGAACCAAGATCGATGAATCGGAGGTCCAGAATCATGAAATTTCGTCTGTTCAACACTTGTAATTGGAAACAAGATCAAAACGGACCCTGTTTCGGAACTAGGATCGTTCGATCTCGGATCGGGGAAGATGTTGATGGAACCAGGCAAAGTCTTTGTGTAGGATAATTGCAATAAATAATCGTCGTAAAGATATTGCGTCGTAACACGTAGGAGACCAGGCAGGCAGGATAGCAGACATGACGTCGTAGAGGCGAGGCGAAGGCAGTCAGCTAAGGCACTCAGATGGTTTTTTCCCCCCATTGTAATGAGACAACCCATCTTAACTTTTATAGTGGGCGCATTTTATGTATGCAAATCTCTGCATACCTACATTATTTACCTTCGCCCAACAGATTTATTGTAATTTTTTTATCTGAAAATTCCTTTTTGAGCTTTACCTTCAGGTATGTGTTTGTTTTTGTGCCACTTGTGCATATATGATATTCTCTTACCATAAAACGCAGAAGGTAAATAATGTGGTATTGATTAAATGTCACGGCATCAAAAAGACCATCCTCATGTTATTGCTGCAGAGGCAGCAGATATCTTGGACACAGTACGAGTAGCCCACTGTAAAAAATAATGGGAAAATTACCTGACAAGTATAAGGTAATATTCGCAAACTTGTGTGGGAAACACAGTTTTCCTTGCGGGTAAGGTAAAATCACCACACTCTGGAGTAAAATTCACGTACACAGCGGTGGAAAATCCCATAAATGGATGGGAAAATCACCTTACGTCGCGTGCACATCTTCGAAATTGTATCAACAGCTAAGTGGAAGAGCGGGTGGAAGAAACAATCCTCTAGCACGCTTATACTCAGTGACACTGATGTGTTGTCGTTGTGGTGTGATAGATAGCGTGTCGGCCCATCGTGATGAAGGCCCGTGGCTCGCGCCCAGCCACGAGCAAGTGACGAGGACCTTATAGTCAGGGCTTAGGTTACTATTCGTCGAAAGTAACAGGTAATAAAAAAAATTAACAGCATTAATAATCCGCGATATTTTTTAACATAATTTTATCACACATTTTAATTAATATTCCTTTACTTGTATAGTATTTTCCCTTTGTGTGGGGTTTTACCCCATTTTTGTCAGGTACTATTTCCGTACGATTAGGGAAAAGTACTTTACTTGTTATGTAAATTTACTCTACATGTAAGGGAATTTTATCTCAATTTTTGTACAGTGTCGTTACGGAGATGTGACGATATATTGCGGCGATTTCCTTGACGCGCGACGTTAGCATTTCCATATTGCTCACGAATTTATTTTGACTGAAATGTACAATAAAAATACGCTCATATTGAAAAACCGACGCGAACACTGTACATAAAAATGAAATACGCAGACCATTCCCCGTTTGTTTCGGTTTCGAGTTTCAGGGATGTGCTACGCCGAGGCTACGTAAGCGTCCCTCGCCGCTGGAACCACGCGATTGCCAATCCTGTGTCAGTTAGCACATTCATGCTAATTAAGTTTCAACCTCCAGACATAAAAGGGGAGCTCAAACCACCTTCAACGAACGGCACTTCAAGTACACTATCCATCGCCATAAATAGACAGGTCGGGTACATTAATAATTGATAATTACTACGTTAATACTTCACAACTCCTGTTCCTAAATGGTTGAAAATATGGACGGGAATATTTATGTTACATTAAATATCGTTCTATAATAAATATAGAAAAACTCTTTGTTTTTTACTTACAGTATAAAAAAAACATGCATAACGAAAATAAAAATTCCAAAAATCAGTTATTTTTTTAACAAACACAAAAAAAAAAAACTACTCAATTTACAGCAACTTGCGTGAATACACATAAAGTTCCGTGTGAAATGTACAGGACCTTATTGAGAAAACTAGTTTCCCGTAATTTCACGAAGATTTCTGGATATTTTTTTTTACAAAAACCTTTCCGTAATTCGCGGCAAATGTCTTTCTTGAGCAGTAAGTTAAGAATCGCCAGCCTTTCTCTAAGCTTGCGGCATCCATCAGTCACATGGGCGCCGGCTAGCGCAGGGAGTTATCAGAGATTAATCAATCGATGCACTGAATTAATAAACAGTCATCAGTACGCTTTCTAGAAGAGCTTGCACGAAACTACACTGAGTGTGTCATTGCTGGTTTCTTACGTCTTTTATATTTGTGTTAAATTCTCCGGGCAGGCCCTTAAGGTTGTTGTATATCAAAAAGTCATTTAATTTGTACGCATTCTATGCGCTGACAATGTCCTTTAAAAAAAAGTTAAGCTTTATATTTTTTTGATAATTTGTTGTAAAATCCAAAACTTTTCTGTTCTGCTTCAGTTACAGTATCAAATACTAACAAAGCTGTGCTAATGAAAACAATTACAATGTAAACTAATGCCGTTGGCTACCTATTAACACACGCACGCACACATATAAATATATATAATCACCAAATAACAGTTTATGCATTAAGAAAATGTTAATATGTAAAAATGTCTTTAAATTAAACATTTTCTTTTAGACATTATGACGTATTATTTAGTGATTATATATGTGTCACGTGGTAGCCCACAGCATAAGTTTACATTGCAATTTCTTTCGTTTGTACAACTTAGTTAGTATTTGTTATTTTGGCTATAGCAAATTATTTAAGAAATATAAAGTGTAAAACGTTTTTATTCCAGGAAAATGGCATCACATAACATACAATGCGTACAGGTTGAACAATGTTTGGTACAGTTAGATATAAAATATTTATTGTGTTAATATCCAACAACCTAAAACGGCAGATGTAATTATTCTGAGTGCTGGTGAATGTTCGTCACTCCCAGTACTAGACAATTAAAATAATTAGTACAGGCCTTTCGAAGGCCTGCACTCCGTCCTCCACCGATCCTATGTTTATTCTTGCTGTTCTCCGATCTCGCACAACCTGCTAGCCACTCGGGCGACCCGAGAATGCCCGAAGTATTTCCCCACCGAGCCAACCAGAGAGGCGAATATTCAATGCCCCACCTACACCTTCAAAGACAATTCCTACGGGCGCCGATTAATTTTTCCAAATGAATATTACATAGTCTTCTCTGAGGACTGACTCTATAATCAACTATTTATTATCACCTAAAACACCATAACATTACAAAAATACCAGCCTATTCTATAATTAAGACCTCCACGTTAATGCGTATCACAAAGTGTACTATTGAAATGACATAGTATATGATCGATTCTTCTTCACTATTAGCTGTTTCCTGTTACTTGCTGGGAAAAGTATCCTACTTCTTATGTTATGCTGGCTACATATTTATATATGTTCTGGATTGTGTATTGATATTTTGTATATTAGAAGATGACAAATAGGTAGAGCCCTTCAAAATTTGCGTTATTATTTGAAGACAGTTTAAACTTAAAACACTTATAACATTGCAATGCGTTTGTCATTGGACCATGCTTTATTCGACACGCCCCAGGTATTTCTGCGCCAATAAATGAATGCTTCACAATCGTGTGCCCCAATCACGTACAGTTCACTGCGAAAGGACGTGACTTCACATTTGGGCAACAGCCAATAAGGGGAAAACACCGGTTAGAGTATACACAGTACTGTGAATTTTAGCTTGCAGCCAAAAAAATAACGCGAATTTTGTAGATCACTACAAATAGGATATACAACACAATTATCTATAAAGTGTGAACACCATGTGCAATATGTCACTCTGCAGTTGACCGCCCCGAGTTCGAAATTTACTGTCGGGCTAATGGTAGCTGTTTTGCCACATTATTGGATCCCTGTCAGCTTATCTCTTTTGTCTCTCGCCGTTGGATATTGTTACGACGTGCTGTAACAGATGGAAAAAGGTTCGTAACAAGGAAGTTTGGATATCGACGGGGGGGGGGGGGGAGCCGACGAGGGTGATTGGAGTGAATATGGAAAGGCCCCGGAATGAAGGGGCGGGGGAAACGGGAGATCACCGAGAAAACCCGCCGACAAACGGCATCGTCCGGCACGATTCCCACTTGTGAAAATCCGGTGACACGGTCGTGGTTTGAAACTGGTTCGCCTTGGTGGGAGGCGAGCGTGCTAATCGCTCAGCCACCGTGGCCCCTCATTTCAAGCGTAATATACTTTTTTTAATTGCTTAAAACGAAAAAGGAATAAATTAGAACTTTGACACAAGTACGCTTATAAATTCGCGTACTGTTGTCTCTCCGCCCCGGCCCATTTCCTATGCGACACCGTTTTTCCCTGTCTGCCTTGTGAAAAATATTGATCGGAAAACGTGTGGTGGAACGAAACTACAGAATATGGACAAACACTGCTAAAAACTTACGTTATTACCCATAAACACTTACGTGAATGTGATGGAAGCCCACGTTTGTGTATTTACGGCTCGTAGTAGCATAAATACCGCTAAAAATGTATGTTTTCTTGGTTGGACTGGCACCGTGGCGCGTCACAGTCCGCGGGAGTATGCTAGCCGCCGCCACCAGAATGCAGCAGTGTTCCTTCCCCGAAGTTCGGCGGAAAGACGTGCCTAGCGCGTGCACTTATGAATAGCCAGTTTGAATGTAACGGAGGTGACGTCACAGAGAATATTCACTGGATTGTTCTTAAATGTTTGTGGATTCTGGTAACCTCTATAGGGCTCAATCGGGTGAATTGATTTGCGGCAGTGGTTCGCTATTTGTGGATGATTGTAGCTACCCCCCATAGCGAGGTAATGCTCATATTTTGTATTTAAACGCTGGTAAAACCTGGCATCGGGGTCAGACGTTTGGCTGCGAGGGAAGTCTTCCATAGATGACAGGTCAGGTATTCAGTTTGGTCACTGGTTGTTAAAAATGTAAAACCCTTCAGGAGATGCAGGGACGTCATTTTGACGCTCTAAGTTTTCAGTTACAGTCAGAATATTTCTGTGATGGATAAAATAAGCAGTTTACGTATTTCTGCATAACTTAAGAAGGAATCCTTTCTTAATTTCTAATGAGACATTTATTAGTGAATTTTAGAGGAAGAACCTTAATTTTTCTTTTTAAAAATGATTTAAATCTTCCTGAAGATGATAGTTTGTATGTTGTCAGTTCTCTGCCGTTTTTGGGCTGATGAAATAACTTCATTCATTGTTTCTTGTTTCCCATAATTTTGGAAACGGGCTGTTTGGGAAGATTATATTGGCCTCTGTCAGGGCTTAGAATCCAGAGATTTTTCCCAGTTTAGTTTTGTAATAGTTGGAGATTTACATTTTTGAATAATTGATATTACAACTGAAGTAAGAAATAATTACCTGTAAAATTCCTGTCAACGGCCATGAAAATCTTAGGTGGCCAGGTTGGGGGACATAAACTTTTTGTGTTTGTTGTAAAAGAAATAAGACCTAAAATTTTAAGTGGCTTTATCAAAGTTATGGCCAGGTGAAATTTTTAAAGATGAAAATACAGGATAAGTCAAAAGTTATGTATTTAAAGAATTTTGTGAAACTTTTACCCCAAGATTTTGTGAAATACACAGGTGCGTGCATATGTAATTCTAGTTCTGAGTACCTTTTGGCTCAACACCTAGGTTTTATTCTAGTGGCAATATGGTGAATGTTTTAATCATCCTTGTGAGATAACCAAAGGAAATACTTGATTGAAAGAGTCCTCGTGGGACAAGATTTATATTTATATATATATATATATATATATATATATATATATATAATGAAAAATTACTACAAATATTTTGTAAGGATTATCAGCTTTCTAAAAATTTGTAAACTAATATTTTGTTGAAACCATTTGGGTCTTTGTAATGTTTCTTTCCAAAAGAAAGAAAATTACTACATTAAAAATAAATATGAAATTTACTCATGTTTCTATGTGGTAGTGTAGATTAACCTTGCACAAATTAAAACAGGAGTTTTTTTCTGGCAGTATATTTATTTTTCTGCTTCACGACTACGTTTCATGCATACTCTATATATCTTTCCTTATCTAACCTAGCTTTTGAAAGATACTTTGTTTCTTTAAGTATTTGTAGTTGTGTATTTGAGGCCTCAACTTGCAACATATATTCATTTGTCTTTTATTGTGCTCGAAATAAATAAAAACGTCATTTTGGCATATGGTTCCAGTCGGTAAATTTGGTTTCATTGTATGTAATGTGATCATTTTTCAATGTCAGGTTTGCAAGCTCTGGTTAACTCTGACGTATACCTACCAAGAGTGTTATCACTGGTCGTTAACATTTTGTCAGTATCTACTGAGGTTCTGTGTTAATATTTCTATTTTTATATATCGTACCATGCCGGAAGTGGCTGACCTTTTACTGAAGCACCCGCAGTGACAAATTTGCAGATGATAGGAATCAGCTATGTTATTCCTATTCTGCTCAACTCGTTAACTGTTGAAGACAGCAACTAACAACGAACCGCACGTTGCATAGAGTTGTAATTATTGTTTCCAAGCAATTCAGTGCAAGCCATAATTTCCGCGATTTAATCATTTTCGCGGTTAATAATACGTATAATGGATAAAATCTAATGTACCTGTGATGACTTTCATAATTTGTACACGAGTGAGGGTGAGATGAAATCAAGTTGAGGTCAGATTTGGAATGCGAGGCGAGGGAAGATGGGAGCACGTCAAGAAAACCTGCAGGCTAATGGCAACGTCCTCCTCGTTTTCTACACGTGAAGATCTGACTGAACTCGTCGGGAGTCGAACCCGGTTCGCTTTGGCGTGAGGCGAGTAGCATGGCTATTACATCGCCGTGGCGCCCAATTTTCGATGAGTAGGTTTTAACCTGAGAATGGCTGTATTAGGGAACGTCGAGAATATAATCTCTTCGCGGTAACTTCACAATTTTACGAAGCCTTGCTCAAGTTCTACTTCCAGGATATTCCTCCGCCTCGGGCAAACTAAGCTTAACTAAGTGTAGAACATTGCACCAAAGGAGGACGCACCGATTTCGTGCGCACTCAGTTGTACTGGTATTTTGCGTGAAAACTATTTCTTACTAGGCGCTACCATCACAGATGTTATCTCACTGATTTTATTTATATTTATTATAAATGAAATATTATCATTTATTAATAAAATACAAATAAAATTTTCATTTAACGAAAAATAAGATCCTTTCATGTTAACAGAGGCGTAAAACGCTTGTGTTACATGGCATATTTAGAAAATAACTAAATACGTGACACATGGGGTGATTTTCAAAGGTTTAATTAAAAAAGTGTGAAAAAAACCGTGAATATACTATAGTCTATGCGATGCTTGACCTTGCACTGAAATTAAGTAGGCCTATACTGATGGCTCGGCTGAGGTTTCATGTCTAGCTGAATCACACACTCTAAATCTGGATTAGTGAGAACTTCACTGTGAGTTTCGCCTTTTAACTCATTTATCGAGTTAAAAGGAGCATGCAGTCTTTCATTTCGTTCTCACGTAATTATCATATAATAATGCTCGATTTAAAGGTTTAAACTGCATTGTATGTGAAGTGAGTGCATTCACACGCACTGTTTGTGTTAACAATCCTGATATTACCGATTGAACTAAAAACTAACGGAAAGAGCAAATAGTTTAAAGCAACGTATTTGCGATAAAGACGTGTAATTAATATAATATTTTTCTCGCTTGCAGTCGATGCTGGCTTACCAGCTCAATTGGTAACATAACAGCGGGGTGCTGTGAATTATAATCCTAAGCCCCGCGATATTTTTTTAGAAGTGCGTTAAGTTGCAGAATACAAGCAGTGAGTATCGGGAATATTATATCTCGTAATCACTCGGCTGAATTAAAAAAATATGTATATATTTCATTCCCCGCATGCAGTTGGCCTTCACATACTCAACCAGTGAAATAGTTTCACTGGAACGAGTGGTTTTTTTTCCACCAGTTCTAAGTGGAGCCATTTTCACTAATTCGAGTAGTTGGATTTGACTGCGAATCAGAGGTTTTGCACTGATTCGAACGTAGAGAGAAGGGACTGCCTTCACAAACGAAATCCTTGCGATAGGAGTGAAGCTAACACGAAATAATTGTGCTCAATGAGACACGGGCGGAACATGGCGTGAGTTTTGTTTCATTTACAGATGCATTCCTGATGCGTTGTAGCACTCTTCGCAGGTCGATAACGCTTGCAGCCTCGTTTGCACACAAACGCATTAGATACCCCGCGTCATCTGCGTTGCACTTCAACTGCAGTCGCAGCTCGGCGAAACGCGAAAATGGCGCCACTGATTTGATATCTGTGATCAAATGCGTGCGATGTAATCGGAACGGTATTTAACCCGACATTTCAGCTAAGTGTTTCGCGTTTTTGTTCGGCACACACACACACACACACACACACACACACACACACACACACACGATAGTATGGCGATGGACATTCCAGCTGCCAACAACTGTCGAATATTCCGACATCAAATAGACCTTGTCATAGTTTCATCTCTTGCGTTTCAGTGTTCTCCGTGACGCGTCCGTTTAAACCACACGTGCACACTGATTTGCTAACCAAAGTAATCTCTATCACTAGTGCTCACGTATTACCTCCACATTGATTTACTAACCAAAGTAATCTCTGTCACTAGTGCTCACGTATTACCTCCACGTTGATTTCGTACTGTAATCGGAAAACGCGTTACGTTACAAAAAGTAAAGTTAATAAAAGCAGTTAGAAAACTTCTCAGACAAAATAATTTCCTTATATCATAAAAGTCATGAAATAAAAATATCTGCCGATGGTTACTCAGGCCTTCTGTATTCTTTATTTGTTTATTTACCCTGTTTAAAAATATGATATTATTGTGGAATCCCTTCAACTTGTATTTGTATCCTAAGCAACAACCATTTTTCACTCAGGGTTTGAACACGGTGAGTGTGGCTCAAGAATTATATGGCCTCCAAGGCTATTCGATTAGCCCACCGGCTTATCACCATTAATATCTTAATTCGATCCCATGGGGACAGAACATTTAAGAATATAGAAACGAAATAGCTGATTTTATTGAAAACTCCTGCCGCACACGCCAATAAAATGGCGTTAGTGGTACGTCGCAACCACTGAATATATATATATATATATATATATATATTATATATATATATATATATATATATATATATATATTCAGTGGTTGCGATATATATATATATATATATATATATATATATATATATATATATATATATATATATATATATATATATATATATATATATATATGTGTGTGTGTGTGTGTGTGTGTGTGTGTATATATATATATATATATATATATATATACACACACACACACACACACACACACATGGCTATATGTTGGTCCACGCATGCGTGACTTTTCTCCCCCACAACTGTACCATTTCTGATAATTCTAGGGGGACAATTTATCATTTACATTTATTTATGTTCCTTATTATTTTATTTCGGCCCGTCTCTAATGACCTCGCTATCGACGAGACCTTAAGCCCTACCTGCCTACCTATCATTTATAACCATGCATTTTTGTCGGACCAAGTTATATTCATTTTCTTAATTACGTGCATTTCAATACTTAAGTTATAAATTAACGTTGGCATAAACCTGTTCACTGTATTCATACATCGGCCAAATGGAGCTGTCTAATTATTAGAAAAATAAATGTTTTACAAATGTGCCAATTCACACACTCATATACATTTAAAAACAAAAATGGAAAATAAGTAATTTCAGTATTCACAAATGTTTACTAAAACTTTTAATATAGTTAAGGCACGGAAATACTCTCCCTCAGTCATTAAAGGCTGTTCACGATAAAGTGAGCACTTTTGAAATCAACCTTAGAAATGAGTCACTCCTCCTACTTGCATATATTTTAACGGGCGCACTGAGTGACATGCGCCCAGTCAAGTTGGTAACGATGGATGGGAAGTAGTTCCATATTTTAACGTAGAATGAAAAGTGTTCGGTGACTATATGTGTTAAGTTTAATTATTTCATTGGCTTTTTTTTTTTTTTAATGCTTCGAAGTGTAAAAATGAGCAGGCCTGTAACATATTTAAAGTTCCACTTGACCTACGCACGAACAAAGTGATGAAGCCTATGGAAATGTTAATTTTACATAACGCGGAATAATACACAACGTGCATACCAGTATATCTTAAGCAGGGCTTTCAAAAGTGCTCATTTGACCGTGAATAGCCTGTACCAACTTTACTGGGCCATGCCGCTTAGTTTTCTCGTTAAAATACACGCAGGCAGGGGTAGTAACTTTTTTCAGAGGTTGATTTCAAAAGTCTTCAAATAACCATGAACGGTTTATAGCAGTAGCAGCTAGTGCTGCTATAGAAGGCATAGCAAGTACAATAGTAAAATTATTTTAATGTGTGGGGAACGGTGATGAATGGCAAGTCAGTCGCGCCACTTCCATACTCCGGGCACTAAAAGGGTGTTGTGAGTGATGATTCCAGTGCATAATAGGGCCGCGGTGGCTAAGCGGTTAGACTGCTCGCCTCCCACCAAGGCGAACCGGGTTCAACCCCCCTGTCGGCTCACTTCCGGATTCTTCGCAAGTGGGAATCGTGACGGACGATGCCGTTGGTCGGCGGATTTTCTCGGGGATCTCCCGCTTCCCCCTCCCTTGCATTCCGGCGCTGCTCTAGTCTCACCTCATTTTACCGTCACCGGCTCTCAAGGCCTCGCTAAGATTCTTCCCAAATATCTCAACTCGACTCCAGTGCATAATGTCGCCCAGTGTGTCATTAGTGTTGCGAGAGCAGCTCATGGGTGTATCTGAACTGCAGAGATCTTATCCAGACGTCCTCCGGCGGCCTGAGAGCCTGGCAGTCCTCGGGTAGTGCCGCCATAAGGGCCTGTTTACATTTCCGCTATCCCAACTTGTGTCTTAGGACAAGGACGCGCTGATTGGTGCACGTGACCCTCTGACGTCATGGCGGTGTCCCAAGCTGCCGTGTCCCAAGTCTACCTGTGTCGCAAGTTGAAGCATCTGAAAACTGAACTTTTGTCCGAAGTTGTGTCCTAAGCTGATAGAAAAAGAAGAAGACTTCACATACTTTCAAGCGCATTCGTGAAATTTTTACGTTATTAAAAATAAACAATGGATGGGCAAGGTGAGCTTTCTCAAAAACAGTATGATAAATTGGTAATAAATATTCGGTCTGAACAATTTTATTTGAAGGCTAAAACTTTTAAAACGTAAGTTTAAAAATTAAATTTGGATGTCAATGGTTAATTTATTTTAAATAAACCGTTAAGGCGTTTATTATAAATAAATATCCAAACAAATAATTTTGTAAATTATAATAAAAAATAACACAGCAAATACCGAATTTAGTGCGATCTAGTGTCAGATTCTGAAAGCTCACTTCGGACAACGCATTTGTAGGGCACTTCGGACCGCGTCAACGTGACGTCACTTGACGCCGACTTTCGTCCAGGTCCAAAGGAACTTGCCGAGTGTAGACACGGCCTTGAGAGAGGTTGCCCCGCTGTTCCTCTGAGCCAGAAGGACGCGTGGGGCTGATGTCGATAATGCTCTCTGCTCGCTACACGTCCTGGCAGTCAGGCAACACAGCCCTCCACCCGCTAAACCACCCCAATCCCTCTCCCAACTCACACCAATCCATACGTCGAACCACCGTCGGAGCTCCTTCGAGGCCAAAGGCTCCCGATCTCCCCCAAGCCAAGCTCGCTGGCTCGCAACCTCGAGGCCGAGTTTATAAACTACGCAACAAGCGTAAAGGCTATTCACGATAAAGTGAGCACTTTTGAAATAAACCTTAGAAAAAAAGCCACTGCTCCTACCTGCATGCTATTTTGACGGGCACCTTGAGTGACATGCGCCCAGTAAAGTTAGTAATGATAAATGGAAAATAGTTCCATATCTTAACGTCAAATAAATTGTGTTAGGTAACAATTTGTGCTAACTGAAAATATTTCTCTTCCTCTCTGTAATTTTTTTTTTCTTCGATGCGTCTAAGTATAAGATGGAACAGATTTGTAACAGATTTACTTTTCTAATCATTCCACAGTTTCATTTGACCGACGTATGAATAAAGTGATGAGGCTCATGACAATGTTAATTTTACATAAGGTGGAGGACTACACAACGTGCGTACAAGAATATCTTAAGCAGGGCTTTCAAAAGCGCTAATTTTACCGTGAATAGCCTACAAGAAAGCAACGACGCAACGCAAGAAGGTTTACGATTGACTTAACAGAATAAGTGTGCCGTGTTCTTAAGAAATGAATCAATGTGTTCAAGGGTATTAGTTTATGGCTGTCGTGTGCGAGTGTTGTCGGGTCGTGTGCGTTCTTGGCGTGACTTAAGATATCGTTATAGTTTATATCTTAAGTACATGAAGTAGCCAATTAGAGCACGGCGACATTTGTGGTTGGCAGGAAACTGTATTTACATCTTGTATTTAAGTTAGGAGGCCTATGTCGTATTGTTAAATCGTATGAAAGTAATTATTTTAATCGAGATACAGTATCCTATTAATTTAAAGAACTGTTCATGAACATGTTTTCTTTCCTGGAAGAGGTTATTTAATTTTATTTAATTAACCTTTTCAGCTAGTATTGATGTAAATGCCCAATCTTGGCATCGGCTTCCTCTTCCATAAGATATCACCAGTTTTCTCAAAACGTTTACACAAGCAGTAACCACAAATAATTATAATTATATATATATATATATATATATATATATATATATATATATATATATATATATATATATATATTTCACTCTTGTCCATATTTCCAGGTTATGTCGGTTGCTTTCGTCTCCTACGATTCTGATTGCCAGTTACTAATTCAATCATAAACTGCAAATTCCGTGTGCTTACCGAGTCATTCAGTAAAATTCTTAATCCTTCAGTCTTTAATCGAAAACCCACCTTTATAAACCTCGTAGGACGTAAGACGTTACCAACATTGCAAAATGAAAATACCAAACCCGTATCAAATATTATTTCCATAGATATTTTAAGGGAACGTGTTTTTTTTAAATATATTTGTTTAGTCCAGATTTTATATATATATATATATATATATATATATATATATATATATATATATATATATATATATATATATAATTTCGAGCTTTGTTAATTCACCGGTATATAGTTTTTAAATGCCCGATTGACGGATGTTTCAGATAATTATTAAATTTTTCCTGCAAGATGGAGATATTAAAATATTCAAATACATAATAATATTGTATAATTTAAAAGGAATTTTTAACCTATCACTGCTGATTTAGAAGGTGCAATACGCAACCTAAAACGCAAGAAGTTAACGAACTTTTGCACTGCGTTCTTGCGTCCCTACGAGTTTATAAACGGTATCTTTGAAATGGATACTTTCGAATGTTATTGCATATGTGCGTTTCTGGCGTTGTATATAAACCAGACTTTACCTTGCTGCTGTGAGTTGGCGCGGTGTCCGGGGGGGGGGGGGGGGGGGAAAGATAACGGCGAATTTACATGACACGGCCAGTAACCTGCCTTTATGTTTCCTTTGTTGGAGGCCCACCATATTCCCCACGGCAAGGAAATAAACAAGGAAAAAACATATATATATGAAGAGTAATTCAATTCCCTTTGTGATGTGCGTTTGAAATAAAATGTATTTCTTTTATAAAACCTGCCCCCGGAGAAAGGTTAGCAGATGTGATTCTACGCACGTAATGCGAATATTCGGGATACTGAAAACTGTTACATTTATAAAAACACGTAACTTTGGCCGCGAACAAATTTATTTCTACGTATCGGCGTGCGTCTCATGCAGACAAAGTTCAATTTCCAGCTGCTTGAGTAAGTATACGATCGGTAGAAATCTACATACGTCATCATTATACCGATATTTCAAATCACTGAAGTTAGAGATCCAGACATTATTATGCAAACTTAGAATACACCAAATGTTTCTCATTTATACGCACGAGCTAATGTGGGTTATAGACTAACAGTTTTCGTGTTAGGAGTAAAATTCACTTCGTCCCCTTAGATGTGTGTTTGCCCAAAACGATATTTTCTGTTTAAATGAGAATTTAGAAACATTTGCGTAGATTACTCGTTGCTGTTGAAAGGAGAGTGGTAGTTCCAGAATGTCATATTTTCATTTCATTCAAGTACCCTGGTAGAAGTGTTAACAAAATAGAATACATAGGCCAAAACCACAACATTTTCCTGAATGTTGAAAACAAATTTTATGATTTGACTTATGATGCAACATATTTTAATTAAATGTGCTGAACTCAACAAAAAAGTTTAGCCTAAATTTTAATTTGTGTCCTTCATTTGCTATATCAAATTTACAAATTGTTCTGAAAATTAAGGGTTTTAAACATATACGTGGATTGTTAGTTCTGAACATTTTATAGCCTCCAAACTAGACGATGGTCAAATTTCTTTCTAGTTGTGGCCTGCGATGAAGTACAAGAACTCGTGAGCTAAAATTTTGTGCTTTAAATGTACAATTGAGACCGGTATTAACTCCCAACTTTATTTCTATTCAGGGTAGTATTGTACCTGTTATCGCTAAGTTCATTTAAATTATTCTAAAATGAAGTGCATAATATCTGAAAGAAATATGCCAACAAACTTGAATTGTCTTATATCCCAGATGTCGGCATAACAATAACAAAAATCTTGGAAACTAACATTTCTTGAACAACTTATTGGTACACCTTATCTATGCATTAAAAATATTCCCACAGTTTCTTGTGTTGCAGTAGGGCACATAAAGTTAATTTTCTTCATTTTTGACATACTGTTACATGCTTACAGATCTGGATCTCTTCCCTTGCGGTACGCGCGGGCGAGCTAAGGGTCTGTGTGAAGGCCACGCTGGTAACCTGAGAGTGCGCGGAGATTTTCAATGGCACGCCGCCGTGGGTAACGCCACCGCGATAAGCTATCGTGACTCATACCTCTCTTGATATTCAGCGGATTGAATTTCTAGGGTTTTCTACGAAAGAATGTTCTGGCCAGAGCGACTAGATCGAGCCAGCGAGACTACTTACGGTGATATTTTTCGTTAGTTTGGAATTCGGTTATCTGAGAGAGGTTATGAAAAATGCCCCCTTAATGCAGTTGTTAGTTGTCAAACCATTAGAGTTTTCAAAATATAACCACTCAAATTCCGACACAAGAGTGTTACAGGCAGGTTCAAAGTGTTGAATTAGAGTAAGCGCACTGGGTGACACGCGCCCAGTAAAGTTGGTAACGATGGATGGGAAGTAGTTCTGTATCTTAATGTTGAATAAAAAGTGTAAGGTAACAACTTCTGATAATTTAATTTTTTTTTTTTTTTAATACATCGAAGTGTAAAAATGAGCAGATTTGTGAAGTATTTACTTTTCTAATAATTTCACGGTTTCACTTGACCGACGCATGAATAAAGTGATGAGGCCCATGGCAATGTTAACTTTACACAAGGCGGAATTACAAACAACGAGCATACAAGTAGATCTTAAGCAGGGCTTTCAAAAGTGATTATTTTACCGTGAATAGTCTATTTCTCCACTATTACTCTTATTATTCTCAGCGAAGCAGGGCTTTCAAAAGTGATTATTTTACCGTGAATAGCCCATATCTCCACTATTACTCTTATTATTCTCAGCGAGCCCAATATTTAATGTCTATATCAATTCTAATTTAAGTCTATATTGCTGCCTCTATATTGGTTATAGTCGTGGAATTCACACTCATTATTCACACAGATATTCAATATGTGTAATGCCATAATTCCAAACATCTGTCAGTCACGCCCGTCAGTCTTACTCTTCACTGTACCAATGCTCGCAGTCCGCATACGCCACTCTCGCTGCCTCTCGTCGCTTCGCTGGCTCGTCGCTTCATCGCTGTCTTTTCGTACACCTGGCTCTTAAGATTCACACAATCCTCCAAACTCTATACTGCTGGTCGGGGGTTGAGCTCGAGGCCCGCCGCCGCTAATAATCAGCTGGACCGACCGAAGGTTCGATGCACCCCAAGTCGCTGCGTGAGAGGGAGAGGCGGGAACGATAACCAGAACATACTTACAACGATAACCCCGAAATTCAATCCGCTCTAGGGCGGGAGCGCACGAGTCCCGATAAGGCTTATCGCGGCGGCGCAGCAGCGGCTAGCGCGGTGGCAAGCCTTTCTAAATCTCCGCGCGCTCCTCGGGGTCACCAGAGACTCCCTTGGCTCACTGTGCTTTGCACACTTAAGTGAGATGGGGCGAAGGAAGCGAAACAAAGCAGAAACGTGCGACAGTAATTTACTTCTCGCGATTATTTTTTTCAAGCATAATTACAAGTATAAAAATTAGGTTAAGCTATCCACGGTAAAATTAGCCCTTTTGAAAGCCCTGCTTAAGATCTACTTGTATGCTCGTTTATAATTCCGCCTTGTGTAAAGTTAACATTGCCGTGGGCCTCATCACTATTCATGCGTCGGTCAAGTTAATCTGTGGAAGTATTGGAGAAGTAAATACTTACAAATTTGCTCATTTATACAATTCGATGCATTAAAAAAAAAAAAAAAAAAAAAAACAGAAACAGAAAGAAATCATTTAAGTTAACACAAATGGTTACATAGCACTTTTTATTCGACGTTAAGATATGGAACTACTTCCCATCCATCGTTACCAACTTTACTGGGCGCATGTCACTCAGTGCACCCGTTAAAATATATTCAGGTAGGAGCGGTGACATTTTTCTAAGGTTAATTACAAAAGTGCTCACTTTATCGTGAACAGCCTTTATTAAAACTGCTGCTATTTCACACTGCTAGGCGTCACTGTATGGTAATGCTGGAGATGCACTGCGTCGTGGTACAGAAGAGGTCGCGACACGGTCTACGTCCATCTAGGTTTAGCAAAGACTAAAAATGTCACATATTTCCCCCTTTTGTACCGACACCGTACAAGTTGGCGGACGTATTTCCGGGTGATTTTACTGGAGTGTAGTGGAGAACGTTGGGCGGATCTCAACACCGAGGTCTTGAGAGCCGAGGATGTCGTCGAAATAAAAGGGCAGGGAAAAAGAGAGATTCCCGAGAAAACCCGCCGACCAGCGTTATCGTCCGGCACGGTTCCCACGTACAAAAGTCCGGGAATCGAACTTGGTTCGCCTAGGTTTTGGGGGGCGGGGAGTGCTCTAACCACTATGCCACCGCGGTACTGGTGATTTTTGTGATTTCTCCGGCAGTTGGATTCAAGCAGTCGTTGTGTCAACACGTGTACCTACAGCGCAATTAGGGTATTTACTTGCAATTGATACTTGCACCTAGGGTAATTACGTTTACTCTCGGTACGTTTCATATCGGGATCGTTTGTTTGACGGTTCCTGGTCACATTATACAACTCGACACAGAATTCAATAGCAATCCTTTGTCTGGTTATTAACGACGTATTCTTTTCATGCGCCAGTTTAACACATCCTGTAGTTCAGAATTTATAGCGCGTAAACAACGACAACAATGCACCCCACAGGCTATCCCAAGGACGACGTTAGCAGAATCAATCCCATAGAATCGGTGCAGTGTTTCCAGGCCGTGAAATTTAACGTTACGATCATTCATGCGACGTGGCTATTCGGTTCGTAACTTCATCTAACAACGAACTCACATCAGGTTCTTCCGTGATATAAGATGGCTTTTTAAGGGACCAGTATACGGCACTGCAATGAAATAAAAGCAAGCGAATTAATTACTTTAAAAATGAATACACTCCTGGATATGTGGGTGACTTTAAGGCAAATAATCTTTTCTGAGAAACCGTCCGTGGCATCTGTAGTGTTTAAAATGACATTCTTAAATAGCAACTGTGGCATTCGAAAACTCATTTCTTCGCAGATATAACTCCGTCAAACGTAAAAATTGAGAAGAGCACGCATTATAATCTCAACATAGTTACATATAAAATAGTGACGAAGGTGATGTGTAATTCCACCTGCTAGGTTCTGTGTCATATGGTTCATATTGTATTCTTCCTGGCGATTACATAACGCGTTATGATCAAGCAGAATCACCAACATAATTGTATTTCCCTTGCTCACGGATTGCATTAAAAATGTGATAAGGTTTCACTTCCACATCTTGCACGACGTCTGCTTTGCAAAAGAACATCTTGTGCTAAATTACGAGCGAGTTTGTCATCTTCCAGCGGTTTAATTCGATTTATAAGAATTTCGTTTACAGTGTGCATTACTTACGGGCGAGCGGGATACCCGCAAATCAGACCACAAACATGATTATGTATACAATTATCACAGCTTAGTAAGAAGTAAACCGCATTTGATCAAGTACGTACTTCACGGAAAACTAAGACACCCGATTCTATAAACACCCAGGAAAAGTAATATGAAAAGCTGAAATGATAGAAATAGAAGGAGAAAACTATAGGGAGATCAATGAATGAAAGAGAAGAGGGCCCGTGTGTAATATTGGAATCTTTATTGTCTTATACGTGTAAGAGAAAAAGTGTTGCATTTCCGAATATATCCATTTGTTGTTTACCTCATCCTATAATACACTTATACAATATGACATATTAACGAGTTACATAGTAAACATATAAAGATAAAAATAGCAATATAAATTTTAAAATAAAGTTATTTGTTAGTTGTAAAAAATTATCACGCGATATTGTAACAATTTATGTGTACCGTGGGATAATATAGATACATAGCTGAAGGTTTACAGCCTCATTTGAGTAATTTTAGAGCTTAAGTTTTAGTCAAGGATTAACTTAAAGGTCCAAGTATGGCTTGCGGGAGCGAGTTTTGAATGTCGGCCATGGACGGTTACGACACAGAGCAATTCCGAATGCAGAGGTGGAGAGGCTGCTCGTTACTCCAACCTACAGCGAAACGAGAAAAATGCAAAGTTCCTCTTGATTAGAGCTTGCACCCAAATTGGTTGTGTTTTCCCCATCACAATAATCTTGCGCTTACGAACGCCCACTGCCGAACCACGTTCGTATTTTTACTGTTTTCTCTCGCAAACACCATTGGCGGGCGTGAACAATAGTTAGGTAATAAATATAATACTTTGGCTGGAGGAAAACTTACATAACAATTCCAGCCAAACACGAACTTTCAAACACAAATAAATAGAATATCCCAATTTACCGCCAGCTTGAAAGTGACCTCTTTGTAACATCAGCGCACCAAGCAGCGGAAATTTCCCCCATGCCAAATTATCCCTCTCGCTTTGTCCGCAGCCCGAGTAGAATAGACCGTAGTGAAGTCTAGAAAATCATTCCAAAGTGACAACGCACCACATTAGTGCGCACCCAGTTTAGTATTTTCCTTGAGAACCATTTCTTTCTATAGGCTATTCACGATAAAATGAGCACTTTTGAAAGCCCTGCTTAAGGTCTACTTGTATGCACGTTGTGTATTATTCCGTCTTATGTAAAATTAACATTGCCATGGGCCTCGTCACTTTGTTCGTGCGTCGACTAAGTGAAACTGTGAAATTATTAGAAAAGTAAATATTTTACAAATCTACTCATTTTTAGACTTCGATGCATTACAAAAATCAGAAAGTGAAATTAATAAGTTAACTTAACAGAAATGGTTATTTATCACTTATTATTCGACATTAAGATACAGAACTACTTTTCCATCCATCGTTACCTACTTAACTGGGTGCACGTAACCCAGGGCGCCCGTTAAAATATATGCAGCTAGAAGCAGTGACTTTTTCTAAGGTTGATTTCGAAAGTGCTCATTTTACCGTGAACAGCCTTTAGGCATTACAAACCCACACATTTTCTCTCAATAGGCTGTTCACAGTAAAATGGGCACTTTTGAAAGCCCTGCTTAATATCTAACTATTGTATGCACGTTGTGTAGTCTTCCGCCTTATGAAGAATTAACACTGCAATGGGCCTCGTCTCTTTATTCATGCGCCCGTTAAGTGAAACTGTGAAATTAATAGAAAAGTAAATGTTTTACAAATATGCTCATTTTTACACTTCGACGCGTTAAAAAAAAAAAAACAGGAAGGGCGAGAAATATTATTACTACGGCCACCTGTTTTTTTCGCAAAAATATTCACACACAGGCTAAAGTTCAATACGCTACGCGTACGCTTACACCTTTCGCTCCTTTTTGGCTACGTGTCTTTGTGAGAAGACATTTTTGTATCTTAGTGGGTCAGTCAGAATTCAGTTACGTCTGTGATTCGCGGACAGACACCTAAGGCGAGGCGTATAACAGTTGAAGACATTTAATCACGAAAAAGGATCCGACCTAAAGTGTTTCTTTTTGGAGCTTAACGAGACCTGGAACATTTTCGCGAGAAACAGGTGACCCTAGTTATTACACATGATTACCTAACACTTTTTATTCGACGTTAAAATATGGAACTACTTTCTCCATTGCTACCAACATTACTGGGTCCATGTCACTCAATGCGCCCGTTGAAATATATGTTGGTAGGAGCAGTGACTATTTGCTAAGGTTGAATTCGAAAGCGCTCACTTTATCGCGAACAGTCTTTACTTTTATTAACGTTAGTTATAAATGAAATTTTATAATTTGCAGAAAATAATTTCTAGGTGAAAGTTCAGTTTAAGTAAACTAAAATTAAGATACTTTTATGTTAACAGAAGTAGAAAACGCTTGTGATTAAACGGCGTATTTGGGAAAGAAACACACACGTCTTTCATAGGGCGATTTCTGAAAGGTTTGATTCGAAAAGTGTGACATCGCGAATAGACTAATTGCACTGGCGATGTTTTAGCGACCCGCGTGAGCGAGCGCACGCAAACAGACTGTATGCAGTTATTAATTATCCACCTGTGAATTACACACGTGCTCGTTTCCCGTCCCGCTTCCATTATTATACGTGCCCTACATTGCGTGGTGTATTAAACGTACACCTGTAAACGAGAAAATAGAAACTATTCGCTCCTTCTAATATGTTCGTGAACCTCTCATTTCGAGTTCGTTAATGCGTTATTAACGGTTAGTCGTAAACGCTGTTTGTTTGCACCGACCGAATTACCAACTGCTGCACTGAGAGAGAATCGAACAAAATATTTGTTCGTATAGGGCCAAATATATATTCTGTCGTCCTAATGAAATATATTGTTGGGCAAACAGAATTTTAAAAGCAACAAAATTGCTTCCGTTCGTCTGACAAAATATATGTTTGAATAAACAAAATCTCTGTGTTGGGCCAAGAAAAATTAGACTGCCAACTAAATGTTTTGTTGAATTAACAGTAAATATTTGTTTGGCCACTCATTTGACTGCCTTCGTTGGAAAATACAGCTCGAGAGTTTGTTTGTATTTGTGACCATTAGGATAGTGGCCGTGTTTGTTAGTACATCTATTGATGCTTATCAACCGTATAAACACATGAATAAAACGATGCAACAAGAGACTCACAAGTAAAGCTGTAAAACTTGAAATACTGGTTTGCATAAATTACCCAATATTTGAATAATATCTATTTTAAAGCTATCCGGCGTCCTCAGTTGTCGCATTAGCTGTGGTTACAAAGGCGTAGCGCTCGAACGCAGCTGATCTCGGTTCGAAACGCGGTCGAACTTGTAAACCTTTTTCCACATCGACCCAAACAGTTTAATGTACGTGTAGCCAAACAAATCTTTAGTTGCACCGATGAAATCTTACAGTTTGGGGCAACCAAATGAGAACAACAAAATTATTTGGTTTCAGCAACAAACTATTTCATCGCCCGTATACAAACGAATAATTTGGTTGCACCAAACAAATCTTGTTTGATTCAACAAAGCCCTTTTCTCGGCGTGACCCAGTATATAATGCAATGAATATGTACTGGTGTGTGAATTGCTGTAATCTGCAATTAGCCATGTATGATTCCGTCATCAAAAACACGCATCTTTTTGCTCCGAAACAGTGGTAGATAATTCAGAAATTCGAGGGACTTTTGTCTGCTTTCCGAGTACAGGAGATTCTTCAGACACCTATAAATAATGGTTTTATTTTAAGTTTTTTAAACATTGTATTAGAAAGTTTAGATCATGTAAGAAAAATTCAATGTATTTTTTATTAAATTCATTGGCTTTTATATATATATATATATTTTAGAATAACATAATGCTATAATAAGTAAGTATATAAGACATGGCTTCACCTGTTAAAGGCTATTCCCGATAAAGTGAGCACTTTTGAAAACAACCTTAGAAAAAAAGACACTGCCCCTGCCTGCATATAATATAACGGGCACATTTGGTGACATACGTCCTGTAAAGTTGGTAACGATGGATGGAAAATAATTCCATATATTAACGTCAAATTAAAAGTGTTAGGTAACTATTCGTAACAATTGAAATTATTTATTTCGCTTTGTACTTTTTTTTTAAATTTATCGAAGCTTACAAAAAGAGCAGATTTGAGAAATACTAATTTTTTTAAGTAAATCCAAAGCTTCACTCGATCGACGCACGAGTAAAGTGATGAGGCCCATGGCAGCAGTGTTAATTTTAGATAAGGCTGAAGAATACACAACATGTATACAAGTGGATCTTAAGTAGGTCTTTCAAAAGTGCTCATTTTACCGTGAATAGTCTATACGCAGAAATTCTTCGTTTTCGTGTCGTAATTTCAGTTTCAGAGGTATTATTAGAAATATTTGACTGTAGAAAATATAAAATGCAATATTTGTTTAATACTTTTGTATCTAATTTTCACTGCCTGCAAAAAGGCGGGAACTTACATAAAAATATGTTTTTGACTTTTCACAACTAGGAGGTAACACAATTAAAATTGAGCACAGGCATATTAAACAACTCGTAAAATGTCAATTTATCTATTATCATACATCGTATGTAGGTGCTATTAGTCCGAAATTATGACGCGAAAACGAAAAATATTTGCAAAAGAGACGGAGCCGAGTGTTAACGGAAACGCATATAAACTTGAGGCGAATTCCGTCGTTTATTACTAGAGACTTGCAAAATTTGCGTTATTATTTGGCATCAAGCTGAACATCGCAGTACTGTATATACTCGGGCCGGCGTCGTTTCTCTATTGGCTACTGCATAAATGTGAAGTCACTCCCTTTCTGACTGGACTACACGTGTTTGGACTAGACAAGTGTGAAGTGTTTATTTATTGGCTAAGAGTTACCCACGGCGTGTCAAACAACGTATGGTCCAGTGACAAATTTATTGCGAAGGTACACTGTAAAAAAATAAATGTTCTGGCAAACTTCCTAAGCTGCAATGGAAGTTCTTAACCGATGCGCTGTATGGAAGTAATAGCACACATCAAGTTGCAAATACAGGCATGTTTAGCATCGTTACTATATAAAGTTGACAACTTCCCTACCCATTTGACTGTTTCTGAACAAATGTAGGAAGGTTATAATGAATGTGTAGGGGGGGAAATTACCATTCTCGCTTTGTCACTAAGCATATACACTGGTATGGTAAATTTCCGGATAATTTCTTAGAGTGTATAGGATGTTCACGATAAAGTGAGCACTTTTTAATGCCCTGCCAACAGGCATTAACCACTAATAAATATGTTTTATTGCAGTCTCAGGCATTAACTTTTGAAAGTGGTGAAAGTATACACCGTATTTATAAGCTACTTGACAATACTGATACTAAAAAGTGTCTTAAACATAAAAAATAACTTAAAAGAAAAATTTGAAAGGACCTTAAAAAGTGCTCACGTTACCGTGAACGGCCTATACATGTGTTTGAAGTTTAATGCGTCCCTGTCCCCAAATAATAACGCGAATTTTGCAGGTCTGTATTTGTTACACGCGCGTCGAGCCCCTGTGCCATGAGCACACTGATAGCGAGTCATAGAATAAACAAATACACAAGAATGACGTGGGCCTACTGACTGGCTGAGCGGGGCTGTGGGAGCGGGCCTGGCGTCTGATTGGCTACTGCGTGCTGTGAAGGGTTCTCCGTTGGTTAGTCTGCCGGTTGGCAAGTAGTGTACCACGCGCTGATTGGTGAACGGCGTTCACAACACGTTGCTGGCCGGTGACTCCATTTTGCTGGCGCGTGCAGCTGGAGTTCGCTGTACAAGCGGGTGTTTCATCTCTGTATTCTTAAGTATAGGCTGTTTACGATAAAATGAGTACTTTTGAAAGCCCTGCCTAAGATCTACTTTTACGCACGTTGTATATTCCTCCGCTTTATGTAAAATTAATATTACCATTTGCCTCATCACTTTATTGAAGCGTTGGGCAGGCGAAACTGTGGAATTATTATTAAAGTGAATGTGTTACAAATCTTATATCTTTTTACACTCCAATATGTTAAAAAAAATTAAGTAATCACAAATGGTTACCCTAACTCTTTTTATTCGACGTTAAGATATGGGACTATTTTCCCTCCATCGTTATCAACTTTGCTGGGTGCATGTCACTCATTGCGCCCGTTGAAATATATGCAGGTAGGAGCAGTGACTTTTTTCTACGGTTGATTTCAAAAGTGCTCGCTTTATCGTGAACAGCCTATAGTCTGTGATATAGTCAATTCACGGTTTCTTCAAGCTTTTTGAATAATCACCCTATGTATGACATGTTTGGTTATTCTTCAATAGCCCATGTATCACAAGCGTTTTATACTTATCTTAATCTGTTAGATTGAACATTTAATTAAATCGTAATTATAAATTATGTTACGTGCTGGCACCGACTCCGCTGCCCCGCCCCGTAATCGGAGGCCCACCTCGCCCTCCCCTCTTCCTGGAACACTGCGCTCGCGGCCTCCTGATTCCCCCTTCTGGGAATCCCGTGAATGCTGACAGCGGCGAGACTTGCTGGCGTCACAGACCTCCTCTCGCCTGCTAGAGTTTCCGATACGTTTAGCGACGACGCAAGAATGTTGTGGTGAGACTTGCTACCGCCTCAGCCCTCCGTGACGCATCACGCGAGTTGGGGAAGATTCTAGGTGGCGGCCTAAGACCTATATATATATATACTACCGCAACCCAGCGACCGGCAGTCTTTGATGGTCGTCTGATCGAGTGTGCGCGAGCGAAGCGATGAGTGGACGACGGATGGAGATGGCGGGACAACATCGAGTGAGGTGTTCGTGGCTTGAATGGACGAGAGGGTGTGAAACCGATGAGTGAAGCCTACTGTGGGTGAGGGCGCTTGGATGACTCTAGAACACTGTGACTGGCGGGACATGGACACAACTGAGGTAGGAATGGATGGAAGAGTAATACTGATTTTATTTTAAATATTCGAACTGTTAAATATGGATGCATAAATTATAAAATGTCTGAATAGGTTGATACACTGTCTATTGCGACTGATCTGTAATTATTTTATTTAATTGATTGGTCATTATAAATTTTATTAGATCTGAGTAATTAGTTGTGAACAGTAAGTGATATCAATTTATTGTGAGATTTTGAGTTGAGGGAATTTTGCTGTAGTTATTGTAAATATAATAAGGAAATTATAATTTATTCTTTTATTTGTTTAAGACCTCCATCCCTTAACGAACTTGGTATAGCCCACTTAATTTCTAGAGATAGAAATTGTAACAATGGTGTCAGAAGCAGGATGGAGGCATTTTGTAAAAAAATAAAATAACCGTATAGTATTTGTGAATATCGCGATATTTGAGAAAAAAATTTATGTAAAATGGATAGGTTTTGATAATTCTCATAACTCTTTGCTTAATAAAATGGCTGTTTTGTGAATTTATATATTTTTCTGTAAGGATAACTGTCGTGCAGAATACCTGTTTTGCAGGATATCTGTCATACCGGATGATCATTTCAAACGCAACGAACGAACGTAAAATGTGATGAACAAATGTAAAACGTAAAACATAACAAACTAACCTTAAACATATCAAAGTTTAACAGATATCTAGATGTGAGTTATAAAATCTTTAATTTTATTTCTATACTTTCCTTCTTTTATTTTTATACTCAAATCTACTGTTTTAAAGCCATAATCTTTGTGCCAACATTTTGTACAAATTTCTTTAAATTTTTCATAATCATATATCCCCCAACAATATCATTATATATGTGCTTTAAATTAGTATCATCGTGTCTAAATATACACAAAAAATTTGTATTATCTCTTACCAATTGTTTAAGTATTTTTGAATATGTTTGGGATAAATAAAATACATCTAAATTTTTATGTCTTCTTCTAGTGAAATAATCGCGAATTATATCTTGATTGTCTAAAATAACATCGTCAAATATAACTAGCGAATCATTTTCACATTGATATAAAGGAGTCATTTAATAATTATTAAAAGATGCCCTTTTTATTTAACTTTAAGCTTTTTGGATAACATATGAAAATCATTTTGTAACTCAATATATTTTGGTTGATTTAAACTTTTTGAACAAACATACAATTTATTAAAATTTATCCATCCTACGTTATAAATAAAATTTATCATCAATTCAGTTTTTCCACTACTGCTTGAACCTACTATTATAGCCCTCATTTTATCAGGCAATAATTCACCATTCTTTTTAATTTCGGAATTATCTTCATGAATTAAAACACCAACATCCCATTTAAATTTCTTCATTTAATAAGATATTTTTGTGATAAATGGATAATAAAATTAAAGAGATACTTCATTATGATTTTATCCACAGAGAAAAATCGATTGCTTTGGTTAGTTTTCATACAACATTTTTATCTCCAAATATAAACAATAATATAATGACAATTGAACACATGAGTCCTATTGTCAATACGATATTGAATCGTTAAAAGTAACTATAAAGTCAATTGACCCATTTTCAACAAATAACATCGAATTAACAGCAGATCACGTAAAAATTAGAATATCTATCAAATCTAAGTTTGATACTAAATTTGACGACCGACTTTCTGAAATTCTTGGATTTAAAAGAGATATGACTATTGAAAAAGACTAAGGTGCTATAGGTACTAAATTACCTGATTTTAACCTATTTAAAACAATAAATGTTCACTGTAACTTGTCATACAGTATGTTTATCAAATATGATGAATCAAACCATTTAGAAACAGATATAATAGCCATTTTTCCAATTTTTATGAGCCAGCTTTTCCAATTTTTAGAAACTTAATAATGAACGTTTTAATTATATTGTTTTGGGAATTAGAGATATAAATGGTAAACTGATTGATTTCGATGGTGCTGATATCGATATTCTTTTGGAAACCAAAGAAGTTTAAAGGTGTCCTTTGGGAGCCTTTACTATCTCCAAAATATACAATATACATATAAAGATTAATTAAAAGTTATTAATTTTGATATCCATGTGGTAACGCATCTATTTTATTTTCTGATATAATTATTTTGTTATTATAAGGACTTAATGCAATTGTATTGACTTCGACTGTATATATTTCATGCTTCTTGCTTCTTATTAGATTAATTGTTCTATATTGCATTTTCTCTTTAAACAAACAATTCTTATAGTCCTCAAATGTTATTAGCTTGCTAACAACACATTTCTTTACTCCTTTCTATTTTTTAATTTTCTTTATCGTCAACCTTATAAGCATACATTTTTGATTGTAAACCAACAAATTAATTCATTATTTTATCATTACATTCATTTTTCATTTTTCTTAAAACGTTTTTATTTATTTGAGACATGTTATAAATATTATCATTTGGATAATCACTTGTATCAAATTTTTCTATCATCAACTTCATATCTTCCCAAAAATCTTCAGTTTTTAGGTTATAAAAGTACGAATCAGTATCTTGATAACATAATTCAATGTTATCACCATATTTTGGTTTTATTATGTTATAATGAAAATCATACATCAATTCTTTCGATATGTCTAAAATTGACGTACCCTTATTAAATTTTACATTTGTTTTATTCATATGCAAGGCCACAAGAAAAAGTTGATGCTATTTTTTGTTGTGTTTTTGGTTAAAATTATCAGAAAAATCGCGCTGCGCTAGGATCGGCATTATACATCTACTTTTGTGGTATATTTAAAGGGTTGTAGATGAATTAAAAGTAATTCAATTTTTGAAAAAGTAATATTTGATGCTGTTAACTGCACAACAGGAAAGAAAAGTGCTGTTAACTCAACAAAAAGATGAAAAAATGTGAGAAAAGCAAGAACATAGTGTTAATTCTCAAATTACAGCTCATCACACCTGTATCACAAAGTACAGGAGGGACTGATGTTAACTAAAGAAAAGGTGATTAATGACCTAAGGAGTGTGAAATTGCTGTATTTTGACCAGAAGAGTGTGTTTGATATGCTACGAGGTTAGTGTTAACAACCCTCGCCCACCTACGCATTTAGAGATTTCATAATGATTTTTCTATTTCATTATCTGAAGGAGAGTCTTATAAAGACAATATAAATGTAAATATTTGAAGTCAAATGATTACAGTTTTAAATATATAGCACCGAAAAGTCGTAAATTTCGGAATATAGGAGCCCAAGCTTGTATGCTTCTAATTGACTTTGCCAAATAAATCACATGTCATGTGATCTTATACACAATGTGTTAATTAAGTGTCAAGTATATTTAACGATGGGTACTCTGGTACTGTTATCCTCAATCTCTTTTAACATAGGTATTGATGTTTTTGCCAACACATTTTTAATAGTCCAAGGAAACATGCAACACTGCGTATCGAAACGTCACTTGTATACGCACTATTAAAAATAATAATAAATAAAACTTTGTACGGAAAAGTTTTGGTAGCAAAAATTTTCCAGAAATGTCTGTAAAATCACAGACTTGCCGTAAATAGCCACGGAACTTTCTGTGCACGCGCAAAAATTCTAGTAAATTTACAACCTAGCTTTTCTATACTTTCTGTTTGAGAAAAGAAATCACGAAATAAATAAATTTTTGGTACACAAAGGTTTTACTGTGTATAAAAAGAATATTATACTATATTACAGTATATTGTAATATTATATTAGCCTATATTATAGTATATTGTACTAATCTTTTACTGTGAATCGAGATTTAAACACGAATCAAAATCTCTGGAGTCAGCTATTCTAATCACTCACCTATGACTTTGTGACAGTAAGGTGTATAAATATGTTATCCCTTTAAACGTGACGTAACTTCTTTAGTTTATAATGATTCTGGTGTGTTTTACATGTCGCGAACTGTTACAGGTGCCTGATACTTCTTTATAATGTTTCAAGGAATGTTTAAGTGGCGTGGATATCCTGATTGCTGCAGAATGTGACGGGGATAATCGATGTTGATAATCAATTAATCGATTATAATTACATAATTGAGAGTAATCAATGTTGATCTAGATAATCGAAACAGTAATCGATTATAAAAAATAATCCTCACTGCAAAGTTCATTTTTTGAAAAATAATATTGGAATGAAGACATTTATACTTTGAGTTCTGCTATTTCTTGTACACTCATAACAGAAACTTAATTAATTTTTTACATGTACATGTTTCATTCACTTCTCTTTTTAAATATTTGTCTAATGTTTTGAACATTATGATTTCTGAAGAAAAGTGTCACGGCGCGGTTCCAGCATATGAAAGAATTTGTTAATAAGATGTAGCATGTTTTTAGGTTTGCCATGATGATTATTTATAATTTTTGTGGAACTGTAAGCATTCAACAGCATATGTGAAAATGTGCGTACTGCGTGTTCGTGTTGAACTGTGTATCCAGATCTCTACAAAATGTAATATACTGAATAATTTCGTCGAATAATCGTTTGATAATCGATTTTTATTCGATGAAAGTGAATATGAAGAATCGATTAATCAATGGTACGAAATAGTTGGTTTGCGCGATCACTAGCCTGGCTGCAGCGGCCAAGGAAGGTTCGTGTATACTTGGCATTGTTCTTTCCTGAAATCCGAAGCTGTAGGTAAAACGTGCAGAAGTTCCGTATTTGGTATTTACGTAGCTCAGTTATTTTCATTCTTCATCGCGTATCGTGTTTCCGTACATCAACTGTACATTTACGTAAATATTCCCGCGAATTTATGGAAATCTCTGACATTACGTGGACCTCAGCTGCAATTTGCTCAAATTATTACCCAACAAACATACAGGAATCGTAACAGAACAGCTGGAAACTCCCAACTTTTTTTTTTTTTTTACATAATACTGAAGACTATTGCTTGGAGGTAGAATACGTGGACTAAAATTCATACACATAAAATGTCCCCATCTAGGCATAAATAATAAACGATTCATTCACGAAATAATATTGCAAGAAATCAGACAAGAGATGAAAATTTAAAACACTCTTTATATGTGTAACAAAGGAATAGGGCTACAAAGTCGAATTCACATAAACCCAATTAAAACTAAAAACGAACCTATTTTTTAGCTCTTCTCTTCTAAATGATTTTGATTCTCAGTTTTTCTGTAAAACTGAGAAAAAAAATCCCTTTTAAAGATACTGAACAAGTTAATCACGAACGCTATAGAAAAAAAAAAAGGCACATCACCCACAATACCAGAATATATGAAGATTTTTTTTTTTTTTGCTCTGGAGCGTGGGCCTTTCAGATACCCGAGAACAAGTGGTGGAGGGGTATGTTGATGAAAGAGAAATAGGGTAATATTGGATACAGCGATATCTCTCCCTTGCTTCATCCGAGCGGAAGAAGAAAATTGTTACTTTCCATCCGTCCTCAATAGACTATATCCAGCGATATTTCCACAGACGCCGTACATAATGCGATGTGCCACTCAAGTGCGCCTGGCTTATAGGATTACTTTTTTTTTTTCACGGGAATTGGGGCGCCATGACTGCAAGAGTTGATACTAGCACCGTATTGTAAATTCGTATTGAGATCATTCTTGCGGAGGTAACCACATTACGGGGTATGCTCGAGGGACAGCTATAAAACGTGATTAGATTTTCTCTTTGCTTCGTCTGCTAACACAACTATGAAATTGCTTGCCCCCCTCCCCACCCCCCGGCTTTGGTTATTACTCGAAGTATGCGATAGCAAAAAAAAAAAGTTAATGAAGGAAGAAGAAAAGGAATTTTACTTAGAGATTAAAAAAATGCTACCACTGATGAATTTTCCTGCATAAATTTATTTTTCATTCACCGAGTTCAAACGACTTAACCGTTTACTCACGAATTATTAGGACTTCTTATGGTGCATTTCAACGATCGCAATGATGTTTGGATAATTTGTTTCGAACTTGGCCATTCAAATCAAACGACTGCATTTCAAACACATATAAACTTACCTTTTAAAAAATGGCTTTGGATTTTTGTTTAAATATATTACGTCTGTAGGGATTTTTTTTGTAGCGAAAACATGTTACGTGTATTTGAGATACCACGCAGGTAAAATGCATATGTAAGGGCTTTTAGTTGTAAACGTTAACAGTTTGTAAAGCAGTTAAAAACGTACGTACACCTTATCATAAGATTGACTTTAAAATTTATCTGTCCATTTCGTATTCAAATCCCTTTGTCTCCATTTTATTGTGTCATTAGATGTTTAAGTTTACATTAACCTAAAAACTTATAATTATTGAGCACCTATTTACACAACTGAGTAAGCGTATTTTCACTGCAAATAATGCTGTATGGAGCAAGGAAAAAACGACAATAACAGAAAAATTAGCATAGATTTTTTTTTTTTTTTTTTTTTTTAATTTTATTGTTTGACTAACTAGTTATTTGGCAGAGTCCAGTGTTTCCATAACAGTCAGGGTGTAATACAGAGAAACTATACCTTAAAAACATGGTTGTGTTACTTTCATGCAACTTCTATTTAATATATATATATATATACAAAGATCAGAATTTGTACATTTATATCACATTATATACTTCAGGAACCCTTAAAGTTTTTTAAAAAAAGTATAAAAGAATGTGTTTATAAGTGGTTAAGTAATATGCTTACATTATAAAATTTGTTAGTCGCGATGCTACTAGACCGCGAGTCAACTGATTTTTTCCGAATATCGAAATTTCCTCTATAGTAAAAATTTTGGGATAGTCCAAAATAATACCCTCCAGCGTTAAACATGTTGTTCTAACGATGCAAGTTAGACTGTAAAAAAATAGAATTTCTTTTATATAGTCTATACCTAAACCATCGATATTATAGGAGAGGAAGCGAGCGAGAAAGGAAGAGTGATTTCTCTTCGTCTTGATGTTCCAACTTACCAATGCCTTGTCCTGCAAACTCCGCAATGCAACACCACCTCACCTTTCAAATGCCCCTACTTGTAGGACTGGCGTCTACGGGATTTAGATCTTAGTCGAAGATGCTGTAAAAACGGCGTCACTGCGAATATCGTAGCGCTCGTTGTCCAACGCGCAGGGTCGCTGGTTGGTGATGCAAGAAAGACTACGCTTGGTCGTCATCTAATTAGACCAGAAGTAAATCCCACACTGATCTTGTTTGCTGTCCCAGACACAGACACTGTACAAAATACTCAACAAACAAATGGCATGTCAAATACATTCTTAAGGAAATGAAAAAATATATATATATTACCAGCTTAATAATTAGTGGATTTCATAATGAAAATCAGTGCCTACCCCTTACTGCAATTTCAAAGTCATAAATAATTCAGTAAACTTGGCCCGTGGAAGTTAACAATGCATTTCCATTGATTCCAGTGGACGATTTTTAGCGTTTTACAGTAGAATTTAAATGATTTGGAACAATATTTAATGAGCGAAGGAGCAAATATACAAGTTTAAGGAGAATTGAACGCTTTTGTTTTATTACGCTATTACGCTCATTACACGATGTATTAGAACATACCTGGACTATTTGTGGCCAAACTCCATTCCTGTAGGGAGTAACTGAGAAATGCACATGTCTGTATGTCGTACAGTTAGACTAAAGAAGAAAGGGTCGCATTAATTTTGCGGCAAACGTGTCGCTCTTAAAGTTTCCTATACTTATATTCTACTAGTAATCTTTATATAGGCTGTTCACGGTATAATGATCACTCTTTGAAATCCCTGGTTGAGACCTACTTGTATGCACGTTGTGAATTCTTCCGCCTTATGTAAAATAAACATTGCCACGGACCTCATCACTTTATCCATGCTTCGGTCAAGTGAAACTGCGAAATTATTAGAACAGTAAATATTATGCAAATCTGGTAATTTTTACACTTCCGGCACATCAAAACAAACAGAAAGGGAAAGAAATAATTTAAATTATCATAAATGTTTACCTAACACTTGTTATTCAACGTTAAAATACTGAACTACTGACCAGCCATCATTACCAACATTACTGGGCGCATATCACACAGTGAACCCGCTGGAATAAACACAGTGACATTTTTCTAAGGTTGATTTAAAAAGCGCTCACTTTATCGTGAACATACTTTGCCACAGTTAAAAGGAACAAAAGATCCAGGTAAACGGACGCCATCTTTCACGCCGCTTGCAAGGTAAAATAATTCACTCGTTTCTAAAGTGCGAATTTCCGGAAGCACGTGTACTGTCCTCACTCACGTAATGACCCTTAGCAAGGCGCCTCCTGGAATACCTGTAACTCTGTTTCCTTCCACGAACGCAGCTCTGGACCGCCGACGGTAATTGCTGTTGCCAGTTAGGCATTAGTTTCCCTGTGGTGTATGTTCGCATCCTCTTCCTCTTCGAGCTCCAGCCACTCCCATATTTCACGCAACCCTCCGTCCGCAAATTCCCCCGTGTGTTACACCCACTGGCAGAAAAATTTTCAGCACCGTCGTGAGAGGTGTTAAGGCGATCGTCCACCTGGAGGTTAGTGAAGTGAAGAGGGAAGAGATTTGGACGGCTCTTAACGCGTCGAGGTCTTGAGAGCCGATTAGAGTGATCGGGGTGAGCATATAGCAGCGCCGGAATGAAACGGCCAGGGAAACGGGAGATCCCCGAGAAAACTCGCCTGGCTGGGGATTGAATCCGGATCGCCTTGGTGGGAGGCGAGCAGGCTAACCGCTCAGCCACCGTGGCCCCCTGGAACTCGTACGGGAGAGTAACAGTTATATGCTGTTCATGGTAAAATGAGCACTTTTCAAAGACCTGCGTAAGATCTACTTGTTTGCATGTTCTGTATTCTTCCGCCTTATGTAAAATGATCATTGTCATGGGCCTCACCACACTCTCCATACGTCGATCAGGCGAAACTGTTAAATTATTGGAAAAGAAAATATTTTGAAAATATGGTCATTTTTACAGTTCGATGCATTAAAAAAAACAGATAGGTAAATAAATAATTTAAGATATCACATATATTTAGCTAACACTTCCTTATCGACATTAATGCATGGAACTACTTCCCATCCATCGTTAGCAACTATCCGGGACTTATTTCACTCATGCGCCCGTTAAAATATATGCAGTGACATTTTTCTAAAGTTGATTTCAAAAGTGCTCACTTTATCGTGAACAGCATTTAATGAGTAAAATAAATACGATCCAAGATCATAGTCCATTCACGATCACATCAAACTTTTCAAAAGCTCTGTTAAAGTTATACTTCAAGGATATTCATCCGCCTAGTACAAACAAAGGTTAACCGATTCTAGCAAGTTACACCAAAGAGGCAACTTACCGCATTCGTGAGCGCTCGGTGTAATAATATTTTGCATATAACTATTTCTCAATAGGCATTACCAACACACGTAATTACTCCCTGTTTTTATTAGCATCAACTATAAATTAAGAATTATAATTTACAAATTACAATTTAATTAAATGTTCATTTTAACTGAAAATAAGGTAGTTTTATATTAACATAAGTATAAAACGCTTGTGATACATGGGATATTAGAGAATAACTAAACACGTCATACATGGGGTGATTTTTCAGGGGTTTGATCCAAAAAGCCGACCAACGGCATCGTCTGGTGTAACCGGCGAATTTAACCCCCAGGTAGGAAAGGGCGGACACCCTCGCGATCGAGACAGGAAAATAACGTACTAAGAACATCATTATATCCATTGCCGAGATGTCGGCACAGTGGGGTGCCGTACGGTAAGAAAAGGGGGTGTTCAGAATAGGGGCTTTTCGGAAAAAATATTTTTTTTTTCTGTTGAAGTGGTACAATTCCACTCTACTAGTTACACAAAACACGAAATTACTACCCTTGAAAATTATTTCTGGGGAAACTCCACGCTTCGCTGATGCGTGACTGCTTCGCGGTCACCTCCTACAAAAAACAGCCAGCTCGCCTTGAATCACTGATTTGGGTATTAACTCCTCTGCTGGCGCTGAGACTCTGTCACGTGTAATTTTTGGCTACGCTTGAATAGTAATTTTATTTGCGACGGGGCGTGTGCTTATTCCTTATGTTGTTATTCTACCAAGAGATACGGTCTGGCGAGAAAGTGACGAGGGTAACGCTCTCGGGGATTAGTTTCAACCTAAAGTATTGTGGTCAGCCGAGGGTTGTAGAGAGAGTGTTATACTGTTGTCGCGGTTGTCAGCGAACCGCCGAGCTGTTTGACACGTGCCGCCGCCACTCGGGCATTCAGGGGCCAAAATCCGCCTGGATACAATTCGCCTGCTACACCGGCACGATTCTCACACGTGAAAATCCGGAGTGACCTGGCTGGGGATTGAACCCCGATCGCCTTGGTGGGAGGCGAGCAGGGCTAGCAGCTCAGCCACTGTGGCCGCTGTACCTACAGCTGGAGATCGGCCGTCATGTCGCACCTCTGTATTGTCTCGCGTTCTGCGTCTACGTAGTGGATCAGGCGATCCGGCGTGTCTGCGCCTGCCGAGGCAGGCCTTATCACAAAGCGGACGCGAGGTCGTGAAGCCTAATGAAGCGTGCGGCGACACGCGGGGCCAATGGCGACGGCCGACACACAGCCGGTTGGGTCCGGAGGCGGCGCCGCCACAAAGTAGCGGCTTAATTGCCCGTGAGCGGACCAGCCGGGGCGGAAAATCCGTTAGCGCGGGCGTGGAAAAGGTGAAGTACCTCGAGGGCGTGAGAAGGCAGGGGGGATGTTTGTGTGGCCGGCGATATCTACAAGGCGCGCTCGCGACAAAAAAAAAAAAACATATAGAGAGTGCGCAGACAAAGCAAGGGAGAAAAAAAAACTGCAGAGGTTTGTTTGAGCCGATTCGAGCCATTTTACTCCCACGTCACAACACCGTTTAGGCACTCCATCTACATACTGGATGAACTGCGCCACAGTATCCATGGTCTTAGTTGGGGTAGGGCAATGTGCAGCAATTTCTCACCCCTTGCCAAAAAAATAATTAAATAATTAAAAAATAAATAAGTAATATTAAGTTATTGTTTTAATTTAAATTGAAGTGGAAAAAAATAATTACATGGAATAAATATCCGACTGCCATTCCCCAAGCTGGCATTGTACGAAAGATAATTCTGTTACCTTTTTGAAAATTTTATTTGTGGAGCCTTTCTAAAATTGTTTCTCTTCGCAATATGAGGTATAGTAAGGTCTTACGAGAGGCCATGAGCTAAAGATACATCTAGTCCACTTAAAGAAAAATGCTGTAGCCGTTACCCTCCAAGACTGTTAAAGTAGGGACAACAGTCAGTTTGATTGTGGTTACCCTACGAATATTGTTAAAGATATATGGTAACGACAACAGAACATATTGTAAAATGTCAGTGCATCACAGTGATGTCATCGCTTTATATGGAATAAAATATCGCGATTACAAACGAGTAGGGTTCTGACTACAATCCAGTATGGCATTCCCTACAATGCCGCTACAGAGCTGATTGTGTACCCCGCAGAAATATATGGTAGTGCTTACAATCTGCTCTGTTGCCGTAACTGAATACCATGGCGGCCCATGCAGAAGTATATGGTAATCCGAACTACTCTAATGTCTTTACTGAGCGGCATGGTAACCGTAACCATCTTGAGTGGTCTAATGTAATTCCCTCGTCGGCTCATGGCATGTGCTGCTATCTCAACTTATTTCCAGAACTTGGAAAATTCCTTGTGGAAGCAGGCAGCCTTGAACTGCTGGACCTTGTGTTGTTAGACGGACGCCTTAAACTGCTCGGCTATTGTACAAGTTATGAGATTCGGGTTATTAAATGCATTTGTTTTAAATTGTTTAAATTTTTTAAGCATGTCATAAGTTGTTTGCAGGCGAATCCCGACGCGACTGGAATTCACAAACGAGTTAGCTTATTTATTTAATAAAATAATCTTTACTTTATGTTATATATGTTTATATCATACAACATTAAGTGTCATCTGATATAAAGATGTTTCACTTCACATAATTTGTAGTACCAATAAAAATATGGTGGTAGTTATTTAATTTCATGTGCTGTTTGTGTAAGTGATATAAGTATTTTAAAAACAAATAGGAAAGTTCCAGCAACTTTGATGCTATTATTACGCTTAAGGCAGTGTCTGTCAACACTTTGAAGGGTCCACATTACTCTCACATATTGTCACCAGCCTCCACTAAATAAATATTACTTCACAATAGGAACGTTTTCCTATTTATCTTCTGTATTGTCAACTCTAGTAGTTCTATAATCTTTAAAATAATTAGAAGGCGCCTTTAACAGCTAATTTAGGCGCCTCGCAAACATGGCGTCCGTAGAATGTTCCACGCCCATGGCGCAACTTAACAAAGTGCAAGATGAAATAAAATTAAAACTTGATGAAAAACAGTTCTGTAGTTAAATGCCAGGTTGTAGATGAAGGCAGGACGGTGTAACTCGAAGAAGGAACGGAGGTAGGAAAAAAATGTAGATCTGGGTGCGGTCGTGCTTTACGTGGCTCAACGGCTCGCGGACGTTACAGGTCTGCGGAGTGCTTATTCTATCAGACTCGACGCAAAACACAAACAAAAAACCATTGCAAGCTGTTGGAAACTAGAACACTCTAACTCTAATTAAAAGTCCTCCGCTGTGTCCAACTGTAGGGCGAGCGTCCTGGCCTTACGTCTAGCGTAGTTGAAGGTTGGTGGCAGAGAGAGCGAACTTTCAAACGGCCCGCGTTGTTCTAACCCTATGCTGAGCTCTCCAGCCAATCGGAGTACAAGATTCGAACATGTTAGCCAATCGCAAGGTTGACTAACGATCTAAAACGACACACTCCAAACGGACTAAATCCCTATTCCATAGAGTTACGGGTCTCGTAGAATATAATAAAAAAAAAAAAAAATACAAAAAATTCCCTGAAACATTAACAATAAATATGAGACCAAAAATAATGCAAAATACTACGTTATTAATTAAAAATACAAACAAAATATAGCTATCTATTTCAATTAAACATTAATTACTGACATTCGTACAGCTAAGTTTAAATATTCTAATCATATAAAAAATGCAAAAAAATACGAAAAATCAAACATATGTGAAACATAGGTAAAATTACAAGTATTATGCATGACGGTGTTCAATACGTGAAACAAACATTAATTATTAAAAATAGGTGCAGATAATGAAAATGTTGTGTTACAGTAATTTTAGCAGAATCGTTGGGTACCTCCAACAGTTCACAACTCTGTTGTAGCTACCATACACTTCCTGCAAAGTTTCGAGGGGAAAAAAACGAGGTGATTTCTACATAACATTCTGCTGCAGTTACCGAACAGCACTGGTGGGTTTACAATATATTGTTCTGCTATCGTAACAATACTGTAAGATTGTGTTCACAACTATCTGTATAGTTCCTACTACAGAAAACACTGTTCCTGCTACAGAAAAGATGATTCCCACAACAGAATAACTTTTAAATATATTTTACATTGTTTTGCTAACAATTCTGATTGTAAAGTATTACAGAACATTTTGCTGCTGGAAATAAAGGTTAGTTGTCGCTGCCATAAAATGACATTACAGAACTGCTGTGTTATACTATCTCTGCTGATTTCTTTCAGCGTAGGTACTGTAGGACATTTAAGGCTTCATTTGTTGAAAATTGTATCACAAAAATTCAATAAAAGTGACCTCAGTGTCAAATATTACAATTATTATAGAACCTTTTCCCTTCTGTTGATAGTTACTGTGCGGGGGGGGGGGGGGGGGTAATACGTATCTCAGGCGGGAAGCTCTCATGCGGCCTCGTGACGTATTGCACGAGTCAGGAGGGATGCGACGTGACACGAGAGATGTGTAGCGCCGACTGGCGGAGTTGGTTTCAGACGTAAAACCCCATTTTTCTCTCCACGAGGTTACATCTCCCTCCTCCTCAACCTCTCCCTCTCCCTTCCCCTGGGGTCACGTGACCTGCTAGATGAACGTCGCCCTCTCTTGGCCGCGCATTTTGTCAGTCTGGTTCGCTCACGAAACACCTGCGCGCTCAACATCACAGTTCCCACGTAGCCGCATAATCCTTTTAAAAAGAGCACGCCACATTCAAGAAATAATACGCCCCTTCAACGAACAAAACAAAAGGGGGGGGGGGGGGGGAAAGAGGATTTCATTGTGATGTACGAGGGATTTTTTTTTTTTTTTTTTTTTTTTTTCGCTATACAAATACTCCTGAAATAATGTTACTTCTACTACAAATTGGAAAGATCAACATAAAAAGTTTGGCGAGGGAAAATTTCCGCCACTAGGTGAGCGCTAGTATCGGCAAGGAGCCAGATTTTCTCTATTTTCTACGTAAAAAAAATTATAATCGCATAATAACTTCATAACTAAATAATTTCTTTTTTTATTATTCGTTTAGCTCAAAAATTTAATTAAAAGTTGCATTCCGAAACACTGCGCTCCTAGTGGCGAGAATTTTCTTTATGCCAAACTCTCCCATAAGAAATCTCATTTGTTCCTAACCTGAATAGTCTGAACCTTAACTGGACTGAAATATTTTTCAGTCTTTTCCCAAGTTAAGGTAATAGTATCTCCTTCCAGCTTGAATTTTTCTTTTGCAAAGCTCCGTAATCAAACTTTATGATCAGACGTTAAATATCAAACCTCAACATGATAATGAGGAATAGTTAACATAATTTTTTAAGCTCGTACGGTTTCGCTTATAAGTCTGTTCACGATCAAGTGAGCATGAAATCAACCTCAGGAAAAAGTCACTGCGCCTACCTGCGTATATTTTAACGGCCAGCCTGAGTGATACGCGCCCAGTAAAGTTGGTACCGATTGATGGGAAGTAGTTCCGTGTCTTAACGTTGAATAAAGTGTTGGGTAACCGGTTCTGATAGTATAAATTATTAATTTCGCTTTCTGTTTTTGTTAATGCATCGAAGTGTAAAAAATGAGCAGATTTGTAAAATATTTACTTTTCTAGTAATGTCACAGTTTCTCCTGAACGACGCATGAATAAAGTGATGAGGTCCATGGCAATGTTAATTTTACACCAGGCGAAAAAAAAATACACAACGTGTGTACAAGTAAAACATAAGCAGGGCTTTTAAAAGTGCTCATTTCACTGTGAACGGCCTATATCTATTTTTTTCTCGCGTGGGACCGAAATTATTAAATAATGAGGGAATCTTTGATTGCGGCCATAGATGTTAAATGGTTTACTCGCGAAAACAAAGTTAGATTCAGCAATAACTGTCAGTATGTTCCCTGGGCCCTGATAAGGTTGATTTTTTTAAAAATAGAATCTGGTATTTGAGGGAACCGCCTTCCTGTCGCTTGAATTGCGTCGCAGAGTGTTTGAAATCAGCGCTTGTTTATGAAACCACTTAACGTGTTCCCATTATATTTATATACTAAAATAACACACACTTCAGATGAGGTATGAATAACGCTCGAAAATATCGCGCCCGTTATAAATACTATTCCCGAGTCCTCCAACGTAGTTAAAAAAGGCTTTCTCGACACTGCTATATTTCAAAACGCACTGGTCTGAAATATGACGAACTATTTTCTATTCGCAGTTTCTTCACTCTTTTCGAATCAAACCTTTGAAATATCACCCCGTGTATTACGTGTTTGGTTATATCCTAAATATGTCATACATCACAAGCGTTCTATACCTATGTTAGCATGAAAACATCTCATCTTTTGCAAAATAGATGTTTCATCTATATTTTTAATATTTCATATAAAGCAAATATGAATCAAAACAGTGAGAAAATATGTGTCCTAGTAGTGCTTAGTAAGAAATAGTGCAAAACGCCATTGCTACTGAGTGCGCACGAATTCGGTGCGTTGTCCTTTGGTGTAATTTTCTAGACTTAGTTAAGCTTAGTTTGCATAAGGCGGAGGAATATCCTGGAAGTAGAACTTTAGCAGGACTTTAGAGAAGTGTGACGTAAACGTGAATGGGTTATGTTGGGACCTGCATTAAACTTTGCTTCAGGAAAAAAAAAAAAAAAAAAAAAAAAGGCAACACTTAGAGTCCCATAGGCACACGCTGCATGACAAGAACACAGCACGTTAGTTCAGAGTCTTGCGCATAGGAGCGCTGGGGCACTTGCGCGTGACTTGCGCTTAAGTTATGGATGGACATTCATCATTCTGTTATGGCGGGGATACCTGCTAGTGATGATAGTCGATTATTGGATTATTTAACTATAAGTTACGCATCGATTATTTTAAAATAATCGATTATTCACGGTTTTCAGCTGTATATGATTAAAGAAAAAAATATTGCAGATACTTATATGTTCCACTTTTATTAAAAATTTACAATATAATTTTGAATCAACAAATTTTCAAAATAGCACAAATTATTGAAATAAACAGAAACATGTGTGGTGGGAATGGTTGTACTCAGGCTTTGTTATTTGGGAATTCTTCTCTAAGTCATAGATAGGGACCTGCAAAATTCGCGTTATTTTTTGGCTTCAAGCGAAAATTCACAGTACTGCGAATATGCTCTAGCCAGCATCGTTCCCTCGTTGGCTACTGCCCAAATTGAGGTCAAGCCCTTTCTCAGTGAACTGTACGTGATTGGGTACACGATTGTGAAATATTAATTTATTGGCGCAGAAATACCAAGGGATGTGTCGAATTAAATAAATAAATAAATAAATAAATAAAATATATATACACACACACACGCACAATGTCGAAAAATAACACTGTCTGCCCTGTTATTAATGTTTTGAAAAATTATAATTTCTAATAAAATTCATGGCTAAAGTAGTCACGCTGGGGTAGTGGTTAGACTACTCGTCTCTCATCAAGGCGAACGGGTTCGATTCCCGGCGGGGTCGCCCCTGGATTTGCGCATGTGCGAATTATGCCGGACAATGCCGCTGGTCGGCGGGTTTTTCTCGGGGATCTCCCGTTTTCCTGGCCCTTACATTCCAGCGCTACTCCATACTCACCTCGCTTCACCCTCGTACACTCACTCTCAGGACCGCGATGTTAAGAGCCGCCCAGATCTCTTACTCATCCTTTGCCCTTCATGGCTAAAGGTTTTAATCTGGTGCAACGATTGATATCCTCCTTAGTCTCGTAATTTTCACCCGCTTGAAGGATTGACAAGTGTCGCAAGGCGGCTTACTTGCGATCTCGCAGCAGCTCTCGTTTGGAAGCACCAAATACGCCCGTCGGCGAAGTGACGCTCATCCAACACACAGCCAGTATAACAGAAACAAATGTTCACACCTGCAGTATACTGGACACCATTACCTAATATCCTTCAGCTGGTCCTGTAGTCGGGCAAGTCGTCCAACTGACAGTTATATTAAAGACTGTTCACGAAAAAGTGAGCACTTTTGAAATCAACCTTGGAAAGAAAAGTCACTGTCCTCACCTGCAGCGGGTGCCCTGAGTGGCATGCGCCCAGTAAGTTGGTGACAATAAATGGGAAGTAGTTCCGTATCTTCAGTCGAATAAAAAGTGTTCGGTAATCATTTGTAATAACTTACATTATTTATTTATTTTCCTGTTTTTTTTATTGCACTGAAGTGTGCAATTGAGCAGATTAGTTAAATGTTTACTTTTCTAATAAAATCACAATTGTTCGTGGTCGACACATGAATAAAGTGATGAGTCCCATGACAATGTTAATCTTACATAAGTCGAAAGGATACATAACGTGCATACAAATAGATCTTAAGCAGTGCTTTCATAAGTGCTCATTTTATCTTGAATAGATTATACATCTATAACGACAGGTTATCCGCAAGTTGTAAGGCGTTCCGCTTAAAAGTCGTATAACGCAGGACGGCGATGTCATCCGTAAGTCAACCTCGGTTAAATAACATGACTGCATAGCAGTCCTGGGATCGTACCTGATAAAGGTTGTTCACAATAAAGTGAGCGCTTTCAAAATTAACCTTTGAGAAATGTCACTGCTCCTGCCTGCGTGTATTTTAACGGGCGCAATGATATGCCTGCGCCCTCTAAAGTTGGTAACGACAATGAGAAAGCGGTTCCACGTCTTACCGCTAAATTTGAAATGCCAGGAAAACATTCGAGAATACTTGAATTATTGGTTTTACTTCCTGTAGTTTTAATGCATGTAATGGCATGGGTTAGTAAAACGGTAAAATATTTATCTTTCTAACATTTTCGCAGTTTTACTTGACCGACGCATGGATGAAGTGACCAAACGCATAGCAATGTCAATTTGACGTATTCTATGAATTCACAGTGACTAGTGATGCTCGTGCTCAGGCCACAGTTGGCGCCAGACAGTGGCGTAACAACTATGGGGGGGGGGGAGGAGGAGAGGTATACACAGCATCTCCCTACATTCAGTAAAGGGCGCCGGAATGAGGGAAATGTGCATCCAGACTGTTTTTTTTTTTCACCGAGATGCGCTGTTGAATGTCTTGTTATATAGTGCATCATCCACGGTTAAGTCGCACTTTTCTGAAGCCCTACTAAAACTCTACTTCCATGATATTTCCCCGCCTCATGTAAACAAAGCTGAACCAGGTCTAGAAAATTACACCAAAGGGACCACGCATAGCATTCGTGCGCACTCAGTGTAATAATGTTTTGGATAAGAACTAGTTCTTACTAGGCATTAACCAACACACCTATTTTCTCCACGGTTATATCCATATTAATTATAATTTAAATAATATAATGTATTGATAAAATACCAATGAAAGTTTAATTAAACCAAAAGTAAGATACTTTTACGTTGAAACCACCCGTCTTTGTCTAGGGGGGGGGGGGAGAAGGGGTCATTTACTACCTCACTCATGTAAGATATTTATAAATTTATAACCATGATTCCCCTCGCAATGCTTACAGACAGGAGAGTTTCAGTTTAAAGAATTGAGCAATGTATGCCTCCTTTAGACATAAAGGCAGTATCTACTTTGAAAACAATACTACATAATTTTCAAAAAGCAGGTTTACTTTGCTGGCCCAAACAAACATATTACAAAACTGACTGAATCTGAAATCACATTGATTATTAAAGCTGTACGTATACTTCATTACAAATACGTATACTTGTAAATATAGGCTGTTCACGGTAAAGTGAGCTCTAGCTACTTTTTCTTTTCAGCTATTTTTTACCCTTTAATATTGCCATGTAAGTAATAAACAAAGTGTGTATATTCCATCGCACTCGGAAGTTAACGTCTAAGCCCAAAATAAAATCTATTTATTGACTGTTATTCCAAATGAGAGGGTTTTCAAAAGTGGTCACTTTAACGTGATTAGCCTATATACACATTTGCCAAGTAGGTTGAGGACGTAAGGCAGGCTTTACGGGCAAACGTTAAATTATTACCACGTCTTTTCACAACTATCACTGCTGTAATTGATCATTTCCATAGCGGTCTAAAGACGGCTATGTCAGTTCACATCCATGAAACGTGCCCGTTATGTTAGCACGCAAAGTTAACGCGTCCTTACGGTACCTGTTAAGTCCTGCGCCGGTGAACAGCTCCCCACGTGGCGAGATCGACGGGGCTGGCGGCTGTGACCCACTGGTATGTTCACAGAACTGCGGACCAGCTACCAAGTTAGCTCAGGTCAGCTGCAAAGGGACCAACGTTCCACCCAACTCGGCCAACACGGCGCAAATAAAATTGTTTCTACGGCCTGGGCCCTATTAAGAAAAAAAAAGTGACTGGTGTGACATATACGACAGTTATGTCAATCCGACAAATTTGTCGATATGTCATGACAATGTTATGTTACATAAATAATACAAGTGCCCCTTATTTGACAAGCAAAACAGTGCAAATTGTCAGCCTTAAAATAACAGTTTCATAAACGCGACAATTATATGTCAAAACGTAAGTTTCATTTATTACACGCTAGATAGCTCTTAAGTACGCTTACGATAATCTATCGCAGCCTTATATGCGATTCCTGAACAGTTGATTCGGACCGCAAGTAATTACGCGGTAAATAATAATTCCACCCACATAACTTTGTTCACTCTAGCAGCACAATGTCGAGTAATATGGATACGATTACTATATTAAACCTGATCCGAGAGGAAACGGATGTGCTATTTGGCAAGCAATGTTAATTCACACAATATTGAAACACAATTGCACTGCCATGTTATATAAACATTACAAATTACTGGTTACATAGGAAAGCTTTCCTGTCACTTCTACAGTGACAATTCTACAAATTTGTAGATATGTCACCGAATGATTATACTTATCTGTTTCATAAAACAGTCTGTAGTGTAATATTTGACACATTTGCGGATTTTTGCTTGTCAGCTCAAAACTTTTGTAAAACGACTATTTGTCAAATTGTCATACAATTCAACAAATTTATCATGACAAATTTGTAAACTTGTCAACTTTTATGAAACACACATTTGTCAGATTGTAAACCAGTCTGACAATTTCCTGTCACCTGTCACCTGTCGAATTGTAACTTTTATGAAACAGGCCCCACGTAGCAATATCAATTTAGCGTGTCTTTCATGTAGTTTTCTTGTTGGCAAGTTCCATCGTAAATGTGCCTCGCGCAGAATAATCCGCGTTGCTGGGTGTCGGGCACCACGCACAGAACATTTCACGGCCCACCAGAGGTCTGCCAACTCCAAAGTCGTTTCGCGAAAGTGAAAACGAACGAGCGGGCAAGCTGCCGCCCGCGAACGAACAGCTGTTCCCCCTTCAACCCCCACCGGAGTAAGACTCTCACAAGGACAATTCCCCCACAACCCGGACCTACGTCCGGCAAACCTGGGGACACGCGCGCGACCTAGCAGCTAACAAACGTAACAGCAAATACGCAAACTACAAGTATAAAATTCAAGGAATAACCAATGTATATAAAATAGAAATGCTAATACGTTAACAATATTAAATGATGACTGCTAACCGGTTGCATATCTAATAAAGATATATATATATATTGTCGACACAATGACTGTGTATCGTCCGTGTCCACCAGGCCTGGTAACAAAGCAGGCATGCCAACTACAGCATTTTGACACTAAAACACACCATTTCGCGTCCTGAGACTACCAAATAGTCTCAGTTTTAACAGATGTATAAAACGATTTTGATACGTGACATATATATATAATAAAATAAAAAAAAAAAAAAAGCACGACATGCGTACGGTGGTTTTTGAAAGCTTCGATTGAGAGTGTGAAGATGTCCCGAATAGACTATATAACGTATTTCTGATACTTATTTACATCTTCGTTTATGGGTTATAGACTTTTCTCGATCTTTAATGTTACATAATATAATTTAGGTTTTGGTCGTATTAAAATTATATTTATAAGAGAAGTAAAAATTCCTCAAGGGGGATGCCTAAAGGATTACCCCCTCATTAGTTGGTGACTCTGTTTCGTCGCCGTGAGGGTAAACGCTGTCTGGCCATAAAAAAAGTACTGAGACGTTGTCTCTGGCAATGCCCAGTTGTCACTGGCTGGACACACCTCAGTTCTGCAACAGAATAAGGCAAGTAAGCTGAATCAAAAAGTCAACAGAATATTTGCTTGTATAGGTTCGAATATATATTTAGTTGCCCCGACAAAATATTTTGTTCAGTACACAAATCTTGAAGAACAAAAAAATTAATTTTGTTCCTCTAACAAAATATACGATTGAATTAACAATAATTCTGTGTTGGGCCGAAATGAATTAGACTGTAAACAAACTATTTGGTTGAATCACCTGTTGTTTGGTTGCTCATTTGACTGCCTTCGTTCGAAAATGCAGTTCAAGAGTTTGTTTGCACTTTTTGTGACAATCAGAATTGTAACAGTGTTTGTTAGTGCATTTATTGATGTTCAATAACGGTATAAACATCTTAATAAAACAAGTTCCACAGGAAACTAAAAAGTACAACTGTAAAATTTGAAACGTTTTTATTTGCGCATTTTGTTCAGTATCCTATTATATAATAGGACGATCTATGTCTGTCTGTCCGTCTTTAATACTAAGTCCCTTGAAACTCAACAAAAGTTCTTCAAATTTTGCAGAGCGAATCTTCAGGGTCAAATACAGGTCAATTTCGAATTTCAGCAAGATCAGATTACGCAATCATTACCTTTCACCCTAAAAACAATTTTTTAAATTACTTTTTTCTTATGAAAGTTTTGTAAATGCATAGAAATTATTGCATAGAGATATGAAGGTAATGGAATATTATTTTTGTTTACTTTAAATGTCTCGCTTCAATGTTGAGTTAATTTCCAAGTGGAGCCACGCTGGCTCAGTGGATAGAGCGATTCCAAGTGGGGCCTTAGTGGCTCAGTCGATAGAACTATGTTAAGTCGGGCAGCAGTGGTCCAGTGGATAGAGAAATATCAAATGGGGCCGCAGTCGCTTCAATGTTGAGTTAATTTTACATCACTTCATTATTACCTGCATATACCTATGCAATATGTTCTTTTTTTTCAATCTGTGTATGATAACCAAAATGTTTAACATTGTAACTATTCTAGGCATCTGACAATACTAAAGAAAAAGAAGTCTCGAACTGGGTCCCTAGTTTGATACATATATATTTAAAAACATCAGTACTTCACCAGTATCCACTTTAGCCGAGGTTGATACGGCCTAGCGCTCGGTCGCAGCTGATATAGGTACGAATCCCGAACTCGTATTAAATGGGTTTTTTTTTTTTTTTTTTTTTTTTTTTTTTTTTTTTTTTTTTTTTTTTTTTTTTTTTTTTTTTTTTTTTTTTTACTAAACGAGACTGTTTTATGTACATAGAGCCAAACAAATATTTAGTTGCACCAACCAAACCTCTGTTTGTGGCCAACAAATAAGAACAACAAAATAATTTGTTTTCAACAACAAAATATTTGATTGCCCATATACAAACAATTAATTTGATTGCGCCAGATAAACTTTGTTTGAATCAACAAAACATTTACCTCAGTGTACACAGAGACGAAAAGCCGCTGCGGTTCCTTTGATTTGGGAGTATCCACTCCCGGATTGGCTGCTCTAGGCTCTGGAAACGGGCCTAGCGTCTGATTGGCTACTTACTGGGTGCTACAGGCGATTCACTGCTTGCTTGGCTGCCGGCTGGTGAGTGAATTATGGTCCATTCACGGTTACTTCCAACTTTTCTGAAGCCCTATTATGGTCTATCGTGAAAATATTGAAGATTAATTTTCAGTGTACGACAACAACTTTACGTAACGGCACTTGTCATTTCTAGCTACTTTCTTTATACAAATCTAAAGACTCTGGGGTTTGCGACATCCCGCATAACTCCTGTCAGTAAACACGCGATATTATGACAAATTTGGTTAGTTAGTTTCGGTTCAAGACTCGAGAAAGGAGTTCTTGGGAATACAAAGCATCTCGAGGGACTGGCCGCTGCCTCGGAAAATAAAAAAAGTGGTGCAAAACAAATGAGAAGTAGTGTCGAGGGATCGCGCTGGAAACTGTACGAAGAATGGCGTCATAGGCACTTATGAGCACAAGTACCGCGGCGAAATTTATTATTCATCCCTCCCTCTGCGGGCAGGCTCGAAGGTTTCTCTACCTTTCCCAGACCTCCCTTGAAAAAAAAAAAAAAAAAAAAAAAAAAAGAAAGAGAAACAAATGGAGACATCTTTCACCCGACGACATTAAGTACGCCCAGTCTTGCCATAAATATTCAGCCAACACTTGACACACACACTATATATATATATATAATGTGATTCGAGCAGTATTTTTTTTGTCGCCAAATTTTGTGTCACCGAAAACAATTTTCATGTCACTTCTGTATCGTCAGTATTCAATTTCGTATTTCTGCAAAAAAAAAATGTTGTGTTACTCACTTACTCGTGTATATCAAATTGTCCGATAATTGGTTATCGAAGAGGCGAGATGCAAATACAGCTGCAGAGGAAATGCGAGCGCTCCAATGCCAACTATTTTACATAAACTTTAATAATACACCATTTCCTATATATTCAACTACTAACTGCCTTAAATATACCGGTAAATGCGGTAGGGTACATTGAAATATTGTCATATTATTTTCAAATAGATATGTGCTATGTATGGTGTAGAATTAGCATACGCAACCATGGGACAACACATATAGCACTTGAGTGACCACGCTGCACAGCTGACCTGCAATAAATCAGTGGGGAAGGATGTCATCTTACCTAGGCTGCCTCTGTATAATTGCCCGGTGCAGTCCTGGGCCGGTATGTGAACAAATTTATTACAATTATCACCCTCTAGATACTAACATTTGAGTACGTGCGTCAAAATATGGCAGACAATTGAAAACTCTACGCATATGTAAGACACTGGGTAAGAAACAGGTTAACTTGACACTACAGCAGAGAAAACGACAAAACAGATACGCCCTTTGAATATATTTCATTTATTTTACTTTTCATTTCCTTTTGTATTGTAATTGTTTAAATCAAAATTAATTAAAAACCCTGATGGCAATAAGAGAAAAACTATAAAGACAACACATTAACCTAACAATGCTAAAAGTGGCCATGCCTAGCCTACTTGAACCCTTTTACGGTTACGTGACATAGCTTGCCAGAGTCTGAATATACTGGTTTAAGATCAAATTAATTAAACTGTTCTCTGTAGTAAATGTTACGTTAACATAAATTGTTCTCTCACTAAACAGTCTAGCTCTGGTAGAAACTACTCTTATCACAGGTTTTGCAGTGGCCGTATGTGTGCTGGAAATTTACGTACTTATAAAAGTCAAGATGGCGTCGCTTGTGTGCTGATGCCAACGGACATTGAGCTGAATCAAATTGTAAATAAAATTAGGTCGAGATGAAACTGTCAGATCTTTTTGTTAGGACTTATCTTTTAATCACCAAGCGTACGAAAAGGTAGGATGCTCTTGCAGGATTTGACCTGGCAGGATTAAGGTGGAGATACGTGGAGCTCCGCTCTACACGTACGTATACGGCGTGTTTAAACTATCTAGCTCCTGACCACTTAACCTCGCGAATGGGGGACCATTGACACAAGCTCCATTGCTTGTTACAAGTTTACTTAAAAGTTGGTTCAGGGACACGTCTACACGCTCTAAAACTAATTTAAAGTCCTGCCTCGCCGTCCACTTCAGACAGGAGGTCTTGCCCTACGTCTGACATCGTTGGAGGCTGCTAGCGAAAAGAGCGTTAGTCTCTGCAGGCTGACGCTAGCTTAAGAGGGCCTATAGCGTCAGCCAATCAACAATCAAGATTTAAACCTGTGGGCATCAAAACTATTCAAACCACCTACATGAACCACTTCTAACGACCTAAATGAAGAAAAACCAAAGAATACGTGATCTCGGAAGTCAGATATAATACAATAAAAAGTATAAAGACTTACAAAATTGAGATCACACACAAAAACAAATATTAATTATATAAAAATAAATACACAATGAGAAATGAACTAGTCTATCAAAATTACACATAAATATTATTGCCACCATACATCTACGTTTTAAAAACCTTACGTCTTAAGAAAAATAAAATAAATGAAAATAAATAAAATTTACATAGGCAGTTGAAATCATATAAGTGACACGTGTGAAAAATATTACATTAATTCTTGCATGACAATATATGTATCAATAAGAACACGAAAAGTAATATTAGTTAATTGTATGCACAAAAACCCTATTTTCATGGGTGTTGCTATATGGTATCACTTTTTCTTGGCTTCTAAAGTTCTTTTTTTTTATGTTTCGTATAGCTTTTCATTATGTGTGTGCGAATACACAGTATGGCACCATTCGTCTTTTTATTCGATACGCTGTTGCAGCCTAGACACTTCTGAGCTGATTTGTAAGCAGTAGCGCCATAAGAGGCCCGATATTGTAATGCACGACGACAAACTACTACAGCAGTCGTTGAATGAAGTTAGGATCTCTAATGCTTGGAAACCTTACAGTCAGCTTAGGAACGGTTTCACGTCGATGCTTGACGTGGTTTGCGTCAGATGACATATATACTGTCTGGATACTTGACTTTCAAACCGCGTACATCCTGTACGGTTTATACTAAAGTGATAGGACTGACTACTCTTCCTCTCATTCCCTTAGGTTTCGAGTGATTTTCGGGACCAACCAGAATTAATTCCTTACCGCTATCCTCATACCTTTCCGCTTGTTTGTATACTTTACTGTTGCTTCAATCACTTGAATGCCCCTTATTTTTGTCTCCTCGCCTATGCTTTTCGACACTTCTTGTGTTAGTTTGACTGATTTTTCGCCCCTATAACTGTCCAACTAACGGGGCACCATTGTACTTTGTCGAACAACTGGTAGGTTATTCTACGAAAACAGTTTTCTTTCATAAATAAATGGATTTTAATCCACGCGATGCTTCTGGTGCCGAAATTGAGCGGTTACTTTATATTTATAATCCAAATATTTACCATTATTTTCTTCGTGATAGTGCGCAGATTTACATTGAGGACAGGACGTGACATGCAAATGTAACCCAAACTCACATGCTGGTCAGCATAACATTTTTTTGAGATTCATGTCGTATTTTATTTTATTTTAAATTTACTTTTATGGCCAAATTAAATGTAGTTTATGATTTTACATCGATTAAAATATTTTGTGTGGAAATTGCCGTTTCACAATAAATGTTTTTATGCGCGCCATCAGCATCTATGAAAGCAAAATTAAGTTAGGTGTTATATGGTAAATTTTGCCTTTCTGCTTGAATCCATTTCTAACTTCACGAAACTAGACTTTACGAACAAAAGTTTCTCTTGTATATATTTTTTTTCACAGCTGTATGCGTGCTTTTTGCTATGCAATATATACCGTCAGCATTGTCATATTTATGACTAGTTTCTCATAACGTATTCCATAATTTATAACGAGAGAGAGAGAGAGAGGCAACTTCGCAGTGCCGTAGGATATTATCTAAGTCTAACAGCGCCGGCAGATTTAACCCCGTAGTAACAGAATTGCCCAGCTCGCAAGAGTGGAAGACGGCCAGCGCAAAAAATATGTCGGGCTTTATTCACGCGGACAACTTTTCGGTTGAGAATGCGCATAAACGCCAAGGGCGGCATACTTTCCACGCTCCTCGGGATAATAAATGCGAAGTGACTGCCGGCGCCAGATGAGAGTTGAATCTTACGTGAATTAATGCACTCGGGGAAGCGTGGATGATGCAACTTTGCTTCGTGAGTTAAGGCTGACCCTCCTCCTGGAATTTTGCTTTTCACGTTTTATTGCGTCTTTCCCAAACTGGGAAGTCCATTTGCGGAGAGTGGAATGGAGGTCTTGAGAGCCGATGAGGGTGAAACGAGTTGGATGTGGAGCAGCGCGGGACTGCAAGGATGGGATGGGGAGAGAACCTCGAGAAAACCCGAACAGCGGCATCGCCCGGCACTATTCCCACGTGCAGTAATCCAGCTGCGAGCCCGCCGGGAATCGAACCTGGTTCGCCTTGTTAAGAGGGGAGTGCTCTACCTGCTACGCAACCGCGGCCCAAAAAATTACTTAATTTTTCGCAGCTTTTCGACACTTTCCTGAACCTACAAATCAACATTTTCAACGTGATATGTACGTGCAGGATTCTATTTTGGTTCTAGTCAGCCTTGCACGACACTTCGTATAATCAAGTGGATTTAGTCGCATTTAGGTCTACTCAAATGTGCGATAAAAAAGAAATTTCACTTTGGTGTCTTGTGAGCTTAACAATCTTGTTTATATGAGTTGAGCTTAATGAATAAATAGTGCAGAATATTAAAGTAAAATGGAAAATGATCACAGCCATATTTTAAGAAAATTATTCTATTACAAGAAAAATGAGTTTTTCTTCGATTACTTCTTTTTCGGGGTAGTTACCAAATAAATAAACCACTGCAATTCATGAGTCATAAGGTTTTAACATAGTTTTAAAAATTAAACTTTTTAATTTTTTTTTAGGAACAATTTTACATGGCTATTATAATAATGAATGCGCACGGCTATAAATGTACTACGCTTTACAGATCTCGACTTACTTTTCTATGTCCTTTTGAGTGACAAAACAGATGTGTTAAATTGTACACACATTTTAACAAAACATGTATAACAGTGACCTTGTTAATAACAATATAGGTTACCTAATATTAATCTGATTTCTGTAAAATTTCAAGAAATTTAAAATTAAATTCTTTAAATATGTATACGTAATTGCTAGAAAAATGAACATTATAAATCAAAGCATAATCTATTTTACAGTTTCTTTATGTTCGACTGAAATACCATTGGGAATTTTAAATATTTTTCCTTCAAACTAAGTTACAAATTCTAAATGTACAAAGCTGCAAATTTTTTAAATTTTGTGGTGTAATTTCGTTTATTTACTAAACTATTAAATACTGTGCATATTTGGAATTCAATGCAATATAACTTCTGTCTATTAAATTTGCTATATCCTATAATATTTCGCTAAAATAATTATGCATGGATAACACTTAATTGTTGTCTTTCCTCAGTCTGTTTCTCCCATGTAGCATATATATGTATATATATATAACTTACTTTACATTAGTTACTGAGATTTAACGTGCCATACAATATCAAAGACTTGTTCTTATGTAAGAAATCGTATAAAATATATAATTAATGTAAATGTATAATTGTAAATGTAAATTGTAAAAATAAATAATATAATTGTAAACATAATTGTTAAATGTATAAATGTAATGTATAATTAATGTAAATAACCATTCATGTTTCTTTAGACTGCCTGTTGTACGCGTGTAACGGTAAACTGTCTGTAACACTAAACTGTCCGCGTTCGCTTATGCTCTTGGCCTAACAAATACCTCATATGTACGTCTAGAGCATTAAGGGTCAGAGTCGCACTGCTCGAAGAACAAACTTCCCTCTGCAGACACTGCTGTGCTTAAGTACGACGCAAGCACGTAACGCCGTATCCCGTCGCACAGAGTGCATCACTCCATCACGTCCCTTCAACTTCCACGCGCCCGGTGCAACTATCATGTCTCGAATATTTAATTCTCTTTACGAGGCTGCAAGTTCTACGAACTCTACACTAACTACCTCCCGTTCCTGCAGTAATTCTCTTGCTCTCGTGAAACGACGTGGTGCCATCTCTCAAAGGAAAGCAAGCTGAAGGAGTTTGGGCGTGCTTGAAATAAGAATTTAACGAGCCGATTTGAAATCGAGACATCCGTACTTTATTCAATTTCCTACCGATCCACAATCTCTCCCGAACTGTGTTCATTTCCGGACGTGGGTCCCCACTTGGAAAATGATCGGTTTGCCGTCCTGCACAACACACTAAGCGTCGTCGGCGTTTTGAATCATCCCGCGTGTATATTGTGACGACCCAGGGATAAAAAACGGAAACAATTGAATATAAGTTTTATACTCGATCGCTACCGAAGGTGTTGCGAAATGAATGTTTTTATATCCACTTCCTTTAATGCGTTTCCAGTAACGTCACAGCATGTATTTAACTGGATGATTTCACATCTTGTATTTCACAGTCCGCTCCTAATCTCTTCAACATTATTTCCGTTCACAGCAGCTTGTCATTCCTAAACCGGGACGCTACCATTGAAATGCCCTGTTCAATATGTGCACCGTTATGGTTTCAGGGGAAACAATTCGTGCATTCTGCTAGTTGGTGCGATTATTGTCTTTGGCGAACATGCGGCAAAGTTAAGATATATACCGAACGGGCCCACATTTACAGTCCTAGCTACCCAAGAATCTCGCCGCAATACAAGCTGCAATAGCGGGCATTCATGCGTGTCCTCAAAACATAACCACAACATTACAACAGGTGTTTTTTGAGATCGACAACCGGAAATGTTTTCTTACTTCCAGTTGCAAATAGTAACAAAAAAAAATGTTTCAACGATATCAACAACGATGATATGATTGGATTATTTAATTTGCCAGTTGGAATTTATTGTACTTAGAACAGACGCAAATCCTGTATGAATAGTTTGTCGCCTTTGATGAGCACGCACTGCTGTCATTTTGCTCAACAGTTTACATAGGAACGCCTTTAAGGCCCAGCTCCATGCGCCATTTTGAATTACTGGTTTCTAACTTATATCAGTTGATAAAACAACAACTATACCACTCTGGCAATATACATTTCGCTGTAGAGCAAACAAAAAGGAAGAACTTTTGCCAAGTAATTTTGACGTAATTGGTGTAGCTAAAATTCAAATTATCAATATATTATTGCCGTTCCAAAATCACCAGATAACTGGTGGATAAAATTTGGTGGCTACATTTGATGACATTTGTAAAATATAAACGTGCTTAACAACAAATATTCGATTATTGCCTTGAAATTTTGGCTATGGTACAAATGGGAAATTTTATATCACGGGTGAAGCAGAGCCTTAATGTATAGACTACATTACAGACCATGACAGCTAAAAAGTTTCCGTGCCATCAAGGTACTGTAGATAGTTTAATACGGTAATTATGGTACTGTGCATAGTTTAGTACTGTAATTATGTCACAAAAATTCACACAAAGCGACTTTTGCTATGTGTGAATCTCCGAAATATAAAATGATTAAGAACATAATTTGAACTACTTAATATATTTTTAAGAGGTTTGTTTTATTTACTATATATCTGAATTAAAAAAACAATCACATACAACAACATTTGAAACAACGTATAGTTTTCGAATGAAACATTGTTGACTGTTCTTCGAGTAACAACGTATAGAAACCACAAAATTAATACATACTTAAAATAAATGTTCTAAAGTTTTTTTCTCTAGAATTCTATAAAAACGAAATTAAAACTAAGACCTCTTTTTAACTCTAACAGTAATTTGTCTTCTTAAAAGCGTCTGTTAGAAAATTTGTTTTAAAAAGTGTTTTCTTCAAAACGAAAAATTTCAAATGCCATAGAGTTTTAGACAGTATTGTTTATTTAAGATTAAGACACGTATTTGAACATTTTTTTCTGAATTTTTGTTTTGTAGTCCTAATTTTTTGCAAAATGTTGGCAATTTTTACCCATTAAGTTTTGAATTAATTTACCTCCAAGCTTAAGTGTTGCAATAATTTACCTTTTTATGGGTGCTGTACTTGTGCGAGCATGCTATCCGCAACCAGTGACCAACCTGCTGTGTATTTGTTTTGTCAGCACTGACCATCCAAACAACATTAGAGCATTGGGAAACTTTGCACGGCTTAGATCGTAAACAATAGGCTATATCTAGAGGCTGTTCACGGTAAAATGAGCACTTTTGAAAGCCCGGCTTAAAATCTACTTGTACGCACGTTGTGTATTCCTCCGCCTGATGTAAAATTAACATTGCCATGGGCTTCATCACTTTACTCATGCGTCGGTCAAGTGAAACTGTGGAATTATTAGAAAATGTAAATGTGTTACAAATCTGCTCATTCTTGTACTTAGACGCATTAAATAAGCCAGATAGGAAATTGAATGATTTCAGTTTGAATGGTTAGCTAACACTATTTATTTGACTTTAAAAAAGGGACCTACTTTCCCTGTATCGTTACCAACTTTACTGGGCGCATGTCACTCAGTGCGCCCGTCAAAATATATGCAGACAGGGGCAGTGATTTTTTCTAAGGATTATTTCAAAAGTGCTCACTTTACCGTGAACAGCCTGTACCACTGCTGTATACGTTAGCTACCAGCATTAAAGTATACTGTCAATAAATGTAACACCATCAATATACAGGATAATCCTCAACTACAAGTACATACGCCGTGAGGTGACTGCCAGTGCAAAATATGATAGACAACATTATGCGAGCTATATCCTACAGTAAATCCTAAAGGGGTTAGGTTCCCTTAAACAAATTATATTTAGAATGGCTTAAATTCAAAATGATAAAACCTACTTGAAAATAAATAAGTATTCCGTGAATAATGTTGTCTTGAATCGAGGTCTGAAATCTGCGAGCGGTTGCTGGGTAATGTCATCCCCATTCAGTGCTGAAATTACGGTTCCATTTCATTAACTATTAAATGCGTGTAAGCCTCGGGTGTTTATAGATTTAATGATGTCGTAATAACGCGTTCATTAATGTACAAAATAACGTTGCCTTGGTGTAACTTTCTGTCGAGGTAGCAAAGGAAGTGTGTAAAGGTACTTGGCAGGCAGCTAACTACACCTGTATATTAAATAATTAAAAACCTCTTCTTGTTTTCATGTTCCGAGTATTCGCGCGCTGCACCCAGGTTCGTCGCCCTCGCCTCGTGTGAAGCGGGTTGCATCTGCCGTTTGAGGGGCGTGTTGCGTTGCTTTTACTGGCAGGCGAACTGATCCGAACTACTTCCCACCTGAACTGTCGCATCACCTGCCGCTCAATATTCCGAGCTGCCGAGAACTGTGTGGATGCACGAGGTTAGACATGCTCAACAGTTTCCGCCTTACGCGCAAAATCCGGTTTAAAAAAATAAGTATCGCATGTCTCAGAAATAACAGGGGCCGCTGTCTAGGCCGCTCGCCTCCTCCCAAGCCGAACCGGGATCGATTGCCAGCGGGGTTGCTCCCGAATTTTCACACCTGGGATTCGTGACTTGTTTTTTTTTTCGGTAACCTCTGTTTCCTCCGCTCTTGCATTTCAGCGCTGCTTCATACCCGCCTCCATTCTACTTTCAGATATAATAGTGATTACATCTACAGCTCTTACAAAAAATATCCATATTCATCGTTGATACAGTATGCCATGACTTGACGTGAGAACTTAGACAGCGACTCAGAGAGACCGAATATGTGACGGTCTACCTACAGTACCTGGAAGAAAGGACAGTATATTGCATAAATGAAACATGGTTGTAAAACGGTGTTTTGGTATGGCAAATAATTAAAGAAGCCAAGATGCAGACTGTAGATCGTAATTAGCACAGAGTAGATAAGCATACGGAGACGAAGTGCTTATCTGCGGGAGTCTCTGGGAACGTTGGCTGGGTTGCTGGTTGGCGAGTAGTGCTGTTCGATTTCACAAAAATTTAATATCGATATTTTTCCAAACAGTTACTCGGTATTTTCGGTATATCGATAATACAGAAATAATCGATAATAACTAAATAATCGATAATACAAAAACAATCGATAATACCAGTAGTAGAAAATAGATGACTCTGGGACAAGGGCGTGCGGCATCGGATCCGGATTCGGGAGAGCCGTCATTTTGTTACGTCACCTGACCGCCATCTTGGATGTCATTGACCTTTTACCCCAGACCCGTGTGACCTTTTAACTTGACCTTAACCTCGAGGACTTTTAACCTCAAAATACACTAAAAAAAACCTTTTAAAAATTCAGAAAAACCCTCAAAAATTAGTTATTAAAAATTATAAAAAATAATTTTAAAATGTATAAAAAATTATTTAAAAGATCCTCAGAAATAACCCGTTTTCCCCAGAAATGCTGACAGGGAACAGCGATCCAGGGTCCGACCCAGGTGACCAGGAGACAGGGATACGTACCTATGACCTCTGACCCGTGACCTTTAACATTTGACCTTGATAATGCAAAAATTAAAAAGACATTCATAAAAAATGCTAAAAAATTACAAAAAATTACAAAATAAAACAATGATGCTATTAATAAAAGTTATTAAAATTATTAAATATTAATTACAAAAATTATTCAAAGCTATAAATAAATTATTACATTATTTTTAAAATTAAGTTTGCGAAGGTCCCCTCTGGTATAACCAATTACTCACCTCTGTTCGACTCCAGCAGACGACTGACTCCCTCGCACTCACTCCCCTCACCTATACTCATTCCACCATATTGATTTTTTCGTTCGTCATTTGTTCACATGCTACTGGAGGCAGCCATCTTTTTTTACATGTTACTGGAGGCTGCCATATGCGTTTTTCGTTTGCCATTTGTTTATACATTACTGGAGGCAACCATCTCGGTAGGAGACCACAATCTTGGTAGTCATCGCCCATCTGTCATATTGAAAGCCAATGACCATGACTTTGATTGACCTTGAAAACCAAAACTCTAGAAAAATGCACAAAAGTCAGCAAGCATAATATATTACATACCACCATGTTAAATAGGAACTACCTCGACTTGATCACATAACCTTGGATGACCCTGAAAAGAAAATTTCGAGAAATAATACATAAAAGTCAACAAGTATAATACATTAGACTACAACCACCATATTAGATGCAGACTACTTCGACCTAGACCTCATGACCTTGAATGACCTTGAAAATAAAACTTAGAAAAATACATAAAAGTCAACAAGCATAATTAATTACAGACTACCACCACCATATTAAATGCGCACTACCTTGACCTTAACCCCATGACCTAAAAACAAAAACTCGAGAAAAAATCTATGTGAACAGGCAGAAGCTAGTCGAGGCGATCCACCTTCCACTCAGCTGCTGTCAAACTAAACCTCTCGGCTTACCTCCCTACTGCTTATAATATACAAGTGTGCAAGCCTTATGGCGTCATATAGACTTTGAACCAATCGTACTGCACTATTAATACATTTTGCAGACACCGAACAGCCAATCACCAAGTTACCACATGATTGCAGCTAACCAATCACATGCCAGCATTGAGACATCACACACAGGCAGGTAGGCAGGCTTTAGATGCTAGTTCCTTGATCACATTGGCATTCATTTACATTTTCAACAGTTTCTTCCAGACAAGTTCTTCGCTCACAAATAAATCATGGTCACACTTAAAATAGACAACTTGCTCCTGTTGTCGAACCGACCCCTCACAAGACTCTAACCCCACTGACCCTATTGATGCCATCGACCCCATCGACCCCATCGACCCCATAGACCCATTAACCCATTGAACCATTGACTCATAATGACCCCTGATTGCGGAGCTAATTGCGGTGCTGCGGTGCTAATTTTAAATAATAAAGTTTTTCGGAATTTTTTTTAAATTTTTTATAATTATTGGAGATCTTTGAGGATTTTTTTTTGGAATTTTTAAAGGTTTTTAGTGTTTTTTGAGGTCAAAATTCCTCGGGGTCAAGGTAGAGGTTAAAGGACACATGGGTCAGGGGTAAAAGGTCAATGACATCCAATACAGCGGTCGGGCGACGTAACAAGATGGCGGCTCCCCCGAACCGGATCCGACGCCCCACGCCCTTGTCCCAGTCATATATTTCCTACTACTAATACCGAAATAATCGACAATACCGAAAATTTCGATAGCACCATAAACTTCGATAATACCGAAAACTTCGATAGTATCGAAATATCGATATACCTATATTTTTCAAAGTTACGTATCGATCTATAGGTTATTTTTCATATAGACTGTTCACGGTAAAATGAGAACTTTTGAGGCGCTAATTACTTTTTTCTTTCTGTCATTTTTTATACTTTAACCACCTTTTTAAATTAATATTCTAATGTAAGTAATAAACACATATTGTGTGATTCCACCGCATTTGGAAGTTAACTTTCAAGCCTACAATAAAATATATTTATTGACTATTATTCCAAATGAGAGGGTTTTCAAAAGTGCTCACTTTACCGTGAAAACAGTCTATATCAATAATTATCGATATATCAAAATATCGAACAGCCCTATTGGCGAGTAGGTTACGAGGCGTTGATTGGAGTAACAACACGTTAGTGGACAGTGACGCCATCTTGCTGGCGTGCGCGGTTGTTTCACCTCTATTCTAATTTACGCTTTGACATTAGACTTGGAAATAAAACTGCTGATAGAATGTAAGAAATTGCAAACAACGGGCTGGCGAGAAGGTTTTAAGGGTTGCTACGCTCCTGGGGGACACACGAGCTCTCCAGACACTATTCTACTGTGGGCAACGTTTTGGTTATCGCACGCATTTCAACCAGGTAAAAGGATTTCCGATCAAGGAGCCAGTGATACTAAAATATACTTACTACCTAATTACCTAATTCCTTAATCCATTGCTTACAAAACAACAAAAATTGTATAAAATCAGGTCGCCCGGCCGCGTGTGTCTGTGTATTCAGCTAAGGCTTCTAAACTAATTAATGGATTTTGCTGCGGTTTTCACCATAATTTAGAGAATTTCTTGAGCAAGGTTTAAGTATATAATAAATGCATGTTTAATGCAAGGATCGTAGAGAAATGTTGACTTTTCTAATCAAGTCAGAAAAAGCCGTTTTCTGAGCGTTTACATAAAAGAGACACCAAATTAATATACTACAGAATTGTAGATCTCAAAAAGGTCTACAAAAAAGTCCGCGACAGCATATGCTTATCTTTTAAGGATGACCTATAGTAGCCATTTTCGGTCCAGTGAAACTGGGAAATTATAAGAAAAGTAAGTATTTTACAAACATGCTCATTTTAACACTTTTATTCACAAAATAAAAACGAAAGTGTTAATATATGGAACTACTTTCCATCCATCGTTACCAACTTTACTGTGCGCATGTCGCTCAGTGCGTCCGTTAAAATATATGCAGGCAGGAGTGAATTTTTTCTAAGGTTGATTTCAAAAGCGCTCACTTTATCGTGAACAGCCTTTACCTACCACAGCGTTCAAAATTTCTCATTTTATCAGGAACCAGCTACAGGCCGTGAGCGTAAGTACTTGTTACGCTAAAACGAGCCTTATTGTGAACGTATGGCTCTGGTATCTTAGTAAAATATAATTCAAGGGAGTAGCTTTATGAAAGAAACTGTCATTTAATAGTTTTACGGTTAAAACTTTGTGGTCGGAGAGTTCATGGGGCATGCCTTACATAACGTAGCTCTTTCTTGTATAGTGTTACAAATCGAAAGACAGGAGCATTCAAAACTTTGCCAAAAGCAATACTGAAAAAAATCATTATTTACGTTGGTGAAAATATTGTCTTCTATTGCCTTGTTTTCCAATGGAATCTTGAACCACGTTAACTACTGCCATTTCACCTTAAAGTTTGCTACAGAAAATTGCGGTGCTCAAAAAAAATTTGACTAAGGAAGTTTTAGAAAAAAAAAATTCTATTTTTTTTATTGGCATTAACAGAAGTCAGAAATGTGTTTATGGTTTATCTAGGTCTCCAGGGCATTAAAACCAAATATTATGAAATTGAACTGGTTAATGTACTATGTAAAAGACAGACATAGTAGCCAGTTTTCAAATAAATGTTACTGATAATTGCTTTTCATTATCACCAACATCAAAAGTTAAATACTTGAAATTACTTTACTTGCGTCCAACACAGATTTCTTAGATAAGCTACGTAAAAAATGTCATATTTTTATTAGATACGTACAGAATTCATGGTGTAGACAACATGTACATTTAATTACAAGTCCCCTATCGCATCTTCTGAATTTTGCTTAAGAGTCAGCCCTACACAGAAAAACTTTCTGGTTTACGTAGAAGTCGTTAAAATGATTTAGTCTTGTGATGATAACCTAGATATTCTTTGAACACCTAGACACAGCGATAGGCTGAGGCGTGAAAATATTCCACGAAAGCCGGTTGCTGTAATTTCGTACAACAATTTTTACCTCTTTGAATTCTACGACGGAACAAAGGCTTCAATTTTGAGAGAACTCCATAATTTTTTTTTTCTGTTCAAAGTTGGATCGCATTAATTTAACAGCGCGAACATTTGCCTGCGTTAATTGGATTCGCATTAAATGTGATAATTGTAATAACTTTTCTCAGAAAGTTTGAAAAACGACTTCATAATAAACCAAGACTCACTTTATAGAATAAAGGGTTTTTGAGGAAAAAAATTTCCAGCCTCAGATATTATTCAACACTTCCGCTGAAAAGTTTCGTTTTCACCCGTCAGACTTTTGAACAATGCGCAAGAAAGGAAATATTGTTTTCAGGCTCGCTGCAATTTATTCTAAACTTTTACTACAAGCAAGACACGAATTTGTTTATATTTTGTGAACTTGATTCTTTTGGTGCTGAAATTAAAACCACTCGACGAGGAATTTTTGACGAAATATTAAATTAAACAGAAAAAAGAGAAAGTACTGGAAAGTATCGTTACTGCCATTTAATGATTCAAACAATTTAAATTTTCTTTGAATAGCACCTTTCTGAAAACTATCAATTTAATTTTACCTTAATTAAATTTAAAATTATGCATCATTTCGCTTCATTTAACGAAATATTACTCACGAGGTATAAACTCTTATTGACTGTTCAAATGTAGACGTTTACTTACCTTGTTTCCTTTAGCGACAGTAAACCTATTAAATGTTTTTTTAAATTATACATTACAGGTAACCCTTAGAAATATAACAAAAATTAGTGAATAACAGAAGCTGATTATACATGTTTTATCACAATTTATTCTACGCCAAGTGCTTCCAATAATACACTCAAAATTCGTCCATAAAATAAAATCACAAAATTGTGTTGCAGAAGAAGGAAGCGTTTATGATTAAATGACAACCGAACTTTCGTTTCCTGTGCAAGTTTGTTTTAAGTAATATGAAAGTTAAATAAAATTATGGATTTAGGTCCTAAGGTTGTGCATATGAAGGTTCGAAGAGTATATTTCCTGTTTAAAGCGGGGTTATAATCACTTGTAAGTTCGGTGGTCGGAAAGGTTCTTAATTATGTCAACGTTTGTGTTCGAATTATCGCCTTGAGAAGGTCTACAACTACAAAGGAGTCCGCGACAGAATATGTTTGTCTTTTTAAATTCACTTACGAAGACTATGTGAACAACACATTATTAATCCAATGTTAGTTACCTTAATCATTTAGTGTACATACTTGCTGTAAACGTGAACAACCCCATATTTGTAGATCGCACCCGAGCAAGGCCAGGAGGGTCGCTAGTTAGCTATACATGAAATATTTTAAGTTATAAATAAAATATAAGTACGAGTTCAATTTAACCAAAAATAAGCTACTTTTATGTTAACAGAAGTATTAAACGTTTGTGATACATGGCGCATTTACGGAACAACCAAACACGTTATTTATGAGTGATTTGTTAAAGGTTTTTATTCTAAACGTGTGAAGATATTACGAAAATAGTATCATTTTCGTATAGGCTGTTCACGGTACAATTAGCACTTTTGAAAGCACTGCTTAAGATCTATTTGCAAACACGTTGTGTATTCTTCCGCCTTATGTAAAAATTGACTTACCATGGGCCTCGTCACTTTATTCACGCGTCGGTCAATTGAACTTTACTGGGCAAATGTCACTCAGTGCGCCCATTAAAATATATGCATCCAGGGGCAGTGACATTTTTCTAAGGTTCATTTCTAAAGTGCTCACTTTATCGTGAACAGCCTATAGCAGTAATGATATACATATAGAGTCCATTCACGGTTTATTCGGCCTTTTTGAATAAAACCTTCGAAAAATCTCCCCATATATGAAGTGCTTGGTTGTTTCGTAAATGCGCCTGCATGTATCACAAGCGTTTTATACTTGTCTGCATAAAAGTTACTTATTTTGTGTTAAATTGAAATGTTATTAATATTTTATCTATAAATCATAATGCTTCATAAAAATAAATTGAATAAAAACAGTGAGAAAACATGTGTGTTGGTAGCGCGTAGTAAGAAATAGTTCTTATACAAAATACTGTTACAACAGGGCGCCCACGAATCCCGTGCGTCGTCCCTCTGGTGTAATCTTCCAGACTTAGTTACGCTTAGCTTACACGAGGAGGAGGAATATCCTGAAAGTAGAACTTTAGCAGGGCTTCAGAAAAGGCAGAACATGCCGTGGATCAACTACAGTCAGTGAGTAGCGTGATCTGTACTCTCAGACAGTTTCATTAGAGGAGTTACATCTTTCGTCCAAGTTAGCCGACGTTTGAACCACGCTAGCAGCGGTCGTAAGCATTTGGCCCCCGGGGGGGAGGGGATGGGGGTCGCGGTAGCGGGGTGTGAGTCATGGCGACGAAGGTGTGGGAAAGGCGGTGTCGCATTATGACACGCCACGATCTCGAAACAGCTCGCAAACTTAACGTAGCTCCGCGCTCCACCCAGCCAACCCGGAGCGACGAGGTCACTGAAGGGTGAAGTTTAAGGGGTGAGGGCAGGGCGAGGGTTTGGCAAGACTTGCAAGGTAATCCTGAGGCTTCGGCATGTCTGACGTCAACCCCAGTGCCTCCCTCCCTTGGCGTATAGCTCTGCGCCGCCATTAGTCTTGATGCGCTCTATCAAAGTAATTTATCTACACATCGGTAATAAAAAGAGAAAAAAAGCAATGGTGTCAGAATATAAGTGTCGAGGGTGTCAAAAGAATAAACAATATGTTTAAATTATTTCTACTAAATTATATAAAGTTTATATATATATAATATCGTAGGTTTATTTTGTTGCCTATTGGAATATTTTATAGTTTAACAGTGTAATTTCTAATTTGTACTTAATAACACACATATTTTTTAAATCTGCAAAGTTCAGTACATATAATATGCTAGTAATAATGCTGCTTAAGCATAGTTTAGTAACCGTAAGAATTGTGTTATAATGTGCGTAAGGTATTCACTATTTTATTATTTTTATTCCTATTATTATTGTCATTATTAATTTTAAGTACTATAAATCTTTTTTCTATTTTATCCTTTATCTAATATCAACATTGTTTGTAGTTATGTACATATTCATAACTAGAGTATTGTCACTGTCCAAATTTGTAATGTTAACCACTTAATTAACTTAATGTTATATTGTGTAGTGTAAATATTGATACATTTTCTAACGAGCACTATACTCAGCGAGTATTCTGCTCATCAACTGAGTCTACTGGGTGATATTAAATAAATAAAATAGTTTTAAGGTGTATCTTTTACAAGTATATTTCTAGTAAATCCGGAACAAAAATAAAGAAACGTTTGGGGACGAGTGACACAGCTATTTAAACCGCGTAAGAATGCTATAGGTTAAGAGCTCTTAAGCGCGCGCACACACACACACACACACACTCTCTCTCTCTCTCTCTCTCTCTCTCTCTCTCTCTCTCTCTGTGCTGTGTTTGTATATTTACACATAAGCTTCACGGACAAAAACTATCCACTTTGCATTGCACCTGCAGATGGCGTTGTACGTCGAAGGGGTATGGTAGCGAATGTCTTGCACGGTGTGTCGAAAATGGGGCACAAATAGATGTTATTGGCTGGCGAAAAGGATTGACACCATCTGGGCATGCTAAAATCCGAATGTAGCTTCCATTATAATTCTCCAATTATTGTTTATTTTCGCTATTTGTGACCCACACACAGTAAGATGTCTTTGAGTTATTAAAAAAAAAGAGTCATGTATTTGTATATTTCAAAGTAGTAATTTCCTAAAACTGTACTACTGTCAACACCCATAGTTCAAAAAATGTCTGACACAATATGAAAGTGTCTTGAAAATACTTTGATATATTTTTTGTGAAGATATTACATCCATGCAAATTGTAGTCATTGAAGAGGTTAGAAAGGTCTATCGGCAAGAAATTTCGAGGAGAACTGTTTCACGAATTTCCGTTTGTGTCATTCTTTGGCCACGTATGATCCTTGGGGATATGCTCTTCAACAGCACATTAAACAATATTTCTGTGGAGTAAGGAATAACTGCATTCATTTATCGAATTTATTAAGTTTTTATTACTAATATATTAAAAAGGATTTCGAGCTATTGCTCTTTCTTAACGCGACTGCCTAATGCGGGATCGGCGAAGTGGAAGGATAGAGTATTGAAACAAAAAAAAAAATTTTGCACATCCTTACCTGAGCCATATTGCTACAATTTTTGTTTTGTAAAATTTCTAATACCCTGAAAATTGCCGGTAAATGAAGATTTGCAGGCTCGACAAAACATAAAATACAATAAGTTACTCTTGTTAATTTGCTTCTACTTCCTCGTTTGTAGTATGGTTCTCCCCTTCGAAGGGTACGAAAATATTTTTATTTGAAAGCGATAACGTGATTGGTGGGCGAGACACATAAATAATCTAATTATTAACGCCCTATCCGTTTGCTTGGCCGATCCTGCATTAGGAAACGCTCTCAATTGTTCCCGTTTACCTTTCAGATGCGTGCAGAATTCGATAACTGTAGTTATTTTTGGGCATTTGCGCATCACACACTCTTAAACAATCTTTTTTTGACGTCTTTCGTGGGAAGTGTTAAAAAAGCTAGCATCACATTTTCTGGATCCAATAAAAGTGATACATATTAAGAATGAATAATTGTGAATTATAAAGTAAAGTGACTTACATATCCAGCACTGCAAATATCAATGTGATATTCAGCATAATGTGGATGGTTACCAAAGACGCTAACATTGAGCTGCCACGAAGTAACCCTTGATGATAAATTTACCTGCAACAAAATGAATAGTTAATTAGTTATTTTAATCGTGGTAACAAAGGAATTATGCCTACAAAACCTACCAACCTACCTGGTACACATCATGCACACAAGTTATGGGAAAACTCTTAAATATACTGAAATATCAAAGCAACCAAATCACAGTGCTTGTATTATAGTGATACATAATTATTGTAGTTGTAACTTGTAAAAGTGGAGCGGAGATACCTCATGAAGTCATTCGTTTCAAGTAAAAATCTACCATAAGCTATTCAAAACGCACTGAGCACTAGAAATTATACGGCCTATTCCTATACGCAAAGAAAAAACAGTAATTTCATTGTGAGTGAAACAGAATGTTTAATTGGAAAGCCATTAGCTCCGTTTAGGAACTCTCAATGTGACAGATTATCCCATTATGGGTTCTGCCACGTCATGATAACCGTCCACACACAGTGTGTTTATATCTACTTGAGCGTGTTTTGCTCCCTTTGAGGGATAGCGATCGACGACTAGACAAAGTCCAAGGCTGGTAGGATACCCAGCTATCGATACGGTGGTTGAAATGGCGTCCTTCCCGGCAGAATGATTCTGAAGTGGTTTGCCAACGTCTTCTGCAACACGGAAGTTAGCGGATATCGCCAATCACTTGCAGATTCCAAGGGCCGAAGAGCCAGAACCGGAAGCCCTGCTAAAGTTCTACTTCCTCCACCTCGTTCAAACCAAGCTTAACTAGGTGTAGAAAATTACACCAAGGGCCAACGCACCGAATTCGTGCGCACTCAGTTGTAATAATATTTTGCATGAGAACTATTTCTTACTAGGCGCTATCAACACAGATTTGTTGTCGCTGTTTTTACTCGTGTTTATTATAAATGAAAATCTTAAATTATAAATAAAGTATTGGTATAACTTCAAGTTAACGAAAAATAAGCTACTTCTATGTTAACAGAAGTATCAAACGCTTGTAACACATGGCATATTTAGGAACTAACTAAATACATAATACATGGGATGATTTTTTTAAAGGTTTGATTTAAAAATAGTGAAGAAACCGCGAAGAGACTATATCCAATATTCCTTCTACGGTCTGTACGCCAAGATCTCCTGCGGTAGAATCTCACTGAAACAAACAAGAATATCATTGGCTGGGAGCGGGGTGTGCGTGGTGGAGAACGGAAGACAGGAAGACACAGGAGAGTTACGGCACCTGCAGGTGTATGCTCGAGGATTTTATTGTCCTTCCCACATAAAGCTTCTTCCCCTGAGCAGGGGTTTGAAACCCGGTACCTCCACTATTCGAACACATCCCACGTGTTCGATATCGGCGCTACTGCGAGTGCGAGGTTTTTGCTGAGAAGTCGTTCGCCAGAATACACGTTTGGCGAGAAATTCTGTTTTACGGCTTTTTGGTCGTAAAAAGAATACTCACTTCTTCGACGAGATGTTTGTTTTTAACTCACTTGTAAAATAAAACTTATTTTCCTCACAGTAATGTCTTACCAATGGTAGCCAGCCGTATATTTCACAATTTTTGTCAAATGTAAAAGCTTCGTTTATGTCTGCCTGGTTTTACATTAAAAATTAAAATAATACGCTAACTATATCTGGGCAGGGGTTGGATACTGAAACCTGCTATGTCAGCAATTAGAATCAATGTATGAATAAAGTGTAGTGGCGCTGTTCTTCAGTAATTTAGTAAATTATCGCATTTTAATCTGTGCCGTTTTGAAATATCCTGACAACCGGCTAAACGTAAATATTTTAGAAAATCTAGGGAAATAAGGTGCCTTTCTCGTCTTTAATAATTACTCGTCTGCCGTTAATAACGTGAAATGAACTACACGGGCAAATAACATACATAGTACGGTCAAATCGTGGTACAGCGTCGGTATTATAGCTCTTTCCACGAGCTTTCTTGTCCAGGATCTCATTGCAATTAAGACGTAAGTTAGTTAATTTAGCGGCAGTGTGACAGGACAAGATGAGGCATTTTAAATCCTGCACTTGCAGTCATCTGTGAAGGAACGCAGGAACTGCTAATTGGGTGTCATTCGTCCTTGTTTAATGAACAACCGATGCGGATTAGATTCTTTATGAACCCGAAATACTTTATTATTTCTGCTGAGAAAATCTGTGGCTGGTCCTTCGGCAAAATATGCCCCTTTCAACTGATCGTTTTAATTTAGTGCATGCTGAAGCCAAGATGAGAAAATTAGAGCGGCTTTCATAAATTCTCCATGAAATTTGAGACTTCATACATCGAGCACCTCAGCAGGAATGAATTTTCGAACGTGTGCCCATCCCTTGTTCGTCCCTATCTCCTGAACAAGTTATAACTGAGCGTCTTTTACTGCGGACATATAAAATATACTTTTACGTTCCACCTACGCCTCCTTGCAGCTGCAGCCAGGTGCACTCAGTGCGAGCAATAAATTTGTCGATCAAAATTGGATTCGAAAATGGCATATGAAGAACTGCTGACGGTGCGTTTTTAATGTTTTATTTTTAATGATGGCCTCTGATGATACATGGAATGAAACCTTTTGAAATAGAGTTTTTTTTTTATATATATTTTATTTGCAGCACGCTATTAAAATCGTCTGTCAGGGGCGGGAGCCGTACTCTACCAGTTGTCAGAAGATGGATCGAAGCTGGCCATCTGTTATAGTGGCGCCAAGTCTGGAACTACCAAACAGCATTACTACACCTTCATTGCAAGCTGTACACTGTAAATAGATTTCTGGTAAACTTCCTAAACTGTAACGGAAGTTTTCAACCTACACATTGTATGGTAATAATACTATACATCAAAATGCAGATATAGGAATGTTTAGCAGCGCTACTATACAAAGTTGGGAACTTCCTTATGCATTTGACTGTTTTCTGAGCAAATGTAGGAAAGCTACAATAAATGTATAGGGGAAAACATTGCCATTCCTGCTTTCTCACTAAGCGTAGACACTAGTATGGTAAATTTCCGAATAATTTTTTAGAGCGTATGTAACTTCTTGTTCACACCGAATAGTTTTAATATTATAAATTTGAGCGTTTACAATTCATGATTTTAAACATTGCCTTGCTTTCATTAGACATCGGTTTCAAGACCTGGTTTTACGTTTTCATGATTATATTTACGGGCCGTATAAAACTAGCTAAGGCTTGTGATTGTTGAATTTATCAATAATCTAAGCAGTCTAATCCTATTTACTTTCTATTTTTTTTTTGCAATTATGCTTCACAAATTGCAGTCTCAATTTTCCAATTCATAGGAAGAAATATATGTAAGGAAAATACGCAAACATACAGACACAAACACGGCCGATTAAATAATACTTCGCTGTGTGGAAAATTTCAAAAACACTTGAACTATTGCCATATTACAAAGTTCTTAATTTTGCACAGATCTTCAAGTAAAATTATTTATGAAATAAGAAATAAGTATGGTGAGAAATTATATCTGTGGAGGAAGCTATTAAGGTCTAATGTTCAGATTAAATGCATTTGATGGGCATGATTAACACTGAATCAAATTTTAACTTCTATAAGCCAAAAATAGTGTGTGCAACATCATCTGACCTTAAGCTAAAAAAATTGGAGTTCGTAATATGATGAAGAAACTCTGTAACTGAATCCGTTCCGTGTCACTCGTTCAGTGTTACCTAGAATGAAATTGCTAAATCTGTGTATGACGAACTAGTCTATTGAGCAGATGAATATAAGATAAATTCACCTATGAGGGTTTGTGATTCCTCTTCAAGATGTACGATCAAGAAAGTTTTAATTTTAACTTCCACTTACTTTTGGAGTATTGAAAATGTTTCAGCTCTTTGAATAATTCCCTTATAGTAAATATAAACCATGCTTAGTACCGAAATGAGTGAAAAACCATTAAGATGACAAATAAAAAGAGATAATGAAAATAAGATTTTAATAAATTTAGTATATACTTAGGATATCTAGCAATCTTTACACGATGAACAATAATGTTCAGAGAGATCACATTTCACACCGCATGAAGTAACAAGGCGCAGAGTTATTAGAGCTGGTACTTAAGTGTTCACTAAATTGACTGTCAGTTATTGCGAACATGACACTGTAAATATCAGTAGGATTTCCAAGGGCTATGAAATTAATATGAAGTTGTGTAACGTCAACACTGTTAAGCACTATAATAATAACGTGGTTAGAAATTTCACATAAGCATTCATGCAACTGAGTGCAGAACTCTTAAACTCTAAATGTTATGTTATTGGTGAGTTTGTATAATAAGATAAAACTCCTATAGGCCATTCACGATTACAACACACTTTTTTGAAGCCCTGCTAAAGTTCTACTTCTAGGATACTCCTCCGCCTCATGCAAACAAAGCTTAAACGAGTCTAGAATATTACACCAAAGGGACAAAGCACCAAATTCCTGCGCACACAGTACAGTAATATTTTTCATAAGAACTATTTCTTACTACTATAGTTATTATCAGCACACCTGTTTTCCTGCGGATTTTATTTACGATAATTACAAATTAAGTGTTCTAATTTATAGGTGAAGTATAAATCAAAGTTCTGTTTAACCACAAATAAGGTACTTTTGTGCTAACATAAGAATACAACGCTTGTGATACATAGCATATTTACGAAATAACCAAACACGTCATCCGTGAGGTGATTTTTCAAAGGTTACTTTCAAAAAGTGTAAAGAAACCGCGAATGGACTATACATAAAATTGCTCCTTAAAGGCTGTTCGTTATAAAGTGAGCTCTTTTGAAATCAACATTAGAAGAAAGACACTGCTCTTAACTGCATATATTTTAACGAGCGCACTGAGTGACATGCGCCCAGTAAAGTTGGTAACAATGGATGGAAAGTAGTTCCATATCTTAACGTCAAATAAAAAATGCTAGGTAACCATTAGTGGTAAATTTAATTACTTGTCTCGCATTCTGTTTTTTTTTTAAATTCATCGAAGTGTAAAAATTACATATTTGCAAAATATTTACTTTTATAATAATTGCAGTTTCACCTGACAGACGCATAAATAAAGTGATGAGGCCCATGGCAATGTTATTTTTACATAAGGCGGAAGAATATAGAACGTGGATACAAGTAGATCTTAAGCAGGGCTTTCAAAAGTGCTCATTTTACTGTGAACAGTATATACAAAACTTTCCTCGCTGAAAGACAACGTAGACTTTATGACCACAAATCTGTTTAATAAAAAAAAAGTGGACCTGTATTTCTAGGGGGTTAATTCCTTTCTACGGAAATGTGCGTATTTGTTTTTGTCAACCAAATAACGCGGCTAAACACCTGAGAAAAATTCGTAGTCAACTCTATGTCAAGCAAAAAGTCGTATAAATGTATTATGTGGTTAAAAAATTCAAGTAGGCAGAGCATGAAATTTAAAAATACACGTTAACATTCTGGAGTTTCTTTTTTAACGTGTGATAGAATTTCTTTACCTGTTCATAATATTTTACGATATAACACTGTAAGCACAAAGATTCTGAGCGCGATACCTTACGAATTTGAACATTCCACTGCACGCATAACGTTTTCGTAAACAAGATTATGAGAGCTCCAATGAATGCGTGGCAAATCAAGGCTCACTTTAGTACTATTTATAAGAGCTTCTCTCAACTGTGGAAAACTTGCGAACAATTTATTTTCAAGATTCGAACAGCAGTTATGCTGAATCTGCACTTCGATTCAGATTTGCTTCACCAAGGGAATATTTAAGTACATCGAGATAAGTATTACGCTGATATCGAAGTCTTATCACTGCATATTCATTTCATAGCCATGAATTTCTCTCCACTCGCTGGATTAGCTATCACCTCTTCGCAAGTTAGTTGGGAAGTGTGTGTGTGGGTGTGTGTGTATGTGTGTGTGCATGTGGAGTGCCGGCGAGCTGTCTTTGAATACATTTGAATTTAAATTTCAATTTGGTATTCATATGAGTGGGTGGAAAGTGGGCGGGGAACTGCCTAGAGGTTTAGGTACACAAGCAGTCCCTTCACATCCTCAGAAGCTGCCCCCCCCCCCTCTTACCGCGCTACCCTCGGCAGACATGCAGATCTCCGCACGTAGCTTCGCGGGACCATAAAGACGCCGTTCCGTGCAGTTGACGCGGCTAACCGGGAAGGAAAACAGGTCCGAGAAGAAATACAAGCATCTGCGGAAACGGCGCAAGGAAATGCAAGTCTTGAGAAAAGGGATGAGGGACGGGATCGCTACAGCCACAAGAAGATACGCTTTTCAGTTAGAGAAAAAAATACATTATTTTAAATTGTCAATTCCATACAATTTCGCCACCCATGCTGTGTTCGTCCACTATGGAAGTAAGTATTCATTATATTCGTGTGTTTTTTTTTTTCATAGAGTTTTCTATGAGAAATAAGTAACACTCTGCGACGCATTTTTTGTCTTCATCGACAAAGTTTTAATCGCAGTGTTAAAAACGGCGTGTGAAGTTCCCAACAGCGCTTAAACCGTTCCCTTCTGCTTTCTATTAATTTGTCCGGTTTTCTTAATTTTTCCCGCAGCACTAAAAATAAATAAATAAATTCCTTGTGCATATTTTGCTTATAATCTCCCGTTTCCAGACAAAACAGATTTAGGGGGGGGGGGGGGATTGAAGTATTCAAACTCGTTGACCTATAGGCCTTTTGTCAGTCATCATCTCGGAATGCTTCAAGAAGCGCATAAATCATACAGCCGACTTATTTTTTCTGTAAACTATAGGCCTGCTATGTTTACAATTGATGGACTTAACTGGTGGAAATTTGTGCGCGTAGTAAATATATTGCAATAGTTGACGCGTAGCTTTTGAATTTAACGATTTTAATGCATAGTGAAAAATACTAGAGAATATATTACTAAAGACTGTTCACGATAAAGTGAGCACTTTTGAAATAAACCTTAGAAAAAAGTCACTGCCCACGCCTGCACATACTTCAACGGGCGCACTGAATGACATGCGCCCGGTAAAGTTGGTAACGATTGATGGAAAGTAGTTCCATATTTTAACGTCGAATAAAAAGTGTTAGGTAACTATTTGTGATAATTTAACTTATTTACTTCGGTTCCTGTATTTTTAATGCATCAGCGTGTAAAAATGATCACAAATATAACATTTCTACTTTTCTAATAATTTCATAGTTTCACTTACCTGGCGCATGAATAAAGTAATGAAGCCCATGACAATGTTAATTTTACATAAGACGGAATGATACACAACCTGCATACAAGTAAATCTTAAGCAGGGCTTTCAAGAGTGCTGAATTTACCGTGAACAGCCTATACGTAATTATTAACAATGTTAAGCACACACACGTCCTTTAATGTAATTTCGAACGTAGAGCTTCAACACTGCAATGCAGCTCGCAATCGATTGCGAGATTGGTTGTTCACTGATTAGCTTCCTACGTGTATTACGCTCTGAGGCGTGAACTATCGCTCCAGCAGAGCGGCGGGGACATTCGTACTTGCCGTGTATAGTCTGTTCCGACATTTCTGAAGCCCTATTACAAGTTGACTTTCTGTCGGCTCGTTATAGGCTGTTTACTGTAGAATGAGCACTTTTGAAAGCCCTGCTTTAGTTTTACTTGTATGCACGTAGTGTATCCTTCCGCCTTACGTAAAATTAACACTGCCTTGGGCTTCGTAACTTTATTAATGCGTTGGTCAAGTGTAACTCTGGAATTATTAGAAAAGTAAATATTATACAAATATGCTCATTTTTACACTTCAATGAATTTAAAAAGAAACAGAAAGTTAATGAAATGGTTTAAGTTATCACAAATGGTTGCCTAACACTTTTATTCCACGTTAAGAAATGAAACTACTCTCGATCCATCATTACCAACTTTTCTGGGCGAATGTCAATCAGTGCGCCCATAAATATATATATATGCAGGCAGGGGTAGTGACTTTTTTCTAAGGTTCATTTCTAAAGTTCTAACTTTATCGTGAACAGCCACATATCCTGCCGTCACATGTCTACAGTAAACGTCGAGTGCGATGAACAAATAGTGAAAAATAAATGTGTTTCCGTTATTGCTTTATGGAAACATAAATACGACACTAGTAAACGTTTTTACTTTACAAACAACGTATAAAAACTCAATTTAATAACAATTAAAAAAAAACGGTATTTTCAAGTAAATATCAAAATCTCTTTTTTTTTCTGTTTTTTATTATTAGTAAATAAATATTATTATATGTAGATAAGTATTAATGGAAGTTCCATTAAATCGAAACAGATAACACGTTATGGAAGTGCACAGGGCGTTTGATATAAATTTATTTAGGAAACAACCAAACATGTCAAACGTGGGATGATTTTTCAAAGAAATTGTGAAGATGCCGTAAAAAGAACGTCATCATAACATCACAGGGTCAGTTATTATATTAAATATACGGTATACGTGTCTATGCCATTCCGTTAGCTACCGCTCACCATCCTCTGCAGAAGCACTTATCTCTTCATTACGTTGGGAATACATTAACGCGGCAACTCCAGTGCTTGCTAGGCGTTGATTCGCCCTCGAACAGCAGCCGTGACAAAAACGATTTGGAATTCACGGTGTCTTCAAAAACACATTAGCACACATCAAAGATTCGGGTGTGAGGCAGGTACACACTTTTGCACACACAAGATGAATGTGGATTACACGAACAAACTCGCAGAAACGGGGGGGGGGGGGGGGATCGAAGTGGGACATTCGGTGGCCTGAAAAGAGCGGCGATAAAAATTTCTGTTTGAAATGTAGACAATGCTCGACAAGAAAACTGGCACTAATTTCCCATCCAAATAAACACAACAGAATATATACCGCGCGGATATGGGTTTGAATATGTTTTCTTTGCCTACCAGTTGAGTTCGAAATTTGTAGGAATGTTGACTATGTGTAGTTTCTAAAGCAAGAAGAGGGAAAAGTGAAAATGGTGGGAAGGAGGTGTTTTGAAAACGTCATTTGCAAATATTTTCTCGTTTGGTGAGATAGACTCTTAAAAAAATATTTTCTCGTTTGGTGAGATAGACTCTTAAAAAAATATTTTTTTTTTGCCAACTACTATTAAGTTATTTTCGTTTTATTTTCACGCAGAGATGTTGTGCTTTTTAAAAGCCGTATCAGGACCCTGCTACTATGTTATTCCACCTATAACACTGTCACCGTAAGGCGTTTGTCAGTTTCGTTCTTCATCGACTTGTAGATCTTCTCGAATGTAAATCGAAATTCGTGCATTTGTTTGAATGGCGTTTAAATATTTAAATATTTTAAATGCAGATTATGACCTGCTAGTACCATCTTGGATCCTTTACTTAAGGAGATCAGTCCCCGCCATTTTGGACTTTCATAATTTTTGCCATAAGTTCCATTTAAGAACGTTTAATGAAATTTCTCGCATGACATGGCATAAATAATAGCTCCTTAAGTTTAATCAAACTATTACCGCTCTATAGAATTGATTGTTATTTGACTAGTGATTGAACGCAAGAAATAAATAACTTTTTCTTGTTTTCGCCTACAGAAATGGTCCTAGAACAGTAATCTAGGAACACATGCTGTAGAACATGTGCAATGTAATGTTCTACGCTTTGTCGAAGCCCAAAATAAAATGCAAAATCTGTAATGCAATTTGCGGCGAAAATTTCAAAAACTCAAGATGGCGGAGACTGATCCGTCTTACTACATTAGAAAAATAACCAATACACGTGCGAAATCTTCAATATAATTTAATGGTCACGCGAGATTGTTGTTCCTCGTCAAAAGGAATCTTTAGTGTTAGAGGTTTCATTACCACAAGGAGATTAGATAAGTAATGTGTTCATAATGTCTTTATAAATGCTCACCACCTTCAGTAATCAATTAAAAAGTAATTAGCTAATAATCTAAAGAGGGTGGGAAATTAAGTCATCGAGGACTACATGTAGGTGGAAAGGAATTTTTTTTTTAAGAGTACGCAAGTTAGTAGGTATAGCACGAACATTATGCCTTAAAGATCCGTGTGATTTTTGTATTTTTCATAACCCGAAGAGATATTATTTCTACACATTAATAAGTTCACATTTGTTAAAGAAAAAAATGTTGGATTTATATATTTATAAATCATGGTCAAATATTTAGTTCGGGTTTCCTTTTCAACAAATTTAAACTTAATAAATAACAACAATGTTTCCTATCCCTGTAATGGTTGAGATATAATATTCTAAACAAATTCTTTTTCGTATAGTTTTTGTATATTTAATGGTTAAATACAGGCATAATTGTATACATATGTAGGTATAACAACTCACTAAAAACATTGTTGAAATTAATACGTAAGATTTAAATTCACCACACTAAAAAAAAGTCTGGTAATACATGCCATTTTGTGTCCTTCCGCCATATGTAAGAGTAACGTTACTGTGGACCGCCGTACTTTATTATTGCATCATTCAGAGGAAATCATGGAAAAATTTAGGAAAGTAAATATATTAATAATAAGTAAATTTGTGCTCTGCGAGTATTTAAAAAAAACTTCAGTAACTATACATTTAAACGCAAAACTCTCAATACACAGTCAAAGCGTAGAAATATTTTCACCAATATGCTGCGAATATAACTCGGAGACTGCTTGCCTGTGTGTACTATAGCATATTTGTAGAGCCTCGGGTATTTCGCGGATTGCTGTCTCAGCAGGCTAGACTGTACAGGCGTCTATACACTCGAGACACTATTGTTTGCTTATTGGCTGCTGCGATCAATTGATACCATTGTACAGCACCGTTCAAAACTCGCTCACACTACTGCTTCCTGATTACTACGGGCTCACTGCTGAACGGGGCGCGTATAAACAACTGCCGTCCAATCACAGTGTAGGAGAGAAGTAAAACTGTTAGACGTATACGTCGCCACCGAATGAATTAGCGAAATGCTCGGGGCTCTACATATATGTAAATATGGGCAGGGATTTACGGATGGTTTCAAAAGTGCCTACTTTACACTGAAATACATTTAAGCCACATCGCGCGCAGTTCTCAAAGCAATGACAATTTTGTTTCACGGCGCGGAGAGCCATAGTCAGTGTGACCAGTAATTACACGAACGCAGCCTCGTTGGAGCTGGCGTCGACGGACGGGCCTCTGTTTCAAAGACTCGGGTGAAGGTGTAGTCTAATGCGACCACCGCCCTCGCCCGTTCTTCTTTTCTCTACTCCGCCTCGGACAATGGTTCTACCGCAGAATTGCTTCCTAGAAGGTGTGGGGGGGGGGGGGGGGGAGCAGTGGTCGGCGACCCGGAGGGTCATTATCTCCGTCCCCTTTTGTGGGGCACGTGCGTGAGTTTGTTTGCCTTCATTTGTCTACATTTCTCCTCGGAAAGTATTCCACAGGACCACGGTTCTTTCTCTCCATCTCGGGGGGGCGGCCTGCAATAAGCGCGGTGTCTGATGTAACATTATGCGGCGCTACGTCGCGTCCCCAGAAAGAAGGTAAAACCGTCCACGTATAGGCTGTTCGCGGTAAAGTGAGCATTTTTTTAAAGTCCTGCTTAAGAATTACTTTATGCGCCTTGTGTATTCTTCCGCCTTATGTATAATTATTGCCATGGGCTTCATCACTTTACTCGTGCGTCGGTCAGGTGAATCTGTGGAAGTATTATAACATTAAATATGTTACAAATCTGGTGTTATTCACACTTCGATGCATTAAAAAAAAACAGAAAGCGAAATAAATAATTTATCTTATTACAAATGGTTATCTAGCCCTTTTTATTCGACGCTGAGATATGGAACTACTTTCCATCCATTGTTACCAACTTTACTGGGTGCATGTCACTCATCGTGCCTGTTAAAAAATACATGGATGCAGGGGCAGTGACTTTTTTTCTAAGGTTAATTTCAAAAGTGCTCACTTTATCGCGAACAGACATTATTTGTTAAACTGTAGGCTCGGCCGAAAAGCCTCTCATTTTCTAATCCTGGGTAGCTAAGCAAAATAATCCCCTGTCTGCCAACGAGGGATTCTGGGAATTTTACCCTCGGAAACGCAAATATTTTCATACATTTTATTCTTATTTTTATACCCTGAAATAGTAGTCATAACGAAGTTAACAATAAAGAAGTTGAAACAAAAAATGAATCCGTTGGTTGGAAAAAAAGGGGGGGGGGGGAATCATCGTTAAGCTTTTAATGATAACTTGAAGCCCGCTTTTCTTATTTAATATGTGCAGGCTAATTCACTACAATATATATTCAAATTGAAAAGTAGGCCTACTTCTCAAGCTCAAGATTTACTCGCAATATCTGAAGACTACGAATTTTTTCGAAAGCGTAGATGCTGTAACAATGTTTACTGATTAATAATTTTTTTGTCATATGCCAGCTTGCATGTCAAACTTGTGCTGACTCTGTTAAAATATAGTATTTTATTTTATTTTGGGTGGTATTTATTCACTATTTCTTTCATGTCCAATAGATGTTGTCATCTTTATGAGGGGATTAAGTCAATAGTTTATATGATAATGCTGGCGGTGTATTTCCAAAGTCCGACAAGCCGCTGGATAATCTTCAATTTACAACTTTATTTAATTTGATACACGTGAAGTCATACAGAAATATTACATCTAAGATATAAAACGTTGTATCAAAAAAGTGAGAAGTTACTCTCAGGACAGCAAGTGTTTTATAATTCACATCTACACAAATAAGTTTAACTGAAATTGCTCTGCTTACACGAGCAGTTAGTTGTAGACCTACTCGAAGACGTATTATTCTGAAACATAGCGAGTAACCGACTCGTGCCGGGCTGATTGCATTTTGGAGTGAAATAAGTTTTTCGACCTCGCTGTTACTACCATCAGCTAATGTTTCATACAAATGGGCAGTATATTTAAATAATTCAAAGAGTGAAGAAAAGGTGGGTTCCATATGGTTTCAAACCTTAAACGTAACATGCAGCCTAGAACCGTAACACACGCTCTTTGAGCTACAATAATGAATAATTAACACGTAATTTTTATATTTAACAAGCATTTTTGTATGTCTTTCTGTTTTTACGTTGTGTGCGTGTACGTAGAAGGCCTTAGAACTCTATGGATTTTCGAACGTGGGGGCAGATTTAAGTGGCAGTTCGAATTAATTTTAATTTTAACCCTCGTGATTGGCCAGTATTTAGAGAACTTCTTAAGTTAAGTCACGCGACGCCAGGCAGCCAGCCCGGGTTGGCTGTACACTAGGAGTTAAATTTAGATTTTTGTTAGGGATGTTTGAGTTAGCACCCCTGAAAGTAGGCCGTCTACTAAAGACGAAGACGCGAGGTGTTTTTAAAGCAATAAGTTGGACTGTATTAGCCCCCTCCGCGTAGCTTTCAGAGGTTAGTCAGAACTCTTCAGACGTCCGTTAAGAAGAGCGTGAAATATATGTTACGTAAACATGACATTCGAAAAAAAAAAAAACTATTATCTATGACTATGTTTTTACTTTTAACATATAAAATAAAATTCGTCAAAATGGTCAAATATCTCATTTTTGAAGCTTGCCAATGCAGTTTCCTCAAGCGGCAAGAGAAAAATACAAACATACGGAGGTAGTTAAATCTGTGAGCGATAAGGCACTAGGCGTGCGTGTTCGTGTCGCCCGCATCGCTCCCTCGCTTCTTGGCCTTGAACGCGCAGGTTCACACTCCTCTTAAGGCGCCATCGAATTGTATGCTAGCACAGTAATCCGTGTTGCTTACATATAGGGAAGACGTCACCCAGGGCTGCCGTGCATCCGGGAGAAAAGCCTCCGTCGGCGTACTTGATTGTCGGGAACGCCAAAGGTCTTCGAAATTTGACGTTTGATCACTGATTTCAGCTAAGAAATCCCAAATAAAGTTTGTCACCTAACACCGTTAATGCGACCTTCTGGAACATTTTTACGGCGCCATGTTGTTTTTCGTAGGTACACGACTTATCCCAACATTTACCACGCCAAACCTGAACTGAATCCTTGCTTTGCCGCTAGCTGATAGCAAACGTAATTAAAATAATAACTTTTGAAGGAACGTTAAGCATTTTGGCGTGATTTATGAACATTGTCGAGCAGTTTAATTCTTAACCAACATAAGGAGGCATTAGTGTTTCGAAGGCCACTACCCCAAGCAGAAATATTTCAATTATATGGTTAATATTTTAGGAGCCACAGATAATCTGATAATTTGTATTGCAATCTGTATAAATTATTTTGTTTTTCTGGGAAAAGAAAAAAAAATTCTGAGCTCAATCGAACCTCCAGACATCTATCAAACACAGTTGCCACTTGCCATTTCGTAGTAGTTGCAAGTTTTCTCCTGGTGTTCCTCTTTGTGTATGTGTTTGTTCTGTCCCCAAGTATTTTACTACCAGATTGCTGTGTTTGACTCCTTGATAACACAAAACAGTGTGAGAAATTAGTAAAGCGCAATAGGTATCTTCCTTTTTGAACTACTTTATCGCTCATGACTCATAATCCTCTTAGAGAAGTGAATTGTGGATCCGCCATTCGCATTTCCTACACTGGTTTCCCTGATGAAAAAAAAAATCCCTACACCACTTTATAAAACTCCTTTTATTTAAGAAACGTTATGCGTTTTATATCACTTACGTTCTTTTTAACGTACGTAACCTTTTTTTTTTTTGTGGTTTCATTTGATCGTTTGTTGTATATTCGCTATTTTATTTCTGATTCTGTGTGGTAGAAAAATATTAAGACTGTGATTTTCATAAGCTATTTTGTATGTTTTAACGCTGGGAAAAAATGTGTTCGGATATTGTTTAGGCAATGATGTAAAGTGTGATATATGTAACAGCGGGGATGAAATAAAGCACGCATTATACTATCAGTTCCATTACATGTTTGGTTACTACACAACCTCTTAGCAAAATGCCTGTTAAAGGCTGCTCACGATAAGGTGAGCATTTATGAAATCAACCTAAGGAAAAAGCCACTGCTTCTACCTGCATATATCTTAACGGGCGAACTGAGTGACATGCGCCAAGTAAAGTTGGTAACGATGGAGAGAAAGTAGTTCCATATTTCAACGTCGTATTAAAAGTGTTAGATAACCATTTGGGACAACTTAAATGATTTATTTCCCTTTCCGTTTTTTTTTTAATGCATCAGAGTTTAAAAATGAGAAGATTTGTAAAATATTAATTTTTCTAATAATTTCACAGTTTCAAAGTGATGAGGCCCATGACAATGTTAATTTTACAAAAGGCGGAAGAATACGAGACGTGCATGCACGTAGGTCTTTCAAAAGTGCGCATTTTTTTACCGTGAACAGCTTATATGAAGATGTGCAAAATATCACTAGGTGCCGTATGTCCTCCCGTGTATTTGCCACAACTGCGCTTGGTCCCCCATCGCACTTTCCAGGACGTGGCAGCGGCACAACGCGTTCGCTTGTAATTACTGTGGGGCTGGCGGTTACAGCGACCAAGCACCTGCGCTCCTGGAAACTGGCGAGGCTTCCCCGTAACGATGACAAACTGGGCAGCCAGAGAGGGCCACGCGCGCGATGGGTCGCGGGGAGGCGACCAGCAAGTGTTCCACTGGAGCCGCCGCGCCGTGGTGTTCACTCGTAAACCACTTCACTCGTTCGTCATCGTCTCCTGTCGCCCGCTGCCCTACTCCACCCTTCGACTACCCTTGATTGTGAGCACACCCCTGCGCGTGTGTTTCTGCTATTTCTCAGATGGCATCGAAATCCAGAGGGTTACAGAGAATTCAAAACCCTTCAACATAGTATCCCGAGTATATTCGTTCACGTATGACGTGTTTCAAAATGTATATTAAATCATGGTCGGGTGCTGCACAAGGTCAGACGTGACTAACAATGGAGACAGCGTCTTTTTCGTGATGAATGCTTTTAAAGGCTGTTCGCGATAAAGTGAGCATTTTTAAAATGAACCTAAGAAAAAAAGGTCACTGCTCCTACTCAACGGGCTCACTGATTGGCATGCGCCAAGTAAAGTTGTCAATAGTGGAGAGAAAAGAGTTCAGTTTATTTAACGTCAAATTATAAGCATCAGGTAAACATTTGTGACAAATTAAATAATTTATTTTGCTTTCTTATATCATTTAATCCGTCTAAGTGTAAGAACCAGCAATTTCGTAAAAAAAAAATTTTCTAATAATTTCGCACTTTCACTTGACCGACGCATGGCAATGTTAATCTTACATAAGGCGGAATAATACACGACGTGCATGCAAATAGGTCTTAAGTAGGGTTTTCAAAAGTGCTCATTTTACAGTGAACAGCCTATAGACACTTTTAACCTATAAAATGACAGGGTCACCGCTGGAAGTCCCATAGTTACTCGCAATACTACGAGGAAATTGCACGCCAGTTCAGACCCTTGCGCATAGCGGCGATGGCGCTCTTGTAGTGCGTGTCAGTGTCGCCATTATGCCTCCCGGGCTTCTGGGCCTCAAACGCGAAAATAATTGCAGGTAGGCAACCCCATTAAATTACGCTCCCTTAACCGTAAATATGTCAACACCTCAGCACTAGTGCCGTAGCTGGAAAAAAAAAATTGTCTTTTAAAATTAACCAATTTACACTATATAATATAGAAATCTCCATTACGTGTAACAATTTTACGACTTGAGTTCTGACGGCTAAAATGTTGAGTGGGATAATTTAGCAAGACAGTGTTCTGGAGGAAGATATTTTATTAAAACAAATATAACATTGCTGCTCCTGGAAAACCGCATATTTTGAGTTGTAACACTGTTGTACGGATGTGTCGATTTTTCTTTTTTCAAGTGATTTCAGATCATTTGTACTTAAGGAATTGCGAATTAAGGAACACTCAGAGTGCAATGACGAGATGGTACTTCGAAACGAGACATTTAAAAATATTCCTGTTTACAATTTCCAGCTTCTAGTAACAAAATACGGACTATGGGATGCATTTATTGGACTAAGAAATTCACTCTCACGCATGCATACGGGGAAGTAGGTGTGGATCAGTAATGGAATGCAAGGGTGTGGAAAACGGTGGTACTCCGAGAAAACCCGCCAGTAGACGGCAAAGTCCGCTATATTTCCCAAGCACGGAAATTGAATTTAACTCCTTCAAAAATCGATCCTGGATCGTTTTGGCTAGAAGCTGGACCCTAGTGGCCTGCTCTTAAAGCGTGAAAAATATTGTACATGGCTTTAACCTTTACGGAAAGCAAATTATAATTTATTCGTCGGCGATAACGTAGGTGACCACAGTGGCGTAGCGTGGGTGTCAGCCGCCCGGGGCGGAAGAAAATTTTGCCGCCCTCTTATTTAGGTATTTCAATTTAAAAGGCTATAATATACAGTAATTCTAAAGAACTTTTCGGCAAGAACAGTCATCATTATTGTGTATTGTACAGGTTACAAATAAAAAAAATTCATATATATATATGTTTTGCGATATAATAATCACATTTATTACAAAAATTCTTACACGTATGCCACTTACATTGATATAACAGGTATAGAACACTTATGATTATGCCTTGACGATCGACAAGATTAAGTTATTAGCGAATTGAATATGAAACTTAGATTCTACTAGATTCCAATTAGAACTAGAACGATACTGGTAATATTTATATTTTTATTGAAAAATAATATACTTGTTAGAATTAAAAACAAAACTTCTGTCTTTAACTAAAACTTTATTCGTCTACATTTTTTTAAGAGCAAAGTCTTTTATTGCACTATCAATGGCTATAGCATCACACACCTCTTGCTCAATAGACAAGATAGCCAGATTGGTTAGCCTTAAAGTACTCATTGTTGATCTTAAATAATTTTTGATCAATTTCAATTTTGAAAAACTTATCTCACAGCTGGCATTGCTTATGGCAATTGTGAAGAATATTCGGAGCATTATTATAATATTGGGCAGAGTATTTCCAGCTTGGATTTCACAATAAATTTTAATAATTCAAGTGAGTCCGCATTTATTTATTTATTTTCGTTGCCTGTGGCAGCAATGAAAGTCCGCAGTCGAAGTTGTTCCAGCTTGAAGTCCTGTTCGTCAATTTCGGCAGATGCGTAGTCTAGATTACATTTAGTGTCGTCCGAATCTAGTAATACAGCCGGCGTTAGATAAGCAAACTTATCCGCCAAATTCTGTAGCTGCTGAAAACGCTCATGAATTTCTACAATGATTCTATCTAACGAAGAAAACAGCTTCCGTCTCAACTCATTTTCACAAGACAAGTTAGCATCTCTGGTTCCGTCATCAAAAATGTTCCTTCTTGTTATGCGCCTCTGAGGTTCCATGGAAATGCCAAGTTCTTTCACACATATTTTTTGCATAACTTACAGCGCCATCTGCCCATTCTTCTCGTTTCTCTATCAGTACCATCTGCAAAGCATTTACTTTCTGAGCGCACAGTCTTATGTCAAGTCCCTTTGTTTGTAAATATTTTTGTGCATCATTCACTTCATGTCGCACCGGTTGCCAGAAGCCCAAGAAACAAAGAAAGGAAAATGACTGCATCGTAACTAGCAAAGTTCCTGCATCTGTTCTTGTGTTTAAGCTTTCACCTGTCTCTGTCAGTTTTTCCAAAGTGACGAGAATGTCTTTGTAATGATGCCATGACATTTTTACGGCATCGCCTCTTGCACTCCACCGCGTGTCTTGAACCCTTTTTAAACTTTTGTCTGTAGCTGCTATCAGAACTTCCCAACGATGTGTGGACATGGAAAAAAATGAATAGCAACGTTCTAATGTGCAGAAAAAAGTTACTGAACTCGCCTCAACTGAGGCAGCGTGTAAACAAACTAGGTTTAACAAATGATTTGAGCAAGGTACGAATTCAACTTTGGGATTTATTTCTTTAAATATTTGCTGAACTCCTGAATGCCTTCCAGCCATAACAGCATCATTATCATATGCTTGGCCTCTACAGTTGCTTATATCGAGGCCATCAGCTTCAAGCTTGCTCAAAATCATCTTTGAAATTCCTTCAGCAGATTTATTTTTTGTTTCAATAAAATCTATAAAAGATTGCACTACTTGTACTTCCTGATTTTCAATCATTACGTATCTTAATACCTGGCTTGTTTGATCTTTATGAGAAATGTCTGGAGTGCTGTCGAATATAATAGAATAATACTTAGTCTTTTTTATGTTGGAGAACTTTATTTCCCAAAATTGCAATAAATTCGTTTTGGATTTCTGGTGACATATACGTGATTGAAATTTTGCCACACATTTTAGATCTTGCAAGATGTTCACGAAGTACAGGATCGTACTTTGCAATTGAATTCACCAATTCTAAAAAGTTTCCTCTATTAATTCTGGTGTCGTTTTCTGTATGGCCACGTAAAGCCAAATTTTGTTTGGCAAGGAATTTTATATCAAACATTCTGATAAGAATTTTTTGTCATTTTTTTGTTTCCTTTGCCACTAAGTTTTGCTCTTTCTTGTCAATAGTCTGTCCTTTTTGGAGTCTGCTCTCCAACGCCTTCCATTTGCAATAATTTTGGTTGTGTACTTCACTTGATTCGTGACTTGAAACCTTAGGACTTAATTTCCACCAAGTATTAAATCCATCAGATGGGCAAAACTTTGATCCATTCGGTGTGTTTACGTTCTCAAATAAACGACAGCAAAAGCAAAATAACGATGCTTTGGAAGGAGAATAAGCCATCCAAGTACGTAAAACTTTTTCGCCGTTAGTCAATGTGCGGTAAAACCATTCCTGGGTAAGCCGTCTTGTCTCTCCTTTTGCTGTTAAAGAGCACGAATCTGAACGTGTTACTGCTGACGCTTCAGCGAAGTTAGTATTGATATGCTGAACAACTTCCTGGCCTTGCTGAATGAGATGCAATCGCATATTTTCATCTATGTGTTCAGGCCATTTTCCAATATCGTCCAAGTTTTGGTATTGAATAGCAGACAATGCCGATGCTGTATCAGTCTCTGTTTCTAAACTATCGAAATCCATGTCTAGACATACAGATGCAGACTCTAATTGAGTAGATGTTGTTGGAATTTGATCTTCAGGAACAATGTCAACATTTCTAACAGGTACCAGATCAACAGTGTCAAGTTCTTGTATTTTTTTTTAGCTTGTTCTGGGTTTGAAGGCCCAGTTGTCTTTGATGAATTTAAGCCCAACGTGGAATCTGACGTCTCAGGAACAGGACTTTTCACGTATTTAAGTAAAGCCCCTTCATTTTTTCTAATATTTTCCAACTTAGCTCTTCTTTTATTACGGTAAGATGCCCCACGTTCTTTTACTCTTTTCATTTTTGATGCTAAAACAAAAAAAAATAATTATTGACACTTATATATAATAAATAATAAAAGTACAAGTTGGAGTCGTAAACGAAACTATCGTAGAACATTTCAAAATAATGACTAATAAATTTAAAAATATATAACTTACTTTACTGAAATTTACTTGTTCTGATTTTTTATTTTAATAAATTAAAGCTTAAACAACATAGCAGATAGTCAAACATACAATTACACAAATAAAAAACGTAAATAAAATATTTAATACTCACATAGTTGAATGTATACGTACAAGAACAATACAATTTTTCGACAAAGTTCAATAATTTAACAATCACAACACGCACTTATCAGCACTGAAATCACAGTTTGGAAAGCGTATACATATATACGATACGATTAAGATAATGTGAATTGGACAACTGACGATCCATCAATCAATCTTTCTTTGAATTGTCAAAGCATCACTCACGGACTTCCCTGAAGGGACTTAACCGTACTGTAACCTAATTTGCAGGTGTTATTATACAATATTGAACACTATTCTTTATATGACAGAAGTCATTCTCGCTGAATATTAGTCATAAACAATCCAAGCACAAAATAAAATACGGGGAACCCCTGCAAGTCAGTACAGACGGTGTTGCCAATCGCTACAACGAGCAAGATGTCATTATTATACATTCATTTAAAGAAAGGGGATTCCCCGATTTCGTCACAGAATAAGTAATGAAAAACTCCGTGCTCATTTAAATCGGTCCGATCGTAGGTGCGACAAAAATATGAGATGGTTCAAATATTTTCAAGATATTATTATCATTTATTGTGAAATTTTGCCGCCCCCTAAAAGTGCCGCCCGGGGCGGGCCGCCCCTGCCGCCCCCACTACGCTACGCCACTGGGTGACCACCTTATGTTTTTAACGATCTTAAAATAAAGCTTTGGTAATAAGATTAGAAAAGCTGTTATCTATTTTAGAAACAAATTATTCGGAAGTGATTCCAAAGTTGCCACTCTGTGACTGGTGCGAACACACGCATTTAAACACGTCACGCTGTATCGAGTTAATTATCTCAGCTTTAATATTTTTTGGAAATATAAATCGTTTACTTATGCAAAGACGACAATTTTGCAACGCGTTAAATTATCGATTTTTTTGTAGCATCCTTAAAAGTGAATAATTTAATAAGTACGATTTTGTTTAAAATAACGCGAAAAACATTTAGAATAAGTAACTTCAAGACAGTTATGGATCTCTCCCTTAGCCCAAACACAATTGGCTAAGCCCGGCCAATCTTAACAACACGAAGCGCAAGGAAGATTCTTCCGCGCGCTTTCACGACGCGCGAGGATAAAATAGCTCGGAGGTAACGAAGATTTATGATACGTCCCGAATGATATCCCATACGAGTCGTGCCCAGCCAACATCAGAGGCCAAATGTGAGAGTAGCAGCTTTCGCTGTATGCGGCAAAATTCATATCACTTTTAGCACTTAGCTGCGTTCGTTGAAACTTCTCTGTAATAAGTAAGCATGGAATCCTATTAAGCGTGATTAAGACAGTTGCAATATTGTCTGCCGGTGTGACTGCGATGCTTATTTTTTTAAATGCGGTTAGAAAGAACATCGTGATAGGACTTCGTAGGTAGCTTCAATAGGTCTTTCAACTTTTGTATGCAGAGGGGGGGGGGGGAAATGTGAGCGGGATCAACGTAAGTGCGCTGGAAAGTTTATCGGCGACTTCACACGAAAGCTAAGTAATATTTTACACAGTTTATCTTCTCAAAAACTGATTACCGAGGCACAGTTCACAGCAGACACAAACGAGATCTTACTAACGTTGCCGTATGGCAGATCAAGAGCCAGCTTCCACGAGGACATTCAAAGTAAAACTGCCCAGAGATAAATTTGAAACATGTGGGAAACTGTATTTAACTCTCGCAGTGATTTATATTTTTATATGTGCACTTGTTGAGCACCGGTTGAAGTAAAGGTGTTATAGAAATTGTCATTACTTTACGAAGCAACCTCGTATAAAGGTTCAGAATTTATCTACACTACATCAAAGTTCCAACATTAATGATACTTTTGTGAGCGATATTTCGTGATATTGCAGAACTATGACGCAGCCTCAGTCGACACTGTTAATGAACTCGGGCCGCAGTGGTTGAGCGGTTAGCCTGCTCGCCTCCCATAAGTGCGAACCGGCTTTAATCCCCGGCCGGGTCACTCCCGGATTTTCGCAAGTGGGAGTCGTGCCGGACGATGCCGCTGGTCGGCGGTATTCACATCTCATTTCACCCTCATCGGCTCTCCATACCTCGCTGTTAATAGGGGACGACAGCTCCCCCCCCCCCCCCCCGGGCGACAAGGTCAAGAAGCGAGGGAGCGATACGGGCGACAATAGTACGCACTTCTAGCGCCTCATCGCTCCTGCGCTTAAGGAAACTGCATAGGCAAGCTTTAAAAATACGACATTTGACCACTTTCACTATTTTTTTTCTCCAAGAATACGCTTAATATGACAAAAGTAAAAAAATTAGGGGCATAGATAATTGTTGTGTTATCTTTTCTAACAAAAAGTCGTATTTGCTGAACCTTTATTTACCGAGGTACGCGTATTCGCGCAAACAACTATTTCATAATAGACGCAGGGGTCCATCCCACTCTTCGAGAGACGGCAAAATCACTCAACTCAACTCAACTAATGAACACTGTGAATTACGTTCATATATCGCAACACCCAGCTAAATTATTCTCGGACGACTGATGAAGCATCATGTGCCCGAAGAGAAGAAAGTGCTTTCTGATCAGCGGAGCGGATCTCTCTCAACCGGAGACGCTCTATTGCAGACGGTCATTTCGGAAACTAAATGGCCTGAGTCGTGCAGGACTGCAATTTTAACAACCGGGAGCATCCGATGGGAAATGGAAACAAAAGCGCTACACTCTCGTAGCAAAGGGGCAAAATCAGAAACTGTTTAAGACGAACATCCGATGCACGAATAAAAGCTATCTGAGCCCACGTGTTTCGGAGCCCAATAAAATCATTAGGTCTCATCTTCTTGAGGTTTTCAGGCGTACCTGCGTGAAGTACAGCGTAATATTTTACCTTGACAGTACAAAATATTGTGAATATGCTGGCTTTGATTAATTCCGCACAAAACGCGACACACGTGTGACACAGGGAAGGGGAGACACGTAATATGGAAATTTGTAAAAATGTTAAGAAAATCTGCAATAATTAATTTTGCGACAGTGCTTATTAACTTTTTAAAAAAAAAAAAAAATGTATTTTAAGATAAAACCATATTTTATTTTGAATTTAACTAAACTTTCTGTTATTTTAAGTAAATGTAATAAAATATCAAATGTATGTGTAAATAACATGTGAAATGTACGTTGGGATTTTACTGTCTAACGCAAGCATTGTCTTTTTATCCACTAAACAAAAAATTACTCCACAATACTGTGAATGCTACATCGTATTATCTTTTAACTCGTTTAAGCAATAGTATCTTTAATTTTTACGAAATTATTTTACTCCTTATATTAATTAACCTTCTGAGAAAAGGGAACAAAAATAAAACACACGGGACGCTTTGAATAGCTTCTAGAAATGGGGCTGCCCCGTTCAAAACTAGACGCGTGTCCAGCATTTTTGTCAACCTCTGCGAAATGAATGACATCCAACTAGAAGTACGGCCTCCGTCAAACAGCTGATCCGCCGGACGATAGAGAGAGTGAAAGAGAGAACGAGAAGTTGCCTATCTGCCAGGTGTAAATGGTTCTCAGTTAAAAGAATAATTTTGAAAGTTTATATAATTTTGTTCTTTCAGTCATTACACCATGCGTAAACATAAAAACATTACCGTATATCAGGGCAACTTGCGGAATTTTTAGAAGCATGAATTGCGAATAGGCCGAGTATTGTTGCAATGTGTATAAAAGAAAAATAGCCTATTTCGGTGGCCAGCAATTAAATCAATGCGCTTTTAATACGACATTAATTGACGTAAATACGTCTGTAAAATTTGCGACCATAGTGGGAGGCAATCTAGAAAATCCGATGATAACAAAATAGGTGGATACAGTTTGTCATTTGCAGTTCCGAATCCATCGTTTACATTCAAAATTCAATTACACCACTCGATTGCCAAAGGATCAAAGAATATGTTACGTTCAGTGAGGACTGTGAAGCATCGCACGCTTCGGAAAAAGAGGGGGAGGGGGGGTGATTTTTGAGTGCTCGCATTAGAATACAAGCAGTTGCGAGCAGGAAATATTTATTCAAAGGATGATTTCGAAACCACTCGGTTAACTTTCAGCAAACTCCGGACAGGAAAAGCGGCTGGGAAACGAATTCGCAAACGCCCCGGGATGGACTAGAAAATAACTAGAAAATCGGAGAGGACACGGTAACCTCGCCGCTCCTACTTGTCGTTATTTCCGTCTTGCTCGCTTTACATAAAAAAATACTTGCAACACGTGGCATGGCTCTCGGCTTTTCATTCCTGGAACTCAACAGCCCACCTAACGTTTATATGTGTTGGATTTCCTCCAGGGATTTCGCGGATTTACTACGACTCTTCCACGCGATGAGCGATGTCTGCAATTTTTAACAGGCGGGATGAACAGACCACTACAAACTCCTCACCTTTGCAGTAAGTTGGATAATTTCCCGATTCTCGAATATATATATATATATATATATATATATATATATATATATATATATATATATATATATATATATATATATATATATATATATATATATATATATATATATATATAATGGCTCGTAACTATGCTTCTCGTACGTACCTTTTACTTTCATTCGGAAATATCTAGCAATTTATGCGAGAAGAAAGAAACAAAAATTTCCTACGGGAGAGAGCCCTTTTATAAACGTTGACGCGTAATGAGACTATGCGATAATGTTGTACTGGCAAAGTGGAAATTCTTTAAAGAAGGGTTGGAGTCCAAGATGGTAGTTTTCAATCCTCTCACTGGAAACGTTAGAGCTACACACTCACAATCCTAAGAAAGTATAATTATTTTCTGAGACAAGCTATAGCAAGACGAGCAGTGCATGGCTATTATTTTGTTTAAGTAGCATTTGGCCAAAAAATATCACGGGTTTAATATACCTTGGCCTAGAAGTCACTACACCCTAATAACTTTTCGGTTTCAAATTCCGTATGTTTAGTCACATAGCCTAACATTAGTGGGGCCACGGTGGCTGAACGGTTAGCATGCTCGCCTCCACCAAGGCGAACCGGGCTCAATCCCCGGCCCGATCACAGGATTTTCGCATTTGGAAATCGTGCCGGATGATACCGCTGGTCAACGGATTTTCTCGGGTATCTCCCGTTTCCCCCGCCCTCTCATGCCGGCGCTGCTCTATACTCACCTCAACCAACCCCATAGGCTCTCAAGACCTCGCTGTTAAGAGCCGCCCGAATCTCTTCACTCACCCTAACATTAGATTAGGCCAAGATAATTTTATGCCAAATGAAGTGAAACCGGGATGGCCGATACATCAAATGCTGAACTGATGTTTTCTTCCCCTGCCACCAGGGACTATCCCGAGGAAAGACTATGTTTTCCTAGCTCAGTATCCTAACATTTGGACTCGCTTAGTTTGGTCCCAAAGGCATACGCTGCGCTACACAAACCTATCTACTGGAATTTGTCAGATTATAAATGCCAAAGGACAATCTATTTTCCCATTCCCTTGAGTTACTGATAATTTTTGTGAAAAGAAAGAACAATGATTACGTAGCTACTAACATAACGAACTTTATGCACAAAAACGAGAATATCGACCACTTCCGCGATAACACCCGAACGTTATTTCTATTTTTTTTGCAGATTAAAGCTCCCACTTTCATACTAGCAAACTATACGGAAAGGTATCTTTTTTTTTTTTTTTTGTATATTCGACCCGCAAATTTTTATGTCGTTATTTTCCACAAAATATTTTGTAGGGATTACAAAACTATTTTCAAAGCAATAAGGGGACGGTTTACATGCCGAACTAGAGTATTATATATATATATATTACATATCAACTGGCTGAATAACATTTCTGTCCCTGGACGGCGTCATTCCATCAAGTTTGGTAAGAATTGCCTTCAAATAATAACAATAATGATCCTGTCTTTAATAGTGCGTAAACCATGGGGATGTGCACCGTTCATGTTATATATAGACCCTAGATTAATATATACATATATATGTGTATATATTATTATAAGGTCATTCTTACCAAACTTGATCAAATGACGCTGTCAAGGGACAGAAATGTGATTCAGCCTGTTGATATGTAATATATAACTTACATTCGACGCCACCACCATCATTGGAAGTTCCACGTTCTTGTAAAAATTCACGCAAAATTATTTCGTTTGTCACAAAATATACTGTTTTTACAATTAATTCATTTATTTATACATTCTGTGAAATTGGTAGGGTCACTTACGTTTATATATCAGTATGTTTGTTTTCTGCAATCATTTACCAAGCTGCATTACGTGACGGTTCATTAAATAATGGTTCGTGGCATCTGCTCATTAAAAAGAAATAACAACACTGGTAAACGAAGACTCTAAAGTAGCTGAAACTGTAAATTTTAATTATAGAATTCCGCTTTAAGTAAGCTCGAGGAAAGGGCATGTTTAATGGTCGGTCGCTCTAAGATGATTTCGGAGATTTTAGTTGAGTTGAGAGAAACATTTGGATGACTCTTTACAACGACGTCTTGAGAGCCGATGAGGGAGAATGAGGGGATAATGGAACAGGGTCGGAATGAAAGGGCGGGGGAAACGGGAGATCCCCGAGAAAACCCGCCGACCGGTGGCATCGTCAGGCACGATTCCCACTTGTCGGAGATTGGAGTGTTCGCGTAAAAATCAAGCCAGCTTAAAAAAAATAAATAAAAAATACCTATGGTGTAAGAGCATTTATGAGAGAGACATAATTTTTGAGCCGTAAGCTGTTGTAAAAATTAATTGTAGTGAAGATTTTCTCAAATATTTAATCTTATTTGCAATTTTGCTCATACCCATAACATAATCGTGTCTTTTAGATATAAATTTTAATATTTGAATGTGCAGAAAACATCTGTTCTAAGTGTTATCTGATCAAATACTGAGAGTTACACCACTATTGCACTAGCATGCAATGTCCTGATGACATACCAACCACAATATATGTAAAACCCAACAAGCAGATAAGATAATCGGTATCTCAAGGTCATGGACTAGAAAAATTTCGCATCTGCATCTTGAACGCGGCACCTTATAGTAGCATTAGTGTACGTAATCTGCCGCGATGTGTGTTGAGGTTATATCACGCCGAAATGAGAACCACTGAACCGATTCCGTCAAACAAACTTTATTGACATTTATGCGTTATACACAAGCTCTACGTGACCAAGAATATGCAAATTTCCAGTCATACCAATTAGTTTCCAAAAAATATATATTTCATCTCCAAGCTCAAACTCCATCTTCTTACGCGAAAACAGAACAGGTGATGAATAAATACTTATTGCAGCAGTCTGATTAACAACACCTTCATGTACTGGCACTGTCTTCCAACAAATTACGTCACGATGATCCACTTCAGCCAAACTGGTAAACGTCGGATTACCTTAATTGTGACGTTAACAAAAAAAAAAAAAAAACAAAAAAAAAAGTTAGAAAAGTCGACTTCCAACTTTAGCTGTTATATCCTGCAGACCGAATCTGTACATATAAACAAAAACTAGATGTTATAAGAGTGGCGGAGAAAATTCCTCCGTTGAGTGGAACAGCTCTGTATTTATCATAAAAAACCAAGTACAGACGATACTAATCCATATGACGTAGTTTATATATAAACACACAGCCAGAGATACACGCAAGTTGTTCCCGTCCAAGCTTGAGTCTCAACTCTAGGGGCAGCCTATCGCCCCTGTCAGCCTGAAAAATGGACGAGGTGATAAGAGCTGGTGGCGAAGCGGCAACAGGATGGAGAAGGGCGTGGTAAACGTCCGCTCGCCGGTACAGTGCCCTCGTGAGGTTCACTGCCCTAATAATTTCCGACCCATCGGGGCCTGGGATGCAACCTGGAGCCCTTTCTGCCCTACCATCGAGACAACTAGAGTCTGTTCCAGCTATCTTCACTCTTTTTTAATCAAACCTTTGAAAAATCACCCTAGTGTAACATGTTTAGTTGTTTCCGAAATAAAACGTATGTCACGAGTTTTTTTAACTTCGGTCAACATAAAAAAAATCTTATTTTTTATCTTTAATTAAAAATTTTAATTTAAAGTGTCTACAAATTATATATTTTTTATTTACAGTCAAAGAACTCTATAAATAACGATCCAAAGAAGAAGGTTGGAGATTGCAAGTAAGAAACAGTTCGTACCTAAAATTTTTATAAATTGAGTTTCCGTACATTGTTTGTCAAGTGAACGTCATACTAATTTAAGTTTTCAGGTAAAATAGCGAAAAGAGTATCCATTGTTACGTATAAAAAATAATTTTTGAATGTGTGTCCGAAGCACAAATAAGGTGCGTTGTTTTCCCCTTGGTGATTTTTTTCTAGTCCTGTGAAAGTTTTACTTACACGTGGTGGAAGGATACTTAGTGTGTAACCGAAAGTAGAACTTAAGCAGAACTTCAGAAAAGTTTGAAGTAACCATGTATAGACTATAAGCGTTCTACTTCTACTTCAAGCTTATTCAGGTTGATTGAGTATTTTTGAAACCAACCTTCGGAAAATAAATTTCAGGGCGCGTGCATTACAACGTAAGAAACGACTATAATACTTAGTGTAATGTTGGCAGCGAACACTAGGGAAAATAGTGCAACGTCCTCCTTAAAAGTGTTGTGTTTAAACAAATGACAGCTGAAATCGTTTCGCTTTTTTGTTTTATTAATGTCAACATATTTATGTTTCTGAAAATTTCTGTCACATGATTTGACACTTGAACGTTTATCGTTGTGTCCACGGCAAAGTTAATTTTTAAACGTCCAGAAAAACACGCAGTGGAATGAAAGAAAGATCTGAGGCAGCGATCACACGGGATACAGAACTACATCATTTCGAACATTTTTAGCTCTATACGTGGTTACATTGGCTCCGAACTTGTTCCGATCTCAGTCTCTCAGTGGTAAAAGTACGCTGCTTGTGTTAAAATACTACAGAACGACTTTTCTTCTGTGTTACGTCCCGTTTGGCTGCTATAAAGTATGCAAACATTCGTATAAAAAATTAGCAATTATTTCAAACTAAACTGAAATCTGAGTTAAGGAAAAGTTGTCTCCTTCTAATGTTTAGCATTCATTATGGAAAACGTGACTTGTTACTATTCCTCAGAGTCCTTTAGTACGTGATTGTATATAGCATTTTACATATAAGACTACATACAATATATATATAATATTTACCCTCTAGCACATTAGATAATTAATTGTATAGCATATATTTTATGTAGTACATAACTGTGTTTATGTCCTGCTACTGCCAAATTAGTAATAGGGTAAGTTTGACATATGTTATCTGTTCAGGAATACTATTGTTTGTAAGAGGAAAAATTTGTAGTCAAGTTGTTTATATTGTAATATTTAAAAATGTATGTTTGCTCTAATAGATGCCAATAAAATACTATGTACAGTTCCTAAGTAAGAGTCAGTGACTCATAGGAGCATTATACATAAATAAATAAATTTAAAAAAAAAATCAAGATGCCTGGAGCTAACAGGATTGTCTGCATTCGTCAAAATAAATAAAAAGCCGTGTCAAATAGCGATGTTTTTTTATACTACTACAATCAAAGTAAGGTTCGAAATTAAAAAAAAAAAGACTGGTAACTACTAATGATCCTTAAAATTGATCATAAATAATTACGGGATAGTGTTTTTCAGGTCAGGATTTCCTTTCGTTCACATTCAGATGCAGAAGTGTAACCTTGGAAACTTATTATCATGTTCACAAACGTGTTCTATAAAAAAATTATATAATGTTTAACATGTCAAACATTTACGTTCGTGAATCAAAACATTATTCGAGTTTTAGCTTGATCACTGGAAATGCGTTATGGGAAGCTTAACGCGTCCCAGTTTGATATTATTATCTACAGCGATCTGAACAAAAATGGCACGGACGCTCGCTCTCTACGACTCCATGTTCGTAGTTAAAGTGCATTATTGATCGTTGTTTCGGCTTCTGGAAGAGAAGATTTGACTGTTTTCTGTAGTATCTTTGTGGTCCAGCAAAATATGCAGTTTCAGTTGGCGCGCGGGAAAAAATAAATAAATAATGTTCGCTGAACTGGAACATTACGCCGAGGGAACCCCCCCCCCCCCCCCCCCCCGTTAAATGTTTTCAGATACCACGTAAAAGTAGCTCGCTGTGCGAAAGTTTTTGAACGTGTGTTGGAAATTTCTTTGTCGTGTCGCCAAGGAAATAACTGTTGCAGGAGACAGAGATAAATGGCGTGATCTACAGGCGATAGTTCAGAAATGGTCGTTAGAGCCCCTCGGTCCGGAATCATTAAACATAATTCAAGCAAACATTACGTATACCTACACGTTAGCGTTTTTCACCAGCCAAGTCTGTAATTATGGAGACGCGCGCGTTTTTAGTGTTTTCAAGTTTAAAAAAAAAAAATAATATTCATTAGTTTTTTTTTTTCGAATTGATTGCTGGATATTACTGTAGCATGAAAGATAAGTATAAACATTACTAATTTATTTTTAAATAATTTCACGACTGTGGCAACACCTCCAGATGTATGACAGCACAACTCATATATGTACAAAATTAACCAACTAACTAGGAACCAAAATGCGACTAACTCGTTATGTGCTAAGAAGAACAAGTAAAATTGTATTATATAATAAACAAAGTCTCGTAATTTTCTAGGAGCCTTTTGTTTATCTCAGGTGCAGAGTTCAATTTACAAAATAACTTCTGTACATGGCCGTTGCGGCAAAAGCAATTCCCATAGTATTCGTATGGTAATTTTTTATTTTATAATATATGTCTTGTACATAAACTATTATGTCCCCCATTTAACCACATTTTGGTTCTTCCTTGTGTTAACAAGATGTATTAATAACTATTTTACTGCCGTAAGAATAATGGAAATTTGTAATGAGTTACAGTAATTGAGGTAAAATGTTATTTTTAAATACATTTTCTCAATTTAGTATTATGTTTTACTTGAATACAATCTTTTCGCTATATATATATATATATAATTAAATTTTCGGTAAGCTATTTACATTACGGATCAACACAACACCATGCAAACATGTATTCTGAGTTCAGTAACATTTACGAATTTCTTGTCACATTAATAACAAGAATGTATTAACTTCGTGTGTGCAGAGGTGTAGTGTCAAAATTATGCCATTTCCTTCTTCACCGTGACGATATATCAAACTTTAACATGCAGAAAATGTATATTACTGCAATTTTTCAAACAAACTAAGAAGAAACTATAATTTCTATTAGTGTTGCACTCTTCAAGTACATCGGCTATCAGATAAGAAAATTACAAATAGTGTTTTTAAATGATTTATTAATTACCACGCCTCAAGATTTGCTGCAGCAGCTATAAAAAAAATCAGCGGCCTTACCCAAGAAAAACACATACATAAATGAAAACATTTAAGTAATTTGAATAAACTTAAACAGGAGGAAACATATGCTATAACAGCCATCTTCCAACCATGTGAGCATATTTATTAACATAGACACGACTATATAACAAATCTTTTGAATGCATTTCTCCTAAAAGGCTTACAAACTGCCCGTGCATAGCAAAAAATTTGCTGTAAAAGTGTTTTCCGTAACACTTTCAAAACATAGACGTTTTCTCCAAATTTTGCGTGGGTATGAAATAAAATTTCCAACTCATTTAAATTTAAAAAAGGACAGCTGTTCTTAACGTTTTAAGAAAGTTCGAAAAATTATGCTCCAAATGCTGAAGTAACAACGCAAATATTAATTTCAAATATACTGCTTTCGTTTTAGTAATAATTCCTTTGTCGATTTTTTTTCCCTTGAGAAAAAAGCCTGACATCTTGGTTTTCGACAAACGGCGAAAGGCATGCAAGATTTCGTGTCCACACATATACGCGAGATTTCGTGTCCACGCATATACGCGAGATTTTGTGTCCACGCATATACGCGAGATTTCGTGTCCACACATATACGCGAGATTTCGTGTCCACGCATACACGCGAGATTTCGTGTCCACGCATACACGCGAGATTTCGTGTCCACGCATATACGCGAGATTTCGTGTCCAAGCATCTCGGGCCTCGTCGCACCGGACAGCCCACAAAAGCGACGAGCCTATTACAGTCGTGCACCCGGCTCTGCACTGTGCCGATAGGATTGCCGTGGATGGAGATATCATCCTCTCTGAACACATATCTGCCATCCCGCGACGTATACCGCTGGGTATTCAACTGCAACTTCCACAGTTGCAGTTGAGCCTTAAGACTCGGATTCAGAGTAATTACTGACAATGTGCGAGTATAGAAAACTTACGTTTCGCGAGCTGTGTGATATTTTTGTGCGTTATTTTAATTGTGTGTCATCTGGGTGTTGTAAAATGTCGAAAACATATTAGTATTTTATTAATAAGTTATCGTATTTTTTTACAACACACAATTAAGATCACGCAAAAAAAATTAAATAACTCATAAAATTAGAATTTTGTATAATGGTACATTGTCAGTAATTACTAGAGACGTTGAAAATTCGCGAGTTCAACGACCTGTAGGCTCGACTCTACAGTCATGTCCAGATATGCCGATGTCAACTGTGGATTGGTTATCTGCTGTCACAGTGTTAGGCGACGATTGGGCCACCGTTCTCCAGGAGGCGTCGAACGCCGTGTGGACCAATGGCTAAAGTCGAATAAACACATGTGTTTTGAATTTTAGCTTGTCCTAAAATAAATCCGCGAATTTTTTCAGGTTACTAGTAATTACTATAAATCCGAAATTATGACGCGAAAACGAAGAATTTATGCAAGAGGAGTGAATCTCCGAGCCTTAAACATTAAAAGAACGAGAAACAGTTAGATATTATTTCTAATCACAAGCGAAGCAACCTTTCTTAAAATATACGTATATAGAAATGAAATTTTAGGCACACCTACACTAAAATAATGTTTTCTTATTCATTGAGGTTTAGGTAAAGATTTTATTTGAAAGTTGCTCCAGCATAACTATAATAGCCTAGATGTATTATCGCCACAAAACCACTTAAAACTCACTTTTAAACAACTTTAATATTTTTCTGTTTAATACTGGATACAGGAGGAGATGTTGACGGCAGATGTTATTCAGAGTAAAACTGAAGGAAGTTAAAAAAAAACTTGCTAAAAATTTACGTACCGTAACATCGTCAACATTCATGACGTAGTGCGATATGATGGATGGCGATTTAATTCTGCAGTGACTTTGCACAGATGTATCAACCACTGTTTTGTCAGGAGGCCGCAGATAGAAAAAGAGCTACACATAGTGAAAGTAAAGACTTGTTACAGTCTGTTCACGGTTATTTCATGCTTTTATGAAGCCCTGCTGAAGTTCTGCTTTGAAGATATTCTTCCGCCTCACGCAAACAAATCTTAATTTAAGTCTGGAAAATTACACCAGAGGGACAGTGCACCGTATTCCTGCGCGCTCACGTTACTAACATTTTGCATTGGAACTATTTCTTGCTAGGCATTACCAACACATATATTCTTATTCGAAATATTAGTAATAAATTATTACTTATATTTAGTAAATAAAATATATGCATAAGTCCAATTTAACCAAAAATAAAATGCTGTTGTGTTTTAAAAAAAGTATGAAACGCTTTGTGATACGTGACATATTTAGGAATCAACAAGTCATGTCTTAAATAGGGAGATTTTTCAGAGATTTTCGTTTCAAAAAGTGTGGAAAAAAAAAAACCCCCCGCGAATAAGCTGTACAAATTAGGATAATTAACTGTATTCTACAATTTTTATCTTATTGTGCTCGTGTAGCATATGTAAAAAAAAACAATATTATCTTGTGCATGAGTAACCTAAAAAAATTAAAGAACCTGAGTGAATGAAAATCTTTTTGACAAAAAATCTTGGGTAAATTTTTTTTCCCACGATTTTGCGGAGAAAATTTCAAGTTTACACATTTTTAAACGCCGTGTCTAGCAGATGATTCAAATCTGTACAAATTCGTACGTAATTATTTATGTGTGTGACTGACAGTTACAAGCAAAACAGACAAAAAAAGTTTTAGCCTTGCATCGTGCCTGGCCCGGCCCGTGCATGTGTGTGTTGCCCTATGTGTCTCCATGTATAGGCTATTCACGGTAAAGTGAGCACTTTTTAAGGCCCTGCTAAATTTTTCCTTTCGATTAATTTCGACATTTCAGCCACTTTTTAATGTAAACATTGCAATATGACTAATAAACAAAGTGTATACATTTCATTACTCTCAAAATTTAACGTCTGAGACCGCAAAAAAAAGTGCTCACTTTACCGTGAACAGCATATATCATCAAAATTGGACGGGCCGTGCCCGGCCCGTGGAGCATGCCGTGTGTTCCCGGCCTAACGTTAGTCGACGTCTGAAAATGATCAGATCTAATGCGTATTTATTCCGTTTCCAGGCAAGATATCTCATTTCCCAGTGTTTTTATGAGGTATATATACATCAAAAGTTGGAGATTAGCAAAAGGCAAGTTCTTCAATGTACGTACGTATGTTACAATACACAGGCCTCGAAACACGCCAAATGATAGTTGAATCACTAATTAGGCACATACATAACAGGAAAACCATTCTATCGGCAGAGTATGTTTGCCTTTAATCACAAAGCTTAAATTTAGCTAATTGTACTTATGTAGTCTTATTTCTACCTTTGTTAACACTTGAAGAGAGAAATTTTATAATAAATTATTTTAATGGTTATGTGTGGGGACAGGTGTATTTCGCGAAAAATATTTCAAGATCATGTGGTACTCCAAAACACTTTTGTTCATATGCACTTTCGTGGTTGGGTGATTTTAATTGTCACGTGCCTCAAGCGTCTGTCCGCGAATCATGGACGTTCACTATCGAGGTACTTTATTACGATTGACCCAGTAAAATAACAACATGCTTTTTCACGCGGACACGCGGTTAATAAACAGAAGAAGTTGTGATTGTGAACGTAGGATATTGAAATCTAGCATGGCCATGAATATTTTCGCGAAACACACCTGTCCCTAGTTATGTGAGATATGAATAGTTGTATTACTTTCACAAAAAAAAAAAATGTAAAAAAAACGTGTTGTGCTGTTTTCATAACTTACCAGAGATTCACTGCGGAAGATTAGTTGTTAACTCAAAAACAACGCTCTTTTGGCTGCGTAATTTTCTGTGGGATGAGCGACTAATTAATTACTTTGTTTAGACGCTTCGTGATTTTCTTGTTTACGCGTTAAAAGACCATCAATCTTAAGGTAGCTAAAACGTCAAAAATAACTGGAAACAATTATTATTACGGAATAATTAATGAATCAAATTGCCTGGTTCTCGGAAGTTTACAGTTTTGCTTTGACATTGAGGTAGGAATGCCCAGATTAAATTTTGCACGAGTAGGCAACTCTCCAACTTAGTTGCATACTTGTCACGTGAGTGTATGTAAAGTCAATTCAGGTTTGGTGTAGTGTTTCTCTGCATAATTAATACGAGAATACGCAGTGAAACTTCATAACGGTTTTCTAGTTTCTTTTCTTGGGCCCATTTTTTTTCTTCCGTACACACAGCGTCTCCAGCTAATGAGTTTGATTTAAAAAAAAAAATGTTACGCATACAATTTTAAGGTAGCCAGTCCAAACCTTGATTTCTTTTCGGGCAGTTATTCTCACATAGATATGTTCCTTCTGTAGTATACCCCTACTCTATACATTCACCAGCAGTTGTTTAGCTCAGCTCACCTTACAATAACGGGACAATTAAAACAGCTGAATTCGTGTCTACTCTCGATAGAAGTGAACATGATACAGTTAGTGTTGTGTAAAAACTATGACTATAGCTAATTGTACCGTAAATGCAATAATAATTATAATATTAATAAGGGGCGGTTTCGTTGGGTCAGAAAAAAATAACGCTCAAGTGGCATCGGGGAAAGATTTCCGAAGAGGAAAAAAACTGCTTGAAATGTTACTCGAAAATAAATAATATTGCTGGTTACAGATATTACATTTTAATACACTCTTATTAGTAGTTTGAATATAGCAGGATAATTAAGGAAGGCTGCATATGTTTATGTGAAACACAGTGCTTGTAGTTGTCCGGAACCGTTTCAGTAGCGATGTAGGTGCTGCATCGCGGGAAATCGGTGAACTAATTCATCAGGGTAGAGCACAAAGACAATAACTAGGCGTGGATAACAAAACCTGTTTTGTTTTAAATTTAAGATCAAACGAAATAACATTTGTATAAGCTGGTCACAGTAAAATGAGCACTTTTGAAAGCCCTGCTCAAGATCTACTTGTATGCACTTTGTGTATTCTTCCGCCTTATGTAAGATTAACATTGTCGTGGGCTTCATCACTTTATTCGTGCGTCGGTCAAGTGAAATTGAAATTATTTGAAATGTAAATAGCTAGCAAATCTGCTCATTTTTACACTTATACGCACAAAAAAGAGTCAAGTAAATAACTTAAATTATCAGAAATTGTTACCTAACACTTATTCGACGTTAAGGTACGGAACTATTTCCCATCCATCGTTACCAACTTTACTGGGCGCATGTCACTCAGGGCGCCCGTTGAAAGATATGCATGCAGGGGCAGTGACATTTTTTTCTAAGGTTGATTGTAAAAGTGCTCACTTTATCGTGAACAGCCTTTATGTGCCTGTTAATTTTAAATAAACACGGCTATTAATGCATGCAAATTTTGTTCGAACAGAATGGGCTTCTTCGAAAAGACGCGATGGTGTATGCTCGTCTTGTTTGTTGACCTGGTCTCGTCTGCTCGCACACGAGTGCAGCTGTAGGTAAAAAGCCCACCCTTTGCACATGGAAGGCGTCGTTGTCATGCGCCTCACGTGTAGGGACGCTTCTACGCCACGGGCGCATTTCCGCGACTCCGCCGGTGGACGCTTCGCTGAGCGCCGTTCCGTGCAAACTGATCTCACATATATCCTTCCGCGAGCAGAAGGTAGCGAGCAGACCTCCGGAGAAGCTACAAGTCGATGGCACGGAACGTGCGTGGACTGGCAAACACGTGGAGGATAGAATTACCTTCTTCGAGTGCGATCGCAAAGGCTGCTCAACCGCTATAGGCTATTCACTATTAAGTGAGAACTTTTGGAAAGCCCTCCTGAACATCCACTTGTATTCACGTTGTGTATTCTTCCACCTTATGTAAGATTAACATTGTCATGGGCCTCATCACTTTATTCATGCGCCGATCAAGTGAAACTGTGAAATTATTAGAAAAGTAAACATTTTATGAGTGTGCTAATTTTTACACTTCGATGCATAAAAAAAACAGAAATCGAAAGAAATAACTTAAGTTATGACACATTGTTACATAACACATTTTATTCGGCGTTAAGATACGGAACTACTTCCCATCCATCGTTACCAACTTTATTGGTCGTATATCACTAAGTGCGCCCGTTGAAATATATGCGGGTAGGCGCAGTGGCTTTTTTTCTAAGGTTGATTTCAAAAGTGCTCACTTTATCGTGAACAGCCTTTACCGTTGAAGACACCAAGAATATAGAAACACACACGGCCATTTAGTTACAACGAAAATACAGTTTTAAGCGACAGCTAAACCATCATATCATCAAGGTGCAAGCTAGGCCAAATTGTAAATACATTTAGAGAATCATTTTCATAACTGTTTTATAAAAGGTGCCAGAGGGTTGCAGTACCCAGACTTGAGTGCCAGTGCAGAATCATCTGTAATATTTACTTCTATATTTGTTATAAGAACATTCTAATCTGCAGAAGGAACAATTTTGTTTGTTGAGCAAACATTAATTTGTACTGTAGAAATTATGTTTTTGTCGTAATTTCAGTCACAGACAACGCCGTGACAAACAGTTCTGTCCGTAATATCAATATTTATTGCCAGTAAGATTCTACTACAGCGGAAATAAGCATACTTTGCTCCTGTGTAGTAATATAAAAGTGTTTGATTAATTTTTGATGATAAAAACAACTATTCTAATTGCTGTCTTTATACTAAGAGTTTTTGAGGGCCATGGGAACAAAAATTTTGTTCGCGCAGGCGTGATATTTTTATGAATACATTCACAATTATAATACGTGCATTGTATAAAATTCTTATTAGCTGCGTCCAGAAGTCTCATAGTTCACAAAGCAAAAAGTAAATAAATAAATAAATAAATAAACATTAGCCAGTTTTCTATATTTCTTCAGATGTAGGTTAAAGATTTTCAGAATAACAGTTTATTAGAAGCATGTCATTGATGTTATTGAACAAAAAATCACAAGCATATTGTGTCTAAATAACTTGATACGATAGTCAACACGTAACTTATATATTTTTCACACATTTACTATAGTTCTCCACAGCAGATGTTCACACTTAATGTCACGTAACGATGACTATTTTTGTTTCGTCTCAGTAAAAAAAATATATATATATATAAATATAAACATATATACACTCAAAACTAAATGTTCTATGGCGACGACAAAATTAATCTGTACCCAAAACTGTTCTAAAACCATTATAGAAAAATAATTTTATAGGGGATAGGAAACATTTACGTATAGACTAGACTAAAAAGTATACAGACAAGTAACTATCGCTACTTTCTCCAAGTCAGGGAAACACATAGGCTGCGCAACAGGGCTGCACCCGGGGAGAGAGGCGAACACGCTTGAGCGATGTAAGTTATTCGTCTGCCTTCAAAATTGTGCCAAAGAGCTTGCAGGGAATTAGCGTTTAAATCGCGGATAATATTTGTGACGATTTTGCCTGTCTAAAGCTGACATGCCAGGAAGGATGGCTAGTGTGGCTGCATGAAAGGAAACACCTTCGGGGTAACACATCTCAGTGCCAAGGATGTTGGGAAGGCCCTTGCCAAATTTTGAAGTGAGTAAGTGACACTTCCCTCCAGATCTATCGCCTGCACTCCTTGAAAGAAAAGTCTAAATTAGTACACATTGCCCGGACTGACACAGTACGGTGGTCCATATGTTGGAGAGTCTGTTCGGAACGAACAGACTTAAGGAGGCGGCAGTAGTACGCACTGTAGCTTGCACCGGCCGCAAGCTCCCATTATATATAGTCCGGTTCTGTGGGGGTGAATCACCTCGATCCTCCCCTTCCCCAGGCAGGGGAGGGGGAGGATCGCTGCCTCTTCGCTACCATCCCCCCCCCCCCCGGGATAGCCAGGGAATGATTTACAGCGGCGAGACCTGACTAGCGTCACAGCCCCTGCTCCTCCCCTTGCTGCAGAAGCCGACAAGTTTAGAGGTTGTACAAGAATATTCTGGAGAATTAGGGCCCTCAGCGCAACGCGGGGTTTAGAGAAATCTATGGGTGATGGCCTACGACCCTATAAACAGAAGCTAAAGTTGGACTGCAATGTCCGCAGTCCTGGTAGGAGCCTTTTAGCTGAGTGCTGTAATCGAGCGACATGTAGAGAACGGACGACGGCGGGAGATTGCGAGGCAACGACAGACGAGGTGTTTGTGGTGTTGTTTTTTAATTATTTAATTATGTTAGTTGCTTTAAGGTAATAAATTGTATTGTTTGAAAACATTAATTGTTAACAGTAAGTGATATCAATTTATTTTGATATATTGAGTCAAGAGATTTTTTTTTTTTTAGTTAAGAAAATTAGGAAATTATTATTAACTCTTTCATTTAAGACCTCAATCCCTTAAGGAAGATTCCCATCCGCCATCTTGGATTTATAAATTTTTTTAATGCCCTGGAAATACAGTTTTGTATCATCTTTTTTTGGAACGATAGAGCACAGAGCATTGGCTAGTGCATTGTCTTAGGTCAATATTTCTTTATTACTGTTGGTATCGTCGCCTTTTTAATCGTTTGCAAGAAATAATCTAGTGTTTCGCAACGACAGTTACTAATCAAAAGTTAATAAATGTAGCAGAGTTATGGCAGTTCGATAAAGTTTGAGAAGCTTTTATTTAGAGTAAGTCGTGTGGGAAATTTCAATACATTTTAAAAAATAGAAGCTTTGGCAAAATAATCGAAAACTCCAAGATGGCGGATGAGAATCCACCTTACCGAAGTTGGTTTAAACCACCGACTTTGAGAAAATTGTAACAATACAAACATTTATAGGCTGTTCACGAAAAAGTGAGCACTTTTTAAGGCCCTCCTAAGAGGCACTAACCTCTAATAAATATATATTACTGAAGCCTCGGGCATTAAGTTTTGGTGGTGGTGAAATGTATACACTGTGTTTATTGGTCACATTGCAATGTTTATGTTAAAAAGCAGCAGGAAAATGGAAATTGGGTGAAAGGAAAAATTTATAAGGGCCTTAAGAAGTACTCACTTTATTGTGAACAGTCTATACATATAGTCCATTTCCCACTGGGAGCAACTTTCTTGGAGCCCTGCCAAATATTTACTTGCAGGCCCGTTTCGTATCCTTCCGCCAAATGTAAACAAACATTGCCATGTGACTGCCATGTAGCATTTGTCAAAATCGATGTTTACATGTCATTATATGTGTGCATGTGTTCGTATAATTTCGCTACACTTAAAAATAAACATTGAAATGTGAATTCTACTTTTATACCTCTCAAATGTGTTGTTTACTATTTACAGCTTTTCAAAGAATTCTGTCATATTCCAAAAACAATTCCGTATGAATATTCACAGTTTAGACCTCCAACATTATTTAGGTCAGCTTTATGACGTTTTAAAAATGCCTGAATTGACGATAGTTCTTACAGTTACGTTACATTAACATATTTGTTTTCCACGACATAGCACATTACACATAATACACGTTAATATTTTTGCCGCGACTGTGTAAAACACTGTTACAACTTCAGGGTAATGAACTATAGTATTTAATTTTTTGTTAATGATGTGCGTTGGCTTATTTCTTTAAAAGGACAGCCTCAGTTCTAATAACGAGGGAATAGCCAGTCCAACGAAAAGATACATTAAAATCAAGCACACAACTCGTGTCGCACATTTTTTGTCAAACAAACTTAAAATATAGCGGTGATCATGCACACAAATAAGCCTACCATAAATTTTATTCCACTCATATTTATGTGTATTGCTACTTACTGTGTATTACGTTTATTGAAATTTATTGGGGCTGGGGTTGGTTATTTTGTCGGGGTTGGTGGTAAATCATGTTACACAACTGTGTTTCAAACACCCAGGGCAAAAGTACAACGTTGTGGTAAATAAACAGACGAGGATGTAAATAAATAACTTCGTCATAAAACCAGTTCACGTTTACAACGTATAAATAGTTCACATCAAATATTTGAAATCACGCACACACACAGATCCAGCATAACGATAACCACGCAGCCACGCCAAGCTATTTCACACGCAGCGATTAACGAAACACACCGTAACAGTACTTAGGTAGGTTTAAAAAAACACAACGTCTACAAACGTGATGTGGTAATTTGAAGTATTTTTCGGAGTGAGTATAGCTTACGCTCTGTTTGGTAAAACAGCAACACGCCATGTCATGGTTCGCCACGTCTGCCAACTTCACTTTGTTTCTGCCCCGTCATCATTTTTAAATATATTAAAATAAAAATTCAAACATTAAAATCTCTTTTCAGTTGTGAATTACAAATTCAAAAATCATTATTTTGCTAAGTATGAAATATGCTGCAATTGAAAACATGTATACTAGCATACTAGCGAAGTGAAACTTCCCGAGTGTGAAAGAGACAAAGACAGGGGCAGAGCGACAAGCCTCGTTCAGCAGACAGTTGCTTCAAAGTTTCTCTCTCTCTCTCTCTCTCTCCTCTCTCTCTCTCTCTCTCTCTCTCTCTTCTCTCTCTCTCTCTCTCTCTCTCTCTCTCTCTCTCTCTCTCTCTCTCTCTCTCTCTCTCTCTCTCTCTCTCGATAAAACAACACTGTACCATTACGGCCTACTCACGATATTTTCCTCTGTTACTTTAAACTGTAAAAATTAGATATGTTGCCATCGGGGCTACGTAAGTATTTAAATTTTTCAATAGGCACCTTTTAATTTACAAACAGTATACTAAAAAACGAGGTTAAAATAATATTTTAACTGTGAACTATTTCCAACCGGTCGTTGCACTCGCTGTTTTTAATTCATATTTAAAAAAGAAATAAATATTACAAGTTAAAGAAGATACTAAGGTAAGGTTTATTTATTCAATAATACAGTACTCTAAAGTTAACCACAGTGTTATATATTTGTGGAATACAGGTTATTGAAAAAAAAAAAAAAAAAAAAAAGGTTGACATGTTATGCCTTAAATGTTTTTTTCAAAGGTTGATTTTCATAAGTCGCTTTTAATCGGGAATGGACTATAGACAGTGTAGTAACCTCAGTTCCTATCCACGCATGCTTATGATCGTCGTGCTGGCAGAAAAACAGTCAATGTCGGGGCACGGAGACTAGTTCTGCGCAGCTAACACGATAACTCTACCTTATATTCACTCTATGATCTCGAGCGGGAGAGGTAAACACTTGTTAGGACGGGGGCGGGCAGCAGATACCGTCCTCCCCCGCCCACCCCTTGGCCATTTCCGAGTTAGACAGCTCAGAGGTGGATGTTTGTCCAAGCTGTGCATTGCTCACCATCCCTATTGTTCGCCGGCAAGCCTGCTGATAACATGCCGGCACTTCTAAGTACCCACCCTCCGCTATCCACGAGAGTAGCCAGTGGCCAGTACAGTCGCCGGCAGATATCTGGGCGCGCGAGCTCCCTACTCCTGTCTCGAAGGGTGTCCAAGACAGACTGGACAGTAAAGGCGATATTGCGCGATACTAGATTCCGTAAAAGCTTGTGCAAGGTCCGCCATAGCGGCCGGTATACGGGATAGTGTGGCACCCATCATGGCATTTCCCGCCTTGGACGGCCAAATTTCGTACCAGGTTTGGTAATTTGACACGTTCTATTTTTTTTGTGGCAGGTCCCATAAAAGGTTTCGTACCTGGCCAATCACATCGCAGTTTCAGAGGGTAGGGCGCTCCCCGTGGCTAGTACTTGAAACGAGTTGATGAAGAAACCGAAAAGGACGCCCCAATCTTGATTAACATCCGTAAGGTGAAACTCTTCCAAATATATTTAAAATATGACAACGACGAATAATATTGGCGATGACTACTTTTAATTACTGTCGAAATCGTTCTAAATACTTAAAACATTACCTACTCTATGAAAATATTAATTCCAACCATTTATCTTATATAATACATATTAACGTGCAACTTCCTTTGTGAACTTGTAGTACAGTGGTAAAGTCGCAGCGTCCCTTAGTGCTATTTAAATTTTGCGCGAGAGTACAAAACTCCGTCGGACCAAAAAATTTGTTTTTATTAATAAATTTTACTTGCGGATAATATTCCAGTACGTAGAAAAAAGCTACATTTTGCCACCGGTCAGTAATTTTCATCAGAATTAAAAATAACACACTCGTACTCTAGCGACTTCGCGTCATTTTCAAGAAAATTAATGCAACTATACTAGTGAGCAATCAATTTATGTAAAAGGCGAACAGTAATATAGCAATATTAAGATGTGCTAGCTAGTCTTTTTCATAGGCCTACGCAAGTTACTAACTGGTAGCAGTTCTACGAATGGGGTTCATATTTACTACAAACCACACACTGCGCACCCACCGAGGGTGCCAAATGCTAGTACGCGAACTGCTGTCCTGTAATATGAATCTTCCATGATGGTTCGTATAGCGGCTGGTATACCAGCTCGTGCACCAGGGCTTGTATAGACTGTTCACGGCAAAGTGAGCACTTTTTAAGGCCCTTGTAAATTTTTCCTTTCATCCAAATTCCATCTTCCTGGTGCTTTTTAATACAAACATTGCAATGTGACCATTAAACACAGTTTATACATTTCGCCACCATTAAAATTTAATGCACGAGGCTGCAATAAGATATATTTATTAGCGGTTACTGCCTGTTGCGAGGGCCTTTAAAAGTGCTCACTTTATCGTGAACAGCATATAGAAGCTTGTACAAGACCAAGTACGGCTGCAGGTATAGTGTAATATCGGCTCAACCGTCGCGCTCCAGCAGTATACGAGCTGGACGGACGCTGCACAGCCCGAGATACTTAAGTTTGAAAATTCCACACTATAACACTAATGCGCGTTCTTACGCACACGGGTAATGAAATACGCTGTAACGTAGTTAACAATAAAGCACACAAACTTACAAATAAAGTCACATAAATATTAAGCAAATTTTGTACACAGACTCTTCTAATGGGATTCAGCAAAGCGTATTAATTCAGAATTTTGTCCTTTTTTAGTTTATAACGAGTATAAGTGCGCTTTAACAACATGCTGAGATTATGAACGTAGCGAATCTCCAAAAAGAATGTAATGGATGATAAGGCGAGCAGTAAAATACATACGATTTCCAGATAAAACTACTTTACCAAGTTATCTATAAACTGAAATCTGTAAATATTAATAATCATGACAAATTGCATGAGAGATAATAATATTATGTACATTACTATATAAAGTTGTTACAGACTGTTCACGATAAGGTGAGCACTTTGAAAGCCTATCATTTGAAATAATAGTCAATACATAACTGTTATTTTAGCCATAAATTATCTCTTCCGAGTAAGGTGGAATATAACGCGACGTATTCATTACTTGCATTGCAAGCGGAATATCCCCGAGAAAACCCGCCGACCAGCAGCATCGTCCGGCATGACTCCCACTAGCGAAAATCCGGTAGCGATACCGCCGGGAATCGAACTCGGTTTGCCTTGATGGGTGGCGAGCGCTCTAGACGCTACACCACCGCGGCCCCAGTTATCAAGGTGAGTAAGTTTTACAAAGCTTTGAATGAGTCGTATTTTTGTCTACTGCGTTTGTTTCAAACACCCGCTCGCGAACTGGCAGAATATGTCAAAAACACGTAATTCGAACTGGACCAACGAAATTTTTTTTTGTTCAAGAAACAGAAAAGACTTGTTAGTAGTAACATGTGTATATCTAAAAAAACATAATTAAATTGCTCATTTTATTGGTAAATACTAATCATTAAAGGCTGTTCACGATAAAGTGAGCACTTTTGAAATAAACCTTAGAAAAATGTCACTGCCCCTGCTTGCATATATTTATACAGGCGCACCGAATGACATGCACCCAGTAAAGTTGGCAATGATGGATGGAAAGTAGTTCCAATTCTTAACGTAAAATAAAATGTGTTAGGTAGCCATTCTTATCACTTAAATTATTTTATTTCTCTTCCTGTTTTTTTAATGCATCGGAGTGTAAAAATGCCCAGAGTTGTAACAAATTTACTATTTTTTTTATTGCACAATCTCGCCTGACCGACGCATGAATAAAGTGATGAGACCCACGGCAATGATAATTTTCCATAAGGCGGGAGGATACACAACGTGTATACAAGTAGATCTTGAGCAGGGCTTTCAAGAGTGCTCATGTTACCGCGAAGAGCCTGTAAATAGCCTTGTTAATGGCGCCGCCTGCCCCGCGATTGAATCACGTCGCAGTGTTTTTGAAATCCCCGTTTTTTTTTTTTTTACGAAACACTAAACGTTTTCTCATTATACCTATGTCCTAGAAGAAAACACACTTTAGACGAGGTACGAATAATACTCTGAATACACCATGCAAATTATGAGTGCTATTTCTAAACCCTCCATCGCGGTGGGTGTTAGTCTTCTGCAAGGAACCACCGCCAATGAAAGAAAGCGAGCGGAAATGTCCGTCACGAAATGTGTGCTGGGGCGCATTTGGCAAGTGGGTCAGTGCTTATCGCAGGCCGCCAGCGAGAATTTTTTTTTTAGTATCCCGTGACGTCACATGTTTTGACAAAGCTGTTCATGTTCGCATAGAATGTCACGGGCCGTAATTTTTATTTCGAAGTATGCGAATACGCACTTCTGAAGAACACTGTTTTTACTCGTTTCTGTTCGAAACGTTCTTTTCTTAGGCGAAAATCATTTTCAATTTTTTTTTTTTTTCGCGTCATTCTGATGAAAATCTCGTGGCGTCATAAGTAACGTCGCAGTTTTTTTTAGTGCAATTACTAATATGTAATAAATTAACTTTTATGACATAAAATGTTACCAATAATAAGTATCAGCAGAGAGGGACATTTGTTTACTGTCATTGTAACAACTCAACGCGTATAGTCCATTCACAGTTACTTCCAACTTTCGTGAAGCCCTGCCAAAGTTCTACTTCCAAGATATTCCTCCGCTTCATTCAAACAGAGCTTAATTACGCCCGAGGGCCAACGCACCAGTTTTGTGCGCACTCAGTGTAATATTTCGCACAAGAACTATTTCTTACTGGGCATTACGAACACACATATTTTCGCTCTGTCTTTATTCATATCTGTTGTAACTAAAATAGTATAATCTATAGAAGCAATATAAGTAAAATTTCAATATAACAAAAAATAAGTTAATTTGATGTTGAAACGCGTATAGAACGTTTGTGATACATGGCATATTTAGGATACAACCAAAAACATTATATAAAGGATGTTTTTCCAAAGGTTTAATTCAAAAAGTGTGAAGAAACTGCGAATAGGCTATAAGCTACAAGTGTGGACGGTTATATTCAGGCATGATTAAAATTACTTTATTTGATGTATTAACTTGCGCTGGTAAGTTAATTGGAATACGAAATTTGCCAGCAGTGGCAGTTATTATACTGTGTTAAACCCATACAAAAAAAACACGATTTCTGTGAAAATGGAAGTCTTTTTTCCGACTGACGCGACACAAACTACAACCAAAAAAAATCTATACTATTAAATAAAATAGAAGTGTCTGTCTGCGATTTTCGAATTTTTCACTTTTAATTATTTTTTTATGTAGTATAATTGATGACTAAACCATATCTAATTTTAATTTTTTTCGTGTCTGTCTGATTTAACTCAAAAACCACTTAATGTATTGACATCAAATTTACACACACACAAACCAACACACACACACACACACACACACACACACACACACACATATATATATATATATATATATATATATATATATATATATATATATATATATATATATATATATATATATATAATAACCTCAGGACCAACTTAGTCTTTGTTTAATCGAGATATCTCAAACGGTTCCGGAAAAAAATGATCAGGGATGTAAATAGGTACTGGAGTAATCTTTACTTAGGATTACTGCATAAAAAAAGCATTGATATATTTTCCTCATTTCTCCTTTCTTTTTTGTCTATGGGCTGTAAACCTTTCCTTCCAAAAAGCTGTGGTGGCCCAGTGGCTAGAGTTATTCCAAGTGGTGCCGCAGTGACCTAGTCGATAGATATATGTCAAGTGGGGCCGCAGTATCTCGGTGGCTAGAGCACCCAATAAGGGGGTCACAGAAGCTCAGTGGCTAGAGAACCCAATAAGGGTGCCGCAGCTGGTCAGGGGCTAGAGCACCCAATAGTGGGGCTGCAGCTGGTGAGGGGCTAGAGCACCAAATATTGGGGCCGCAGTAACTCAGTGGCTAGAGCACCCAATAAGGAGGCCGCAGTAGTTCAGTGGCTAGAGAACCCAAGAGTGGGGCCGCAGCTGGTCAGGGGCTAGAGAACCCAAAAATTGGGCCGCAGTAGCTCAGTGGCTAGAGAACCCAATAAAAAAAGTGGCTAGATCAATTCAAAGTCCTTAATAAAACTATGGTGGTTTTATTTTAATAACTTTAAAAAAAATAACCACGCGAACGAAGCCGCGCGGGTCAGCTAGTTATAAATAAATTATCAAGAACGTCGGTTCTTTGTAGTAGCTCTGTCTATAACGTCCACGCACTCTTCTGCTTGGCGTGCCGTACTATAATACATTCATGGTTACTTCACACTTTTCTGAAGCCCTGCTAAAGTTCTACTTCCATACTATGTCTCCGCGTCGTACACTCTAAACTTCACCAAAACAACGCACCGAATTCGTACGCACACAGTTGTAATAATATTTTGCATAAGAACTATTTATTACTAGGTATTACCAACACACATGTCTTCTCACTGTTCTTATACATATTTATTGAAAATGAAACATTATAATTTATCAATAAAATAATGGTCAAACTTCAATTTAACGAAAAATTAAGATAGTTTTGTACCAACAGAGTTATAAAACGCTTGTGATAAATGGTATGTTTATAAAGTAACTAAACACAGCATACACGCACGGGATGATTTTTCGAAGGTTTGATACAAAAAGTGCAAAGAAACCGCAAATAGACTATATTAAGTGTAAACTGATGGTTCAGGTCGTCGACTGGCGCACACGTGTTCTAGCACAGCGACGAGTAGAACTCAGATAATGGAAACTCCTCATGCGTCTTGGGGCTACTTCAGGTGGTCCTACGGATACACTGAACCTTTTTTTTTTTTTTTTTTAAATTCTTGCATTTAAAACGTTACTCCTTTTTTTTTTTTTCGCCAGTAATCTGAACGAATAGAGGTGACGGCTTTCATAATAAACTAATGTATAATATCACGAGAGAGATTCGAGTGTGATGAGGGCGAAGCGAAGCAAGCAGGGGGGTGGAAAACGATGGCAGGGGGAGCGGGATGACATCGAGAAAACCGACCGGCCAATAGAAACGTCCGTCACGTTTCCCACATACGAAAACTTGGGAGTGACACCTCCTTTCCCTTCACACAATTACGTCCTCCCTTCACTAAACTAAACTTGACCCGATAGAAACCGCTCGTTTAACACGTAACTTGCTTCGATTCAAATTAGTAGTTCTTAAAATAGAGGCTGAGAGAGATCAAATTGTCATTTTCTGTGTTACCAACTTCGTTTCCGCCTCTTTTCATGTTTATGACGACTCTGTGTGAGCCATGTTTTCGGTTTTGCTTTCGGGAAAGGATTTTTCGCTAACTGTGCAGGAACAGAGAACTTGTTTTTTGCACTCTATAAGGTTTAGAAAATTGTTTCGTTCAAGTCAGTCAAAACTGTCCCACAGAAATAAGCGGAAGCCAACTAATTATTTTAATTGGTTTATTTCGTTTATTAGCTATTATTTAGCCTGATTTGCTGTTAAATCCACACTGAGGAAAATAATTTGTTGAATCAAACAAAATTTGTTTTGCGCAGCCGAATTAGTTGTTTGTATAGGGGCATGTTGTATTTGGCTGCACCAAACTAAGATTTGGTTGGTGCGACTAAAGATTTTTTTTTACTATACGAACGTTTGCTTTCTCTCAGGGATTTGTATAACGGCATTACGTTGTTAGTGTGATCTACATGGCCATTAGGTCGAGTATTTGTGTAAACGTTTAATTCACTATAAAAGGCTATTTTCATGCAGAGCCTATGAAGGTTCTAAACTGTGTGCATTGAAAAGAAGCAACTGTTAATTTGTAACAAAACTTTAAACCGGTTGTATTATTTGTTCTTAAATGAAATGTTCGCATGTCCATGAATTTATATCGCTACGAGAATTTGGAAGGTGATGAAGAACATCCACCTCGTAGCAACCGTGTCCCTTTAAAGCGTTGTCATTATTGTCTTCAGTGTTAATTAGTTGTGAACAGCGAAGTTAACTGTTACCGCAAGGAACATAAGTACAACGTAGAATACGATCTGTTTTCGGTTGACGTTGGTAGCTGTTGCTAGCGAGATAAATTTGCCGAGAAAAGACGCGGTATTTAATCACGTTTAACATAAATACTCATTCGTTGTTAAGTTTCACGTGATCTGAAAGACGGTGATTGAAAAGCATAAAAGAAATTAAATGCGTAACATTCTTTCTTATAGGTACCTAACGGAATTTTTTTTTTGCCACTAGTTTACAAGCTTTTGTTTCCAGATGTACACAGAATACTACCTCGCCCTGATTCCGAAACCATTCCGTTTGCATCAGCATTCCCCGAAATAACACATTTCATTCCGCTTCGTACATCACAGAGTTAGCGAATTGTTCAGCATGTCTTCGACGGGACCCAACGATATCGGTGATTTCTATAGGAGTATTGTAGAAAGCTGGAGCGTCGCATTATTATGTTTTTTATTTCTTCCACAGTTTGTTGTCGCTGACGTAAAATAAAATTTTTCCTCTCAGCACAGGAGTGCTATAACTCTACGTATTGAATTCCACTGTGGATCGAGTTGGCAAGCTGTGCTCGCCCAGACAGTTTCCTGACAACGTTATATTTAAAATAAATAATAAATCCTAATTTGTATTTAGGCTACTTTAAGGTAACTTTTCACTCATGCGGTACACATTCTGCTCAGAAAACAATACCGTACATTATAAGAAAACAACTCGTTCGTTGGCTAGCAAAACCAAGATGTTTGGAAGCGCTGTAAGAAATGCGTACAGCAGGTAGGCGGTCGCAATGGTTTCCCAGCCGACGGAGGGGCGGCAGGGTAGGAAGACCGCCCGGTGAGGGGCGGGGGCTTATGGCTGCGTCGACCTGTGTTAGAAGCTGCGATGGTAGTGCTTTCTTCACCGAACTGGAGCGAACATAGCCGAAGCTGGCCTAGCCGCAGGCAGTTGGTGTCGTGTAGTTTACAGTAACTAGATCGATGCGTGGGCAAGTTCGCGCGCACGACACGGATCGTATTTTTTTAATTTAATTTTTCACTGGGGAAAATTTTATGTTAAAAAAAAATATTAATATTTTTACAAGCGGTGTAGTTTATATTTACGTACGAAAAAAAAAAAAATAAACGGCACCATTTTGCACCTTGAAATCCAAATTCTCCCAGGGGGAGGACCCCCGGACCCCCTCCCCCTTTATCGGGGAGATCAACGTCACTACTGCCCCCCTGCACACAGTAGCTTGCCCATGAAATTATAGCACGCGTCGCCACTGCTTGCAATCACCCGACACTTTGGTGCACAAGTTACACGTGCTCTGCTGCATAAGTATGCACGACACGCGATAGACGTCGCATTATAATGCGTCAAACCGGGGGATACGTGGTAACCGGGCCGCGGTTACCGTTTCCGCCACAAAAGAGGACGACAATGCGACATCCGTAACAGAAGGTTATCGATTATCCGTCGGGGAGCGAGATGTGCCACTGCAAAAATACTCTCCGCGACGTGGTATCGTCTGCTCGAAAAACGCGTCGCAGTGAAAAGAGAACGGAGAACGAATCACGGGGGATACGTCACGGTTGTAGGACCAGACAGATCCCTTCACTTTAAAAAATACGAATGTCTTTCTGAATATAATTCATTTTCTATTATTCCAATCGGGACTGAATACACACGCCAGTCTTTGTGTGGGATAATGTAGAAAATGGTAGGCATGTCTTTTTATCAATTACGCTCAATACGTTCCTTAGTCCACAAATAAAAACATAAGTTATTTTCATGGCCATCAAAAGTATTATCGCTTGTAAGGGAACTTAACTAAAATATTTTTTACATATATATTTTCCACTCTACTGTTCTAGCAAAATGCCTAAAATCATTACATCCATGGTTTAGGCCTACATATTTACTTGAAAATAGATTTTATTCTTTATTAACGAATTTAACTTAAGCTGTGACTCGAGCCCAAGACATTACATTTGATTGTAGAGCACCAAACGTCGGCTTTTGAGGAAGAATGTAATATGTGCATTATTTGAAAGCTTTGTGATCAAATTAAGGGGCCTCTTGGATCATCTGAAAAATTTAGGTCTCGATTTTTAATCTGTACTGTCTACGTCTGTTCTGAAATCTCGAACACCAAACAAGAAAGTAATACAGTTTGAGAGATTAAATTTTTTTATTAAAAAAATTGCTCTTATTAATTTTAAAGTTTGTTTGAAAATAACATTTGAGAAATGAACTTCGTTTTGTTTACATCGTGGAAATAAAATACAAAGGTTTTTTTAAATTATCTCCACAGCTCACCATTACGACTTTCTTTACGTTATATAAAATATGAAAGTATTGAAATTTTAAAGGTGTTTATTAAAACTCACTTCAGATTGTATTAGCCTGTGATACTGGGCTACACGTTGACCTAACGGTCAAAAGAGTTCGGTGCTCGAGTTCCGAGAAATACAAGCTGGTCCATCTATATCTCCGAATACTTATCAACAAGGACTTTCGCATACTCACCAACAAGCCACAGTGATTTTTTGATGGGCTCTAATGCCTGTGCTCCAAGACAGTTATTCTTAACGATTTCGTGTGGCTGCCGATAGAAAAATAAACTGTTTATTAGTTAACATTAATTCAATTTGTCTACCATTGATGACTCTGTATATTGATATGTCAGGATAGTTTACTCCATAGATAATTTCCAGAGCAAAGGAGTAAAAAAACGTTTAGATTATATATCTTATTCCCGGTTATCTGTGCAGTAGCTAGCACATTTATTCTATAAAATATTCACAGCACTGGAACAAAATTCCCTAACCATAAATCGAACTGGAAAACTTGGGCTGAAATACACTGTAGACTAAGCAAATGGCTTATATGTTTATTTCCATCTTTTATTTTAAATTTAAGTTTATAAACGTCCCTACTTTATGCCGAAAGGCTAATAGACGGGGACTTAGTAAATTTTTTCTAAAATAACGTGTAATTTGTGAGCACTTAAAAACACAAAAAAAAATATATATATATACGATATAAAACCATTACATCAAACGGGAGTTATCACTGGAATTTCCGACTTTCAAGTATCATTAGGTGTATTTATGTTACTCAAGCTCATGGTTTTTTTTTTCTAGTTAATTATGGTTGTTAGGGAGAAAAATTATTTTGACACATGTCGAATTTGAATTATGGCTGGTTCAACCATTCAAATCAATACACATTTCCCGTTACAAACAACTAGGATTGAATTCTGAAATAAAAACTTCCTTTTCAAATACGTCTTGCTGTACAAGGGCAACATAATATGTTTGGCAACGTGACTTAGTTCCAATACGTCCCTTATCGTCTACATATTATTTTCTTTATTTTAACGTAACACAAACGACTGTGGTATGTATCTGGGGGAAATTTATGTTATTGAAAAGGCAAAGCAAAGTTTTGAAGTTCCATTTTCATTTGTAGGTAGCACAAGCAAAATTTTGTTAGTTAATGAATTATTTTTAAGTTCCTAAAGTGCACGTGAACGGTAGGCCTATCGGTCAAATACAAATTTCGCTGGAGTAATAAGCAAGTGAGTGAAGAGATTTGGGCGGCTCTTAATAGCGAGGTCTTGAGAGCCGATGAGGGTTACTAAAATGAGTACGGAGGGGCGCCCGAATGAAAAGGCCCGGGGGGGGGGGACGGGAGATCCCGAGTAAACCCGCTGACCAGCGGCATCGTCCGACACGATTCCCACGTGCGAGTATCCGGAGGGAGGGGGGGGGGGGGGGGGAGGAGACAGGTGCAGAGCCCAGTTCGCCTTGGTGGAAGGCGAGTAACATGACCGTTCAGCCACCGCGGCCCCAGTAATAAGCAAGGTCGCGAGGCAACGTGAAGCGAACTCTTCAGCGATCACCTCACGCAAACGGTTAAGAGTGGGATGCAGTCCAAGGTCAAGAAGCGAGGGATCGATACGGGCGACACTAACAGGCACGCCTAGTGCCTTATCGCTCCTGTACGCGCAAGGCGTACAGTGTTTCCGTCGTGGTCGTGTACTGTTCAAATCAGATCTGTAACAGTGGGACTTCATTACACGCAATGAAAGCCCACGGATTAAACTATGCCCGCGTGTTTGTACTTTTCTCTTGCCGCTTAAGGAAACTGCATATGCAACCTTCAAAAATGCGATATTCGACTATTTTCAAGAATTTTTTTTTCGCCATGAACGTACTTAATATGTTTAGAGTAATATATAATAGTTTTTCCCTTTTCTAGCAAACGGTCGTGTTTACAGAACATATATTTACCGAGATACGCGAATACGCGCAAACAACGATTTCACAAAAAATTTTTCACTTCACACTCTTAACATCGGGTATTTGACACCCGATGAGGGTGAAGTGAGGTGAGTATGGAGCAGCGCCGGAATGTAAGGGCGGGGGAAACGAGAGATCCCCGAGTAAACTCGCCGACCAGAGGCATCGTCCGGCACGGTTCCCATTTGCGAAAATCCGTGACTGGCCCCAACTAGGGATTGAAACCGGTTCGCCTCGGTGCAGGCGATCAGACTAACCTTACGTAAAGTCATTCATCAAAAATAGTTCCTCACCGTTGCTTTACTTCGTGAGTAGCGGCGACAAAATCACCGTTTCGTCCAATTTCCCGTGCGCCCCGCCTCTTCGTTTGTATCTCGGGAACCTGATAACAGTCGCATGACTGTATCATAAATCAGTTCACCGCGCGTCCAATCTTGTATACACGCCGCTGTAATGACGGGAGTCACGCAATATCGCATCGGTCGTATATATATATCCACGGGACTGGCGCGCGTCGCTACCTGGGAGGAGTTGATTGCTACTTGGCGAGAAGTTGTCACACGATGCATATGTGATCAGCGACTCAATTGCCTCCCTCTTCACCGCCCCCCTCCCACCATTTTAACACCTCGAATCAATACTCTGTTCGTGATATAAAGACTTGTGCACTGAAGCTGCAGGACCTCGTTACAAGACGTGAACCTGTGAAGTGATAGAAGGGCTACTTTGGCTACAATCGACGTTTAGGTTGAAGTAAAACAACTGCATAGGACTCTACAATGTGAAGAACTCATAAAAAAAAGTAGTACAGACACCATGAAAATTGTCAGCAAAGGGCTATTTATGCTGTATATGAAAGATGAATGTATATATTTAACAACATTATAAGATATTTTACTAAAATATTCTTTTTAAAAGTAAAATAACAGTCGATGGATAAGAGTCCGCATTTCTAACAAAATTTAAGCGCATTTCCATTTTGGATTCTTCGGAAAGCAGAATTTACAAGAAAATAATTTTCCAGCAAGACCATCATAATATTTACCGTGATCATATGTAATAAAACCATATTAATAATGTATCATATAAATTTTATAATTAACTTTATCCACGTCAGTTTCACCCATAAATTTTTGTGACAGATGGACGCAAATAAAATCAATTATAAAAATTATTTCCTACATTATTATTACTGTTTTCTTACACACAATTATAGTAGTAAACATTATGACGATATTCTATGACGAAGATTTTCTTGCAAATTTGGCTTTCTGAAGCATCCAGAATGGAAATATGCTTAAATTTCGTTAAAAATACAGACACTTTTAGTCAATTATTTTTTTACAATTAAAAAGTATACTTTAGTAAAATATTTTATAATGTTGTAAAATACATACATTTCAAGACGCTACGCATGTTAGAACCACTATTTGCAGGACCTCCAACATTGCTAAAAACAGCCCTTTCAGACTGCCGTATGTCAAAATGTGCTGACTGCATCTACGCGAAACTCAGATACAATCCTGCATTGAACTTTGCATTAGACTTTCCACCAGTAAAATAATACAGCCACCGCTTAAAGTCTCATTGAAAAAACGGTTCGACAAAAAGCTTGCGCGCTAGTTTGAGTGCTTCGCGCATAGTGGCGATGCGGCACTTGATACGCTTGCCAGCGTCGCCCTTAGCGTTCGCTCGCTCCTGTGCCATGTCGCGCCAGGTAGGCGGTACCCTTAATCACTTACCTCCAATACAAGTATCATTCAAATAACATTTCAGTTCACTTGGCGAAGAGATGTGCAGATGTAACGAATTGTGATTGCTAGTTGTTGTCCAGTTACTAACATTCAAATTGATTTTTAGCCTGCTTTTCTTGGGCCTCGTTTCATATATCGGGAACCATTTAACCAATTTCGACCAAATTTTGTATTTTTTCAGTTAATTACATACATATTTAGTTAAGGGAGCTACATTTTTATTAGTTCGACATTTTGGAAGATAGTTCTACATAAAAAATTCATCATATCTCGAAAACTACACAAACATTCTCGCCAAATTTCGCAGGTGACTCAACACTGTGGTAGGCCATGTTACTATACAAGGTGTTTTCGAACTACATGTCTAAACTCAATCTACGACATCTATAGGCTAATATGAACAAGAAATCCTAGTAGCAGCGTGTTCGGCAAATTCATCGAGTTTTTTAAAATTGAAATTAGCAAACCAGCGCCGTGAGTCAGTTAACTTCACGTGCCTACGTGTGGAACAAGTTGCGTATCACGAAGGGAAACGGAACTGGATAACGCCTAAACATAGTAGGTCACCATAAGCTTGAGGTATAGGCTGTTCAAGGTAAAGCGAGCACTTTTGAGACCCTAGTTACTTTTTTATTCCAGTCATGTTGTAGGCCTACCCTTCAACCACCTTATTAAATAAATATTGCCATGTAAGTAAAATAAACAGTGTGTAGGTTACATTGCCCATGGAAGTTAATGTCCGAGGCTAAAATAAAACATATTAAATTTATTGCCTATTATTCCAAATGAGAGGGCTTGCAAAAGTGCTCACTTAACCGTGAATAGCCTATACGTGGGCGCCGCAAGTGGTTGCTTGTTACTACACGTGTAAAGGCTGTTCAAAATAAAGTGAGCACATTTGAAATCAACCTTAGGATTAAGTCACTGCCCATACCTGCATATATTCTAACTGGTGCAATGAAGTGACATGCGCCCAGTAAAGTTGGTAACGATGGATGGAGAGTAGTTCCGTATCTTAACGTCGAATAAAATGTGTTAGGTACCTAACCATCTGCGATAACTTAAATTATTTCTTTCGCTTTTTTTTTGTACTGAATCGAAGAGGAAAAAAATAGATTTGTAGAACATTTAGTTTTCTAATAATTTCACGCTTTAACTTTCCCGACACATGGATAAAGTTATGAGGCCCATGACAATGTTAATCTTACATAAGGCGGAATAATACACAACGCACATAAAAGTAGTTCTTAAGCAGGGCTTTCAAAAGTACTCATTTTACCGTGAATAGCCTATATCACACTACATTAACAATGGAAGATTAGCAACTGAGTAGTAAAGGATGGCAGAATATTTTGCATTTTATTTCCAACAGCACACAAACAGCAGTAATGACGATGTAGGGTCTGCGCGTATTTTCATGTATTTTAAAACAGTGTCGCGTGGCGATTGTTTTACCCACCGCCGGTGACGTCACGTAAATGTTGTAAGGCCTTGTAGTCTCGTTGGTCATGGCCGCGGGGATGGTGATGGCGTCTGCGCGTAGCAGTAATAGGCCCTAAATTATGTATATAAAATAGGTATGGGCCGTTCACGGTAAAGTGAGCACTTCTGAAGTCCTAGTTACTTTTTTCTTTCAGTCAATTGATATCCTTCCACCACTTGTTAATGTAAACCCTGCAATGTGATTAATAAACACAGTGTGTACATTCGCCATACTCAAAACCAAAAGTCCGAGGCCACAATGAAATGTGTTTATTGGTGATTATGTATGATGAAACAGCTTCAAAAAGTGCACACTTTACCGTGAACAGCCTATATTGAATGAATTATTTTTTCAGACATGTCTATGGGGGATGTGTTTGATTTTGTACTGGAACAGTTACACTTGCATATAAGCTCTTTCAATTCCCACTTTAAGAAATGATTCGCAAATTCTCCACACAAGTTTTTATACGTAAAGCGAGAAAGCGCGAATGGTCAATTCTTTTGCCAAGCACCCATGGCAGCTTTACTGGAGAAATCTGCTTACAAAGGAATTAGATGCGTGGGGGAAGACCCCAACTCGTTTAGATGCGATGTTTTAACATTGCTGTATTTAAGACCTGAAATGTCGTACGGTTTCCATACAATGCATATTTTAAAATCTTCAATTACCGCCAAGGAAGTTCATCAGAAATTCTTTTACTGCAATTCTTGTATTTATTTCCAGAACTAACAACAGTGACTTCTAAAGCAATTAGTTAGGACAGTCTCTTCATTTGATGGAAAAGTCCCATAGAGAATCAACTTTCAAATAAGTGAACAAATTAATTGTTTTGGATCGTGGCAGATGGCGAAGACATCAATTGGTCCCCTCGCTCTGAATACGGGTTATGACTGAAATTACATCATATACGTAATTATTCATGTTCAGAGATACACGCGATTTAAATTCGACCTTTTTTTTTTTATAAAATGAAATCGCATTCAAAGTATTGTTGCTACAGTAATTGAGGTAAGAAAATATTTTCTTGAAAACTACATTTTATGATGGAGAGAAAAAAAAATAGCTGTCGTCTAAGGTAAGAGAATGTGATGAATATTAGCATAGAGAATGAGAAAGACTTGTAATTTGCGCTTGAAATAGCTGATTGCAAGAAGCAAATGCCAATAATTAAACTAATGTAATATTAATTCGGCGAAGAAACTATTGGTTTCGTAACAAACAGTGCTAGCACAAGCGGCCAAATTTGATGAATAAATTTATCGCAAGACTAAACTGCTTTCAAGGAAATCAATTACCCGAGTAAGTCCATGAAACTTGCGAGAATACATCAAGTGTTTAAAATGAAGATCGTATTAAACGGTGCTAGTTTCGAATATATTATTTAAACGACACTAAAGGATAGGTTCGCGTAATGCACAATCATAAGTTATAACAAAATGTAAATATTAGGGTTGTTCTTTTGACGGTATATAGTTTGTAACAACTGTAGGTTGCCTATATGACTATATGCATTTAATAGTATTTTGGAATAGAAGAGGAAAACTGCAACGCTTTCTCAATACGAACACTCTTTTTTGAAATATGTCACCAGGCACTCTCCAAAAAGTGAACCGAAATGTTAACATATGGAATACAAATTTCAGAATACACAGACATCAGGGGCAACAAAATTTTAATGAACACGATAGTGATAATTCGTCATTCAAAGAACCTTTAGGAAAGGGCGAGCCTTTGTCATGGTTTAATTTGCAGCGAGAATTATGCCCGCATGTCGAGGTTTCTCTCGCATTCGAACTGAAAGATAAACACAACACGCAGAGCACACCAGATTGTTAATTATAAACAAACGTGAAGCTTCAAAGTGCAGCATGAGGCAAGCAAAGCGTATCGCGGATATTTGAAACTGGATATCGCTGTTTCGAACCCGCGCATCTGCTCTGCACTACAAGAGCAGACGTTCCTTCCTCCTTTAATCACATGTAGCAGTCGAAAGTAAATAATTCAGTACTCGTGTTACAGCTGTAGATCGTTGCGTGCCAACGCTGTAGGTCGTTGCTTTAATGAAGGCAATCAGAGGGCACAGCTGTGTTAACAATTCCCCAACTTACAATTACGAACATCATGCGCAGATATGCCGAACGGAGTACCGGATCACATGACTCCCGAATCCCGAATTTGTGCAGCTAATTTAAAATTTATTTTGAAGTTAACATATAAAAAACCATACCCTGCCGCACCCCCAACGAAAGAGCGAAAGGATATATATATCTGTAAATAAGAATTCCAAAACGGAGTTTTGAACGATGCGATCAAGTCATTAATTAAATACTGTTATATGTCGTGAGGTACGTTTCCTAGTTCGTGGGGAACGTAGATCATAACTAAAATAAGGGATAAATTTAAATTTTTTAAAGTTGATTTAGCCTATAATACCACAAAAATACACAGAGTTATTATTTACAAACAATATGTTACCAATCTCTGCTATTAACTTTTATTATTTCACATTCAGCACAATATTTAATGCCAATCGTAATTATAATTTTAGTCCTTATCGCTGTATTTATACTTGGTACAGTCATATAATCCACATTTATTATTTACACATACAAATCAAAATGTATATTACCGGTAACATCCTTGTGAATGTCTGACACGCTTCCAGTCACAGTCTCAAGTCAATCTCACACTTTATAGACTGTTCACGGTAAAGTGAGTACTTTTGAGGCCCTACTTACTTTTTCGTTTCAGCCATTTTTTTATCCTTTAACTATATTTCTAAAAATAATAATTGCTATGTAAGTAATAAACATATTGTGCATATTCCACCGCACTCAGAATATAATGTCTAAGGCTAAAATAAAATATATTAACTGACTATTATTCCAAATGAGAGGGCTTTCAAAAGTGCTCACTTTACCGCGAACGGCCTATACTACTGATGTTTGCATACTTCGCTCGTCGTTGAGCTGTTTCCACACACCTAGCGCTTAAGGTCTTACAAAGGTCCCCGATTCTAGACTCAGAGACACACTGCGGCTTGTATACATCATCTGGCTCCGTCCAGAAGATTCCCCATACCTCGAGTGACACTGGGAGGGGGCGATGACCGGAACATTCTTAATGATAGATAATATGAATAACATTTCAATTCAACAGGAAAAAAAAGTAACTTTTATAAACACAAGTATAAAACGCTTGTGATACAGGGCGTATTTAGGAAATAACTAAACACGCGTACATGGGGAGCTTTTTCAAAGGTTTGATTCAAAAGTTCTGAAGAAACCGTGAATGGACTATACCGGTGATTTTAGCGCCCATCCGAAGAGGGTAAGTGGAAGCCGCTTGTAACAATAATATATTCCAGTTGAATTTGCCAGTAAGGTGATAGTAAAAATTCCTTCCTTGTTAACGAGAAACGAACAACAAAGACGCGTGGCTGATCAAGTAATCTGATATTCTTTTACTTTAGAAAATTTCCAACAGACGTTGAGCTCGTCTGAAAGCCATTTGCACTGGGCAAGGCATTTTATAACGCGTATTCGCTGACTTGTAGACACAAATTTAAACTTGATTTTACTACTGTTTTAATTATAATGTCACTTTAATTGTAACTTTTTTTAATACTGCGTTATAGACGGCTACGTTACGAATTTACTCGACAGTGCTGTAGGTGCGTGATTTCTAGCCTTGGTACCGCTCGACCAAGCTAAAGGCGATATTACACGATACCAGATTCTGTAAAAGCTTGTGCAAGGTCCGCCATAGCGGCCGTTACACCGGCTAGTTACTACGTTTCCATGTCGATTTCAAAACGGTCATGTAAATGGGATTCAAATCGATTTGAGTCTCAAGGTCGATACGCCAAAACATGAGATCGTGTCGGGTTGATTTGGACGCGAAGTAGCATATAAACGCGGATCGTGCTGAAAGTGTATTGGAAATGCAAGCACGAACTCTTCAGTTATACTTCGGAACTAGTGGTTTTGTTTACATTGGTATATTTGTTGCTGAAAAAAAAAAAAAGTCAAATGTTAGTCGAAATGTTTGGTCCACAGAAGAGGTTTTGGTTTCATTGGGAATTGTCAACGAAAGAGAAATCCTCAAACTTTTCGATGGAAAGAGATACAAAAATTCTGAAATATATGAACTGATGCAAATGGAAAAGCCTTAAAACGGCCTACAATACATGCAAAAAAGAAAATAGCAAAAGAGGGGCGGAACAAATAATGAGTGCGAGTATTTCAATGTTCTGGCATTTTAGCTGTTGGAAGAAAATGTCGGTTTCTTTTTGTCTTATGATTCTTTCCTGCTCCCATTTCCCCAAAAGTTTATATAGACTAAAAAACATTTGCCATGCAGTTATTACTAACAATAATTTTTTCGTTTCCATTTCACTTGAATGCAGCAGACAGCAACATAAACAGACGATCAATGTTTATTTATATCATTGTAGCCAACAAACTTTCAGTTCTACAGCAATTACAACTTATACATATCAGACAGAGAATTGAGATCGATATCAATCGGATTCGACGTTTTCATGAAGACGGGTATCGTACTCGGTCGGGATTGAACCCTCGATTCGTTTTGAAATCGACATGGAAACGTAGTAAGTGTTGCACCCGTCATGGCATTTCCCGCCTTGTGCGGCCAGATTTCGTATCAGGTTTGGTAATTGGACACGTCCTATTTTTCGCATGCCAGGTTTCGTACCTGGCCAATCACATCATAGTTTCAGAGCGCAGGGTGCTCCTCGTGGCTACTACTTGAAACGAGTTGATGAAGAAACCGAAAAGGGCGCCTCCATCTTGATTATACATCCGTGAGGTTGAAACTCTTTCAAATGGATTAAAAATACAACAACGAATACTATTGGTGTTGGCAACTTTTAATTATCTTTTAAACCCGTTCTAAATACTTAAAACACTACCTACTATATGAAGAAAAAAAAATCCAATCAATAACTATTAACAATATTTAAACTCGTTATCTAACGTGCGAACTTGTAGTACAGTGGTATAGTCACGACGCTAGCGTGTAGATTCGTAAATTTTGGGCATGAGTTCGAAACTCCGCCGGACCTAACTTATTTTTTATCATATAATTTTTAATACGGATAATATCCCAGTACGTAAAGAGAAATAACAGTCTGGTAGCAGTTCTGCGAATGGAGTTCATATTTACTACGAACCTCACACTGCGCATCCACCGAGGGTGCCAAATGCTAGTACGGGAACTGCTGTCGTGTAATATGAATCTTCCATGGCGGCTCATATAGCTGCTGGTATACCGGTTCGTGCACCAGGCCTTGTAGAAGCTTGTACAAGATTCAAGTACGACTGCAGGTATAGTGTAATATCGGCTTAAGCGCGGAGCCTTGCATGTGGGAATCGTGCCGGACGACGCCGCTGGTCGGCGGGTTTTCTCGGGGATCTCCCGTTTTCCCGCCCCCTCATTCAGGAGCTGCTCCATATTCACCTCAATCATCCTCATCGGCTCTCAAGACGTCGCTGTTAAAGAGCCGCCCAGATCTCCTCACTCACTCTTCACTCACTAACGCCCGGTTGCACCATCGTGGTTCGAAACTTGATCCGAGATCGAATCTAAGATCCATACAGAAAACTGTTGCACCATTTGAGTTCAGAGCTGGATTGCAGTTCGAGATAAAGTTCATTTCGAACCCCGAAATTGGCGGTTCGAAATCTCGATCCGAGATCAGCAGCCATCGTCGAAAAATGTAGTTTGAAAATACGCCAACAGATAGAACTACGTTAGATTGTTTTATTGGGAAATTAAAACAACATTTAAGCAACTTCAATATTATTCAGTAAAATTCGCACAGCACTCATTCACTTAAAACAGATAAAACATTTTCACAACTAGTTCTATTTATAGTGAAAAATACGCCTACTTCCATGACGTCATATATTACGTACCAATGGCAAAATTTATTTCATACTTAATCTCGATCTCTCACATTGGAACCAAGATCGGCGATCCAGAACAACGAAATTTCGTTGGTTCAACACTTTTACATTGAAAACAGGATCCTGGTTCGGAACTAGGATCATTCGGTCTCGGAGCGGGGAAGATGTTGGTGTGTAGCCGGAGAGGGGCTAGTCTCCAGCACTAGTGTAGGTTTTCGAGTGGGGAAGGGCAACTGTAATATAGGAAATCACTACCGTCAGCTGTCTACGCGAGCGTGTCTACACCTGCCCATATGAATCTAAGCAACCTCTACCGAAGCTTGTTATCGTCGCCATTTCCCCCACCAGGGAGGTGTGCAAGCACTTCTCTGGTTACAAGCCAGTGTCTCCCTCCAGTTGCCAAGGCGAAAGGAAATAAAGTTCCCGTCCTCTCTCTCTACTAGCTTTTCATCTCTACTAACAAGAGCATGTTACACACACACTCTGTCTCCCATAGCATTTCTGATTTATGCATGAATATTTTGAATTATATTCTGTCGACTGGTTTTTTTTATGATGCCTATCCCGGTTTTCCCAGTCTCTTCTAGTTATAGCTTAGCTATAAGTACACGTAGGGAGGTAGTTATGGCCCCAATCGCAGGCCATGGCTGCCCAATCTATCTCTGCTGTGATGCATGTCTCCTTGCATGATTTCCTGTCCTTGTAGGCGTAAGGGGTCTAGCTCTGGTTTGCAATAAATTCCCGCCCTACCCATCAGGCTTTCACTTAACACTTAGTTATAGGGTAGTTTGAAAAAAAATGCTTGTAATCGTTGTGCCATTTTTTCCCGGGAAAAATTCAGCTCTTCTTTTGAAACTTTAGAAGTTTCCTGAGCATCGTAACCTCTTCTTTAGCTGCATAACAGTTCTGTACAGTGCGCAGAATCACACCAACATCTGAACCATGTACACAGAACTTTTTATGATTTGTTTCATTTTCTTTGCATGCGTGGGCAAGCATTGGCATGACATTGTGATTTACTCAGCACTGTGCCACAACATATGGCCACTGAGCAGGGATGGAAACTGTGGAAGTTAAAAATATAGTACCTGAAGATGAAAATTATAGTATTTTGTACAAAATTATAGTACACTCACGAATATTGTAAACAGGTACTGTATTTACAAAGTAAACTTAGAAACAACGGCAGTAGAATATCTACAAGTCAGCTATCAGCATATTATGTGATAATTAAAATAAATAAGTGAAATTAATTTGACACGTAAGTAAATTAAAGGTGCGTTTGTTTACAAGAATACATAAAAAGTATTTCTCTAAATAAAAAAAAATGAATCCTAAAATAGATCCCACATAAGGTTGTCGTCGGGTTACATGCTGCCAAAATAAAGTTTGCTTGTTTTCCGAAATTTTGAACACCATAGGAAATGACGTTCAGAAGAGTACACAACAATTCATAAATTTTCTTCAATTTCTTGCGTATCGTTTTCCAACCACGATTTGAATTCAGGTTGATCCTCCCATTGTCTTCTGCACTTTTGAGGCTTATGTTGACCAAGACTGGAAGTCGAATCTCTTTTTAATGTTTCTGTAAGTTTGCTACCACCACCACCACTGCCACTCATCATGGTGAAAAAAATGCAATTGCGCTAATTAAAACAACGCAATTGCGCTAGTTAAAACAATGCAATTACGCTAGTTAAAACTGTGTCCTCATTCCAGCTATGTTAACAACCAACTACTCATCTAACGTCAAAGAACATGAACTAGGAGAAATACCTCTTTTTAAAAGAGATAAATGCAGCAGTTACATGCAAATTTCATTGCAAGAGTTCACGAAACCTCTATGGCAGTGTTAACTGAAAGCATTTGCTAATTTAAAAAACTCACTTAATTTTAGTGTGTTTATGATTGTGCAGGATAATTGTCGCAAATACCAAATTAAAAAAGTATAGTACAAATAGTTAAATTGTAGTATGGTTCCTTTAAAATTATGGTATCTTACGTACTATAATGGATTTGCTATAGTACATCGTATGAAGCTCAAAATTGTAGTGCATATACTTTAATTATGGTACAGTTTCCATCCCTGCCACTGAGACACCTGACACCCGCAACTGAAAGCTTTGTCTGTCCTTGGCGATATGCATTGCTTGTTTATCTCGAGCAAGCTCTCTGACGCCACGTGTTCGCTGGGTAGTCTGATTATGCTCGTAACGACGTTTGCCAGCGAGGAATATGTTGGATACCTGGTTCTATACAGAAATTCAGAAAACGCAAGTACTAATGAAAATATTTTGCTTAAGGAGAATTCCCATCCGCCATCTTGGATTTATCGATTTTTCGCCAAAGCTTCTACGTCAGAAGGCGTGTCGAAATTTTCCGCACGACATATCCTAAATAACAGCTTCCGAAACTTTATCGAACTGACACAATTTCGCTACATCCAGGCGAAACACGAGTTTATTTCCCGCGAACGATTATAAAGGCGACGATATTAACAGTATATCAATATTAATTAAGAAATGCTGACCTCAGACAATGCACTAGGCAATGCTCTGTGATTTGTCGTTCCAAAAAAAAAAAACATGATAAAAAACTGTATTTCCAGAGTATGGCGAAAATCCCGTAAAACCGATATGGCGGGTGGGAACCTGCCTTAACGCATGTATACTTTACTGTAGGTTTAGTTGCAAAATTGTACCAACAACGAAATTTCTTCACAGCATATATTATTCTTTTTCCCCCTCCCCCGGCGGAAAAACCAAAAATCCCTCCCTCACCGAAATTCACGGCTTCGAGTTGATATTTGCAACCGTAAGCAAAAATATGGTAGGGCAGAGAAGAAGATAACGTAACCTCTTGGAGATTGAAGAAGGGGTGGGTTTGAAACATATGACTGGAGGAAAATTGAGAAAAAACTAGTCGAAAATGGTTCGCTGCTTCAGAGTCTTTCAACGGAAGCATAGGTCAAGGCAGACGGTTGATACGACTCGTCCCTAAGGTTTTTTTTCCCTTCATAATAATGTTGCTTTTTTCAAGGCAGCTCGAGAGATAAAATGAAAGAAAACTTGGCGAGGTGACATAACGTATGGTCTGCAGTTTCCTATGGCGTCCGTGCCAATGTCGCCTTGTAAAAAGAGCGATATTTCTCGTTGGAGCCGGGGTAAAGAAAATAAGAGAGAGAGAGAGAGAGAGAGAGAGAGAGAGAGAGAGAGAGAGAGAGAGAGAGAGAGAGAGAGAGCGGCGACGAGGGCTTAACCCTGCTGTATCCACTCGCCCCCATCGTTGTTTTGCTAAGAACCAGTGGACGAAACAGAAAAGAATAAATGTAGCTGGTCTTTGTCCTCAGTGGTCAGCCATTTATAGGCTGTTCACGACAAAGTGAGCACTTTTAAGGCCCTCCCAACAGGCATTAACCACTAATAAATATGTATTATTGCAGCCTCAGACATTAAGTTTTGAGCTAGGTGAAAGCATACACCGTATTTATTAGTCACGTGACAATGCTGATATTATAAAATACGGCTTACATAGTATACAAATTGGCTTAAAAGAAAAATTTCGAAGGGCCTTAAAAAGTGCTCACTTTACCGTGAACGGCCTATAAAAGCTTTACTGCGTTTTTATTACTCTTCTGATGACATTTTGTTATTCTTTAGGCTGTTCGCGGTTAGTCGAGCACTTTTGAAATCAACCTTTGAAAAATGCCACTGCCCCTACCTGCATATATACTGAGTACACTGAGTGGCATGCGCTCTGTTAAGTTGGCAACGATGGAAGAGAAAGTAGTTCCATATTTTTAACTTCGAATTAAAAGAGTTAGGTAAACATTAATGAATACCGAAATTATTAAATTTATTATCTTTATTCAAAAAGCAAATATGTATAAGAACGAGCAAATTTGGAAAATATATATTTTATAATAACTCCCCAATTTCATAACAGGGTTAAATGAATATATCGTTGTGGAGTGAATAACAAGTTCGCTAGCTGGAACAATCTGATGTATGTTATTTCTATTTCTGTGACGGCAACAAAATCAGTTTGGTCCAGTAACAGCATTTGCTTATAATTTCTGTTGCAAATAGGATAATAACAGTGTCGGGGGGAGGGGGGGAGGGGTCGTTAGTTCAGCATAAAAGTATCTTACTTTTGGTTAAATTAGACTTTTACGTATACTTTATCTATAAATTATATTATTTCATTTATAATTAATATGAACAAAAACCGAAATAATGTTAGGTGTGTTGGTAATGCCTAGTAAGAAATAGTGCTAATGGAAAATATTATTAATCTAAGTGCCCACGAATACGGAGTGCTGTCCCTTCAATGTAATTTTCTAGACTCAGTTAAGTTTCGTTTATATGAGGCGGAGGAATATCGTGAAAGTAGAACTTAGGCAGGGCTTCAGATACGTTTGAAGTAACACGAGAGGACAATACGCATAAATATTTTCGCAAATAACACGTGGTCCTAGTGACACGCTATTAGAAGCGGCTAACTGAGCACGTTCGAAAGCCGGTAATTAGGATATACTTTTCTGCAGATTTTGTATCTTTCTGTTCTTTGTAAGATTGAAACGACCTCGCACCAAATTTATATATTTAGGTCTACGCGTCCGTCAAGTGCAACTGTGGAATTACTAAGCAACGTAATTCGGCACTTTTGTCAAAAAAAAAAAAGTACTCTTAATTGCATAAAATAAAGAGAAATTAAATATTTTATGTTTCAATAAATACTCTATAAGGGTTACAATATTAATGACTTTACGTCATAGGCCTGCTTCTCCTATGTCGCTGCAAGCGTTGCCGGGAGCTTTCAAGTAATATTGTGTGCATTAAAAAATATGCAATTTGAAATAGAGATTTTATTTTTCCCCCTCAAGGATGGTTTTAAAAAATTCTCAGCTGCGAACGACATACGGCTTCTTTTCTTCTGCCAACGCCATCTCTCTCGAAAATAATCTATTTAATTAACGTGAAAATTTATTGTAAGTAATTTCGGATCCCGTCACAAATAAGTATTTCGGGGCATCCTTCACATGCGTTCTCCTCCCCCTTTCTCTTCAATCCTTTATCTTTTTATATTTATATCCTGGGTTCATGATGTCACAGGCAAAAACATTTCTACCGCTACCAAAGAAAATAATTTATATTTTACATTTTTAATGTTTGTGAAATCCACCAATTATTGCCATCCATGTCGAGACATACAGTTGCAGCGGAGGTTTCGTGCCCTTGTTGTGTAGCTGTACAGTGAGGGAAAAAAGTGTATTGCCAGACGTAAAGTTGCAAATGGCTGAAAGGGCGTACGTTCAACAAAACGCAACGAGAATTTGCAGCTCAGTTGGGCATTTCTAAGGCATGCATGTCAAACGCAATAAATTATTTTATAAGTCAGGTGCATAAATACACAAGTGAAAACAATTAATTAAAAACACCAACAAACGTTCGTATGCTACCTAATTTTCAGTAAAGTCATTTTGAAAGATTTACCAAATAATTCTGTTTGTAATTTACGTCCTGTATCTTGCAAAGTTTACGTTTTCATTTCCATCTTGCGTGGTCCTAAATTTACGATGTTTACTGTACCCTTCAGATGTCGCAAACGCCCTTGGAGTAACATTATCAATGACACCAAAAACCATGACCTTTGCTGCGAAGATTTTTCTTGTTAAAACCATGACCTTTACTGCGAAGATTTTTCTTGTTAAAACCATGACCTTTACTGCGAAGATTTTTCTTGTTAAAACCATGACCTTTACTGCGAAGATTTTTCTTGTTAAAACCTGCGGCTGTATAGAATTTTGACGTCAATACAACAAAAATTCCTTTTTACGTATTCAAGTCTTCCAAGAAACCAAAAGTCAGGCGTGGTTTTATATATATATATTTCGTCACAGGGAGTCCTGGACTCGTCGCCTGTCACAGGACCACTTTGACTCATTTCGAAGTAAAATAGAGGTGCCAAGTGGAAAGAAGTTCTGGCTAAAAAGAAATTTGCTAACAGTTCTCGGAAAGCGTCGACGGGGTGGGCTACATAACAACGCTGGCACGTTTCAAAACACGACTTGCGGGAATTACAATGAATTCACGCCCAGCTTTCCGTGAAAAGCACTTGCGCCAAATATCTTTAACCTGGTTCGCTCAACGAAATCGCTGTCGATCTGAGGGCGAGGGTGAGGGTAAACCGTTCCAATTTTTCATTTTTTTTTCTGTTGTTTAACTCAGCAGTATTCCCCTTTTTCTCATCACAGTATTAATTTACATTTTTATTTGTCTCCGAAAATTATTAAGTCGTTTATTAGATGTTACATTTTTCAACGTAAATTTTTACCAGAATGGAAAGTCTTGGTATTAATTTCAGCTAACAAATCCGAGACTACACGAAGTTTTCATTTACTAATGTAAGCTACTCGCCTTTTCTCGAAGGCGCACAGGATTTGATTCTCGGCTGGGTCACTCCTGGATTTTCGAATGTCGCAATCGTGCCGGGCGATGTCGCTGGTCGGCGGGTTTTCTCGGGGATCTCCCGTTTGCCCAGCCCTTGCATTCCGGCGCTGCTCCGCGCTCCCCTCACTGCACCGCGTCGGCTCTCAAGACCTCGGTGTCTAGAGCCGTCCAAGTGTGAACACTCCATCACTTTCCCATCCCAACCATTAAAAAATATATCCCTGTCACAGCTAATATAATTTACTTTACTCGCACCTACCGGTTCAAATATCAAAAGTTGGTACCACAAACAACACTAACAGATTACAAGAATTCAGGAACACGGCAAACTGTAAATATGCGTGCATCACTTAATTATAATATTAATTTGTGCAGTAAAAACGAATGTACAAACTTAAAGAAATTTCAGTAAATTCAGAAAGAAGTCCGCTAAACTTAAAGGGAATTCGTTACTGAGTAAAATAATTATCCATGCGCTGATAGAAAGATTTTGTTGCAGATGCTAAATAATATTTGCCTGAAAAGTACTTGTTTACAGTGAACAATATTTTGTTTAGTTATCTACACTGGTGTTGCTCCAAACATCTGCATTCGTTCCTTTGAACCAAATACCTTAAATAATTTTAACAACATTTTGTTGAGACTGTAACACGCCTAAGTAAAAATATAGGAATACTGACAAATGTTGGTTATGTAATGCTCCGGCTAGCTTAATTAGAATACGCGCTGTTACATAACATAAGTTTCCTCTTTGTAGAAAATAATCCTTGAACCTATGCCTTGAAGAATTTATTCTTACCTATGCTACTTAATTTGCATAAGTCTCCATTAACATATCAGTCAGCATGAGTCCAAAAGAATTACTTCAAAAGCATGCAAATTTCAAATTTAATTTTAACAATTATGATTGAAATTTATTATTTATAGGATAAATTGGCATATCATATTTATAATGACTTTCCTTAGTATGTTTCTAATATGAATTAAATTACCAAACATATTATAGGCAACCATATGAACGTAACAGAAAAATGAGCAAAGCTTACATTTATCTGCTACACAAGCAGAGGCATGCAACACAAATCCACTATGTGCACCGGATACACCCATTCCTTAGCTGATTCACAATGACTGTCCTACTTTCAGTGTTCATGCATCTCTAAATTAAATAATTATATGCGCTGGACTTAGCTCAGGACGAAATGCCACTGCAGCAGTGTCTAGAACCGCAATACTCCTCTGGCGACTGCTACTGGAACGACCTGCACTAAATGAGATCTCGCGCCCCTCGTCAGCAGGAACTGGTCATCCTCGGCTGTCCACTAGAACCGTGGTCCTGGCGTCGACTCTCGTCCCAGCTGCTTCGTTGTGGACTCGCCGTTGATGATCGAAACCCCGTGGCGGGCTCCCTTCACTCGTCGTACTTCTCCTGACCCGGGGCAACGGACGTTGAACTCCATATTTGAAAACTACGTCGTTTCAAGACTGCGTCCTCTGACGACTTGCGGGCAACATCGCCTCTATGTAGCTAACTCCTTATATAGGCTGTTCACAATAAAGTGAGCACTTTTGAAACCACTCTCATTTTGAATAATAGCCAATAAATATATATGTTACTCTAGCTCTAGACGTTAACTTCCCAGTGCTGTGGAATATACACACTGTGCTTATTACTTGCATAGCAATATTTATTTTAAAAGGTGGTTAAAGGATTCAATATGGCTGAAAGGAAAAAGTTAATGGGGTCTCTAAAATGCTCACTTTATAGTGAACCTCCTATAATTCATATAAACTATATTGGCACCTTAACGATGTAGGACTAAATCTTTCTCTATTCTGGACTGATGAATTGTAGTACAGTACAAAGATTTATTTCAATATTTTTTCTCTTCTAATTCACATTTACTTGGAGCCTTATGATTATGCTGCCTCTATTCTTAGAACACTTTTTCGAAGAACTAAAACTAATGTTCGATTTTTTATTCCTAATAAAATCGCTGTTGTCAATGCCAATCTGGCTTGTTTATATTTACTAAAGTAAAATACTTCTAAACATTCGAAATACAAAGATAAAGTTACAATTAAATATTAAACTACGATCTGCAAAGTTTCTCACATACGCTTTGCATACTATCTGACACATTTGATATCAGAACACAAATTATATCAATAAAAGATAATATTATTTCCCTACATACAATAAAACAAGCTAACATAGCCAGGTGTTAACAAGAGGAATAATTATTTGGTTGTTCTTATATCATATATGTATTTAGCACACTCAACTATTTTGTAACTACTTTCTAGTAATCGGTTTGGTTACCGTAAACATTACAAATACCATGGTAGAGTGAAACCAATATTTCATTTGAAGCGAATATAGCGTTTGTTACCTGGAACAATTGGAGATACTATCACTATAGAATCTGTTGTGGAACAAAATTGTCTTGGTATAGAACTGGTATTTATTTGGTTTGCTGTAGGGTCATCTGGACAATTGATTTCCTTCGTCCGAAAATACGGTTCGAGAGTTTCTTGTTAGTAATTTTCGTGACAATCAGGATAGCGACGTTTTTTATTTTTGCATTTAGTGATGATTAATACTGTAATGGCATAAACAATTTTAATAAAACAATTTCAACAAGAAAAAAAACAAAGCTGTAAAACCTTTATTTATGTTCATTTCCTACGGTAATATATTATTAGGGATAGGAGAATTTCGCGAGTTCAATTACCTGTAAGCTGGACTCCACAGTCCTGTGTACACTCGAGCCTCAGATGCTTGTTTATTGCCTGCTGCTCCAGAGAGTAGCCAGTGTTACTACACACTTGGTAGTATGGCACTCGCTACTTGTTGCCTTGCAAGTGTGTTATTGGCTCAGAGACGTCCAAGGCGTGTCTCATAAACTGTGATCCAATTACAAAGGTTACTTCAGTATACATGTGTTGGACGTCTATCTTGTCATGAAATTAATTCGTGAAATTTTCCTATCCCTATATATTATTTATTTACAAACATTCTAACAACTCCAATAGTTACGCTAAGTGAGGTTGCTAAGGCTTATTATTCGGTTGCAACTACTGCGTGTTCGAAACCCCGCTGTATTCCACTTCTTATAATTCCAATATAAATAGAACCGTACAAATCTTTAGTTGAACCCACTAAACGTTACAAGTGTTGTGGTAACCAAATATGAATAACGAAATAATTTGTTTTCAGTAACAAATCATTTAACCGCCGCTATAAAAACAATCTGGTTGCGCCAAAAAAACTTTGTTTTATTCAACAAATTTTTCGAAGATTTGTAGCTAATTTTTCTCCCCTCCCTCCTCACCACATAATTTCACAGCAGTATTTCTGACAGAGTAATCAGATAAATTTTTGTATATTAAGTTTTTCATTTTCTCAACAAATTTTTGGTATATTTGTGATGTAGTTTTGGTTGATGGAAATAAAAACCTTCCGTAGGTTTAGTCAATTTTGTGATATAACTAGGGGTAGAAAAATTTCGCGAGTTCAATTACCTGTAGACTGGACTCCTCGGTCCTCTGCCTACTGGAGTCTCAGCTGTGTGTTCATTGGCTGTTGCCCCGAACCTGGCAGTTATGTGATTCGAAAGGTGTTTCCTTGCAAGTCTGTTATTGGCTCAGAGGCGTGCAGGGCGGGTCTAATAAACTGTTATCCAATTGCGAAGGTGACTTCACTGTATGTGTGTTTGACGTCTATCTTGTCCCGAAATGAATTCGCGAAATTTTCCTACGCCTAGATATAACTAAGCAATGGCGACTTTAAACTCAAAGCGAAATTGCACTACATCATCGTTGTCGAATTTCAAAAGTAAGTCCGAACACAACGCAAAAGTCCTGGCGCGAAGGGACACGTGTCTGAGAGAAAGGAAAAAACATGCTTTTTTCCTCTCCCGTTTTCCTGTTCCAGTTTTTCGTCTCCGTCGGGAACGAGTTTTTTCTGGCCGTGTGCAAGGGACCGAGGGCACAAACAAGCGGGAACAGTCGAAGCAGATCGCCGGGTGAGGTAGTGATTGCAACTCGCCCAGGACGGAAGACGGGGCGAACCTTTATTGCAGCAGTATGTTCCAAATACACCGCGCTCTTTACCCCACGCCGAGAACGGCAACACGACTGGAGCAATCCTGCAGCGAAACACGAGCGCTCTAGTCCTTACGTCCAGCAGGATGTAGAACAGCCCAACGGCACAGAATATTAACTTTTCCAGGTTATGCGTGAATATGTAATTTCAATCGTTCCAAAGAACAATATAGACTCAAACACTGAATCAGTGAATTAAATCAGCAGAACTATTTTAGAGAATATTCTGTTGACATTTTTTTTTCTTTTTTTTTAATTTGGTTATCTGAGAGAGTTTTCGAAAATAGCCCCCTTAATGCCGTTGTTAGTTGTCAAATCATTATAGTTTTCAAAACGTAACACTCCAATTCCGATACAAGAGTGTTATAGGCAGGTTCAAAAGGTTGAATTAGAGTCTAAGCGCGGCATACTGCATGTGTGTTACAAGCTACGAAAGGAACAAAAACCACTTTTCCTCTATAGGTTATGGTTTGAACTATTTGTTAAATGAATGTTAACAGTTTCGCTTGAATTAACAAAAATATTTATTTACGACAAGTCTGACCCCTATTTTCAACAAAATACACCTGCTTATAAATCATACTGAATCAGTATGTTCTGCACACCATACAATTGAATTAAATGCAATTTGATTGGAAAAAATTTCTAAGGGCAATGCATAGTATGCTGCAGAATTCGGGAAATTGAGACTTTTGAGTGTTACATATTGAAAACTATTATGATTTGACAACTAATAACTGCTTTAAGGGGGGCACATTTCGAAAGCTCTTTCAGATAACCAAATAAAAATAATGAAATATAACCTTAATGAGCTGTTATTTACTGGCCAATCAGTGTAATGCACTAAGGTTTCACTGCCTCAGGCCAGTGCAATCATTGTCTGAAGATGAGATACACAGATCATCATCTTCTGCGCATGTATGTACACAAAACATTGACGTATCCTAGATCAACACAACTGTCAAAGTCACGTGGTCAACACTGAGAAACGTGCTTCTTCACGTCTTATTTTTAAAAAGGAAAAACGCTTACTAAAGAACAAAATACTTTTACCAGATTTAAATGTAATCTAATCGTATTACAAATCGGGATAGGGTTTGACATACGCACAGACGTATTTTTCCATGGAAGTGAAATCCTGTGATTTTATTGCGTTTAACGAATAATTTGATAACAAAAGTTGTATAGTAAAAGTTTATATCCCTAGATCATGTATTGTGTGCAGTAAGGGTGGGTTTACGACTGACTTAACGTAAACCTTAAGCAGTGTGTTTAGAATATGAACCGATGTTTTTAAGGTTATTAGCTTATGGCTGCCGTGTGCTGGTCGTGTGTGTTCTCGGCTTGACTTAAGATATCGTTTTATTTTATATCTGAAGTACAAGTCAAGATGAAGTAGCCAATCAGATCACAGCGGCACTTGTTGGCGGGAAACTGTATTTACACCTGGGATTTAGGTTATGCCGTATCGTGAAATCGTATACAATTAATGATTATTATTCATTTAATTGGGAGGCAGTATCCTCTTAATTTAAATAACTGTTCATGGTCACGTATTAGTTCATGGAAGGGTATTAAATTTGATTTATTTAATCTTTTTTTCAAATTTATTGACGTAAATACCCTATGTTGGCATCGGCATTCCCTTCTATAAGATATCACGAGTCTCTCAAAACGATTACACAAGCATTAATCACAAATAATTAAATAAACCTTAATAATCTTCACCCTTGTCCATTTTTTCCAGGTTATGTCGGCTGCTTTGGTCTCCTACGATTCTGTCTGGCTAGACTTGACAGTTGCCAGATCAATCGTAAACTGTAAAACTTATTCTATGTGTACTTAAAGAGTCATAAGTACAAGTCTTAATTCTACAGTATTTAATCGCAAACCCACCTTTGTGTTTTAGTCGGGGATGGCAGGCAGTTGCCACGGGAGCGAAGACACGTAGGATGATATTATTTGGGAGTTCCATTTTAAGCGAACTATACGGGAACTATTTCTCAGTTTCCGCTTTTCATATTAACTAGATATTATGTTGTACAATACCCGTGATCAGAGAATGAATTTCTTTATATCTAGCGAAATAACTACGAAGTTAAAAACTCGAGAGAACGTATCGGAGCGTAGTTGCAATATTTAATTATGAGAATGGCTATACAGTGTTTCCACTGGAATAAACAGGGACAAGTTAAATGCACTTATGAGACTGGAAAATGCGCACTTTGGGTACTCAAGGCAATCACGATTTTATTTATTGATCTGTTAATAAGATGACTGGCGATAGAGCGCAGGTAATCACATGTCTTAACGTCATCATAAAAGTGTAACATTTTAATCTGTGGATAATGGAACTATTTATTTGTTCTTCTTTTTTTAGGGATGCACGATCAATAACTAGCATTTAAGTAACATACAGTGAAACCATGTTAAAGGAGTTCCCACTTAAGAAATATTCCTCCTTAATAAGTTGAATAATTTTGAAATTTTCCTCCTTAATAAGTTGAATAATTTTGCACCTTGTGTATACGTACATGTGTAATGTGACCCTTTTAAGGAGTTTTCCTGGTTAAGAAGCATAATTTTTTCAGTCCTTTCAAAAATGTCTCAATTGAGTTTTACTGTATTTACATAACAGTTTTACATTTGCACTCGATCGACGCATAAATAAAGTGGGATGGTCCGTGGAAATGTTTAGGCCGTGTTCTAATTCGTTTCGAGCTGGATTTTTTTTTTTTTTTTTGTAATTTGCGTTTAGCATTTTGTAAGTTTTAAGTCACAACACGGTGACATTCAACACTCTAGCATAGTATACCACGCTTACTGTTATTTTGTTGTGTCATGATTAGGGTCACCTAAACTTCGCGAAAAGATTCCACGAATAGTTGACTTAGAGACCTGCGAAATTCGGTTATTATTTGGAGAGACGTTGAACTTTGAACACGTGTACCTTTGCAATAAGTTTTTTATTGAAATATATTTTATTTGACACGCCTTGGGTAACTCTGCGCCAATAAATGAACACTTCATAGTTGCGTGCCCCAATCACGTGCAGTTCTGTCAGAAATGGCGTGGCTTCACGTCAACCAATGGAGAAATGATGCCGGCTCCGGTATATACAGTACTGTGAAGTTCAGCCTGATGCCAAATAATAACGCGAATCTCGCATGTCTCTATATACTCCAAACCACGTTAGTTCAGAACCATTATCGCGGTTGGATGATTTTTAACTCGCATTCGTCTTTGGTGTTTGCCGCGAATCACAGACGTGCAGTGTCAAAGTAATATAATTCTTATTGGCCAGCCTAGTAAGAAAATGTCTTCTCACAAAGAAGCGCCGCCAATAAGCAAAATGACTGCTGGTATGCCCGTAGGGTATTGAAATTTTGCATGTTTGGAAATATTTTTGAGGAAAACGGGTAGCCCTAATCATGACGAGGTCTTAGACAGTAAGTATTCTCGAAATTTACTATAATTATATAATTATAACGTAGAACTTTTACTAAACATAAATAGTTTCATGACAAAATGCCTACGTCAATAACAATTTAGCAACGTTCTCTGTGGAATAGTTATTGAGAATACGATACACATTTGAATGCGTATTCAAACACTTCAAACAGGCAAAACTGAAATTGCGGTGAATTTTTTTTGTCAGCTTCGACGTTGACAAAACATAAAACTCAAATTATGAAAAATTCGAAATCGATTTCGTTAACAAAATCAGGTCGCGTGACCAATCTGTCAACAAAAATATGCCGATTGCGGAACACGGCTTCATCTTCCACATGTAGAGACCTGCGAAATTCGCGTTATTATTTGAGGACTGTTTAAACTTAAAACACTTATACCGTTGCAATGCGTTTGTCATTGGACCATGCTTTATTCGACACGCCCCGGGTATCTCTGCGCCAATAAGTGAACACTTCACAATCGTGTGACCCAATCATGTACAGTTCACTGAGAAAGGGCGTGGCTTCGCATATGGGCAACAGCCAACAAGAGAACGACGCCGGCTAGAGTATACACAATACTGCGAATTTTAGCTTGAAGCCAAAAAAATAACGCGAATTTTGCACGTCTCTATACATGTAAGGTAGGATACAAAATGGCCGGAAAAGTAGATCGAAAGCAGAACTACCAACAGTAGGTACTCAGTTTATCGCAAACAGCGTGCCAATAAGCTGAAAGAATATTTGACACAAATATCAAATAAATAATTTTTTTCCCAGCTGACAGGGAAGGTGAGCGGGCACGGACGGCTGTGTGAAAGTCAGCGTCCTGCTCGTAAGCAAACGCTCTTCGGGCGTCGCCGTCGCGACGCCAGGTCAATATTCTCCCTGCACCCTGAACCCCGCCACTCCATTAGCCGATCAATCGATCAGCCTATTATACAAACATGAGCTGCCGCCGTCCAGAACTGGAGGCCGGCTAGTGGAATGTGACCGCTCGCTCGTGGCAGCGCGCACTGTCAAAAAGTCCTGGTAAACTTCCTCAACTGTAATGGGCAGCGACCTGCAAAATTCGCGTTATTATTTGGAGACAAGTTAAACTTTAAACACGTGTAATTCTGCAATACGTTTGTCAATGGGTCATGCTTAATCTGACATGCCCTTGGTAACTCTGCCACAATGAATGAACGCTTCACAAATGTGTGCCTCAATCACATGCAGTCCAGTCAGAAAATTGTGTGGCTTTACATCTATGCCGCAGCCAATGAAGAAACGACGCCGGCTCCAGTACATACATTACTGTGAAGTTTAGCGTGGTGCCTAATAATAACGCGAATTTTGCATGTCTCTAGTAATGGGAGTTTTTAACCTGTACACTGTATGGAAATAATATACCACACATCAAGCTGCAGATGTAGGAATGTCTAGCGTCGCTACTATACAAAGTTGGGAACTTCCCCACACATTTGAGGGCCACGGCGGCTGAGCGGTTAGCCTGCTCGCCTCCCACCAAGGCGATCCGGGCTCAATTCCCGGCCGGGCCACTCCGGATCCTCGCATGTGGGAATCGTGCCGGACGATGCCGTTGGTAGGCGGGTCTTTTCGGAGATCTCCCGTTTCCCCCGACCTTTCACTCCGGCGCTGCTCCATACTCACCTCAATCACCCTCATCGGCTCTCAAGACCTCGATGTTAAGAGCCGTCCAAATCTCTTCACCCTTTGACAGTTTCCTGAGCAATTGTAGGAACGCTACAATGAATGTATGAGGGAAACATTACCATTTTTCTTTCTCACTAAGCGTATACCCTGGTATGGCCAATTTCCGAATAATCTCTTAGAGTGCAATCCCCGTCAGGGTTTTGTGTTTTCTGAATTTCACTGCGTAGTACACTTTCTAGTAACGATGCAAATACGAAAAATAGTTTATAGTTCTAATGTTTTATGAAGGTAATGCGCGTGTATTAGGGATTTTTAAAAATGCATTGTATATATACATTATACACATATATATGTATAATGTATATATACAATATATATGTATTATATATATATATATATATATATATATATGAAAAAATCTTAAACACTAATACGAAAAAAAAATGTCTTCGTGTCGATCAAATTAAAAATGCTTTGCATGAAATGAAATACTGGATACCGTTCTTATTATTTCCAAATAAATAATCTTCGTTTCATCTTACTTTAGGAAGACAAATTTTCTAAATAACTAAGCAGCAAACATTAAACTTTATTTCAATTTTGTTTTGTGTCGTTAAACCGTGTACTGCTCACATCACCGCGTACAAGTAAATAATGTATGACACTGATATTTCAATTGAATAAAAAATAATTAAAAAATATTGTTTTACGAAATAAGCTACTATGTGAACTTGAGAAGAACCACGATGTTCTTGCAGAACACAAGATGTGAGTGGGTTTCATACGAAAATTTTTTGAACAATTTGTGTGTGTATATGAGTGTTATAAACTTCAGGTAATCGTAGGAATATTCCACATCCATATTGGACTCCAATGGCATTATTTTATGAATTTTATTTTTTAATGCATCCAGCTTTCCGAGGGCGAATGCAAGATATGACACGAAACCATTGGTCTGGAAACCCTGAAAACCTATTTAAATTAAAAACTTTTACTTTCGGAAAGATAGCTTTTATAACTCCTAGCTCTTAACGTATAAATAATCGATGTATGTGAAAACATTTCACTTCGAAAATGAAATTTTAAATGTGATATGGCACCGCGAATTAAACAAAACAAGCAGCCATATTCGTGCACTGATGGATATATTTAACTGCCCATTACAAAATGGCCGATATCTTGGCATGTGTTTTCTTCCGGAAATCTGTTCATAAAGAAGTTGTTTTACAGTTTTGAACAGTAATAAGTTCGGAGCAGATATCCGATAATTTTTAACAACTAATTTACGTGTCTGTGCATACACATGTACTAACAGTGCATGTGTATGCACAGTCCCTGCTCGCTATATATTATCACGCTGTGCAGGGACAGACACTTGGTGAGCGGCCTGTTAACATGAAGACTCCGATCAATCATGGAGCCCATATAACGTCTCTGAAAGAAACCAAATTGCACTGAATATTTCTTTAATATAGCAAATATTTTAAATTTCGAGCACTTGGTGATATTTTATGCTTTAATATTTACACATAAAATGGCGTTTAGGATGCAGTAAGTAATTTTCTAGCTGCTTATCACTTTCAAGCGGGCAAGTAATTACATGCTATTCACGGTGAAATTAGCACTTTTGGAAGCCCTGCTTAAGATCTACTTGTATGCACGTTGTGTATTCTTCCGTCTTATGTGAGATTAACATTGTCACGGGACTCATCGCTTCATTAATGAGTCAGTTAAGAGGAACTGTGAGATTATTAGAAAATAAATATTTTACAAATCTGCTCATTTTTACAATTCGATGCATTAAAAAAAACGAAATGCGAAAAAGAATAATTTACGTTATCACATATGGTTACCTGACACTTTTTATTCGACGTTGAGATATGGAACTACTTCCCATTCATCGTTACCAACTTTACTGCGCACATGTCACTCAGTGAGCCCATTAAAATATACAGGATGTTCCGGGCACAGGCGTCCAAACAGAGGCAGATGATAGAGGGGCCCAAGACCCCAAAATGACCAATACATATGTGGTCCGATTCTGGACCGTTTAAAAGTTACGAAATTTCTTCCGATGTGACGGACCTTCTCTACACAACACTAAGAAGGTAATGATTGTGACGAAAGTTAGTGTCCCAGGGATGTAATATTTGCAGAAACGATAGCTGACCAAACATCATTAATACAAAACCTTCGCACAAATGTTTTCATTATCCAGATATCTGTAATGACAATAGCATGAATGATGTTTGGTTATGTGACTCCACTTGTCAGCTGTGAACTTTAGCTTGGAGCCAAAAAATAACGCGGATTTTGCAGGTACCTATCAACTGGCACACAATCAACGCGCGACTTTGTTGACTGACGGCCAGCCAATAACAAACGTTGCAGGGCACAATAGGCGTGTCCGGTGTAACCAGGACCAATAGGGAGAGACAGGTGTTTTTCGCTAAAATATTAATGGGCATGCTAGACTCCAGTATAATACCTTCGCAACCACAACTTCATTTGGTTATTGGCCACGTGTCTACGTGAGAAGACGTGGTGTTGTAATTGAAATGGGCCAATCAGAATAATGTACTTCGATACTGAACGTCCATGATTCGCGGACACACACTTGAGGCACGTGACATCTAAAACCATCCAACCACGAAAGTGCACACGAACAATAGGACGACGGTGTGTTAAAATAAACTGACCAGGACATTTGATACTGCTGAAGTGTAAAATATAGGAAGCTCACTTCAATCTTGTCCTCAGCACCAGTAAATACGTGCAGTCGTTAGAGAGTTAAAAAGTATTGGCCTGCGGGCGGGCGACTCGCCGAGGGCTTGCCACATTATATCAATTTAAAAATGCCGGTGCGGCTAGCCGCGTTGAGGGCCTCGTCAGGGATCGCCCGGGTCGTGCAGCGGCGCGCTGCGTGCAAAGACGCAAGTGTCGCACCTGGAACTGGTGGAAGTCGGACTCCGCCGCCTGCCCATTTGTCCTTCCTCCACCTGAGACAACACCTGCTTACGAAGGGACAACTCCGCCGCCCGCCCATTTGTCCTTCCTCCACCTGCGACAACACCTGCTTATGGAGGGACAACTCCGCCGCCCGCCCATTTGTCCTTCCTCCACCTGCGACAACATCTGCTTACGAAGGGACAACTCCGCCGCCCGCCCATTTGTCCTTCCTCCACCTGCGACAACACCTGCTTACGAAGGGACAACTCCGCCGCCCGCCCATTTGTTCTTCCTCCACCTGCGACAACACCTGCTTACGAAGGGACAACTCCGCCGCCCGCCCATTTGTCCTTCCTCCACCTGCGACAACACCTGCTTACGAAGGGACATGTCACAGATTAACTATTACAAATACATATCACATTCTGTTCAACAACGTGTAAGTGTATTTGGTGGGCCGGTAGGTAGAGCGTCAAACTTTTCAAGTAGGAATGTCGGATTTCAATATCGGTTGAATAATCGGTGGATTTTAAAATTTACTAAATGACTTACTATGCTTCGATATAACACTAGGATAACGATAATTGAAAATATTATTATAGCAAAACCACTTTAATCTTCGGTCAAATGAAATGCAACATGCTCAAACAACAGTATGAAATTTCACCGAAATACACAATAGTGTTTCTCTGATGTGCAATTTGGTTAGTGCAAACAAATACGGTGAAACATTTTATTTTGTTCCATCAACAGTAGGTGTATGTTTCGCCATATATAAACTTAGGATTTGTTTGGAAAAACAGATTTTGTTTTCCTCTAATATTAATTTTTCTCTGTGTGGGGGGAGTGGGGCGGAGGACTCTAATGTTGCGGGAACTAGTCCAATATTTCTGAAATTGTCCTATTGAAGAAACTATCTGTTCCGTAATAGAAGAAGAGTTCCCATCTGTAGGAACTAAATGTATCTATAGTTGCAGATACAATCACAGGATCAAAGCAAACTAATTCTGTTGCTTTTACCGTTTAGGTTAAAATGAAAACTATCTAGCACCAACAGTCCATTTGAGTCCTGTTCCTTTGAGGTCTACGCACATTTCCTGGCATTCAAAAATACTTAGCAGTGAGTAGATCATCTCTATAGGCTATTCACGGTAAACTGAGCACTTTTAAAAGGCCTGCTGAAGTTAGGTAGGTAAGTGGGCTTAACATCTCATCGACAGCAAGGTCATTAGAGACGGTGCAAATTGCACAGGGAAGAGGAATTGGGGAAGGAATGAGAAAGAATCGGCCATGGTCTTTTTTGTAGGACCCATCCCAGCATTCGCCTGGAGTGATTTCGGAAAACCATGGAAATCCGAAATCAGGATGGCTGAACCGGGAATCGAATCCGGGTCCTCCCGAATGCGAGTCCCACTGCACCACCTTGCTCGGGAAGGTCTGCTGAAGATATACTTATCTACTCGGTATGAATCCTTCCGCCATATGCCAAATTCGCGTTGCCATGGTGCCTAATGATTTTACCCATGCGTCAGTTGAGTGAAAACATGAAATTCTTGGGAGCGTAAATGTGTTGCCAATCATATGTTTGATGCAAAAAGAAACGCCAACGTGATTTGCAATGAATTATAAAATTCACTCGCAATACAACATTAAGACATGGAACTATTCAACTTGATTCGCTGCCAACTTAACTAGAACTTAACTAGAAGCCTGCATGCCCGTGTGTACGGCAGCTTGTACGCAGTTAGAGCACAGTGATTTTTTTAAAGGCTGGTTTGAAACGTGCTTCCTTTACCGTGAACAACTGATATCAATGCAGGAACGCCACTTCTGTTTATCTCTGTATTCACACTTACCACTGCATTACTGGTCCATACCACATCTGGCAACCGGGCTGCACTTTACAAAGTTCATTACTGGCTAGTCACAACCCGAGCTAGATTTTTACCCCAATCAAAATCTTTCAATTTTTTAAAATATTAACAGTCTATCGTGTTCTTTTGTGGTTTCAGCAAATAAAACATACTTGTCTTTGTTCGATAAAATTATTGTTACTGGGATTTACGGGTTTTCCAGCTCCTATTGAACACCAGTGGCACAATGAAGCTGCAATCGTGCGAGTTTTGTTTTCAAGGACAAATGAGTTGTCTAAGGGGCGTTAAAACCCTCCGTAAATGGCAGATAAGACTTAAGTCGTGTGACAATTCAAAACCATGAAATCACGAAAGTGGACCTGAGATCAAGTGTTCTGGAGTTCAACTATGCCGTGGAATATTTTTGCGATCGATTAGTTATGGGAACCGACACTTGGTTCCATAAAATCATGTTTTTTTTTTTTTTTTTACCGTTACTTCGGGAGGGGTTAATAAGCAATACTAAACTTATTCCATTGCTGGCTAAAATTAACTTAACGCAATTTCGCTTTATTTCCACAAACAATAAAATTTGATAAATACCGAAGCTGCGAGATCCTCATCTCCCCGTGCTGTCGAGGACTTCCCTCCCTTATAAAACATCGCTTGCCCTGTTTGACGTCCATCCAGAAGCTAGAACTCTGATACTTCTGGATGGACGTGTTAACTTCGGTGCTTCAAGGCAGACCTTGGAACTAGCGAGCGCTCTGTCGTGGGCAGGAAGCTAAACCAAGCATAGATGAATTTGCCAACGTACAAAAAAAAATGGACGCATACTCCGAAAGCGTAATCAGCTGCGGCCCAAGCAGTCTTCTGAACCCAGGTGAATTACACCTGAAACAACCCTGTATCCGAAACAAATAAATAAATAATAGCAACAAAATTCTTCACCACAATAATACGATATGATAAATAGTATTAAAATCGGTCAGAAATATTCATGTTGAATTTTGGACATGCTCTTTTTCCTCGCCGTCGAAATTTATGAAGGTTAAAACAGAACTGTAAATAAGAAACAAATAAGTGCTTTAATAAATTATGTCCGAAAGTTACAACACACTTGATTCCAAATATCATGCACAGTAAAATACGTCACTGCCCGTATATTTTTTGAGAACATTGAGCATCTACTGAAACGAACTTGAAAGAAAACTAGGTTCAACTGTAATTTACTTATAGCCACGTGACAAACAAAAGAAGTGGAGAAACGAATAGTCTCTCAAAATCGCGTATTTTTTCGAGAGAAAAAAATGCTTCCCTTAACAATGGGACGTACGTTTAAATGGAATACAAATAAGCTCAGGAAATTTAATCATGATGATCTTCAAAAATGCCCCGTAGACTGTAACTTCTATTGCACACATGTTTATCCGCTTAAAGTTCTTCAGGAAATACACAGTTACAAAAGTTACACGATTCCTATAATTTAACGGGACGTAAACAAAAAATTCAATATTCCCATGGAAATTAAAATCCAAAATTGTGAAGCTAACTGTCGTATAAATTATACGTAACCAGTAAACAAGCGGTGTCGTGTATGGAGCATCCTCAGAAGCAAAACAATTGCGTTTCGATGTACAAACATTTTTCGACGTTTTGGTTTGAAACTTGAAGCGTACATTGTGCGAATTTTACAAACCAGTGCGTGAAACTGCGTGGATGAAATTTGCATCTAGCTGCCTATGATAGTAAATTTACTGTCGGGTTTACTGAAGGAATAAACGTGTCGGTTTACTACAGAATTCCGACCCCGCGAGGCCGTAAAACATTTATTGGAGAAGTTATGACACACTGTGGAAATAGCTCACCTGCAGTACACGTAACTCGTAAATTTATGAGTTATTTTACTTTACGACATCTTGCCATCCCTGGAAAAATTCATGTGCATAAGTTCCGTATCTACGCCGTGTTGCAACGTATGTTTTAGTTTGAGACATCGAATCTAGTGACCTGCTAAATTTTTCCCACTATTTTTGTGGGCTACGAACTCGTTATGTCCGTGGAACGTTTCAGCTGTCCTTTAACTGCAAAACGTGACCTAGTTCACGGAAGATCCTACAAAACGCTGCCAACGCAGAACTTCTTACATACGAACTGTATTTGTCCCGCTGAACTTCAGTTGCTATAGGCTGTTCACGGTAAATTGATCACTTTCAAAAACAAACCTATGAAAACACTAGATGACAGTACGTAACAGAAAAAAATTCAACAATATTTGAATTGTTTCCACAACAGTTGTTATTGCAGTAGTCTATAGGCTGTTCACGGTAAAGTGAGCACTTTTTAAGGCCCTCCCAACAGGCGTTAACCACTAATAAATATATCTTATTACAGCCTGAGGTATTAAATTTTGAGGGTGGTGAAATCTATTCACTGTGTTTATTGGTCACATTGCAAAGAGTATATTAAAAAGCAGCAGGAAGATGAGAATAGGATGAAAGGAAAAATTTAGGAGGACCTTAAAAAGTGTTCACTTTAGTGTGAACAGCCTATAACAGAATATTCTATAGCTGCTACCCTCGAACTCGTTTACAAAACTGTTCTGTACTATCAAACAGAACATTATATTAGGTTATTACATTTGTGATTGTTGTGGGATCAGTCCAAATATTGTTGAAGTAATTCTTTTGGAGGTGCTACCTGTTTTGCAGCAGGATCGCGGGGTTCTGCAGTAGCAACCATAAATAAAGTAGCAAGTACAATCAGACAGGAATACAACAAACAGTTCTGTTTATATTGCTATCTATGTTAACATTATTTAGATGGTACTTACAAGCCATCAGATGGCTGTCCCTATATTAGAAGTCTGAATGGTCCCGACAAACATATTTTTTTCGCATTGTGTTGACAGTAAATAGTTTGTGCATAACTCCCGTTTTTCGTTTTTTACTGTTTGTGTGTGTGTGTGTAAGTGGGGGGGGGGGGTTGATTGTGTGTTACCAGTCTCCATGTTAAATAATTGTTTTAATGTAGGTAACCACCAATTACGGTGTTCATTTTGTCTTGTTAGCGTTCCTTTTTTATCTTATGAGACAAAATATGTTTTATATTTGAAAGATATAAACTTTTTTCTCCACGCTTAATAGCTATTAACTGAATATTTATAGCGCTGTATCCTTCAATACAGATATCAAATCTGTGGCCACCTCCACCAATCTTGCAGTCTTCTATCCACATTGTATAAAACTGATTAACCGTACTCATTATGTAATCAGTAAATTTCAGTGTATCAAAATTAACAGCTCTTTGTTATGCTAAAATAGCATATTTTACGTAGTGTTCAACACAGCACAAGGATTATCTAAATGACTTTATTAACTGAGAGATAATTTAATTACGCCCCCATTTCTGTCTAATTTAGAACCTGAGAAGAGCTTCGGACTTAAACAACCAAATTGCTACTTAACTAACTTAAGTCTGCAAAGTGTACTCTTGTATTACGCTGGGTAAATGTTAGGTGGTCTGGTTAAAAATAAATCCAAACTAGGTCACTGATAGCTTTGGACCATTTTATCACTGACGAAAATGTCATTTCCGTTATCAACGGCATTTTGTCCACTTAGTGATACTGTATTCTCGATAAGTCCTTCGTAACTTAAGTGTGCATCTACGTCATAAAGCAAAATGGATGAGTCATAGTAATAGCAGCTCAAATCTGAAGTACAGAACAGCCATTCATTGCTATTTTTATATTTAAGCACGTTACCGCCTTGAAATTATTTGAAATATAATTTTCAAGTCGAGGTTTGTACCTAGGTAAAAAAAAATTTCAATCGTTCCCCACGAGAATGACTAGTTTCTGTTACTGGGGTTGAAGACCATTTTTGCTCTAAAAAATACAAAAGTATAATATGGCAATGGTTTATATTATATAACACAGCACACAGTATTATTACATTTTAGTGCTTACATGTAATTGCATATTTACAGTATATCAGATTCGGTTGAGAAATTTTCACACACACTAGGCACGTTATGAATTTAGTACAGAAAGTTTCTGAAATCCCTTTTCCTGTTGTAGCGATTTTAGTAGCTCTATCGTTTTTTAATTAGTTTTCGAGGTCTTCATGTATATACATTCTCATTAATTACGAACAAAATAGCTCGTATGATATGAAAGCGTGAGTAATAATGTTCCGCAACTCGTGTTATTTCGTGATGTAGCTGGAACATTTTAACAGGTCAGTGAGCCTAATAATAAATAATCAATATTTGTTAGTCACGCCAATTGAATGAAGTGTTCTCAACTGTAGCAAATTGTGCTAGAGGTAAGTCAGTCGACTATCAAAGCTGCTGAAACATTATTCCCCATTTCTCAGCAGAGAATAATTAAAGTCATTACATGTCCATGACAGCAATGCAACCTGACGTTTTCCGTAAACGAGTTCAAAGTAAATAAATGGTTGCAGACAGCTAGAGGCGTTGCTTTAGAAAAACAAACGAAAAAAAATATACAAGTTAAAGAAACATTCCGAAAGAAGGGCAATATAGCAACTGTGGCGATTGCCTTTCGTAAATTTAAGTCACAACTCGGCAGGAATTAATTAATTTTTAGCAAGTTTCCTTAAATGGAAAATATACATTTCGTTATGAAGCACCTTAACGAGATGGCGAACTGTTAAAGCAGCTCCGTAAGGAGTCGAGTGTTTTGTTTTTTTTTTTTTTCTCTCTCCTTCTCTGGAACTCGTCCATATTGCGAAAGAAACGGCTCATTTCTGCAACACATCCCAATTTACGTAACTGCAGACTAATGATGTCCAGAGGAGGAGGCGCTCCACTGGTCTAGAGAACTTTCAGCACCTCATTTGCATCGGCAACAATGGTCACATTTTTCCTCGAGTTCTAACTACCTTCTCTCGTTAAGGAAAGCATAGCGCTAATAATGAACACATTCATTATTTCTGCGCTCCAGTTAATATTTAAAATATTACTGATTTTTGTTAATGGCCTCCATAATTTTCCGCTGAAACTTCCGTGTCAGAATGGCTCAACTTCTGTCGAGTCCTCCGTATTTTCAGTAAGTTGAAAACAATTTCTTGCGTACATTTTATTAAAAAGAAAACGAGCAAAATTAATATTCATGTATTTGCAATTTTAAATGGAGTAGGCTAAATTAACAATCTAACAAAATAATGAGCATCATGGTCCATGAATTCATAGCAGTAAGCAATTTTCCCTGTTTAAAACAAAAATATAAAATATAATATTGTTCATTTTTTCGGAAAATGCTGCAAGACACATTATTTAAACATATTTTTACCAGAAAAAAATATTTTAGCCGTCACGGAGATTGAAGCAACATTTCTTAGTTCCTTTCCTATTTATTGTAAAGTTTTAATTTATTTGTACTTTAGTCATGAAATAATCCTGGTACCTTCACTCGAGTTCCGAAACCTCGGATATACACTATCTAATTTAGTCCTGTGCTTGGAATTTCACACAACCCTACATTATTTCAGTTGAATGTACACAGAAGAGCGAAAAACTGGGATGCTGTCTAACACCCTGTGACTGTTTGCAACTGTCGGCAAAGTCACTGGAAGGAACTTGCTTTTACTTGACAGCACCAAGCTTTGAACACAGAACAGATGTTTGCACATGACGTCATAAACATCTGGCTAAGAGTAAAAAAAAAAAAAAAAAACTGCATACACCCCGAGTTTTCGTGAACCAGGCCTCTCCCACCACAACCCCATGCATCCTAAGTATAGAGTTACACTCATTAGTCACATACTGTTAAGTCCGCCTATTGACAGTACATCTCCGTAAAAACTACAGGACGTGTACACCATTAGTTTTCAGAACTACTGTGCGCGTGTGTGCATGCGTAGTAACACCTCACTTTCTCAGTAACGACCCACCATTCTTTGTTAGGATCCGGATATCGACAGTAGAATAGAATGACCCCAAGCTCTAATTAGTATTTCTCCAACCATAATTCGGTTGCTTTGGCCGTGTGTGATAGGACGTTGTCCAGTTTGAAGAGACCAAACCCTTCAGGATCGATGCAGAGCATGAAATAAACGGTGTATCAATAGCGAGAAAAAAAAACGTGTAAGTAACTTTCATAGGTCACAGACGTTTGTAGGCGTACAAAGGGAGGCTCGAAATGCGTTATCGTTTGGTAGCATCCCAGACTTTAGGTATATGATAGGAATTCACGATTGCATTGGCTACTGGCAACTGTACGGCGTCAACTGTGTGACTGTTTTCCTACAGATTGGTTGCTCAACTGTTCAGCCGTACCTATTGGCTATCAGCGTCTTTGGGACGTGCCACACAAGTCCTCGGTCAAAGGCAGAAGTCAATCGAGCATATAACATCTTGGAGTTTAGTCTACCGCAAATGTTGCAGATTCCTTCCGATACCATTACGAATCCACCACCAGGCAGATACAATGTCCTTTTTGACTTGAGGTATTTGTGGGCTCAACGATTCTGTCCACTCACGGATGCTTCCATCTAGCAGAATCATTTGCATATGCGTATCGTCAGAACAGGCTATCCGTTCCCAGCCTCTGAATGTCCAGTGCCGTTATTTCTGAATCCAAACGGGACTCTTTGATCTGTGTAGTGAGATTGGCGATGGTACTCGAATTGGGAGCCGGGTTATAAAGCCATATAACGCAGGGCGCTGTTTCATAGTCCTCCAGTGTTGTTCGTCGACCCCCTCCCCCCCCCTCCCCTTCATTGAACTGCGCTGTAATTTGCTGACCTGAAACGAGTGTTCACAGTCGAACATACAGAATCATCCGACGGCCATACTGCTGCCGCACATTCGAGTTTTTCACCCTAATTCTTGTAGCAACGTTAGGATCCGAACTTCGTCTCTATTGCCGAAATGCTAAGGGCCACCTCGCGAGCTCCTACTATAGTAACATGTAAATAGCTGAGATCTTATCCTGCCATTCTCACAGAGCTCTATGGACTTCCACAGATGTCTCGTTTTATATGCGAATCTGGCGGACCCCATCATGTAACCTGGGTGTGTGTAGCTCGTCTATCGCAGTTTTTTTTTTTTGGGATATATCTTTAGACATTTATTGAATTCGGTTCATAAGATCTCGGTTACTAGTGACACTGTAATGGAGCAGCGACATTTGAAACACATACAGTTAAATTTTTTAAATTTATTTACGTAGGGATTGTTTAGAGATTTTTAACCAAACATTTAAACCTCTCGTTTTACTTGAGATAAAATTTATAATTTCTACAGCATTTAATTTTGATGTTTTATTGGTTTTACTATGATTAAGTTTGATGTTATTGGTCAGAATTTGGGCACTGCGTCATTCATGAACATACAGTGTTGGGTTTATTGTAATTATTATTTTTATGTTCACCGTTAATATCTTTACTATTAATATTAACCGCTTCCATAAATTCGGAAAATACCGGATACAGAATTCACACATAGCACATAAGTGTACATAAAATTTCTGTTCCTTTTCATGAGCGTGATTTAGCAGAGAAGTTAACACATTAGTAAGAATCCAAATATAAGCAATTAAGAAATTGCAACGGCGTTTTACCGGAGCGGAGATGTCAAAGCAAACATTAGGCATTAGTTGCAGTGCAACAAGTCTTAGGAAATGTATAAACGTAATGTATAGGTGCAATATTTTATTTTAAACTTTCCCGGCCAGTGTGCGTAAGACCGACGTTAGAATTCGACTACATGCGGAGTACTGAACAAAAACATGTTTTAAAACAGTTCTTGTGACCACCGCATGACAGTTGTGGTTGCGGAGTGTCAGGGAACAGTGACTGTAAGTTCTCGCTGTCAGAAGTGACTATGGCTAAGCTGAGACCTAGTAAAAGCTCTTCAAACGTATAAGCTATTCACGGTTACTTCAAACTTTTCTGAAGCCCTGCTAAAGTTCTGCTTCCAGGATATTCCTCCGCCTCATACAAACAAAGCTTAGTCAAGTCAAGAAATATTACACCAAAGGACAATGCACCGAATTCGTGTGCACTCAGTTGTAATGATATTTTGCATGAGAACTACTATTTATTACTAGGTGCTACCAAACACATCTCATCTCACTGTTTTCCCTCGTATTTATTATAATTTAAAAATAAAATTCATATTAGAGTTTAATTTAACGAAAAATAAGATACTTTCATGTTAACAGATGTATAAAAGTTTGCGATAAATGTCATATTTAGGGAATAACTAAACACGGAATACGCGGGGTGATTTTTCAAAGGTTTGATTTAAAAATGTGAATAAACCGCGAATAAACTATAGGGTGAGTGAGTGAGAGATTTGGACGGCTCTTAACATCGAGGTCTTGAGAGCCGATGAGAGTGATTGAGGTGAGTATGGAGCAGCGCCGGAATGAAAGGGCGGGAATAGACTATTGGAATAAAGTGGTAGACAATCCTACAAGTGGTACACCTTCCAAATTCACCACAAGATATAAAAGGCAAATACTTAAATGGTTAATCAGAATCCAAAAGTGATTGAATCTGAAATTAAAGGCTACCTAGAAGAATATGAAGGCAGAGTGGTTCTTATTAGAATGGTATAACGGATGATACATAGAGATGGTTACAATACTGGTGTCCCTAGGAGGAAACCATAATCAGCAAAGTAAACAAAAATGGTGTGTTATTGTTTGGGGGTGTATAGCTTCCCTGGTGTTGGGAATTGATATTCGTAGATGGGACTACGGACAAGTTAGTATACAAGATAATTCTTGAAAAAAATCTGAATAAGGGTGTCAGCAAACTTTTGAGTTGGGGGCAAAGCCAAGCAACAAATATATTTTTTCTGAACGACTCTCTCTCTCTCTCTCTCTCTCTCTCTATATATATATATATATATATATATACTATATATATATATATATATACATATATATATATATATATATATATATATATATATATATATATATATATATATATATATATATATATATATATATATATATATACATATATATATACATATATATATATATATATATATATATATATATATATATATATATATATATATATATATATATATATATATATACACACATATATTTTGTTCTCCACAAATTACATGACGCACATTATTACCTGTGATACTTCATGGTAAGTTAATGTACACAGTGACTTTAAACATTTTTTTCCTCTCTCAGATTGTTAATAACTGAAACATCTCATAGCCATGAGTACATTGAAGACTGGAGTAGATTTTACATAATTTATAACCACAATGTCTAAAGTTCGTTTCACTAAAAACGAGCTGCAACATGTTTGACATGTTTTCAAGAACACTGTGTGGAATATTATAAAAATTAACAAAATTTACAAGTAATTTCCCATGAAGTAATATATTTACATATAATATTGGTAATAAAAATGAAACAACATTTGTAATATGTAAAGTTATGTTGAACAAGCGTACCTAGATGTACATTGTTCATTGTTTCGTTAATAGATTCTTGTAATTTTAATTAATTGTAATTTTAAATTGTAATTTTAAACATATATATATATATATATATATATATATATATATATATATATATATATGTTTGAAGCATTATTTCATAGAACAGTGAAATGGTTACTTTAAACATCACATGGCATCAACCTAAAGACATATGAAAAGTGTTAAATAAATACACTGAATATTTACTCCACTACTTTCCCAAATAAGGACTTTCTTTCGTCCTTGCGGGAAATAAATTCTCTCATTATATCATTAATATTTAGTACACTTGTTCTCTCTTTGTGGACATGAAGTAGCATCACATGCGACGTTTCTGCTTCATGGTGGCCCGCAGATAAGTATTCAAACGGCGGAGGTTAGAAACTGGGCAGTAATAAAATCAAAATGATAGCACTCTCGTTCTGCACTATATAATACTCATTGTATACTTACACTACACTGTACGTCTGCATCGACTACAAACAGAAGAGGAGTGAAGGCCGGGCGGACACAGACAAACGAATTGCTGTTGTTCACGCCTGCTGGTAGAATAGTATTTCTACACAGGAGGGGAGTTACGAAGCACGCGATATACGGGATGTAGATAATGCGCAGGCGCCAATGTGACGGCGTGCGAAAAGGGGAGAGGATTAGTCACGGCACTGCTCGCGACTTGTGTCGAGTCAACCGCCATCTCGCTCCCGCGCCTCGCATTCGACGACTGGACTATTCTATCGGCAGCTCACATTGTTGCCAGGGCCAACATGCTAAAATAAAAACCCGCATGGCTGCTTGGTGTTTTATGATGTAATGAAGACGTAGAATCGAAGGAACGTTACAGGGTTAATTTTTCGAAACTTGTGCACACAAAAAGTGGAGGGGCAAAACACATGTTTTGCCCCCTTCCTACCCCCTTCAAAACGAGTGGAGGGGGCAACTACCCCTGCTGTACCCCCCCCCCAGCTCCGGCGCCCCTGAAGGGTTTAGATACGTTGAAATCAGGAGGCGACTATTACTTCCAGCAGGACTATGTGTCAATGGACACTGCTCAAAATGTTCGTTTTTGGATTGTATACAACACGACTCATACACTGAAGACGTCACAATCTCCAGATCTGAATCCTATTGAAAAAACTGGAATGAACTGGAGAATATGGTAAGGACACATCACATTACAAATAAGGATAATCTAAATTACCCTATTCAAACAGAATGGAGAAATATCGCGTCTGGGGTGACGAAGAACCATGTTCATTCAATACCCAAACGACTATAGAAAGGGAATGGTATAGGCTGTTCACGGTAAAATGAGCACTTTTGAAAGCCCTGCTTAACACCTACTTGTATGCACGTCGTGTATTCTACCGCCTTATGTAAAATTAACATTGTCACGGTCCTCGTCACTTTATTCATGCGTCGGTCAAGTGAAACTGTGAAATTATTAGAAAAGTAAACATTTTATAAATTTGCTAATTTTTGCATAAAAAAAAAAAAACAGAAAGCGAAAAAAAAAAATATTTAAATGATCACAAATGGTTACAAAAGACTTTTTATTTGACGTTAAGATGTGGAACTACTATCCATATATCGTTGCCAACTTTACCGGGCGCATGTCACTCAGTGCGCCTGTTGAAGCATATGCAGGCATGTGCAGTAAGCTTTTTCTGAGGTTGATTTCAAAAGTGCTCACTGTATCGTGAACAGCCTTTAACTAAATATTTGTCTCTCTGTAGGAACACTTGACCCACGACAAAAGAAAATATTTTATTTGCATTTGCTGATGTGATTAAGTTATTTACTTTTTTTTTTTTTTTTTTTGCCTAAATGTTTTTTACAGATGTCTGTTCATTGTATATTAATATTTTCCTTTGTTACACATAACCGTTATATTTCGAAAAGAACACATATATTATAAAAAAATGTTTATTATTACCAGTAATTTGGTGGAAAAAGTGCATTTAATCCACTAACAATGAATATTTTATGGAAAGCAATTAGTGTTCATAACTTTATTGTTCTAATTTGTTTGCATGTAAAGTGTTATATCATGTGCATACCTGACAGAGTTTCTCTATAACCCAAAAATACACACACATACACACACACAGATATATATATATATAACACATATACGCATTTATTTTCTCTCTTGTAATTAAAGTACGTATAAAACCTCGTGTCACGGAGATAAAATCTCATAGCGGCAGGGATTACAACATCTGCAATATGAGCCATGCATATATCTCACTACACTAGCAGTACATGCCGCTATGTAACAGATGGCTGGAAAGGTCAAACTTAAGTATAGGCTAGACACGAATTCCTTATCTGAATCACTTAATATCCAAAGTTAGCACCACATGTTTCCAATACGGTATCAGCTCGTTATCTCGCACAATGCGATAAGCACGCTTGCAGCATCCACTCGGTATTCGAGATAAGATAGTAATATTTTGCTGCTCAATAAACGGGAACACGCACGCATAAATGACTCGGAATCCCCCATTGACGAAACAGTGTGCCAGCTGATAAAATAAGATACTTTTCCGTCCGAAATTATGCTGCTGACACTAGACAGCTTTCATCAATACTGTAAGCATGAGGCTCGAATTATGACTCCTCAAATAAGTAATACGCACTCTGACCAACTGGTTGAGGTTTCAATTCTTCGGTTTCATACAGAATTAAATTTTGCTTTGTCGAACTCAATCGTTGGGTAGAAACATAGAACAGGAAACAAAAATTACGTAACAATATTATATTATATTTTTAAGGAATTTAATTTTATAAAGAAACAACACGAATTTCTGATCGGGATTCCAAGACTATATACGTCTTCATTAAATTAAGCGACATCGTTATGTAAACTTAATTTTGCTTGTACTGATTGAAGAAACGCATATTTAAAATCACAGGCAAACGAAGCAATGAAATACTTTTAATTATTCTATGAGAATGTTTAGCACAAACCAAATACAATGTTGTAAACTTCAGACGCCATGTTAAAATTGCCAAAAATGGATATTCGTAAAAACAGCATCTAGTTATTTTAAACATATACGTGAGTTGAATTTTCCCATACCACGAATTATGATCGATATTTGAAGGCTGTAGACTACATTAATATATTTTAACGTATGTAGCATATAGTGCTTTATTCGTGTAGTACTATCGCTCAGAATGCCAGAAAAATGGTTAAAAATTCAAAAATATTTAATGGTCCACCTTTAAAAAATAATAATAAAGGACGTGTTTTGTTTAGTAAATGCAAACTATTTGTTTTGATCCGGTGGATAAAATTAGTATACTGTAATATAGTAATGAGTGAACCATTTAATTCAATGAGGTATGGAGGCTCATTTTATTTTTTGGCTACCACTTAAACCGGGAGGAGACAGAAATATTCAGGATAAAATCAATTCGACTCCCTGATTGTCTTTTTCTAAATATAATTAAGAAGCAGTTTGAAATAAAAATGTTTGTATTTGATGACGTAGAAGGGGTGTGAAGCCACAAGTATAACTCGAATAGCTTCTCTGAGTAAGCGCAGAATATTTCTAATTAATGTTAACTTTAAGTTACTAGAACATCTAACAACGGCGAATGTTAAATGTACAAGAAACTAAGTGACTTAGAACATACCAGTGGTAGGGTAATGGGGAGGTGGGGAGCTTTGAAATTTCAAATGGGAATGGGGGTCGTATATGGTATCGTTGGATAGATCGTTTGAAAGGAAACAACAGTATTTACTAAGACACGTTTTTTCTACTGACGTGCATAGTATACGCACAATAAAATAAATCGTCTAAGCATATGGTTTGTGACGTGCGTAATTTAAGCACAATGGAAAGGAGCGAAAACGTGTTTTTCGTACTACAATCAAAAGGAAATGAATGAAACGTGTTGTTTTTTCTGGCGTGCATGCCTAGTTTACGTACAGTCAAAAGGACTTCGGGTGTACTGTAAATACCGGTTTGGCGTGAGAGAACTACCGTGAACTGGGAACTGGGATCACTCATTCGCAAACAGCACTCTTCGCGGCTGTTTCCGAATTCAGCGGATGCGTCAATTGCTCTCGCATCCCCGCGTCCCTTCGTACATGCATCCACTGTGGAAATAGCTGCACTGAAGGGATGGATAACATACGAATTCTGCTACAGCTAGAGCGTACTTAGGCAACGGTAGCTGTAATACACTTTTCAATATTTTGAAGTTGTATCTTTATACGTGTTATGGATGGGATCTCGGCGAAATGTCAACCATTCACTGCAGACGAAAATCTTGTTAGAGTTGACGTTTTATAATTTCTGCTTGGCGATGGCTGCAAATAGAAATTGAGATTTCTGGTAAATAGGACAGTTTACGTTTGATGACCATTTACAAATTACAAATGCATTTTTGAAATTATTAATGTGTATAATGATGTTGATTGCTCAAGTGGTCAATATTTTAAATAGCATTTTATTTTTTGCGATTATGTTGGAGTCCAATTTATGCACTGTTAAAAGCAAAAAAATAAAAATAAAAAAAAATAAAAAAAAAATCTTCCATCCAATTTAATGAACAACTTAAAAGCAAACACACGGCAACACTACACGCGCGAAATCAGTGTAAATAGTAATATAGGCTGTTCACAGTAAAGTGAGCACTTTTTAAGGCCCTTCTAAATTTTTCCTTTTGTCCAATTTCCATATTTCGTTCTGCTTTTTAACATAAACATTAAAGTGTGACCAATAAACACAGTGTATACATTTCACCACCATCAAAATTTAATGCCTGAGACTGAAATAAGATATATTTATTAGTGGGTAATGCCTGCTGGGAGAATCTTAAAAAGTGCTCACTTTATCGTGAACAGCCTATATATAAACAAATGACAAACGAATTCCGTAGCTAAGGGATGTGTGGATGCGACAGTGGATGCGAGTGCCGTATCCCTTGGCAGTGTACGCGCGAAGAGAGGCATCGGCATCCCTAGTGAGAATTCGGATACTAAGTCAATATGGTCGCATCCACTAGCGTGCACCTCCCTGCCTAGGAAGAAGGCAGCAACTACAGAAAAAATTTAAATGGTGTTTTTGGTATCGTTGGATTCGTCTCGAAATTCTGCATCATGTTACATACTTAAAACACAGTAAAAAAAATCGTACATAAGATTACAAGGAGAAAACAGTTACTGCCTTTGAAGTTTCTCCCAATTTAACGACGACAGAGGGCAGTAAGTACACATTCCTCTTACAAAGAGTAGTAACTGCGCAGGTAGTGCTTTCTTAGTTTGTAATATGATGGAGCTATTTCAGCCAATACCATTCACCATGCATTATTGTTATTCTCTTTGCATTATTTTGGTCCCACAATACATAGTTGTTCATGATTTGTGTACAAAATAAAGAATCAAACATAATCTAGTGTTCACTTGTAAGTTCACAATAATGTTAACAGATGTCTCCCAAAAAAAATTATTCCGTTTTAAGTTTCTGGCCATCAGCAGATGCAGGTGGCCATCATACTCCAAACATGGATTCACTTGTTCTGTGTATTTGGTGTACTGGTGTTCTGTGTGTTTGAGTAGCTCCTAAATCTAGATGTGTAGTTAGTTTTACAGTCTTTCAAGTAAGCACAGTTTAATTTTATATTCAAATATTACATTGTAATGTCTTTGTTATTAGCGATAGGGTTGGCACTCTATACCTTATTGCTGATACTGTGTTGTAACTCTACAGGCAGCCGTAAAAGCGCTAGTATTGTGACAAATATCTGGTGACGTATAATTGTTTTTGTTGATTTGTGAAAAACATGGCGGAAAAAGGCACGTAGTATCCGTATCTTGAATGTTATCTTTGGATAAATGTGTTCAAACAATGCCATGGGTTGAATAGCGTATTTATTGTTGGTGGTAATATTTATTTGAATGAAATAATGGGTCGAATTGTAAAGTGCTGTGTCCCGGGCTGCAGCGATACAACATCGACACGACATCGCTTTCCAGTTGA